>JAVANC010000009.1:15686437-16926437 GCA_033319125.1 Parnassius glacialis
ATGTTAGTATTCGTATAAATATAAGAAATCATTATAATAAAGGATTTGCATTAAAATTAAAATTATGAAGAAATGTTTGTTCATTATAAAATTATTATTTGTCCGTCTATTTTGTTTAGTCGTATGAATTTTAGGCATATTTAGATGATGCGTTCAACGCACTTGCAATTACCCCTGGTGTTGGAATTGTTCATGGGAGACGGCCAACACTCACCACCAGGTGAACAGCATTCTCGTTTGCCCTTTCAATATTAGGGTCGTTGGTTTAAAAAAGTGCGTTCCAAAAAACCTCTCCTAATTTAGATATTTCAACTAAGGCAATTTTCAAAGTATAGTGATCCGCTGTGGTCAAGTACCACAATATTTTCTAGCAAATTTTCTTTTTGTCATGAATTCACTATAGCCTATCAAAGTCTACCGCTGAACGTAGCCACGCTCGTGGATAGAGAGCCGAGCTGCAGCCACATTATGGTTGTAGCACGAATGGATCGGCTCGACCGGGGAATGACCACGCTCTCACAGAATACCAGCGTCAAATAGCAACTTAACGCTGCTGTGTTTCGTATGGTGAGTGTAGAGAACCGGAGACCCATTTTACTGGAAAAGAGGCATTCTATATTAATCCACAGGGCTGACAACGCATCTGCATTATAATTCGTAAACGAAGATAGATGCTGATGTCTATGGGTCACAGCAACTACTTACCATCAGGTGGACTGTGTGCTCGTTTGATGACAAACTGTACTATACTATAAAAAAATGGAATCATAAAGAGATATATGCCATAGTTACCACGCTTGTCCGGTATAGTAAACAGTTGCAGTTTTTTATTTTCTCTTGGTTTTTAGTAAGATATTTCTGCCCAGCTCCTGATTTCTTCCTTCTGTTTCCTCTTTCCACAGCCATGGGACGATATGCGGTCTCAGTGGATATTCGTACCTACACTGCCATAGCAAGGCAATCTTCTTGGTTGAGTATGTAGCATAATAGACTCAACGTTACGAAATGAGATGGCGGATGTCCGCCACCGCTTTAATATACTTTGGCCCGTAATATCCATCGTTCATCTTACAGTTAAACTTAATGGGCCATTATTTTATAAATCGATTAAGCTTTTCTTAAAGTATCGATGGCTAAACATAACGCGATCAGATAAACTTATATTAATATTTAAAATGAGGCAATACTTGAATATCTTTCATTCTTTTTTGGTGTTACGTTATATAAAGTTATAATTTATGGCAAGTAATAAAACAGTTTTTTGACAAGTATTTTAGAAGATAAATGATAATTATATATATTGTCGTGTGTTACGTTATTAATTAAATCATTGCCAAAAAAAGCCGCACAGACATGTTATAAATGTTTTAAAGAAACTATTTTATTTAGTGAGAAACTATTACGCTTATTATGTTCTTAGTATATTGGTTTCTCGCAAACGCTGGTAGATTTTGTATTTAAGTAATGCTTTACTTTCCAAGTTTATGCAGATAGGTGCCATTATTAAAAAATATTTTTCTAACTTCGATTAAAACTTACTCGCTCAGGTATTCTTTATAATTAAACGACAAACAGTTGTTATAACAGCGGCCATATAAACTCGGAATTACAGTTTAACTGTCCCTAGTTAAATACTTACACTTTCTAGCAGTTTAAACATCCAATAAAAGTTTAACCATCAGTGGTGTTGCGGAATAATCCATAAAATAGTTTAAAATTAGAATTATGGATTAAACTACAATTAATATATACTTACATACATACATACATTACAGTACTTCACAAGTCCACTAATGAACGTAGACATGGGTCATTGTCATTTTGGAAAACTAAAGGTGGTAAAAAAAACATTATTTTTTTAAGTTTTCTTCTTATTTTTTAGATAAAGTTTCTTATAATTATCTTAAATTAATACAAAAACGAGATCGATCATACATATTTAAAAATTAGGACCAAAAACATTTTTAGTGACCACCGAAGAGACTCAGTTGCCTACCAAAAAGAACAAGATAGCGAAAAATTTGTAAATTGTTTGAAACTTAACTAATTATTTATTGTCATAATTCTTAATAATAACTTTTAGTAAAGTTATTTATTAACAAACATACGTAAATTAAAAATTATTTCAATAATTAAATAAAAAATAAAATATAGAGACCACCGAAAAGATACAAAGAAAAGTATCTTTTTGGTGGTCTTTATATTTTAATTCAAAATCAGACCAGAAAGTTTTTTTTTTGTAATTTTTGGCTTTCCAATTTTTGATCTAAGGAACATCATCTGAAGAATCTTTTTTTTATAGAATAGGGTGATAAACGAGCATACAGTCCACCTGATGGTAAGTGGTTCCTGTGACTCCTACACATCTATCTATCCTAAATAAAGAATCAAAAAGCAGATGCGTTGTCACCCGTGAGGACCTTAGTGGTAACACGGGTGACAACGTGGAATGGAATGCCTCTTTTCCAATAAAAAGGATCTCTGGTTCTTTACATTCACCAAACGAAACACAGCAGTGTTAAGCTGCTATTTTACGTCAGTATTCTGTGAGAGCGTGATCCTTCCCCGGTCGAGCTGACCTAGTTGTGCTACAACTATACTATTAATATAGCTGCAGCATGGCTCTACCACGAGCAAATCTGAAAAAACATCTTCGTATCTTCAAATTTTTTGGAAGTATGAGGACATTTCAGGCTTACAAATTTCTCGTATAGTTCTGGATAATTTGCTGACTTTACTGGAATTTGACCAATTTCAAAATGTGGGTATATTATATTTGATGGGCAAACCATGCCACTTAATCTTCTGGCATGCTAAATTCGTGGATCATCTCGGTGCCAAGTAATTTGAAGAATCTTTAAAGTTTCACGGAAAGGTTCAACTGCGGCATCATTAATTTTTTTTTTCAATTTCATCCAAAAAGGTATCGTCGGTTGGAATAACAGTTATATCTTGAGCATTTGTTTTCAAACAGCTGATTAAGCTTCCCATATGAGAATAATCATTTCCCAGAGCCACGTGACGTTCAGCAGTCCTCTTTAGGCAGCCTCCTATGCAATTAGGAGCACCCTTTTCGTGTCAAATCTCGCTGAAATGCCAATATATTTCTTCTGCGTCCAATTCAAAGCACAAATATTCGACCAATAGAAGAAACATATTTTTATTCCTGTACTGAGTAATAGGGCCATCACTCAGAATATGAAAGCTTTTGATATTAGGGACAAGATCAGCTCTGATATTTTCAATTATAGGTTTTAAATGTACGCAGATTAGGGCTGCATCATAGTGAGGATTTTTCGAAATGGTACAAAAAGATTTGTGTTGAAGGACACCAGAGTCATCTTTGTAATAAAATACTATATATAAATACTTGCATGTAGTGACATTTGTGCTTTAGAACCTTCAAAATGTGCCGAATGAACTTCATTACCATATTTACATTGGTAATTTTCAGAATTTTATATATATATACATATTTTTTTTAATTTAAATTACAGTGCAATAGTCCACTTTTATGAGTCAACCTTTCTTGTTTTATTTTACGAACTAAAGTTGTTAGAAAAAAAAAATAAAGCCATTTGTAATCAAACTGGCCAAATATTTATTTAAGAAAATTAATAAAAACTTACCAATTTAAAAGCTTACTTTAAAATATTTTTAGAGATAATTTTTAATACGGAGCATAATCAATTACCTGTTTTGACAATGACCCGCATCACCCACGGAATACCATAAAGCCCGGTTCTGAGCCACCTGCATCCATCGACTTCCTGCATGTCTTACCAGATCGTCACTGTATCTAGTGGGTGGCCGCCCCACACTTCGCTTACTGGTACGAGGTTGCCATTCGAAAACCTTTCTTCCTCGTCGGTTCTTGATTCTTCGAGCTATATGGCCGGCTCATTGCCACCTCATTGCCCATTGCAATTGATATAACGTATTTTAAATCATGCGGATGCAGTTCTTCATTCAAAATGATTTCAAAATGTAGATTAGATGTGATTATTATCATGCGGATTCAGTTCTAATGTAATTATGTAAGTTCACTTTTCTCACCAAACTAACAGACTTGACAATTAATTATTTTAATTTTATACACCAACCGAATAAGACAAACAATTGCACGTAAATACGAGTACCATAAATTCTTATATGCGGTGTAGTGGCAGTGTAAGAATATCCACTACCCCATATCATCCCGTGGGTGTCGTCAGAGGCGACAGAGGGAAACAAATCAGGAGATGGGCAGCAGCAACTGCCTAATAACAATAAAAAATAAAAAATAAACTACGGTTGCCAACCCGCTTGCCAAGCGTGGTAATTATGGCAAATATTCCCCCTATGGAGAAATCTAGTTATAGGGGAGGTCTACAGCAGTGGACTTTAATAGGCTAAACGGTAACGGTAACCATATTCATTATCGTTCTGTTCTAAATGTTGATCCTAAAAATCAACAATCAGTTTTGGAATTGTAAAGCAAGGAAGAAATGTGTAGATAGTACTTTGAAGTATACTCCTTTCAAAGCTTTCAGCTTAGTTTATTTTAAAGTCATTAAGCGATTCGTTTCGTAAGCGCTCGTCTTTTCTTACAATAAGACGGTTTTAAGTGTTCTATCTACTGTGTGATGTCAACGGTGTAAGGGAGTCCCCCTTATATTTACACTTATTCGCATTTTTATAAACATTGTAGGTACATGTTTTTATACTAGCTGATTGACCAGCGACTTCGTCCGCGAAAGAAATAAACATCAAAAAGACAAAATTTATTCGTAAACAATGTTATTCGTTGCTCCGTTTGTAGCTAAAATATTGAGATTATCTGAGTAACAAGCGATGTGCTGTTGACCATGTGAAAAATCCCGTATAAAAATCGTTGTTTCTTAAAACTTTAATAACAAAAAATATATCGCAATATTATTTTTTTTTGATAAGGGCCAAGTGTCTGAGAAATAAAACTAAAAACCTAATTCAAATCTATCAAGTAGTTTTTCCGTGATGCGCGCGCAACTGCAAACCTCTATCATTTTATTTATATATATATATATATATATATATATATATATATATATATATATATATATATATATATATATATATATATAGAATAGATTTAAATTCGAAATTTAATTACTGGTTAAATTACTGAAAGGACAATGTTGATAACGCCCTATGGATCGAAACGTATACAACATATACATTAAAACATTTGTGTTATTATGATTTACATAATCATCAATAAGTCGATTGGAATGATTGATTCATTAAAATCGACTGATTCATGATTATATTAACAAAGTTTCTAAAACGAGAAGTTACTATATTCGATGCTCATGTCTACTTTTGGTTTGTTCACTGATTCTTTTTTTTTTTTGCTCTGTGGCAACCCCGTTGACAAGTTGTAAAATAATGGCTCCCAACTATTTTTAAAAATTAAATATTGTAAATTGATAATATCCACCTCAATTTTGAAATAAGTAAAAGTCAGAATAACCTAAAATAAATTATTTCACTAAATAGCTTATATGTATATATAAGCGATGGTCTCATATGAAATTTAAGAAAAAATTGGTATAGGTCAAAAATAGAGGTTTTAGGGTAACTATTTAGATATTATTATATATCTATTCATATATATTATTCTATTCTAGTTGTTATATTGATATTGTGATATTCCTCAGTCCCTCTGAAAAAGCTAAATATTAAACTTAAAAAAAGTAAAAAAATATAAAAATAATAATTTTCACTTAACGGTTTCTGAATGCGGTAATTTAACACACTATATCTTGGCACAGAATTCAGAAACTTTTATGGAAATTTTTTTTTGTCGGTTTTATTTTTTAAGTTTTATTATTTTCGACAGCCCCATATTTAAAAGAAAAAGAAAAAAAAATTAAAGAAAAAAAAAAATTTCTCACAGGGTCAGAATTTTCTTTAATAATCACTACAACATTGACACTAATTTTGATTCCATTCATCCATCCATTACAGCCTATAAAAGTCCACTGCTGAACATAGGCCTTTCTCATTGACTCTTAGGAGAGATATTGCCATAGTTGCCACGCTTGAAAGGTGGAAACTGTTGCTTGGCTGCCGCAGTTTTTTATTATTTTAAACTTTAGGAAGATACTGCTGCCCATCTCCTGTTTCATCTTTTCCTCTGTCAACTCTTATCCACTCTTTTGTCCACGGGACGATATGAGGTAGTGGATATTCTTACACTGCCCCTACACTGTGCGTATGTTACAAATATTTATTACTATATCTTCGGTTCTGTACTCTCACCATATGCAATACAGCAATATTAAGATGTTATTAAAAATATTATGAATGAATCTGAATGACAGAGTGAGAAATTGTTTAATAAGAGAAGAGTGTGGTTTGCAAGATGATATTGTGACCAGGATTAAGAAAGGAATGCTTCGGTGGTTTGGTCATGTAGAAAGAATGAATGAGGAAAGAGTGACAAAGAAAATTTATGTTGCAGATGTGAACGGCAGAGTCGGGAAGGGTCGCCCTAGGCGAAAGTTTATCGACCAAATTGGCGATATATTGAAAATGGGCCAAATCAAGAGTACCTTTAACCGACGAGCGTGTATGCGTAGGTATATGGATGTGGAAGAAGCGAGAGAGGTCTGTCAGGATCGTGCCAAATGGAAGTCCGTAGTCTCTGCCTACCCCTCTGGGTGACAGGCGTGAGTGTTTATGTTATGTTATGTTATTAAAAATATTATGATATTAAATGTTTCTTAACGATAGGTGCTTATGAAAGCGTGTGGCGTACAAATCGAGCAGCCGACACTTAGAATAATCTTTGTAATGACTGACTGCGACATACCGCTCCTATATTATTTAATCGTAATATGAACATAATATTAGAAACCTATAGTACTAGGTGGTAAAATTTCTTTCCTGCCTTGGGGCCTAATCTGGGTAAATACCTCCCACTTATCTATTTCTGCTGCCTGGGCTGCTCTAGAAAATATCCTTCTCTAGAATAATAGAGCAATATCACTCAAAGCTGACAATGTTTTTTTTTATAGAAATAGGGTGACAAACGAGCACACTGTCCACCTGATGGCAAGTGGTTGCTGTGATCCATAGACATCTACATTTATCATCGTTTGCGAATTAAAATGTAGATGCGTTGTCACCCGTGAAGACTAATTTGGAATGCCTCTTTTCCAGTAAAAATGGTCTCCGGTTCTCTACACTCACCATACGAAACACAGCAGTATTAAACTGCTATTTTACGCTGGTATTCTGTGAGAGCGTGGTCCTTCTCCGGTCGAGCTGACCCACCTGTGCTACAACTATACTACTAATATAGCTGCAGCATGGCTCTACCACGTATAAATGTATCTATAGCCTTCTTTGTTTGAAGTTTGTTGCACGTGTCCATGGGCTGCATTAGCCACTTACATTCAGGTGGACTGTAAGTTTGTTTTTAGTTTCAGTTTTATAAAAAATGAACGCTTGTTAAACTTAATCGTATGTTTATCAAATGATATTTATTATTATGTTAGAACACATCCGTTTACAATTTACCTGTTATCTTCAATTTTTATCCACATCTTTTTCCTCAGTGCAATTAATATTAGCATACTTGTGCCTCTTAAGCGGACTTGAGTGTATCACCTTGAACTGAATTCGAGTTAAATAGTACGTTACATATATAGCGAAGGCTTGTTCATGGCGTATGAGTAATGTTTTACGCTATAGTGTATGGCAAGTTTCCATTTAGACATTCTCTTGTTTTTTAAGTCGTCGTTATATTGTTGGTTCATAATATTATTCTAACGTTATGATATACAAAGCCTTCCTTTTATAGAATTTCTAGCACAAAAGTATGTGCGCGCGCAATATTTTACTATACATTCTTGCCTACAAAATTTAATACAAATTAATATTATAACTTTTTTGAAATATGCTGAAACGATAGAATATTTTATTAGTTAGCGATTTTTTGTCTTATCATACCATTCCTTCGGAAAATAAACCTCTGTACTGGAAAGAAAACATACATACTTTACTAGTAGTCTATAGAACGTAAAAAATATTTTTAATAATCTATAAGTTATGATATCTCATATGTTCAGTTATTGAAAAAATATTTGTAATCCCTGTGACTTGTAAACATAAGGGGGCTATACAAGGAAAATATTTATTTATAATATTTTATTACAAATTGAGAACCTTATCATAGGAATGTTATACATTCTGTATGTACTAAAATATCTAATAACCATATTTGATAAAAATATTTATTACTCTCGAAATTATAAATCTGTGATACTCAATGGCAGAAAGACATCATTAGGGTTGCTTGTATGACAGCGAAACCTTAAATACCCTTGCTAATAAAGTTAATTCCACGAACTGCTTCATTTTGAAGCTGTAAACAAAAATTTAGCTTTTGTTAATTAAAACGATACAAGGGTGGCGGTACACCTCCACGCTCCTCTTTGTGATTTCCAACAAAAAGGCAAAATGCGAATTTAACGTTTTCCACTTGAATTATGACTCAAATAAACTTTCCATAGAATGAATGTTTCCTTTCATTTTCAATTATAAGTTCAAAAGAAGGTAAAGTTTTAGTATTCGTGAGGATAATTTTGTAAATACAAAGAATCGAGCTGTTATCGTTTTATTTGGTTTAATTTGGTCATAATTCAAAGAAAAGTTCGATTTTTTTAACCAATTAACCGTGCAGTGGCGGTGTAGGAATATCTAGGAATATCAATCACCTCATATCATCGCCTGGGTACCGTAAGAGGTGATTGTGGGAAAATTAAACAGTAAATGGGCAGGAGAAATACCTGATAAAAACACAAAATTATAAAAAAAAACTGTGGTTGTCAAAACGCCTGCCAAACATGTCAAGTATGGCAATATACTCCTTAACAGGAAATCTTTGGGGGAGGCCTATTTATAGCAGTGGACTTTTATAGGCTGTAATGGATAGATGGAATTAAATGATCAGTCCATCTGACGGTAAGTCGATTATGTAGCCCAAACATACCTACATCTACTCCCGCTAAATGCGGAAGCGTTGTCGCCCTTGAAATTCGAGAAGATCTCCTCTTGCACTTCAACGGCGTTTGGAAAAAAAGGGTTACGGTTCTCGTCATTCAAGCTGCAAAACACAGGAACATTATGCTGCTATTTTATGCTAATTTCTGAGAAATCTTGAGCCTCCCTCGGTTGAGTCAAACCATTTGTGCTGCAGGTATATATTACAGCGGCACGGTGGTTCTACTGTGAAGGAAACTGAGATTTTATACTTTAGAATACTAAACTGATGTCAACATTTGTGCATATACTGTATACGTTGTCTCCATTGCAATTAGTTGCAAGATATTGTAGACCAGCGTACTTATAATCTGATTTTAAGGTCCGTTATATTTATCATAAGCCGTTACATGCAGCTCGGGGGCTAAGCACACGTCGTAAGTTTCACACCACGCGAGCAATTCGTCAATTTACCATCGGCGGTGAAGGAAAACCTCGCAATAAATTGAGGAAATAATTTTCGGTGGTACTTAGCAGCAATCATCATTAGTGGAAATAGATCTTCCTCCGCGAGGATATGTGGTTTATCAAATCTGATGTCATAGCGGGGAACATATGATTATAGACTGCAGACTTTCCGAAGCGTTGGCTCGCTTCGACCATGGGTTTTGCAAAACTCCAGAAACGTCGGGAGTTAAAAATAATAATAAGTTTAATACAACGCGATAAAATCCGTAAAAGTAGTTTTAAAGTATTCTTAATATAAGAAATCATTATGATGCAACTTTTTTTTAAAATAACAAACTGGTTCTCTTAAATTTGAACAGTTGTAATTGTAGTATACGAATTATTATGCCCTAAATATTTATGAGTATTGACCTATACTTAACGCCTTTTAATTAAAACGCTCGTGAAAATCTTAACATCAGCCTTGCAAAAGTATTCTTTTGTTTATGTGCTTGAGTGATTTTCATTGCCAATTTCTACTTTTGAACAATTTATATACGAGTAATGCAATTTTGTATATGGCCTTGAAAGAGACTTATAAATGAAGGAAATTTTATTTATTGTACTGCATTTGTTCATCGTTTGTTTTTGTTGTTATTTAATACTTTTTTTGTATTTTATTTCTATACATATACAAATCTGCTTTTTTGTCCGTATGTGCCGAATAAATGTCTTTTTCTTTCTTTATTTCTATGCATACAGATAGACTGGACTTACACAGTCTGATGTTGGTGATTAAGTTGGACTATTCTAGTTATCATCATCATTACAGTTTATGAAAAGTCCACTGGTGAGCATAAACCCGCTTCATAGATTGCCTCATAGACGCTATAGTAGCTATGCTTAACAGGTGATTTTTTTATTTCCAGTGGTTGTTGACTGCGTGGAAGTACTTCTTTTGTTACTAGGAGTTCGTCTGCGTAGGTACCACTCTCTTTCTTTTCTGTTGCTAAATAGCAGTTCTTGCATTGCTGTGTTCCGAGCAGAGCCATTATAACAACAGACTGTGATTCATTTCATCTTATTATCCCGAGATGACAACGCGTCTGTAGCCTTCATTGCTTTAAGATGGTTGCAGGTGCGGATGGACTGCAGTGGTCACTGTCTGTGACGTGTAGTGGTCTTTAAGTTCGATTGACACTGATTTTTAATGTAATGAAGTGGTTGAAATTGACCTAGGATTGACGTGGCATTCAGTTCAAGGCTAGGCAGATATTCCCAAAAGAATTTTATTTAACGTTTCCTAGACATTTAAATCAGTCTGGTTTTTCATGTCATCGTCATCATAATCATGACAGCCTATCGAAGTTCACTGTTAATCGTCGGCCTCGCTCATAGAATGACTCATGTAATTAATACTAATTATAAAGTTAGTAATACCGTTTCAAATATACATATTATAGTCTCTATTACATCATATTTTCCGTTTTCTGAGGGTTATTAAGCGGTTATTAGCGATATAAGGAAATTGCTAGCTACTTGCGAAAGTTATGCAGATAGCCAAGGGCATATAACGTCACAAAGAGCGATGTTAAGGTATTTAAGGTCAAAGGTAGTACGGTAACATCTTATAATAAGGCAGTTTCCGATATTCGTACTCTGTATTCCGTATTTCGTAACATTAACAATTAAGATGATTTTTATACAGTTTTATATTTATACTAGCTGTTCCCCGCGATTTCGCTCGCGTGTTAGGGTTTTATTTTTTGCACGGAGCTCTAATTCTTTTTCTAAAATAAAAGTAGCCTACTTACTTACTTACTTATCGTCACGCACAATCCCTGACGGGGTAGCCAGAGAGAACAGATCGCCAAGTGTCACGATCCTTACATACCTCTTTCCCTTCTTTCAGATTCATCATCTTCTTCATACATGCACGTCTAGGTATCCGAGTACTCTTGACCCTCCCATCTTCGAGCAAATTGCTCACATGGTCTTCGAAAGTTAGTCTCGGTCTACCTCGACACCTTTTAATATTAACTTTCGCGCTATATATTTTCTTCACCATTCGGTCTTCACTCATTCGCTCAACGTGCCCAAACCATCGAAGCACGCCCTTATCAATTTTTGTGATAAGGTCATCTTTCAAACCTGCCATATTGCGAATCTCTTCGTTTCGCTTTCGGTCAGCCATGGTGACGCCGCACATTTTACGAAGAGATCGCATCTCCACTGCATTCAACTTGCTTTTATGCTTCTTCTGGCATACCCATGTTTCGCTGCCATATAACAAAGTCGGTACCAACACTGCGTTATGTATTGCAAGGCGTGCACTCTTCACTACGCCTTGCCTTTTGACTAACGCAGTCAGGGCACCATTGACTTTGTTCCCGGCAGCGACACGCCTGTCCACGTCTAAATCACATCTTCCATCCCGGCTAAAAGCACTCCCCAAGTATACAATTTCATTTACCTGTTCTAGACATTCCTGATTTACCCATATTTCACACTTCGTTCTCTCTTCGTCCCTTTCAAATACCAGAACCTTAGTTTTATTAGCATTCAAGCGGAGACCTTTAATTTCACATTCCTCTTTCATACACGTGACTAATGCCTGCAGTTCTGCCTTTGATGGTGCAATAAGGACTGCATCATCAGCATACAGCAGACAATTTACTTTAATGTCACCCAATTTCACACCCAAACAGCTATCTTTCAGTTTCTGTAAACAGCTGTCGAGATACAGTATGAACAGCCAGGAAGACATGACACAACCCTGTTTTACGCCCGTTTGGACGCTAAACATGGGTGACAGGTCATGCCCTACCCGCACACAGGCTTTACAGTCACAGTAAAGTGACTGCACAGCCCTTAGCAATCGACCATCCACACCATACCCCGGCAACAGTTCCCACATTTTCTTCCTTACAACCTTATCAAATGCTTTCTCAAGATCCACAAAAGCACAGAAAATCTTCTGGTTAGCAGCCAGAAGCTTCTCCGTGATCATGCGGAGAGAAAACATTTGATCCGTGCATCCTCTTCCAGGTCTAAATCCGCATTGTGCCTCCCATAGAAATCTTTCCGATTTCTCTTGCATCCTACGTGTCAAAACCTTCGAATAAACTTTACTTGCTAAACTGGTCAAGCTGATCGCCCGATAGCACCCGCAGTCAAAATGTGAACCTTTACCTTTATATAAAGGCACAATGACTGCGGATCGCCAATCATCCGGGACATCCCCCGTCCGCCAGCACAAATTGCACAGCAGATGAAAGCTGTCCCAGACGCGAGGCCCACCATACTTGACCATTTCAGCAGTAACTCTGTCTAGTCCCGCAGCCTTACCACATTTCAAACTTCGAATCGCACGTTCAATCTCTTTCATACTGATGACCTCAGTGTCATCGAGGTCCGGGTCTGGCGTACCAGTCTCGACGTCATCCCCGGATCCCTCACTAAGATCATCACACGCATACATTTCTCTATAAAATTCGCTCCATCGCTGCATGACGTCCGATTTTTCTGAGAGGACGTCATTAGTTCTCGAAAGCACTTTGTTCATTCTTAAGGCCGCCGCACCACTTCGGGTCCTTCCAACCTCTTTCCAGAAGAGTTTGGAGTTCTCCTTAAAGTTGTGCGACAACCTTTCGTCCGCTTCCATTCTACACCTTTCACGCACTTCCTCAATCAATGCTTTCGTGTGAACTTTCTGCAGCTTATATCTTTCTTTCATCTTCTCTCTCATATCCTTATCATTACTAGAGGCCAAGTAGTCTAACCATGCTTTCTTCTTCTTCTTTACAGCTTCTTTCACTTCATCATTCCACCATGCATCGCTTCTTTTACTACTGCCTCTTTTAATCGTTCCACACACTTCTTCCGCTGCACTTACCATTCCATCCCTAAGGTTCTGCCATGTTCTTTCAACACATTCTTTTCTGCCATCGATGTTGTCAAGCTTTTCGGCTACCCTCGCATGATATTTGTCCCTAGTATCCGCTTCCTGAAGCTTCCAGCTTCGGATGCGACAGACCGACTGTGGTTCTGTTACTGCCGTCCGGTAGCGCCAACCCGCGAACAGACCCCTAAATCTTGTAATCACTAGATAGTGATCCGTTCCCAGGTCAGCACCCCTGAACACTCGCGTATCCATCACCTGTTTTCGCAGTCGGTCATCCACCAGGAACAAATCGATCATACTTCTCTCATTCTTACTTTCTCTAGTATACATATGAATCTTCTTGTGATTAAACATAGTGTTTGTCACAAGAAGACCCTTTTCCTTGCATACCGCCAGTATAAGCTTGCCAGCATCATTAACCCTTTTATCGCCAAACTTTCCAAGCACCGACTCGTACCCTGGTCGAGCGGTACCAACCCATCCATTCAAATCACCACATACAACGATTCTTTCGTTTCCCCTAGCCAAATCTAGAACTTCTCTTACATTCTCCCAAAACTCCTCCAGCTCAGCCCTGGACGACGAAGCTACCGGCGCATAAACAGCCAAAAGGAATAACTTCGTCAGTCCCAATTTAAAGCGAAAAGTAGCCTAAGTTACCACTTATGTCTTAAGCTATCTGCCAAAGTAAGTCCCGTCAAAATCAGTCCAGCCGTTTCGGAGATTAGCCGGAACAAACAGACATACAGGCAGACAAAAATTAAAAAAAAAATATTTTAGCTATAAGTAGTAGTTTAAGTTAGTATTTTGACATAACAAACAGACACACAGATTAAGCGTAACGATAAATCTCTTTTCAAACTGACATGCAGTAAAAATTATTGGTGTGAAATATCAATCTTTGTATTTATAACACATGCAAAATTTCGCGAAGGAATAGGCGCGTCGGCTAAAGGAATTCTTTACTGCAAAATACTCTTATTAAACTATAGTTTAAGCTCGAGTTTTTCAACAACCACGTTTTGTAATAAGCCAGTTGGGGTTTATTTACAGAAAATAATAAATACTATATTTAGCATTCAACTTTCAAGTGCGCGAATGATTTAAAGCCTTGAGGGTATATTGGAAAATTTAATCCTTGAAGGATTAAATTTTCAAACTCACCAATGAACCGACGCTTAATAAATCATTACAAAATTGCAAACCTTTTTCTGTTACGAAAATAAATGCTTTAATCAAGTCCACTGCAGGAAAACTCATTCGGTTGCTTGCCGCACGACTGTTGGCACAGCGTCGATTGGTTTCCAATTAATCTTTATCTGTAAAACGTACCTTCATAATTCTTTTCACACAGATTGGCTAACTTAATTAAGTGATAGGTAAAATGGCTGATAAAAGGTAGACATCTCAATGGGTATAAATATCATACTCGAGCTACTCGTAGAATCAAGCAACTCTAGCTCGAGCCTACCAAAATTTCATTAAACTGTATTAATGATTTCTGTTTATAAAACATGACGTATTACGTTGTATTCATAGATTTAGTATAAAGTAAGGTTGGCATTATATTTTTTTGATTCATTTTTAAATTTTAAAATATTTGTGTTTCACACGCTAAAATGTGTGAAACATAACATTGGCGAGTGAGAAATAACACCAAACTTTGGTGTTATTCCGAAAAAAAATGGTGTTAATTGAGAACTAAGTGCAGACTAAGTGTATTTTTATAAATAGGTATCTTCAGGAGTGACCCCATATAGATTTTAAGAGAGCATTTCACCTCTGAGAGTGGAAAAGAGGGTTGAAGTTTATTGTAACTATTTCGACGATTTTGTAGTTGTTACTCGTATCCTGAACATATGATATTCCTTAGTGTACACAGACGGGTAAAATAATTAAACTTCAAAAAAGTAAAAACTGATTCGAAAAACGAAAACTTAATTAAATAATTTTCACATAATTACCCCTAAAGTCGGGGCATTCATTCTTTAATACACTGTGATCAAAATATGCATCGACTTCAGAAGCTATTATGTGGAAATTATTATATATCTTGTTTTTAAAGTCTGTTTTTATTTATTTTTTATTTATATGGTAGCTTGAGGAAGACTAAAACTATGTCAGCTAATAGGCACCCACTACATAACATATTTTAGAGATAATGAAGTTCTTACATCCTTATAGTATTATTATTAGAATGTCAGAATCCGTGAGTGGTTGCACCTACCACAGCTTCTCAAAACATCCAGGGTTGACTGGCAGAGAATGCCACAAGGCATTAAGTCCGCCCTTTATATCCCTTATTATAAGGTAGATGTAAAGAAGAATAAATAAATAAATCGATTGTCAGAGTATAGAGATATATGTACTTACTTGTACTAGCCATGATGAACTTTCATCGTTTAAAAATAAGATTTACGCCTAGTAAATGTACACCTTTCGTTTCGTGACCCCACTAAAGTGACCTTAGTCTGGCAACATCTAATCGGACGTGTTCGCTTTCCCTTTCTCTTCCTTTTATCGATCGCTAGCAATCCCTTACGTAGAGGACACGAAGTGCGTAATTATCGGATAATCCCTGCTCGCACATGCTTTTTAACACGGGTAAAAGTCACACCAGTAAAATTTTACGGACGTTTCTTCGAGTAGCTTGGTTTTTATAAAACTACTTTGGATGCGAATAATTCGTATATTGCCTAAATTTCTTACATTTATCCTTAATATCTATTTGTAATATTAGTATATTTCCTCTTAACTGCCTCGTTGGTCTAGTGGTTGTAGAAGTGCGACTGCTGATCTTGAGGTCCCGGGTTCGAATCCCGGGTCGGGCAAAAATCAGTTATTGAGTTTTTCCATCAAGAAATTCTCAGTAGCTGCCCGGAGTCAGGAAGTTGGCGGTGTTTCACCCCCGTGCCTCGGAAAGCACGTAAAGCCGTTGGTCCTGCGCCTGATCTCTCTCCGGTCGTGTCGGTTTACCGTCCCATCGGGCTATGAGAGTGAGGGAATAGAGAGTGCACCTGTGTTTTCGCATACACTTGGGCACTATAATCCTGTCCTGCGCAGATGGCTAGTTTCCGTTGAGACTGGCCGCCGTGGCCGAAATTCGGTCTGGAGGACATTATTATTATTGTTATATTTCCTCTTGGCACACATATACACGTTTTCACTTGATGCCTTTGTAGTCTTTTTTAAAGCGTGCAGGCCTTTGCCGCTTAGTCTATGGCTTACCACCGGTCAGACTATTCGCACAAGAACAAGGGTAACCGACATAACTCAATGAAAGAGTAAACTGATTTGTATAACACCGGCCATAATGTAGCCAGAATAATTAATATCGACAACATGAATAAAGGTTTTTGAATGGCAGCTTTGTATTGACAAGTAGTGGAGTAATGGTACACAGCTGGTAGGACAGCTCCCTACTCGATGTAGTAACAACCTAGAAAGACATGATAATAATATTATATATTCACTTAAAGATGGTACATTAAAGGTGATAAATTGCATGTTTTACATAGTCCACATGTTTACCACATGTGGCATGCGAAAATTATTAATTAAGCAAAACAAATTATGTACATAAATCAAATAAAATTAAAAAAATACAATCGTCATGTTCAGCAAAACAATTAACGTTTTTTTTTTAAAGAATAATAGTGACAAACTAGCACACAGTCCACCTGATGATAATTCGTTGCTGCGGCCAATAGCCATCTACATTTATCCTCCATTAATGTATTTTAAATTTAAATTTTTTGCAGTAATTTGATAGGCGCAGGCAGCTTAAGGTCATATTTTGGGGCAGTATTTTGTTCAAAAGTGGATTTATGTTGGTCTATATTTAAATATAATAATGGGGAAGAAAGTTCTCGAGTGACAGCCTCGTACAGGCAGGCGAAGTGTAGAGCGTCTCCCCACTAGATGGAGTGACGACCTGGTAAGACATGCAGGAAGTCGATGGATGCAATTGGCTCAGGATTGTGCTTTGTGACTTTCCTTGGAGGAGGTCTATGTTTAGCAGTGGACTTGCTTAAGGCTGTAATGATGATAATGATAATGATGATATTTAAATAGCTTTATAAATAGGTTAAGTAAACAGTGAACATGTTTTTGTGATCATAATATAACATTGTTTCCTTGGTAATAATATACCAAAAGGAAGAAAATGTTCATTAGTAATTGATTTATAATCATTTTTATTTAAAGTAAAAAGAGAATAGCAATGCATAATAACCTTCGTTAATTAATTAACACGTGTCCCAAATAACCCGTGTAAGTATTTCCTTCGTAAAATATGACATTTAGATTTGAAATATTATTGAAGGTACATGATATTAAATAAGTAGAACATGTTGACATTTTATTTAATCCAAGGCCCTAAATATTCTTAATAACAGTTATTAAAAGCTATTTATATAAATGCGCAATTCTTAAGTTTTAATATATCTAATTTAGATAACTACATGGCAAAATGATAATTGCTTTTAGGCGTGGGAAGAAACTTTGCGGGATCATTTTACTAAAAGTACATTGTAGACTTAACATGATCAATTCTTTCCAAGCGGGTCAATAGCAAATGAAAAGATTAGGTTTGTGGACATGTTAAGATTCATCACCGCTAAATCATTAAATTTGACAAAATAAAAAACTAACAAAAATACCGATTTCTACCAAACATAAATCGTGAGGATATCTATACCTGCACGTAAATAAAGTTGAAGTATCTGTCTGTAGTAGTGAAATATTAACAATACTAAGTGTCGCTATCATTGACGCGAACGGCCTCAGAGACCAAAAGACGAGATCGCACTCTTCCTGCGCAACCACGATGTAGACGTAAGACGTGCCAGAGACTTCTTTGAAACCTAGCAATCGCGATCCTAAAATTGCAAACTACATCTTACTTAGAAATGATAGGCTGACCAGCCCTACTACTAGGTCCTTGCACTGCGCACCAATCGACCCCCCCCCCCCTCCCCCCCATAACCAAGATGCAAGTTTCCATATGTAAAGTAGCCCTTTCTGGACACCCGGTACTCACTACAGTTTTGGCGTACCTACCGCCACTCAAACGCGTAATCGAATTTGACATCACAGATGTACTCAACCTAGGCTCCAGTCTTATAATAACTGGAGACCTCAACAGTAAGAATTCCTCCTGAAACTCGTTTGCAATCCCAATGGTAATGCATTGTGCGATCTCACGGAGCGACTAAACTACAATGTTATCGCGCCTGAGACTCCAACCCGCTACCTATTCGCTACCAACCACCAACCGGACGTCCTTGTCGTAGCGATGTCCGTTTATCAATAGCATCGATCGAAACTATTTTAGAACTCAACTCGGACCACAGAGCAGTCCTATTGCAACTAGGCCAACCCGCAGGTTCAACTCTTCAGACTAAAACCATTGTAGACTGGCATAATCTCGAGGTCAAGCTCGAGTCTACGACCTCCCGCATTTAGACAAAATCCCTGACAAGATAGACTCGCCCGGGGAGGCCAAAGAGGCGATTAGCGCCCTATTGGCCCACCTCACCTCTACAGTTGAAGAATGTTCTCGTAGAGTTCGTGTGTCGAGCAATCGACACATGAAGCTTCTGAGTGATATTCGACAGCTGATTAGAGTGATAAACGTGGCCTTAAGACATTACGATCACTATCGTACTATATAGATGGCAAAATCTGATTGCGTAACCTCCAAAATGAGGTGAAATAGCGCATCAAAGAGTTTACACATAACAAATGGGATAATCTGCTGGAAGATATCAAGCCATCACAAACTACCTTCTGGCAGTTGACCCGAGCTCTGAAAGCAGAACAATCTTCGCCTATGCCGCTTCTCATTAGGCCAGGAAACCCCGACCTCGCCTTTGACGATTCTGAAAATGCCGAATGCCTCGCGTACAATTTAGAGAGCCAATGTACTCCTTCTAGCGAACATACAGATCCTCCTCACTTTGCAGAGGTCGAAGCGGAGGTCGAGCGTAAGACTGCACTACCACCTGCGGGCGATCGCTTAGATCCTGTGACTGCCGACGAAGTCGCAGATGTAATGAAAGTCTTAAAAAGAAATCAGCACCTGACCTCGATGGCATTAGCAACAGGGTACTGAAATGTTGCCTAAAAAGTTTGCCTCCTAGTAGGCGCATTCAACGTTCTTCTTTCCAGGTGCTCCTTCCCAGATGCGTGGAGAGAAGTAGACGTAATAGGAATCCCGAAATCGGGGAAAACGTGCAACTTAGCCTCTAGTTACAAACCAATTAGTCTTCTCAGTAAACTGGGGAAAGTTTACGAGTAACTCATGATAAATCGCCTTCGCAAACACGTCTTCAGACTTCTTCCAGACGACCAGATCGGTTTCAGACTCGAACACTTGTGCACCGACCAATTGCATTGCCTCACAGAATACATTCTGAAAGGATTCAACCAACAAAGAAGTCGTAGAACCACCACGACCGATGCCGTTTTTTTAAATAAAGGCTCAACAGTTAATACTGCTTTCTTCGTCGATGACACGGCACTTTTCGTCGGACATCAGATTAATATAATCCTAACCGAGAAGCTCCAAATAGCCGTCAACCGCTTAAGCGATTGGTTCCGTTTATGGAGAATCGAAGTGAATCCTGAGAAAAGTGTAGCACTACACTTTCAAAGGATCTCTACTTCGAAAACGTCAAGTCAGAAACCCCAAGAAATCGTTAGGTACGATCACCCTATATGGCCGCCAGATCCCCTGGTAACCAACGGACAAATATCTAGGAGTCACATTCAATGAAGGTATGACATTCGCGAAACAAAACATATTCGCAATGTTCGCAATCCAGCAAAAATCGTCACTAGTCGCCTCCACCCGCTAGTTAACAGAAAGAGCAAACTGTCCTTAAGACACAAACTCCATCTTTACAAAGCGTGTGTAAGACTTATTATGTCTTATTATATAAGTATAATTTTCATCATTAAGATAATTTTACTTTTGCTTTTATGGAATAATAATAATATTTTACTTGGTATGAAGGGATTGCTATTAATAAAATTCAGGCATTCCATCTCAGTCGTCAGGAGTGACAACGCATCTGCATTTTGTTTCTTAATATAGGACAACTTACCATCAGGTGGATTGTGTGCCCGTTTGTCACCCCTATTCTTTCAAAAAGCAATATATCCAAATACTTGAATAATGTCTCCCAATATGTAGATATTAAAATAAATATGGAGAGATTCGAGAGAATAAGTTGATGTCTAATGTTCTTGTGGCGCCTATACTGGTAGATATTGATGAATATATTTACATATCCTAGAATTATTTTCTGCGTGCAGTTTGGGTCATAAATCATCGGAGTATTTGGCTCTCTCTCCCACTCACGGGCCTTAGGGGCGAGCATAGTGATGCACATTATTGTTGTCGAAAAGCGTTATCGATATTGTATTTAGTTTTTTCATTATGTGAGATAGTTATAAAAATGATAAAAAATTAGATAAAACAACGTATTTATTAAAATAAGAATAATAATGATTCAAAATAAATTATTAATTAGATATCTATGTATTAAAACAACTATAAGTACAAATGTATGTAACAAGTTATATTAAAAGTAAATATAAATATAAAGATAATAAATTATATCTATAATTCAACTTGTTGTTATCGATAATGGATTTGCGCCCGCGCAACATACTCACCGCCCTAGCCGGGCTGAGGCCGAGATATGATTTATGACCCCCAACTGCACGGACAAAATAATTTTATTACAGGACAAATTGTCAAAGTAGTTAACTACAGTTTCGCGAAAGAGAAAATTATAAGAGATTAAACGAAGATTTTATAACCTCTAGGCCGTTGATTTTTCTTTATAAAACTGAAGCGACAAACGAACTTACAGTCCTCCTGATGGAAAGAGACTACTGTAGTCCATGAACACCTACAGCCTACTTCCAACTACAAAGAAGGCTACAGATGCGTTGACACCTCTAAAGACTAAGATGGAATGGATTACAGCATTTAATTATACTCTCTTTACCCTTCAAAGCGGTACATAGCAGTGCAAACACTATCAGAAATATATAAGAGGTGATTTTTGTTTATAGAATAAGGGTGAGAAACGAGCACACAGCCCACCTGTGTTTCTTCTATCTTCATTTGCGAATTAAAATGCAGATGCGTTGTCAGCCGTGAGGACTAAGATAGAATGCCTCTTTTCCAGTAAAGAGGGTGTCCGGTTCTCTAAACTCACCATACGACACACAGCAGCGTTAAGCTGCTATTTTACGCTGGTATTCTGTGAGAGCGTGGTCCCTGGTTGAGCCGTGCTACAACTATACTATTAATATAGCTGTAGCATCGCTCTACCACGTAAATAAAAATATTTATATGATACCTGGTGATGGACTTTTGAATAATATTAATTTGACAGTCTCGTTGGTCTGGTGACCGTAAGCGCGACTGCTGGTCACGTGGTCCCGGTTTCGAATCCCGGGTCGGGCTAAAATTACTTATTGCGTTTTTCTGCCAATAACTTCTCAGTAACAATCCGGTGTCGGTAAAGTTGGCGTTAAATTACCAATGTTGAAATCATTGGATCAAATTATTCGTTTGGTTAGATTTTTTCTTTTCTATTTCTTTAAAAAAATGCTAGTAATGTTATTAAATATTTAAATATTTAATATTCCATTTAACCACTTCTGGTAAGCTTAAAATATTTGTGTTAGAAGTGGTTCACGACAGTAGTCGAATGGCGGATTAGAACGCACGACCTTTCGAGCTCGCGGTCCGTGCCCTGCCATTAGGCTATTGACGCTTCAATTGTTAATTCATTTGGTAAGTAACTAAGTTGGTGTTAATTACTTCCAGTAAAAATTCCAACGTTTCTTCCTCGTCACATTCGCTTCATTATCCCTCACAGACAATATATTAGGTAAGTCGGTAAGTACAGGCAAACTGTGCGAAACAGATTAAATCTATATTTTTGACACCATTAGATACAACCATACCTAGATAATTAAAGGTAATATGATATGAATAAGTTCTTTTGGCCAGTGCATGGCGCTGTTCGTAATAAACCCCTGACTCGAAAGGCACGTACCTGTCCGGTCGGGTCATTTTTATTCCGTCCCATCCTACTACAGTAGAATCCCGATTATCCGGATCAAATAAAACCAGGTGTATTCCGTATAATCGAAAATCCGGATAATCGATTTCAAAGTCAAATGAAACAATATTTAAATTTTAATCAATTTTTATTATGTAATGGGTTTTACTTACGTTGTTTAGACAATATAATATAAAAAAATACGAGCTATAATGATAATGAAGTACATAATATGCACCTACATTTTATGTATGTAATTTAAAAATTTTATTGGAAATAACTTGTTATTGATCTTTGACGTAATGAATCACATCTTTTCATTGCAGCCAAGTCCCTGATGCGCTTAAGTTGTAACAACTGTATGGGATCCGATTCGTCCTGTCTTTCAAACCATTTAAAAGCAACATCAAGAGCTTCAAAAGCTTCTGCGTGAGATGGTACTTGACAACATAAACATATCTCCAGTTTCAGTCTCTTCTTCATCGTCTCTCTCGTTACTATTCAAATCGTCAATGATTTCTTCATCAGTTAATATTTGGAATCCAGGGTCTTCACTATCACACTTCAGCCACTCTTTGATATTCTCTTCATCGCACCCTTCACCAATGCTAAGAATTTTCATTGCTCCTGTTATTTCTTTGAAATCGTCGTGCGGTATAATTGAAGGATTAGATGGAGTTAATTTCAATAATTTATTCCATGCCCTTTTTAATGTTTGCGATTCCACAGAGTTCCACGCTTCTACCAGCATATAACAACAATCTTTTAAATTAATTTCCTTAAAAAACTTTAACATTGTTTCTATTTCACTGTTGTCTGCTGATAAAAGACGACGTAGTAGCTGCTTTCTGTATAACCGCTTTAAAGTTTCTATGACACTTTGGTCCATAGGTTGCAAAATCGATGTTACGTTAGGGGGCAAAAACTTAACTGTAAACTTCCCGTTTTCTCGACTTAGCATTTCAGCGGAAGGGTGCGTTGGCGCATTATCTAATAACAACAATACATCGCCATCTTTTCCCACGTCCTTTTGAAATTTCTTCACCTCAGGAATAAATGTTGCTTCATACCAAGTAAGAAAAATATCCGTGTTCATCCACGCTTTTTGTTGGTTAGCATAAGTTAAAGGGATTTTAATATTTTTGAAACAGCGCGGATTTTTTGATTTACCAATAAGTAACAGTGGCAATCGATGTGTTCCATTAGCGTTCGCGCAAATCATAACTGTGACTCTATCCTTACTCACTTTGTGCCCCGGTGCTGCATTTTCACGACGCGATGCTAATGATCTGCTTGGTAGAGATTTCCAATTAAGACCTGTTTCGTCCGCGTTGTATACAAAATCTAAATCGTATTTTTTTGCATTTAGAAATGCTTTTAACTCGTCTACAAAATAATCGGCTGAAGAAACGTTAGCAGACAGTTTTTCTCCTTGAATCTCCAGTTCTCTAATACCATGTCTAGATTTGAATCTTGCTAACCATCCACAGCTTGCCTTGAAAAAAGTATCGCCACCAAGCTTCTGATTAAAATCCAATGCTTTTTCACATAAAAGAGGTCCAGATATGGGCTGTCCGCATGCTCTCTTTTGTAAGAACCAAGTAAAAACTGCATTCTCCAGAATTTCATTTTGAGATTTTTTCATTACTTTACGTAGCGAGCTTCCGTCTTCTTTCTCAAGCGCGCAGGTGAATTTCATTATGGAATCAAAATTCTTTTTAATGTCTGATATCGTAGAAGTTCCTACACCATATATTTGCGCCAACTTACTGCCAGATTCACCGTTTTTTATACTTTCAATTATATTCACTTTGTCTTTAAGAGACAACACTACTCTTTTTCGCTTGGACATTTTATATTTCCAGCGCTATTTACTAAACAAAAATAAAAGAGAACCTATCAGTTGAACGTTATAATAGGAAGTGAAACAATAACAAACACTATCGCACAAACAAATGGGAACGGGTGAGCGGGAGTACACAGTCGGAGGCGGGAATAAACTCGTCGTAACATATCTCGTTGCTCCGTCAAAACATTTTTAAATCGGCAATTAAAGCCGTGACGAATGAGTCCGGATAATCGGATGTTCGGATAATCGATGTTCGGATAATCGGGATTCTACTGTATAGGAATAGAGAGGGCACTTGTGTTTGCACAAACACTCGTGCTCAATAATCCTGTCCTGTGCACATGGCTAGTCACCGTCGAGACTGGCCGCCGTGACCGAAACTCGGTCTCAAGGATATTAGTTTAGTATACGAAGTTTTACAATGTTGGATAAATCCATATTTCCCAGTCAAGTATTCATGAAATATATTTCTACTACCTACTAGTAGTATGACATAGACTAGTATGGACTAATATTCACTTAGAAATATAAAAAGGGTTTTCTTATATATCTCCAATTTAAGTAATAATTTTTTTAATAAATATTTACGTGGTAGAGCCATATTGCAGCTATATTATAGTAGTAGCGCGGGTAGGTCGGCTGGATCAGGGAAGTACCATACTCTAACAGAAATAAACGTAAAATAGTAGCTTAACACTGCTGTGTTTTGTAAGTATTAATTTGGTTTGATATTGACTATTGCAAAGATATAAAATCCATAAATGTATGACGGTGCAATTTAACTCGTAGGGTCCATTTCGTAACAACATTGGAAGTCCGTCGACTACGAAATGTATACATAATACATATATCTTGTCCAAACAAGTGTCGTGGTATATGTCTTAGCAGTTTGTTTGACTTAAAATGATTTATTATGTACATAGCAGACCATAACATTTGAATGACAAACAGCTACGGTTTTGCAATAAGTAAATGTACTAGCTGTGATATGTATCGAAATTAAATAATGCGTTAATACAATAAATTCTAGTTAAAAGATTAAAAAAAAACGAATTATTAAAGTAGTTTAAACCGAAACTAAATTATGAATATTAAAAGCGACGAAGAAAGCATCTTCTAAGATTTTTAAATATGTAACGGCATTATACACAACATATAACATTTTCTCATTATATTTGTATACTTGTATACTTGTGATTTAAAGTAATTTTAAGCTTAGTCGGATATAAAAAGACATCACAGACAGTTATTTTATAGGATAATTCGTAGAAAAATAAACTTATCTTTTTGTTTGGTGATGGCCGTTAAAAGTCAGTTCACGACAAAAAATAATTTTACAGTAGGTACGTACATGCCAAGTCCTTGTATTGAACTACTCCAAAAAATTTTAATTATTAACATTATAGTATAATAGTACAACAAACAAAACTTAGACTAAAATATTCTACCTAAAAAAATAAAAACAACTATACTTTAAATAACCTTTAAGTAAATTAATGTTTGATTTGATTAAATAGGTGACATTATCTATCGACTTGTAAAAATCTCTAATACGCTCAGTAATTTTTTCACAATGGAATACATAATTATCTATCATATGCATTAGTAAATTCAAAACTGATATTTATTTAAAAAGTGACATAAAATAAAAAAATTAAATTTTGTCGATAATTCTCATGTTGTAAGTAGGTTTTTTGAGTATACTATCTCACAGTTTACCCGATAATAAGTACCTACTACATTAAGCCCATAGACTAGATATGAAACCCTAGAGAATCAACATCAAAGTGCACGGATGCGTTGTCACACGTGAAACTTCAATGAATTGCCCATTAAACTGGCCCTCTTACTGGAACGGTAGCTCCTTCACTTATTACAAGAATATTTAAAAATAATATATAATAATAAATAAAAAATAAATAAAGAGTATTAAAATACATTCTGTTAAAAACTGTGTATTACCCATATCGTCCCATGCGTATTGTAAGTGGTGACAGAGAGAAACAAACCAGGAGATTGCCGACAGCGTTATCTTATAACAACTAAAAATATAAAAAACTGCAGGTGCCAACCCGTCTTCCAAGCGTGGCAACTATGGCAAATCTAAAAACACAAACTAAAAAACCTCCTTTGAGGTAATCTGTGTGGAAGCCTATGTTCAACAGTGAACTTTTGATAGGCTGGCTATGAATAAGTAATTTTATAACGTCAAAGTGATTTTTTAAATAAATTAAAAGCGATAAGTTTTATTGAAATACAATTTCTATGTTCAAAGCTTAATTACTAATCCATTTCAACCGCGTAATAAGCTATAATATCAAATAAATTGAAAATTACATAGCCGTTTTACGAGCAGGTATACGCAAAACGGATAGGCACATGTCAGACAACAGCTGTGGTTTGTGGGTATGGAAATGACGCAATATGTCACACGATGTGAGAGAACACGAATTAGTGAACATTGCTTTTAAAAGCTTATATGTATATTGTATATGTAGTTCACAAAATTTCTAAACACCTTTTCTTATTTTTCGCCATTAGTAGATTCATAAAGCCTTGTTATAAGTTCATAAGTTCATCACTTGTAATTGAAGTTGGAATTTGGGGAACAAGATGAAACTTTATATCCCAGACTCTTTCTTCATAACCAATTTTCATACTTTTCTTACCAATTTCGACGTCAGTGAGAATTTCCTCACTGTCGGAACTTATCAAGTGTACTTTTTCTTTTTTCTTATCTTAAAAAAAGAACAGGTTATCTCCGCACTTTAATATTCTCTTGTATCGTGGAGGCATGGTAGAGTCATGTTGCAGCTGTATTATGGTTGTAGCATTAATGGGTCGGCTAAACCGAAGAAGGACCACGTTCTCACAGAATACCAGCGTAAAATATCCGCTTAATGTTGCTGTGTTTCGTAAAGTGAGTGTAGAGAACCGAAAACTCTTTTTAGAAAACTCTTTTAACTTTTTCTTAGTCCTAAGGAGTGACAACGTATCTGAATTTTGATTCTCAATTGAGGATAAATATAGATAGCTATGGGCCAAAGTATCCATTTACCATCAGGTGGACTGTGTACTTGTTGGTTACACTTATTCTATATAAAAAGCATTTAATATAAGTACAGAAGTTTCACGAGGTCTGTAACGTAAATTAATTCCTATAACAGCATTATTATGAGATAGAGTACATGGGGTTGAAGCAGTATAAAAGTTCATAAAAGTACAAATAAAATTTTCGACAATTTTCATCATCTTGTCGTGATTTACGTGACCCTATCTGAACCAAGGGAATCGGGAATAGATTTATTTAATATAAACTGCTATTGTTTTATACATGTTTACATATAATATATACTACTTCATGTACAAAATATAAATGGAATATTTACGAAATACTTAACATTTTTACTCAATTTACTACGAGTGCTTTACGAAATATTTAGTATTAATACAGAACACGTTCAAACTTTGTTCAAAGCTATCTTAAGCATTTTATCTATTTTATTACTTCACACTGACAAAGTCTTCCATTTAGATGTCGCAAGAGACTTGGGCATGGTCGTGCGTTCTCAAACACATGCGTTAATCTATCCACGAATCTAGATCGCCAAGACTAGACTTTTGTGGTGAAAGGTCGAGCAAACCCGTCCACGAATGTTGGGTAATCGACCACTGTTCAATTGATAGAGATATAGAATAGGAACGCAGGTATTATGAAACGTTTACGTGTATTGCACTAAAGCAGCGTGAGGGATTCCTTTTGTTCTTTCAGATGGCTTTGTACTTTCGCTTATTGCCGTCGAGTTCTTTCATAACAAGTTTTCTGCGGTGGATTTTTATAAATTATTCATTGCCAGTAACGGAAAAGTTTACGCTTGTTGCGGAATAAATGAGCTTAAAAGAATTTTTTCTTTTGTCAATCAGTTGCTGTGTATTTTAAATGAGTTCTTATTCCTTTGAAAATATTTTTTTATATCCTATTTTATAAAATTAATAAACTTACTCACAATATTATGTGTTGACTCAACTCTTCCAAATAAATGCTGCATCGAAATAAGTTATTGTCATCACCGTTCACCAGGCGTCCTTTGTGGAATATAGGCATCATTCATTAACTGAGAAAGCAAGGTCTTGAACCCACTCTATCCACAGATTATGTTACGACATGACCTTATCTTATTCGATCGCCTCTACATCTACTTATGGAATCTATGCATGTCGTTCATTCTGGTAAAATTCAACCGCTCGAAAAGAAAAGTCTTTCCTGCAAAATAATAAAATATCTCCTTCCACTTGTACTACACGTGTGAGTTTCGTTCTTTTTTGTTAAATGTCATAAGAAAATTTGCGAAGACTGTAGCACTGCGGCTAAGCGACGTCTTTCGTGATAAAGACTCTTTTACCCGAGACTCAACAAATCTTATTTTGTAATGAGAATACAAAAATCAATCGCCAAGTTTAATCTTTTTAAATGTAATGTTTTCCCATATTTACGCGAACAGTACCCATTGAATAAAACTACATTACGGGTTTTGCCGTTCACCAGGCGTCCTTTGTGGAATATAGGCATCATTCATTAACTGAGAAAGCAAGGTCTTGAACCCACTCTATCCACAGATTATGTTACGACATGACCTTATCTTATTCGATCGCCTCTACATCTACTTATGGAATCTATGCATGTCGTTCATTCTGGTAAAATTCAACCGCTCGAAAAGAAAAGTCTTTCCTGCAAAATAATAAAATATCTCCTTCCACTTGTACTACACGTGTGAGTTTCGTTCTTTTTTGTTAAATGTCATAAGAAAATTTGCGAAGACTGTAGCACTGCGGCTAAGCGACGTCTTTCGTGATAAAGACTCTTTTACCCGAGACTCAACAAATCTTATTTTGTAATGAGAATACAAAAATCAATCGCCAAGTTTAATCTTTTTAAATGTAATGTTTTCCCATATTTACGCGAACAGTACCCATTGAATAAAACTACATTACGGGTTTTGTCACGTTTAATTTTTTTCCCGACATTTCAGATGATGGCAGTTGATGATTGGTCAGTTATTAATGTCCGTGAAATGTAATACCCTTCTACAAGACGCAGGAAAGTACAAGCTTGATTGTGAATATGGTCTCTCTCATTCAGGGCAAACAAAACGATCTAAAATACCCACGTAAAGAAACTTATAGCTGACATTAAACACCAACCGGTACGTGCAATCTGTGATCATTTCCTAGACGGCTCCCTCCATTACATCAGACTACAAATCCTCGCTAAAGAATATTAATCCTACCTGGGATGATACGTGAGGTGACTATAACAAACACCCTAATTTGCCTGCCACTTGCTGGGATCCTGTAATTAATAAAATTTTAACTAAGCCCAAGCATACGACTGCAAGACTTCATGCTACAGTAACCTCATTCTGCATCATCATCATCATCATTACAGCCCTTCACAAGTCCACTGCTGAACATAGGCCTCCCCCAAAGAATGCCACAAAGCACGGTCCTGAACCACCTGCATCCATCGACTTCCTGCATGTCTTACCAGGTCGTCACTCCATCTCGTGGGGGGACGCCCTACACTTCGCCTACCGGTAAGAGGCCGCCACTCAAGAACCTTTCTTCCCCATCGGTTGTCGGTTCTTTGAGCTATATGGCCGGCCCACTGCCACTTCAGCTTACTAATCCGTTGGGCTATGTCGGTTACTCTGGTTCTACTGCGGATATACTCATTCCTAAGTTTATCACGCAGAGAAACTCCGAGCATAGCCCTCTCCATAGCTCGCTGAGCGACCTTGAGCTTCCTCATACGGCCAGCAGTGAAGGACCACGTCTCAGTTCCGTAAGTCATCACTGGCAACACGCACTGGTTGTACAATTTCGTTTTAAGGTTTTGAGGTATGTCTGACGAAAAGATGTGTCGTAGCTTCCCGAACGCTGCCCAGCCGAGTTGAATCCGTCGATTGACCTCTCGGTCGAAGTTGGACTTACCTAGTCATTCTGCATGGACCAGGCCGAAATTAATAATTAAAAATCTGAAAGTATTCTGGGTTAACTATGACATTGGGACGTCAACCACCTTAATCCCACCGAAACCATGGGTGCTGGAAAGCACCCGAATCGTCGGGAACTAAAAACAAATAAAATTAAATGCGATAAAATCGGTAAAACTAGTTTTATTCAACGAAAGAAATATAACCTCATATTGATCGCAGGTTATTCAACTTCAGTGAGTTACATATTACGTTCATTCATAAACTGTGATGTAATGATGCAGCTAGAAGATGAGCTTCACCTAACCTCCAAATGTTAACGGTCATTGACTCTACTATAATGTCTAAACGAGATCCACTCTTCTCCTTTCAGTTTTATGAGTTCAATTTACCGCTTGTCATGGATGTGTGAAAATAATATAAATGTAAGTACCATTAAAAGCGTTCATAAATTTTTAAATTACTTAATTATTGTTATGAGCCGTGGTAGTAGGGACTAAGCGCTCGCCGTAAATTTCGAAGTACGTAAGCAACTCGCGTTCGATCATCGCTGACGCCAATGAGATTATTAATACCACGTACTCGGTGATGAAGGAAAACATCGAAGTGAAGTCCATCAACTCGCACAGTAATAGCGCAGTGGATTACTCCATAATCCTCTCAAATATGAGAAGAGATCTGTGCCCAGCAGTGCGACGTGGACTCTGTACTAACGATTTATAGTAGTAATACTATTTTTACATACAATTAGCTTTAGGGCTTCGTAATTTAAAGTAAGTCTAGAATATTTTTTAAAGCATAAGGGTGACAAGCGAGCACACATTCCATCGGATATCTACATTCATCTTTTTTTATAGGATAGGGTGACAAACGAGCACACAGTCCACCTGATTGTAAGTGGTTGCTGTGACCCATAGACATCTACATCTATCCTTAAAAAGAATCAAAATACAAATGCGTTCTCATCCGTGAGGTTATCATTATCATCCATCTTAGTGATGGAATGTCTCTTATCCAGTAAAAAGGGTCTCTGCTTCTCTACAATCACCATACGAAACACGGCAGTGTTAAGCTGCTATTTTACGATGGTATTCTGTGAGAGCGTAGTAATTCCCCGGTCGAGCCGAACCTATCATGCTACAACTATACTACTAATATAGCTGCATCATGTCTCTATCACATATATCTGCGATTAAGAATCAAAATGCAACCCATTGAGGATTGAGATGAATTTCCTAGTTTCCAGTAAAAAGGGTCTCCGGTTCTATACACTCACCATATGAAACACAGCAGCATTAAGCTGCTATTTTACGCGTGAGAGCGTGATCCTATCCCGGTCAAGCTAATCCATTTGTACTACAACCATAATATAGCTGCAGCGCATACACAACCATTTCTTGATACCAGCAGCACAGAAATTGCTAATTGTAATTTCACGTGTATTGATCGGCGGTTGAGGAAAACATAGTGTATAAATGCACATGTCCGACAAATATGTTTCGCGGAAAAGTCCATTTACTGGACAACGCGGCTGCAAAGTAAATGTACACACTTTAATATGCACGCCTCTGCCGGGTAACCTTTCCTTAACTCTGAGAGGGTTTTAGTTCATGTTTGCGGACTTCACATGTCCTTGAAATGTTTGAATACTCAGACATGTAGATTACCTCACCACGTTTTCCTTTACGTCGAACACTGGTAAATTAGCACTTGAAATTCCAAATTACAATTTCATTAGTTCCGACACCTAAGTGGCCGGCTTACTATGAAAGTTACAGTGAACACTTAATCCCTGAGTTACCACCAATCTATAATATATTGACGGTTCCATAGCGTAGTTATTAGGTATTTAGCTGTGGTAAAAACAAGTTCTTTTACTGAAAATTATTATTTAAACGTTATTTAAATACTGTGATTTATCGATTTTATTTATAGAGCCATGCCGCTATATTATAGTGTGTAGTACGAATTATACGGCTCAACCGGGGAAGGGCCACGTTCTTACAGAATACCAACGTTAAATGGCAGCGTAATGTTGTCGTGTTTCGTATGGTGAGTGTAGAGAGCCAGAGACCATTTTTACTGGGAATGAAGCATTTCATCTTAGTTCTCATGGGTGACAACGCATTTTGATTCTTAACCAAGGATGTAGATATTTATGTGCCACAGGAACCACCTACAATCAGGTGGACTGTATGTTTATTTGTCACCCTTATCCTATAAAAAACAGAGCTTAATCTTTATGGTAGTGTATAATCTTTGATGCGTCTGTTAGGGATCGGGTAGTATATTGTTTGGTTAAAGGACGTTCCTTAGCTATGCTGGTATCAGATAGGTTGCGCTGTAGTCAAGTTAATAATAAATTCTATATTTATGGACAAAAATAACTCATATTCACAATATATGTTGGTTCAGTACCCTAATGAAAGTCTGGACCCGATAGGTTGCGCTGTGGTCGAGTTATTAGTATTTATATTTATCTTGTAAAAGTCTAAAGTGAAATCAGAGTAAAACTCATCGCGGCACGTAGCGGTAAAGGTAGAAAAAGGTCTTCCGGACAAGTTAGTTGTAAAATATAATTTAAAGGACAGTTCTCTAAAATACATTTAGAAACACAGTTTTAATAAATAGCATACCACATCCATAAACAATAGTGTTCCTTTTTACATCAATGCCAATGATGAGTCTATTATTCAACATTTTATGTTAGCACTTAGTTGTTTTCTACGGCCAAGTCATTACAATATAAGTTCAAGGTGAGTTTTACTCATCTCGTGACGAAGCTTAAAGATTTCCTGTTGGTTTGGTTATAGCGGCCGGCGACTTATATTGTAAAACAATATAGTTTTATAACAGTAAACTGGTTTTTAATTTTGTTTTCACTCTTGGTTGGTTATTCGGGACAGAGTAAAAGGGTTTAAGTTACATGTAAGGTTTCAATACGTGCCATCACAAGGTTACAGTTAAACGTCCTTTTACAATAATTACCACAAGCCACGGTTCATTGACTTTCGTCTTGTCATATTGTCGACTCATTTATAATACGGTTGGCCTACAATGTAATTATTGGGCTGTAATTTTGAAACTACTTTTCGGTTCTTAATAGTTTCACTAAATTAATTTATATTTTGTATTACATTACTTTTTAGTCCAGGCATTGGTTAGTTACTTTTGCCATTAGAACAATCTTCAGAGCAGTGCAGCACTTAATAAACACCAAAAAACAGATGTGTGGCTTAACTCTGTCCTGAAGTCAATAATAAACTTTTTTCTATTAATCTTTTAGAATTAGATGTGGATGTTTTAAACTCTGTTTTTAACTCAAAGTTTTATTATATGTGGTAGAGCCACCCTGTAGCTATATAGTTGTAGCACGAATGGGTCGACTCAACCGGGGTACCATGCTCTTACAGAATACTAGCGTAAAATAGCAACTTAATGCTGCCATGTTTAGTATTTTTTAACACTTTCACTATCCGGTTTTGAGACACAATAGTTAGACAATAGCAGTGACCTATATGTAGTGCACGGGACAGCGAAAGGGTTAATATAAAAAGGGTGGCAAACGAGCGCACAGTCCACCTGATGGTAATTGGATGCTATGGTTCATAAATATCTATATTCCTATTGTTAAACACATCTACATTAAGTATAATGTCAAGAGTAGTAAACCGGAGACCCTTTTTAATGGAATAGAGGCAATCCATCTTAGACCTCAGAATTGACAGCGCGTAGATGTCTATGAATACATTCTATTCTATAATATATCTAATATATAAAAAATATTTTTTTTCTTCATATTTTATTCGCTGCCATACCGTTCATAAGATTGCGGTAAAACTTAGCCAACATATTGCTTGCACTTCCGCGAAGGTTATGGGCATAGTATAATTTACAGTAGGTGTCGCGAGCATCATACCGACAAATTTATTTGAAAGTTATGTATAATTCAATTTCGATGAATGTATTATTATACCTATATAAACAATATAACTCTTATCTTTTAAAATCTGAAACGATATTTCCACAATTATTTCTTCTGCAGCAGCAAGGCGCCGGCTACCAGCTAGTTCTATATAATAAAGTTGATACGTTTAGTTGTTTTTTAAAAATTAGACAAGGAACTAACTTCTTTATCTATTCTTTCATCTTCCAACATAGTAATAAAAATAAAATATGAAATATAAACTGGTAGGGAAAAATCTCGCATTCCTCGCGTACTTTAATAATTTAAGACTTAGTACAGTTCCATGTTATTATTATAATTTTGTGTTTCTAATCGTTAAGAATAAAAGTAAAAATCTTTACTATATCTTTAGAATGGTTGCACTTACTTTAAGAATTATGGGCCAAGACTTATGCAATTACAGAAATGTATAGTTTTGAAATAATTTGAACCTTTAAACGTTTGTAGATCGTGTTCAGTGAACTTTTGTCGTAGTAAGTTTAATTGTTTTATTGCTGTCTTATCAAGTTTAAAAACCGGCAAAGTGCGAGTCGGACTCGCGCACCGAGGGTTCCGAACAAATCTGTAGGTATATAAGTTTAAAATTATTAAAAATATTTTTATTATAAGATGGAACTAAAAATTTATGCTTTCCGCAATTTTTTCTTTATCTGTGCTATAAAACGTTGCTTCGTACCAAATTTCAAGATTTTGGGTTCACGGGAAGTACCCTGTAGGTTTTGATTCCCTGATTCCCTTGCGAATGTCGAAAATTTGCGGCATAAACGGCTGTATCTTTTGATTGCGTTGGCTTAGAAGTTTGATTTTTTCACAGCTCTAAGGGACAGTACATTTGAGTATTTGATATGAATTTCAGCTTGATACCTTCACGCCTTCCTGAGAAAAAGGGTCTTGATAGACAGACAGACAGACGGACAACAAAGTGATCCTATAAGGGTTCCGTTTTTTCTTTTTGAGGTACGGAACCCTAAAAATTACTCTCATTTGCTTAATAAAAGTGTTACTTAATCATTTTTAGAAATACGTAAGATAAACATACAAATTTATTGGTTTTTAGTCATACATTTATTAAATTTTAATTACTTTTAATACTCTAGGCCTCGAAGATCTTGTGAAATTTGATAGAGGGTTATATTTTTATATTACGTCAGAGATAGGTGGTAAAAAATATTATAAAGAAATAAACAGAAGTGAGAATACATATCGAAACCCCTATTCGTTCAAGCTCGTTCTATTGTTTACTGGTATTTGTCGACGGCTTTATGGTGACCGGAGCATTTTGACTGCTTTCGTTTGCTTAAAGTAGTTTTGACTGAGAACAAGTTCTGATTGTAACGTAATAATCTCCTTGTAATCAAGTATTGGTCACGGCAGCCGTCTCTACGGAGTCTGGATTATAGATCTCGATTATAAGTGCAGGACAGAATTATAGTGACCGAGTGTATACGCAAGCACATGTTGTGTACTCTCTATTCCCTCACTCTCGTAGTACGTTGGTACACGATCGGAGAGACATCAGGTGCAGGAGCAACGGCTTAAAGTGCTTTCCGAGGTACGGGGGTGAAATATCGCCAGCAGCAGCCATCAGACTTAGGCTGCTATTGAAAAATACTTGACAGAAAATTTATTAAATGATTTATTTTTATTTTGACCGTAACTTAGACACCATTTCATATACATATACATATACATATATATATATATATATATATATATATATATATATATATATATATATATCAGATATATAACACCGGCAACAGCAAGCAGCGGGATTTGCTTCTCAAGTGTGGTGATTACAGCTAATGTTCTCCGGTATGGAATAGGCTTATGTCAAGTAGAGGACTGTTAGACATATAGGCTGATTAGGAGTAAGGCTATATTGCACATAATGCAAATCAGGAACCAGTTCAGATGCTCTATCTGGCATTATCAAAAATACTTAGAAATGTGGATTTGAGAAATCTTACGCCAATCTAAAGTGTTCGGCTATCACCATAAGTGCAACAATTATGTCATCAGATCGTCATATGTTCTTCTTTAATCTGTTAGGTTATTTAAAAAAATAGTTCCTGTTAAATATCTTTTAAAATTTGTGCAAAGTAGTTTTCGTTACTATAGTTTTCTTTGCACATGATTATAATTAATTTGATTTTGGCTGATTTCGGTAGGGTCAACTCCGTCATGCAGCCTATTTGGGTAGATATCGTCTTTTTTATACCGATAAGCGGCACGCATCCACTGCTGTGATTCGGTATAAAGGACATGAGGAGCCAGTATAATTATTAACTTCTAAGTATTTCATCTTATTCTTCAGAAAAGACAACGTAACTATAGCTTACTCTATTTGATCTTTTGATTTCCTTTAATGTAATAAGCAGAAATAATTATGCGCCGATTTTGATAAAAGCAATATTTAACATCTATATTATTTTTGGGTTGTTTAATAAGATTGTAGAGTACGAAATAGTAGTATACGAATTTGCCACTTGAGAACCTTTCGTCCCTATCGCTTGTCAGTTATTCGACTTTATGGCCTTTTAAACGTGGTAGAGCCATCCTGCAGCTATATTAGTAGTATAGTTGTAGCAAGAATGGGTCGACTCGACCGGGGAAGGACCACGCTCTCACAGAATACCAGCGTATTTTTTTTATAGGAGAGGGGGCAAACGAGCATGCAATTTACCTGATGGTAAGTGACTACCGCTGCCCATGAACAACTGAAACACCAGGGGACCAGGGGAATCGCAGATGCGTTGCCGGCCTTTTAAAAAGTAGTAGGCTCTATTCTTGAAGTTCCCTAAGTCGTATCGGTCCGGAAAAATCACTGATGGTAATCGATTCCATAACGAAGTTGTGTGAGGAAGAAAACATTCTTTAAATCACACAGTGGTGGACCGCCAATCATCCAGATGGTGTGGATGGTATCGGGAGTTTTGCCGCGATGTGTTTTCGTGAAATTTGGCGGCTGGGATTAATCCAAACAATTCCTCAGAGCACTCCCCGTGGTAAATGCGAAAGAAAATGCAAAGGGATGCAACGTCTCTTCGCAGCGCCAATGAATTAAGCCGATCGTAAAGGACTCGGTCGTCGATGATTCGAGCCGCTCTGCGCTGGATTCGGTCAAGTGAAAGGAGGTGCCACTGGGGAGCCCCTGCCCAGAGATGGGAACAGTATTCCATGTGAGCCCAAACCTGTGCCTTGTGAAGTTGCAAAATAGCAGCTTAACACTGCTGTGTTTCGTATAGTGAGTGTAGAGATCCGGAGACCCTTTTAACCGGAAAAGAGGCATTACATCTTAGTCCTCACACTAGTTAGAGTCACGACCTTATGAAACATGGAGGCAATCGATGGATGCAGGTGGCTCAGGATTGTACTTTATGGCAATCTATGGAGCAGGGCTATGTTGAGCAGTGGACTGAGTGAGTGAGGAACAAAACTGATTTAAATACGGGATACGTAGAGGTTTTGACAGGACAACTTATTTATCTTCCTATTTTAATGTAGCTAATAAAATTAAGGATGACAAACACCTTAGTCCGCCGTGATCACACATTAATAAGATAAACCCCGTGATCTTGAGTGTTGTAAATTATCCAAAACTAAAATAAGTTTGTGCATAGGGGTCCGTTTTAGTTATTTAATTTTCTGCCCACTTCAAAAAAAGACGATACTCAATTTGACTGTATGTTTTTTATGTATGATACCTTTTTTTACTGGGTGAACCGATTTCGATGATTCTTTCTTGTTTGAAAGCTATTGGTCTGAACTTGATCAAATTCACATGTGGTCCCATATGAATTTGATCAAGTTCAGACCAATAGTTTTTGAGTTACTCTTAATAATTTATATTGAAATCGGCTGCACAAAATTTTTTAATTTTAAATTACAACTGTTTCCTCTTGATAAACACACCTATTCTGTTGAGAGCCAGTATTTTTACAGACTGTTAAGCATTTTACATCGCATATGTGGTCTTCCTTGTTTGAAGTAAGTTGCAGGTGTTAGCTACGGTTAGCCAGTTTTCGACATATAATTAATAAATAATTTATTTGTCATAAAAATTTATAAAATTAGTTCTATTCCATAAATAATCTTTATTTGCTCATCATGCTAATTAATTAATTCATAATCATTAGAGCCCTTGATAAGTCCACTGCTGAACATAGGCCTCCCCTGAGGCATGTCTTAAAGCACGGTCCTGAGCCATCTGCATCCATAGACTTCCTATATATCTTACCAGGTCATCACTCCATTTAGTGGGGGGTCGCCCTACACTTCGCCTACCGGTACGCGGCTGCCACATGAGAACCTTGCTTCCCCATCGGTTGTCGGTTTTTCGAGATACATAGCCGGATTATTGCCACTTCATCTTACTTATCCGTTGGGCTATGTCAGTTAGGTACTCCGATTCTACTGCAAAAATCTTCATTTAAAACTCCGAGCCCTCTCCACAACTCGCTAAGCGACTTCGAGCTTCGTTGTACAGCCATTGACTGATAAATGAGACAATTAATTATGACCTTATATTTCAATTGCCAGAGAAAAGTAATCCATGAAATTAATTATTACCTGAAATAATGACTTAATTTATTTATACAACTGTTATTTTTAATTTGCTTATGTTGTATATATCCTACGAATCACTCTTATCTGATGTTTGAAAAACAAGCTCTAATATTATAAAATACGTAATAGATTAGGAAAATATGACTTTTTTGATTTAAAAAATATCAGCAAAAGATGAGAATATTTTCAATTTCAAAACAAAACTCGTGAATTTGTTTTTGAAATGCAAGTTGTATTAATTTTTCACTAAGCTCTCACGGCACTTGAATGGCTTTCGACATGCAGCCCTGCGGTTATACCAGTAGTCCGCTTACAATAAGCTGATTCAGATCTATTTCAAGGTGTCGCAACACATTATATACTCCGAAGGCCACGCGAAATGTTAACCGGTCAAGACTGACTCGCTGATGGATCGTTACATGTGAATTGCGTAACATTGTTATTACTCGATAGCACTCCTCGTGGGAGCCGTGGTAGTTCAGATGGTTAGCGTTTCATAGTACGCGAGCAACCCGGGTTCGATCCCCGCCGGCACCAATGAAATTGTTAATTGCAATTTTAAGTGCCGATTTACCACATGTTCAGCGGTGAAGGAAAACATCGTGAGGAAACCAGCATGTCTGAGAAATAAAAAATATATCTCGAAGACATGTGAAGTTCGCTAACACGCAATTGGGCAGCGCGGCGTACATTTTCTCGCCCTAAAACTCCCACAGAAATGAGAGGAGGCCTGTGCCCAGCAGTGGGACTTATATAGACTGCAACTTTACTTTACTTTGCGCCTCGTGGTACAACTTGCTCATAAACTTTGATACTGCCTTCGATCACATCTAACCTTTAATTTTTGGGGTTCCGTGCTCAAATATTAAATCAGAGACCTATTATACTCAGCTGCCTTTTTGTAAGTCTACGCGTTCCAATGTCAATAATCTCTAGCTCTTAACAGAAAGAGTAATGTAAAATAAATTTTGATATTTGGTGTAGCAGTTGACTCAAAACAAAATATTAAATTATTCTATTAAATTATTATTTAGGAAGGGATAGGGGTTTGATATATGATTTTTTTCTTACTTTAACTTGTGGGCTGCTATAGACTTGAGCTCATTGATTAGAGTGTAGATATATTTTTTGTCCTTTTATCTTCAACAGTAAAGAAATGGGGCATAAAACCTGTCAGTTTTGGACCATTTCTGTTACGGGGTCTATCTCAAAAACTTAACTACTGTATTGGAACAAAGTAATTATTCAAAATGTATTTTTAAGCTGCGACCAAAACAAAAGAACATATTTTAGGGTTCTTGTTCTTAGTTTTATTGCAATGTCTATTTCGGAAAGGATATATTTAATTGGTAAGTACTAAATATGTACAGAAGTCTAATAGAGCGATACCCGACTTTCACTTAGCCGTCTTTTATTTTACATATAGTTACATATTTTTTTAGATTATTCGGAATACTTTGGTGATCGTGTGTATCCTTTGCTATTCTTCATCAGTCCGTAGATAACATATATTTTATACGTGATATATTTTATATGATATATTTTATACGACTTCAATCGGAGATCATAAAATCTTTCTGAAATTTCCAGTAGTCGCCTTTTACGACACCCATGGGACGGTACAAGGAGATATATTCTCTTACATCGTCATCATACGGCAAGTAGTTATCTTGAGATTTTAATAATAAATATTAGTTCTATTCTAGGCACACATAAAGAGGAAATTTAAAACAAGGGATAAAAAAATACACAATATAAATAAAATGAGAACATCGACAATGTAGTCGAAGTCAATTAAATACGCATTATTAAGTAATAACTCAAAAACTGCTGGTCAGATCTTGATCAAATTTATATGGGACCACGTGAATCATTAAAATCGGTTCACCTAGATAAAAGTTTTGAGGTAACACATATAAAAAATACAGTCGAATTGAGAACATCCTCCTTTTTTGAAGTCGGTTGATAAATTAAAATTTTTATAGGATAACGGTGACAAACGAGCGCACAATCCACCTGATGGTAAGTGGTTGCTGCGGCCCCTTGACATCTACTTCTATCCTCGATTACATATCAAAATGCAGATGCGTTGTCACCCGTGAAGACTAAGATGGAACGCCTCATTTCCAGTAATAAGGATCTCCGGTTCTTTACACTCACCATACGAAACACAGCAGCGTAAAGCTGCTATTTTACGCTGGTATTCTGTGAGAGCATGGTCCTTCCCCGGTCGAGCCGACCCATTCATGCTACAACTATACTACGAATATAGCTGCAGCATGGCTCTACCACGTAACAATGACTGGGAACTACCCATGGTTCCCGTTCATTGTAATTTATTAAACGACTTCAAAACAAATGTGTCAAACAAGCATACAGTCCACATGGTAAGTGGATACTGTGGCCCATAGACATTTACATTTATCCTCAATTAAGAATAAAAATGCCTATGCATTGTTACTCCTGAGGACTAAGATGGAATGCCTCGTTTCCAGTAAAAATGATCTCCTGTTCTCTACACTCGCCATACGATACACAGCAGCATTACACTGATATTCTGTGAGCGCGTGGTCCTATCCCGGTCGAGCCGACCCATTCGTGCAACAAAATAATATAGCTGCAGCTTTACTCTACCACGTATAAAGCATAAGAGAATCAAGTCACCTGAATCAAAAGAAGAATCAATTTTAGAAATATAAACTAAGATACTAATGCCCAAATACTCAAACTTTGACTGAATGTGATAGAGATAGCACGAGATTTAATGGTATCTTAAAATTGAGTATTTAGCCATACGTCAACGTGATAGTGTATGTTGGTACTTTGTTAACGAAGACAATCAGCCATTTATTATACTAAGGTCATTAATATGTACGAGTATGCAGGGTTAGATATTGTATTTTACATATCAATGTAATCAAGCACGAAGCAATTTCCCCTTACCATAAATTAAATGCGATCTACAATCATTATTTATTACTTTTGCGAGTGTAGAGTAAGAAAATTGTTTATCTGACCAAATTTGTGTAAAGGTCTTGAAATTTCTCACAAAGGCTGCTTGTATTTACCAAAAGGTCGGTAAGCGAAGGTTAATGCGCCTTTAATTAATGTTTTTAATGTCATAGTAATTCATTACATGTTAATGCTATTTTCTATAATCTGAGGCTATACCGTTATTGCACTTTTTAAAAATACGGGTAAATAGGCTTACTTTTATTTGAAATTATCCCGTAAGTTGAATGTGATTTATGGGCAACAACGTTTTTGCCTACCGATCGACCCTTACGAATGTGTGCGTACGCAATAAAATCAGTAATACATTACCAAGCATTTCTACCGACTTCAAAAAGGAGGAGGTATTCTTTTCGACTGTATGTTCCTTTTTATGTGTATATGATTTTTTTCTGGGTGAACCGATAACGATGATTTTTTTTTTATTTGAAAGCTGGTGCTTCTCGTGTGGTTTTCATGATAAATTTGATTAAGGTCTCACCAATAGTTTTCGAGTTAGTTCTTTAATTTATGTTGAAGTCGGTTGTACAACATTTTATAATTTTAAATTATGAGTTAAAAATATAAAAAAGACAAAATTTTCGAGATTTTTGTAATTAACTTTCTTCACTATTAGCCTATATAATTTATTCTTAACCTTCTCTGCAAAGGAGATGAATTCCATACAAGTTTGGACCCGGCGTGAACAAAGTTACTATTAGTTAAGCTACTTATGCCAAAAACTCATATTTTAGCAGGATTTGGGGTTTTGTTTTTATTTTATGTTTTATAATTAAAATCACTCGTTCTTGTGATAAGTTGTTTGAATAAATTGAAAAGGACACAAAAGAATGTAGTTTTATAATTACAAAGTTTTGTAGTGACAAGTCTATACAAATAAATAAAATTGAAGTGTCTATTTGTAATGTCAAAATTACGGCTTTTTACTAAATGCATATGAAAGTATATACGGTACTTATAACAAATACACAATTTTTAAAATTTTCGTGTGTCTGTCGGTCGGTCTGTCTGTCTGTCTGTTTGTTCCGGCTAATTTCTGAAACGGCTAGACCAATTTTGACGGGACTTTAACTGCCAGATAGCTGATGTAATAAGGAGTAACTTAGGCTACTTTTATTTTAGAAAAAGAATTAGGGTTCCGTGCAAAAAAATTAAATCCCCAAATAACACGCGGGCAAAGTCGCGGGGAGCAGCTAGTTATTAATTAAATAATCTATATAGAAATAAATAAAATTTAAGTGTCTGTTTGTAATGTCAAAATACCAGCTTTTTACTAAATGCATATAAAAGTATATACGGTACTTATAACAAAAACACATTTTTAAATTTTTGTCTGTCTGTCGGTCGGTCTGTCTGTCTGTCTGTTTGTTCCGGCTAATCTCCGAAACGGCTGTACCGATTTTGTCGGGACTTTCACTGGCAGATAGCTGATGTTATAAGGAATAACTTAGGCTACTTATTTTTAGAAAAGTAATCAGGGTTCCGCGCAACATAATTAAAACCCTAAATTACACGCGGGCGAAGTCGCGGAGAACAGCTAGTTGAAAATAAAACTCAACCTATTTTAATTGTTTCGTTATTTTCTGCAATAATTAATTATAAAGTGTCATCTAGAAAAGCAGCCGGAGTCGGTAATTGTCTGTTCTATTCCTATCATTACCCAAGTACTCTCCGTAGAGAGTAATTGTGTTCTGTGCCGAAGTACCACATTATTGTGATTATGTGGGCGCAATAACCTTCAGTCTTGTAATCCGAGAGAAAAACCAAGGGTCATATTAAATAAATCCATGAAAGAAAAACCACGAAATCTATTCACAAACAGTGTCACATGCATGTGACAAATTGAAATTCGAAGTTACCAAGTTAAGTTTCCTTCGGAGCAGGCAATGATCAATGACCATATAGCCTATTAAGCGATGTCAGATAATATTAATTTTTATTAGTTTAATAACATAGCCTATGCCATCATTTTTCTAAATATATATCTTTTCATCCTCATCATCATTACAGCCATCATTACAAGTCCACTGCTGAACATAGGCCTCCACCAAGGAATGCCACAAAGCACGGTTTTACCACTTCCTAGATGTCTTACCAGGTCGTCACGCCATCTAGTGCGGGGTTACCCTACACTTCACCTATAGGTACGAGGCTGATACTCGAGAACCTTTTTTACCCATCGATTGTTAGTTCTGCGAGCTATATGCCCGGCCCATTGCCTCTTCAGCTTACTAATCGGTTGGGCTATGTCGGTCACTCTGGTTCTACTGCGGATATCCTCTTTCTAAGTCTATCACGCAGAGAAATCCCAAGCATAAGCCCCTACATAGCTCGCTAAGTGACCTTGAGCTTCTTTATACGGCCAGCAGTGAAAGAGCACGTCTCAGTTCCATAAGTCATCACTGGAAACACGCACTGTTTGTACAGTCTCGTTTTCAAATTTTCAGGTATACCTGTCGAGAAGAAGTGTCGTAATTTCCTGCACGCTGCCTAGCCGAGTTAAATCAGTCGATTGACCTCTCGGTCGAAGTTGGACTTACTATGTCGGACTATTTGTCCCAGGTAAACATACTCGTCAACAACTTTGAGCTTGGTGCTCCCAACAACTACGGGCATAGTTGTGACATGGACGTTACACATGATCTTTATTTTGTCCATGTTCATCTTAAGACTTGTCCGTTGGGAGGCATTGTTAAAGTTATGTAGTGCTTACATTATTATTATAGTGCTTAGGTCCTCATAAGGACTATATCGTCGGCAAAATCGAAGGTGAGTGATGTACTCGCCATTGACGTTAATACCGTATCCTTTCCAGTACAGTAGCTTGAAAACGTCTTCCAATGCAGCGGTGAAGAGTTTCGAGGATATAATCTTATCCTGTCTTACACCTCTCTACAGTTGGATAGGTTACGTACTCTGGTTCTATACTCGGATAGCCATCGTAGCCCTACTGTAAAAACACGTCAGCACTTCTGTACCGACAGTCAATTTGGCACCACCCAAATTTTGTCTAAATCAAAGGCTTTCTCATACTCCACATACGGAAGACGCAAATTGTACTCTTTAGTATTCTGTACAATTTGCCGAAGGGTATGTATATGGTCTATGGTGTTAAAGCCTTTCCGTAAACCGGATTGTTCGGGAGGCTGGATTTCATCGAGTCTGCATACGAGACGATTCGTAAAGACTTGCCTTGTATCGTTACTCACACTTGCGTGTGGCTCCAACGATGATGTGTACAGCTGCCCAATCTTCTCTATCTCACTCAAAATCTCAGCTGTCCAGTAAACTATGCCAACACATTCGGTCTTCAGCTTCGACAGTTGACTCTTTCTGGCAGACAGATCTTTGGCAAAGATTTTGGAGCCCTGGTTCCGCTCGATCGCTTCTTCAATACGAGCAGTATTAAAGTTGCGTAAGTCCCGCCGTATGTATTTGGAGATCTTTCTGTTCAGTTTGCCTACATGCTGCCAAAGCTGTTGAAGACTGCAGCTTCATTTCCCGTCTAATAGCGATACGATTAAGATTGTGATCGGAGAGTTTTTGTGTTTTTCTGCGGCGAGTATTGTAGAACTAAGCTCCGACTGCATGGACAGTTTCCACGAGCTTGTAATTTATATCGTGCACTGCATTGCAATCTTCTATGCACTGAAAACGGTTTTGTAACTCGAGCTGAAAGATTTCGGGACTTTGGATTAGAACACGAGGGGGACGGAACGTTGACTTCATTAGATGACACTTCTCAGACTTAACGGTTAGGGTCAAAGTGTCTTTAACCATTCGGTGATGGCTACCAGTTTTCACCCTCGCGATCACTGAGACATCACTGAACAGTTGCCGTCTAGTCGTCATGATAAAGTCAATCTCATTTTTTGTCGAACCTTCGGAGCTCGACCAGGTCCACTTCCTGTGGGACCGCTTTGGAAGAAAGAGTTTATCATAAAGAGTTTCTCTTTCTCCATGAGTTCAGCCAGCTGCTGGCCCATTGGGTTCCGTTGCCCTATTGCAGATATATAACTTTTACTCAATATTAATCTCTATAGATTCACCTCAGTGTTTCAATATTATGATTTCTTTGATGATGAATGATATTTTATTACAAAATTAGCCTTCCTAATATATAGCCATAGACAAAATACAACAAAATATTGTAAAAACGTTCAGTTTTTGCTTTAATAAATGCATTAGCTTTTTGTTTTTCAGGTTTAAAAAATGTTTTTATCACTGTCCCATGTATTACAGAAATAGAAACCATTTATTTATGCTTATAATTTATCGTTTTATTATTTACATATTTTTGTATAACTGTTACGAAAGATTTAAAGCACCCAAATTCATACATCTCCTGTGGCCGGTTATTGCAAAATAACCCTGTATACATACGACAAGGCAGAATCAATTATACGAGTACAGTAGATTCGTAGAAAGGTACTACTTTTCCATAACATAATGAAATGTATTCCAGTTGACCTATATATAGAAAAATATATTAAAAGAAGCAAACTTAGTGCTAACATTTCTAATAATTAAATTACGTAGACAGTTTTATGTAAATTATAATAAATTATACGGCACCAAAATAATAATAGATACTAAAATTACATTAATTTAATATATACATATTAATATTTAACCAGGTGCAAAGTAGTTATCTCTTAGAAGTTTCATAAATACTCATAAAGATTCCGAATTCCTTAATGTTAGGCAGTAAAGAGTTCCATGACCTAACCGCATAGACCATAGACTATGAAGGAATAAGAATAAAAACCGGAATTGTGATTGAGAAAGTTATATATAATTTCAGAACTTGTTTTTATTTATACAAGTAAGGCCAACGAGTACATAATCCTAGTGATATAAGTGCAAAGACAGCTTTTAATTTTTACTTGACGCGTAAGCGTAGATCGGACCAAAAGTAATAACTAAGAGCTGAAGGTATTTCGGGTTAACTTTAACATCGGGACGTCAAACACACCCCGTAAACATTGGCGCTACAAAGCACCTGAAACTTCGGGAATTAAAAATAAGTAAATTAAACGCAATAAAATTCGTAAAAATAGTTTTACTTAATGCTGATGCTTTATCACAACTGAAGACTACGTAAGCTTGAATACCTCGTTACTGTTACAAAAAAGTTTTCTTTTATTCACCATAACAACACAACACAACAGCATTACGGTACTATTTCACGCTGGTATGCTGTGCACGCGTTATTTTTCCGCAGTCGAAACAACCTATTAATGCTCCAGTCATAATACACAGTTGGGTAACGGGAAAATGCAATAAATTACTTCACTACACTATCCTCTCATACTTGAGATGGATATCTCATTCAAGCCTGTGACCAACAACAAGTATTCATTAATTGTATCAGAATAGTGCCAAAGTCTGTCATCTCTGCCTACCTCTCTGGGTGATAGATAGGCTAGAACATAAACAATGTATGTATGTACGTATATCACTTTACTCTTGTTCACGGAAGATTATATGATCTTCGTGTAATATTTCAATTTTATTGTCATTTTAAACTTATTGGAAAAACATTTGCAGAAACTTATTTTTAAAATATCTCACAGGCATTTTACTCTATATTTTGCAAAACTTTTTGCGATTTTGTATTGTAAGTTCTTTCCCCTAAATCAAAAATTTTTTTGTGAAAGGAATTGGCTCAATGCCAGATAAAATGCCCTACGATACTATTTTCGTTATATTTTTTATGTTTTCCTTTTCCGTTTATCTTTTTGTTTGTGACTGCAGGTGGGGTGAAAGAAAATGTTTCATTATTCCTGTTATTCATTACGTTTATGTGTTCTATTGACCTACTTAAAACCTTTTTATTTCATACATATAGTTGTTTGCCAGAACAACAAACTTTCAATAAACGGCTGATATATTTCTTTCTTATTAATAAAAAATCAAGCAGTAAATGTTTTGTACCCCTGATATAATCACCCCGTAAATAGTTCAATGCAACTGCCCAGCTGTGAGCTATTTAAGGTTTGACGGTGAGACCAACCGAAAATTCAATTTATTATGGGGTTAGAGGAAAATAATTATTCCTTAGCATTTATACATGTGTTAGTCATCCGAAATCCTTACAGCACCATAGGTCACACTGTGTATAGAAAAAAGATCCATATTAAACGATATTTAAACGGTAAATCTCACCATCATCCTTCATAGTTAGCTACCGTGGGAAACTCTTTATTACAGAGAGCATAAATCATCTGTGACAGCAAACACCTGGCCACCGAGCTTTAGCACGTCAAGCAGTTTTTGCACGAGAACTAGCTTCAGGTCCCGTGCCTACGTCACAGTGACCTAGTGAAGTCGGATGCAGTCGAGCGGGTGCCTGCTGTACTACCATATGTCAAAAGTGTCACAGACAAGATTGGCTACATCTTGAAGCGAGCTTCGATTTAAACATTCTAAAAGCCGCTGAAGAAGATTAGTCAGTTTTTACCATAGCTCAAGTGTAATATCCCTCTACAAGATGAAGGAGTGTGCAAACTTGATAGGGAATGTGGTCTCCCATATATAGGGCAAACAAAAAGATCTATAAAAAACCCGCGTAAAAGAACATACAGCTTTCGTGAAACATCAACGCTCCAGGAAGTCTGCAGTTTGTGTTCATATCCTAGAAGGCGGGGCCATTACATCAGATTTGATAGACCACAAATCGTTGCGACAGTACATTTATTCCTACCAAGAATGATACGTGAGGCTATTAAAATTAAAAGATAATTCTAATTTCAATAGAGAAGGAGCCACGGTATACCCAAACTGAAGTAAACTCAAGCAAACCACTGCACAACCTCAAGACAGTAACCTCATTCTGCGTAGATAGTAATAAAAGTAGTACAAAGTTAAAAAGCTCAAGGTTTTCTGGTTAAACTTGACACCGGGACGTTAATCACCTTGGCATTTTTTTAATAACACAAGATTCATAATAATTGTGCAGCAGTGCAATACTTATTTAAGTCATTGCCTAAAAGCGTTATATTTCCCTAATCGAAGTAATAATCGACAAAGGTCGGTCCAGATGATCAGAATACAGAAAGATATAGAATATTACACATTATAAATATTTATTATAAATTAAATGTATAAAACATAAAACTATAAAATTTATATAACGTGGAAGTTTTAGGTCACAAGTATCTATGAGGATATAACACGATCACCTATAGAACTTATTTAGATTTTAGTTTATGATACTGTATGAGAAAATTGGATACTTAATTTGGAACTCAAAACTTTAATAATATAATAAAATATATCTTTATTTAAAATGGAAACTGTTAGGATGTCTTTTCTTTAGATATAACAATTCACTAAATTGCTAAAATGTTCTTTGCTGAAATTGCTATTTTTTAAACAAGTTTTATCGTCTAATTTTGTTAGAAGTTCTGTAAATTTACTTATAACTTAAGATCGTTATGAACATAAATACAACAAATCTAAACTCCATGGAGTTGCGATATTTCATTTCCGAGCTTCAATAATAATTACCTGCCGTTTTGAAAGTTATGGAAGTTCGAATAAAAAATAAGAAGTTACACGAGTTGTAATATTAAACTCATATAAATATTAATTATAGTTCACAAAAGGTATAAAACGTGGAGATTTTAGGTCACAAGTGTAATACGCATTAAACGCAAGTGGATATTTATGAGGTACTAGCTGTTCTCCGCGACGTCGCCCGCGTGGAATTTTTTACGATTGGATTTTAGTTTTTTTTTTTTTGCGTGGAACCCTAATTCCTTTTCTAAAATAAAATTACTTAAGTTACTCACTATAAAATTAGCTATCTGCCAGTGAAATCCCGTCAAATTTGGGCCAGCTGTTTCGGAGATTAGCCGGAAGAAACAGACAGACAGACAAAAATTTAATGAATAGTGTTTTTGTCGTAAGTACCGCACTTTCATTTATGCATTTAGTTAAAGCTGTTATTTCGACATTACAAACAGAAATAACAATTTAAGTACAGTAACTTAAAAAAATAATAAGACTAATTTGCAAGCACTGTATGAGAAAATTGAATAGGTACTTAATTTGGAACTCAAAAGTTTATTAATAATGCCTTCCTTCTACCTTTTCTTTAATTTCTTAATACCTTTATTTTAAATAGAAACTATTTAATGTTTTACCCTTTGACACAACAATACATCAATTTGCGACTATTGTGTCTGCTGATGATAATGATACAAATTTTTTTCAACATACTTTAACATTCAATGTAGTTCTAAATTCTGATAATTTACTTTTAACTTGTGGTCTTTATGAACTCAAATACAATGAATTCAAGCTCCAGGGAGTTGTGATATTTAATTTTGGAGTTCAATGGTCCCCTGCCGACTTCATTATCATTCTAGCTTTAATTTAGACTAAAATTTATACTAATATACAGTAACTACGCATTATTAGCATTTTTTCAATATATAGTAAAATAATTTCGTATTCGAAATCCTAATTCTAATTAAATTAATTGTAGGACAATTTTGCGAAATAAAAATCCTGTGTTTTATAATTTTCTAATATATTATGCTGATGTTAGAAAACAGGTTTGAATAAATTCCTATGATAATACATGATATTATGGTCGTCGTTGTCATTATAAAATATCAAGTCTACATTTAAACATAGACTTTCCCTAAGGTATGAAATGGGCAGTCGCAGATTCCTAAAAAATAATAAAAAAAGTGCAGATGCCAACTCAACTACAAGCGTGGCAACTATGGTACATATCCGCTTTAAGAGGCAATTTATGGGAGAGGCTTATTTTCAGTAGTGGTATTTTGTGGTACAAGAATGCGCCAAATGATGCATTTTTTTAGATTTTCCAATAGATAACAGCACTTCAACAGGCAGGCGAGTTTCTGAGCGCAGGGTCACTCTCACACTGGTAATGCTGATATAACTGTGAAACATTCATAGAATGTACTCGTAACTTTTACTGTACTGTTACTGTTTGCTGATTTGTTGTCGAAGTTCCTTCATGGAATATTGAAAACAAAGGGCTGGAGACGGCATGGTGGAAAGGGGAGGTAAGAATTAAAAACATATAGCGACCTTTTTTGTTTGAAGTTGGCAGCAGGTGTCCATGGGATGCAGTTACAAAATGATTCGGTATTATTTTATTATAAACGGAAATGTAAATTTATGCATATTTGTTAGCATGCGTGAGTTTCAATAGTTCATGTGTTCAGCAATTTTATCCTTTCTCAGGGCCAACTATATAATATTATTTACATGCAAATCCGGCTATAATGACAACACTAGTAATCAATTTTAATACGCTTGGTCGAGTTAAGGTTACTTTACTTATTACAGCAGAATAGCATAATAAATATATTTTAAAAGTAATTTTACTGTTTTTAACGCGTTTGATTTTAAATTTTTAATTCGTTCGTTCTTTTTAATCCATTGTCACAAGGTTTTGAAACTGACTGAGAAGTTGGAAAACCGTAAAATTTAATTTTATTCAGTGTGTAGTATTCGGGGAAATATGCGATATCATGATAGCATAATATATTTTTCTATTTTATTTTAATAAAGAAAGACTTTTAAAAATGCTTTGACTAATGTTGCAATGCAATGGAGAAAAGTTTGCTTTGGAATGTCTCGTTTAACTTTAGATATTAGTGAAACAAGAACGTTTCTGGTAGGGAAAACTTTTATGGTAAGTACCATTAACATAAATCATTCCTGGTATAAAACATTTGACTGCTTCGTTCGTCTAGTGGTCGTATACGCGACTGATGATCTCGAAATCCCTTGTTCGAATCCCTGTTGAGGTAAAAATCAGTTACTGGGTTTTTCTGACAAAAAAATGTCAGTAGCAACCAGGAGTCAGGAAGTTGGCAGAGCTCTACCCTAATGCCTTGGAAAGCACGTAAAGCCGTTGGTCCTGCGCCTGATCTCTTTTCGGTCGTGTCGTTATACCGTACCATCGGATTTTGAGATTAAGGGAATAGAGAGTGCACCCGTGCATGCGCATACACTTAGGTACTTTAATCCTGTCCTCCGCAGATGGATAATCTCCGTGGAGACTGGCCGCCGCAACCGAATTTCGGTCTGGAGGACATTATTATTATTATATAACATAGCTTATTGACAGTACTTGGTGTAACTATGGTTTAAGAAAATTTTGAACGGATTATTGATAATGAATGCTATTGCTCGAAGATATTTATCTTAGATTTTGTATCAAATCACCACCCTAGGACAAAGGGCTTCTAGATCTCGTCACTTAATTTACGAAATAAAGCAGCTTTATGGTAGCCCTAATACGTTGCAATGTAAAAGGAACTTGCAGCGTAAAATGCTTTATAATATTAAACCACTTCATTATATTATCTCATAAGTGAGAGAAAGTCAGTGTCCTTCTTTTATAGGAGATGAGGTAAGCTAATTGTAGAGCGACCCCCCGCTAGATAGAGTGACGAATTGGTCAGATATATAGGAAGTCGATGGATGCAGGTGGCTCAGGATAGTGCTTTGTGGCTGTAATGATGATAATATAACCTAATTGTTTACTTTCGAGTAAATTTAATGGATCAATAAGCTGAAAGTGAAGGGACAATGGGCCGATCGCAAAGATCGAAGAATCGGCAACCGAGGGGAAAGAAACGTTCTCAAGTGGCAGCCTCGTACCGGCAAGCGCAGTTTGGGGCAGGACTTTATTAGATGTATTGGACGAAAGTGCAGTGTAAGAAAGAGATGCTGTATGTCGATGGATACAGGTGGCGTAAGATCATGGTAAACACAACAACTGCAACTGTAGCTTTTTATAATTTTGAGTTGTACTCGTATTACTTGCCGTGTAGTGGCGGTCAAGAATATCCACTACCCCATATCCTCCCGTGGGTGTCGCAAAAGGCGACGAAGGGAAACAGGCGGGAGATGGCTGGCTACGGTGGCGACCATGGTAACGGCGGGGCAAGGGGTGCTAAGAATCTCCGGTGGAGGTTCGGTTGCCACCTACGACGACTCGACCTGGCAACGTACAACGCACGCACCCTGAGGACTGACGAGAAGATCGTGGAGCTGGAAGAAGAGATAGACAAGTTGCGCTGGCATATTATAGGATTATCCGAAGCCCGAAGGGAGGGGGAGGACACGGTAATCCTTGAATCCGGCAATTTGCTCTATCACCGGAAGGTAATGTAGTAGGGAGTATTTATCGTCCACAAGTCTCTCGTTAACAACGTTGTAAAGATCGGGAGTGTGTCGACGAGGGTTGCGTACCTTATACTCAGAATCACCAAACGGTATTCGCTAAAGGTCATACAGGTTTACGCACCAATCTCGGCACACCCCGATGAGGAGGTGGAGGAAATGTATGAGGATATCTCTAGAGACATGCATTCCTCCAAAACCCAATATACGGTGTTAATTGGAGACTTCAATGCAAAACTAGGCACAAGAGATAACGGTGAGCTGAAAGTAGGGAAATTTGGAATAGGGAAATGGAACCCAAGGGGCCAGCAGCTGGCCGACTTGACTTCATGGAGAAAGAGGGACTCTTTATGATGAACTCTTTCTTCCATAAGCGGCCCCACAGGAAGTGGACCTGGTCGAGCCCCGACGGTTCGACAAAAAATGAGATTGACTTCATTATGACGACCAGACGACAACTGTTCAGTGATGTCTCAGTGATCGCGAGGGTGAAAACCGGCAGCGATCACCGAATGATTAGAGCTGAGCACACTGAACCTAAATGTTAAGTGGGAGAGGTCTCGTCTGATGAAGTCAACGCTGCGTCCCCCTCGTGCTCTAATCCAAAGTCCCAAAACATTTCAGCTCGAGTTACAAAACCGTTTTCATTGCCTAAAAGACTGCAATGACGTGGACGATATGAATGACAAGCTCGTGGAAACTGTCCATGCTGTCGGAGCTAAGTTCTGCAAGACCCGCCGCAGAAGAACACAAAAAACTCTCCGATCACACTCTTAATCTCATCGCTGTTAGACGGGAGATGAGGCTACATTCTTCAAAAGATTTAACAGCATACAGGCAACTGAACAGACAGATCTCCAAATGCATGCGGCAGTACTTACGCAACTTCAATACAACTCGTATTGAAGAAGCGATCGAGCGGAGCCAAGGCTCCAAAGTCTTTGCCAGAGATCTGTCTGCCAGAAAGAGCCAACTGTCAAAGCTGAAGACCGAATGTGGCAGCATCGTTTCCGGGGCACCTGAGATTTTGAGTGAGATTGAGAGGTTCTATGGGCAGCTGTGCACGTCATCGTTGGAACCACACGCAAGTGTGAGTAACGATCCAAGAGCGAGTCTTATCCGACACTATTCCGAAGATATCCCGGACGTCAGTCTGAGCGAGATTAGAATGGCTCTCCAGCACCTTAAAAACGGCAGAGCCCCAGGTGAGGATGGAATTACAGCGGAGCTTCTGAAAGCGGGTGGAAGACCGGTACTTGAAGTCTTCCAGAAGCTCTTTAATTCCGTTCTCCATGGTGGCATTACACCGGAGGCGTGGAGCAGAAGTGCGGTGGTCTTGTTCTTAAAGAAAAGTGACAATGCTCTCTTGAAGAACTACAGACCGATTTCCCTTCTGAGCCGCGTCTACGTGCTGTTTTCGAGAGTCACTACGAATCGTCTCGCGCCCAGACTTGACGACTTCCAGCCTCCCGAACAAGCCGGTTTCCGAAAGGGCTTTAGCACCATAGACCACATACATACCCTACGGCAAATTGTACAGAAGTCCGAAGAGTACAATTTGCCACTATGTCTGGATTATGTGGACTATGAGAAAGCCTTTGATTCCGTCGAAATTTGGGCGGTGCTGCAGTTCCTTCAGCAGTGCCAAGTTGACTGTCGGTATATCGAAGTGCTGAAGTATTTGTACAGTAGAGCTACGATGGCTATCCGAGTACAGAACCAGAATACGAAACCTATCCAATTGCAGAGAGGTGTAAGACAGGGTGATGTTATATCCACGAAACTCTTCACCGCTGCATTGGAAGATGTTTTCAAGCTTCTGGACTGGAAAGGATACGGTATTATCATCAATGGCGTGCACATCACTCACCTTCGATTTGCCGACGATATAGTCCTTATAGCAGAATCGCTGGAGGACCTAAGCACTATGCTCAGTGACCTCAATAGTGTCTCCCAACGGATAGGTCTTAAGATGAACATGGACAAAACAAAGATTATGTTTAATGTCCATGTCACACCTATGCCGGTAGTTGTTGGGAGCACTAAGCTCGAAGTTGTTGACGAGTATGTTTACCTGGCACAAATAGTCCGACTAGGTAAGTCCAACTTTGACCGAGAGGTCAATCGACGGATTCAACTCGGCTGAGCAGCGTTCGGGAAGCTACGACACATCTTCTCGTCAGACATACCTCAAAACCTCAAAACGAAATTGTACAACCAGTGCGTGTTGCCAGTGATGACTTACGGAAATGAGACGTGGTCCTTCACTGCTGGCCGTATGAGGAAGCTCAAGGTCGCTCAGCGAGCTATGGAAAGGGCTATGCTCGGAATTTCTCTGCGTGATAAACTTAGGAATAAGGATATCCGCAGTAGAACCAGAGTAACCGACATAGCCCCACGAATTAGTAAGCTGAAGTGGCAGTGGGCCGGCCATACAGCTCTAAGAACCGACAACCGATGGAGAAGAAAGGTTCTCGAGTGGCAGCCTCGTACCGGTACGCGAAGTGTAGGCCGTCCCCCCAACGAGATGGAGTGACGACCTGGTAAGACATGCAGGAAGTCGATGGATGCAGGTGGCTCAGGACCGTGCTTTGTGGCATTCTTTAGGGGAGGCCTATGTTCAGCAGTGGACTTGTGAAGGGCTGTAATGGTAATGATGATGATGACTCGTATTCAGGAAAATGCTGCTGCCTCTCTCCCGTTTCAGTTTCCTTCTGTCTCCTCCTACGACGCCCATGGAACGATATGGGGAAGTGAATATACCTACACCGCCATTACCCAGTATTCCGGAGATCCTATTTACTGGAAACGAGGCATTCCATTGTAGTCCTCAGGGATGATAACACATCTATATTTTTATTCTTAATCGAGGATAGATGTAGATGTCTATGGGCCACAAAATCCATCTACCATCAAGTGGACAGTGTGCTCATTTGTCACCATTATTCTATAAAAAAGTAGAAGTTTTTTTTCTTTTTAGAATTGGTTTATGCTGTATTAAAACGGAATTTAGAGATAAATTATTTTGTTCGTCAACCTTGGTTTTTATTCTGTGGAAAAAGCTCATTGTGCGTAGTGTGCCATCTTGGGGCTGTTGCACGTATTGTACGTGTCAAAACAACTCCGCAATCGGGACGCGGTCGCACGTTTCCCACATTGAACTGCTGTCATAGAACGTATTGCGCTTATGCTTAGAGTATTTATAAGCAAGCTATAAGCGTTTATGCAATATTTGAGTAGTTTCATCACGTCAATAATAATTTAAAAGAAATTGAATGACTCATATGACTAAAATTAAGGGTGTTAATATTATTAATTACTAAATTACTTTGGATTAAGTATTTGTCATTATGAATACTATAGGTTATTATTTTTCTGTAAAGGTTTTGGTTTAATAAATAATAAATAATTATAAATTACTAATAGTTACTACTACTTTTGTAAATCTAGAAGATACGTGCGATTAATACAAGATCCATTACAGCCTATAAAAGTCAACTGCTGAACATAGGCTTCCCCATAGATTGATAAATTTTAAGTTGTTATCAGGAAGACGCTGCTACCCAACTCCTGGCGTTTTCCCCTCTGTCACCTCTTACGACACCCACGGGACGATATGGGGTATTGGATATTTTTACACCGTCACTACACCGGATAATAATTAATACAAGAATGCAAATAATTAAACGGGATAATAATTAAAGTGTGAGAATAACATCCTCCGTACGCCCCACAAGCATGGGCCTCCTTTCTTCTCACAAGGTATTTTATTTATAGAATAGGGTGAAATACAAGCACACATGATGGTAAGTAGCTGCTGTGGCCCATAGACATCTACATTTATCCTCAATTAAGAATCAAAATGCAGATGCGTTTTGATCCCTGAAGACAATGATGGAATGCCTCATTTCCAGCCATATGGTTGTCCGGTTCTCAACGCTTATCTTACGAAACACAGCAACAATAACTGGTATTTGAAGCTGGTATTCTGTGAGAGCGTAGTCGACCGCGGTCGAGGCGACCCATTCCTGCTACCATAATATAGCTGCAGCGTGGCTCTACCACGTAAAAGGTCTCCAGCAGTAGGATTTTTTTTAATTAATAGCTTTCTTAACGTTCGAAAATATTTTGACTTATACTTTCATTTCTGCGGGGGGGGGGGGGGATTATGATATAGGAAAGTATTCACAGTGCTGTTCCTAATTACAGTTAGCCAGAAGGCTTTTACAGCTTTACCGGGATCCCACTAGCTGCCTCAATGGGCCTTGGGGGTTTATCCACTAACCTATATAATATCATAAATAATTTATGTCAGTATTTATTTTTTATTTATTTTCGTGTCTATTTTAGATTGGATTGTAAAATACAAAGGAAAAAAAAACGAAAAAGGTGTATTAGGTACATTTAATTACGTTATCATACTTGTTTCACAAACTTAACATAACTTATTTCGAGAGGGCTATTTAAATATTTACTGAACACTTTTCTCTGGTATAAGGCACTAAGCGGCTGTTTTTTTATTATACTTTGTATTTTCGATGAAGTAATGCTTCGAGAAAACGCGGAATATTTGTGCTTATAAGCAACAATAATCGATGGTTGCAATTCGGCCCATGTTTATTGGTACTGACATGTGTTTTATATCGGAACGCGCTGAATACTTCTGATCACCAACTGTCATCTTGCGGTGGTGGTGGTGGCGGCCTGTAAATTTAAAAAGAATAAAGTGAATTGATATTAATTTCATCATCATCATTATTACAGCAAAGTTGCTTAGGACTCCCCCATTGATAGCCTCATAAGCGGGATATTTAGCATAGTTGTCACACTTAACAGGCGGGTTGGCAACCGCGGTGTTTTCATTATTTTGAGTTGTTATCAGGAAGATGCTATTGCCCATGGTAAAGAAATGTTGATGATAATTATGTAAAAAAATAAACACACGTGTCAAATAAATGTTTCAGAAGTGAACGTCAGAGTCGGGAAGGGCCGCCCTATACGAAGATTTATCGACTAAATCGGCGATACATTGAAAATGGGCCGGAAGCGTGTATGCGTAGATACGAGTATATGGATGTAAAGGAGGCGAGAGAGGTGTGTCAGGATCGCGCCAAATGGAAGTCCGTAGTCTCTGCCTACCCCTCTGGGTGCGGCGTGAGTGTTTGTGTGTTTTGTGTGTTTTTCAAATAAACCATCTAATATGATGCACAATCGATACACGATTATGCATCATATTATGTCTTGCTAATCTTTATAATAAATGTTGTTCTTTTCGCTAATTTTTAAAATTTTATGAACTGTTAAATATCAGACGTATTTATTTCAACATCATTTTTACATAGATCTATTTTGTATACCTGTATTCATAAATAAATAAATTTGAATTTGAATTTATTGTAAATATATAATAATGAATTTTTGGTTTCCTAAGACATTGTTGTTAATTAAATATTATATCAAATACCGCTTAAATATTAAAATAATTTTTAATATAAATTATATATCTTTTATAATAAATAACTCCGGCCCACTTTTGTCCGCACCACGGACATACCTATTAAATCATATGTGGTCTCGTTTGTATAGATTGTCTCTAATGTCTATTGAGCGATCAGCATTATTGCTGGTCTGGTTTGAAAATATTGATCACTGATGATAAAAAGGGGATCAACTACGACAAGAAAGTGCGAAAAAGATCATGGCCAAAGGGTAGTCAATTTCCACAGGCTGTAACTGCACGTTATAGTCCTGACTTTGCACCCTCAGATTTTCACCTGTTTTGGTCTCTTCATAATTCTTTGAGTAGTTAGTTTAACATCAGGAGAGAACTGTCAAAACTACTTGTCGCATTTTTTGATCAAAAATACCAAGATTTCTATAGCAACGGGATTATGTCACTACCCACAAGATGACAACAATTTATCAAACAAAATGGCACATATGTGTTATAATTATACTAGCGATCCGCCCCGGCTTCGCACGGGTGGTTTCTGAATTTCGACAATACCGCCACCTACCGGGTCCAATTGTGAATCGTTTAGATCATCTAGGGACCCACTCAAACACACAAAAAAATTCATCCAAATCTCGCTCGCCAGGCATGAGTTGTTCTGCCCTTTCCGACGACCCTTCCTAAAAAAATCCTTAAATTCGCAATAAAAAATTTTGAGGGTCATTTATCGGAATAAAAACTATCCTATCTCTCAAGTTGGACCAAAATGCACACACTGCGCAAAATTTCATTGAAATCAGTTCAGAAGTTTAGGAGTCCATCGCGGACAAGCAACGTGACACGTAATTTTTATATATAAAGATGTAATCAAACTTTGAAAAAAAAGGTCTTGAATTTTATATAAAATATGAAGAAACTTTTCCCAGACCTATTATTCGAGTTTCAGAATTTTGATCCTGAAATGTTTCATAATGCCTAATTTTGTATGCAACGGCGGTATCAATATATTCAGAGGCTCTACAACCAGTTCCTACTTGACATTACGTTTTCCATTTTGTTTTAAATAGGTACTGTTATTTTTGGAAATGTTGATAAAATGCATATATTTCGAAATATTGTTAATTTAAAAATATATGAGAATTGAGAATAATTTGAGTTAATTGTGATGATTTATCCGTTTAATAATAACAATTATTGAGTATTTAGGCTACAAAAATATTAAAATTTGCGGAACTTTTTTCGATTTAAATTTTTAGTTTCTTACTCACAAAAGTATGTTTGTAGTGCCCATTTTTATCTCGATACCGAATTAAAATTTAATAAGCTTCACAATAAGTTTTTTTAATTTCACATTAATAAGTTTACATTTGTTGTAAAATATTTTTTTTGCTTCGCACTTTATTAAATTCACCGCAAATAAAACAGAATGAATTAACATCTTGTTTACACTGTTTTGACGCCATTTTATAACTCAGTAATACACAAGAACGGTTGTCAGAGTTATGTTAGACCACTAAACACAAATTATTGTGCCCTAAGTGAGTATTATGCTATTTGCTTCCGTTTTGATCAAAGTAAAATCAATTAAAAATTTCAAAACTTATCGACCTAAAACAGACAAAACCAAACTTTAAAAGCTAAGAATGGATAGTTTGATGTTTTTCGATGTCTTTCATCAGAATTTATGCATTAAAACAGAAACCTAGAAAAAAACAGTTTTTTGTCGATCTTTGGTAATAATTATATGCAAAACTATGTTCACAACAAATTTATTTAAAGGCACATTTCAGAAAGTAATAATGCTAAGAACTGAAGAAATGCTAAATTAACACACAAATTATTATTTGCACCGGAGCGTAATGTTCTTATTCTGTTCTTACTTATTGCATTTCTACAGGTAGTCTAAAAATGCACCAAATGACCCATTTTTTAAAAGTATTTTCCGATACTCACCATGCTCGGCAGACGAGTTTATAAACAAACCGGCTGTTGGATATCCTCGCATTGACAGTGCTGCTCCCATTCACTACTAGGAGGTAGAACTCAAACGTAATAGTCCTCGTATGTATATTATATTGTAATAACCAGCCAAATTTACAGAGAAAGTTCAGAATAAGTTATATAGGCAAATGGTGATTTTACTGCGCACGCACATATTTGTAAGGGTCGATCGGTGGGCAAAAACGTTGTTGCCCATAAATCACATTTAATTTGGGATAATTTTAAATAAAAACAATAACGGCATTATATTTATATTTGAATTTAAGTTTAAAATTTGCCCTCTCTTTGAAAAATAACCCTGTATATGTTATTTCTAAACGTTAATCGTTATAAAGAGATAATACAAGGTACGAACCTTGTATTATCTCAATTAAGTACTCCTTATAACCTTAAAATGAAGGGCGTAAAGCACGGTTTTAGTAAACTAAAAGGTAAAGATAGCCATATTTTTTTCTGGCATTCCAAGCTTAACAAATTATATAACAATGTACACTATAAAGTCACAGCTTATATGAACTAACCCTGGTGTATTCCAGTTGCCGTTTTCACAAGGTTCCGTTGCGGGAGTTCCTGGAGGGCTGAAAATTAAATAGAATGCCCTTTAATTAATAAGTAAAAAGTTGTACATATTATAAGTTTAATATATAAACGTAAAGTTGCAGCCTATGTACGGCCAATGCTGGGCGCAGGCCTCTCATTTCTGAGAGGTTTTTTAGGGTAAGGAAATATCCACCGTGCTGCCCCAATGCGTGTTGGCGAACTTCATGTCTTCGCAATATTTTTTTTAATTTATTTATGTACACACAACAAGATACAGAAACAGTCTTATAGTGAGTTTGTACGAAGGATCTACTTATTCCATAATTTGCTGAAATATCTTCCAGTAGACCAATAACCAGTAACCAATAGGAAAATATATTTAAAAAGGCAAACTTAGTGCGTACAGTACTAATACTACTGTAAATAATATGCAAAAAAACATACGTAAATTATATTAAATGATACTATAAATAAAAATAAAATAATACCATAAATAAAAATAATAAATACAATAGCTACATATAATTATATATATTAAGTCAGGAATCAAGAAGAGTTTTTACAAGGGATCGGCATGGTTTATCCGGAGAATAGGTGAAGGAAAATCGGCTTCTGAGGTATGAGGGAGAAGATGGATTGTGAAGGATGTTATAGAGGAGACATAACAATTGAGTATTCCTACGAAGTCGAATTGGGAGCCACTTGAGTTGCTTGCGAAACTGAGATATTCGGTCAAATTTTTTGAGCCCAAAATGAAACGAATATACTGATTTTGCAAGCGCTCCAGTTTGTTAAGGAGCTCCTCTGTAGCATCCAAATAAAAGGTGTCAGCATAATCAAGCAGTGGTAGGATAAGAGTGAGCACGAGTGATATTTTAGCTTTTAGGGGTAAGACATTTTGAAGACATTTAAATGAATGCAAGGTAAAGTAGACCTTACGACTAACTTCAGCAATGTGCGCGGATCATGATAAATGGTGACCAAATATGACGCCTAAGTTTTTCACAGTACCGGCAAAGGCTATAGGAACGCCGTTAAAGCAAACGTGGGGTAATGATGTATATTCTAATTTATTACGCAAATGCCTGCTGCCTCCTATGATGGCCTGCGATTTTGTGGGATTAACTAATAGTCCAAAGGATGCAGATCATTTACAGATGCGGCTCAGATCCGCATTCATGGCTTCAATTGCATTATTTGTATCACACACCAGAAAATGTCACTTAAGTATCGCAATCTGTGTGACGGGTGTCGCTTATCGCCGCAAGCTCAGAGGTTTGTGGTACGAAGCTGGCGAGCCGACAGGGCGGTTTATTTTATCTACTGTCACCGAACATATTTTAAGTGATAGGAATATGCTCTACTGCCTAGGACTCCGTCGGGATAGGTACCAGCCTCCTACCTATTCTGCCTCCAATTAGCATGGCTTGCATTGCTGAGTTTCAGTATGAAAGGTATAGAAAGCGAGTGTACTCGTAATTACAGGATGTGAGGCATTCCATCTTAGTCCTTAAAATATATAAAAGCCTTCTTTGTTTGAAGTTGGTTGAAGGTGTCCATGCCACTTACCATCAGATGAACTGTAAGTTCGTATGTCACCTTTAGTTTAATAAAATTAACGCATAAAACATTTCTTTCGGAAAAAACAGGTATTTATATTTCATCGTTGAACGTTGAAATTAAATAAATTAAGAGCTATTAACTTGTTTATCCTTTTAAATACACAATAAAATACATAAAAGCTTCTGATAGTGTGGAATTGATTTCTTTTTCTTTCTTTAAAAAAAAGTCAGGTCGTTTTTGTGTCGTGGAAGCGTTAATATACACGTTATACTTACGCTGTATTGAAGTTATTCATTGTCATTAAATCTTGAGCATTAATCTTTCGGTCATATGTTCGCCATAGCTTGACACATAGTGGAGTTAAAAATATACACCATAGAAGTCCTAGTACTGCACCGATAACCCACCAACCATGCTGTTAACAGAAACAAATTAAAAATGTCATAATCTTCTTAGTAGACTGAAGTATGCTTGGTTTGAATTTAAAGCGTTCAACGTAACATTTTGATGGTCACTGGATCGAATCCCAGCCAAACAGAAGATTTTATGTATTGATATTTTTTGGCATTGCATAATATATACTAACGTCTATATTATTGCTTTGATAATATATAAAGAAAGGTGGGATATAAGAAGTCTGTGTGCTCAATGGTGGTAAAGTTATTTTTTGAAAGCGTATGTTGTTGGCCCTGCTGCCTTTACAACTTCATCGAAATAGACTCGTAAGCGAGGACTTACGAGCTATTGAGTGCAGCGATTCTGCCATGTGGTCCGGAGCAACCTAGCCCCTGCTTTTGGAGTGAGGCTTTCGAGCTAGGGGGAGAGAGGCTTGATGTGATTTAAGGGCCACAAGGAGGTACGAACTTCGACTTGAATCACTACCGGAATAAGGAAAACAGGTCGTGAACACTTCGTAAATAATCTCTTAAAATGGATATAATTAAAAAAAATGTTGTAAACGCGGTTTTTAATCATGCGGTTCCTGATTCGAATCCCGGGTCGGGCCAAAATCAGTTATTGGGTTTTTCTGTTAATAATTTTTCAGCAGCGGCTCAGAGTCGGGAAATTGACGATGTTTCACCCCCATGCCTCGGAAAGGACGTAAAGTCGTAGGTCCATCTGATCTCTCTCCGGTCTTGTCGGATTACTGTCCTATAGGATTATGAGAGTGAGGGAATAGATAGTGCACCTGTACTTGTACATACACACGGGCACTTTTATCCTGTCCTGCACAGATGGTTAGTCTCCGTTGAGATAGGCTGCCGTTATTGAAATCGGTCGGACACTATAATAAAAAATCTGTGATTCCGGTCGGGATCGAACTTAGGTTGCTCGTGTAGTAATAAGTTTCCGACTAGGGCTTAGCCCCCAGGCTACCACGGCTATGATGTGGTAGTATGGACTTACTTATATACCTATATTTATTTATAGACAATATGGATAATAACTTTTAATTGCTAATAAAATGATATTGTATTCTTTATCATCGTCATCATCACATGAAGCCCTTCGCAAGTCTACTGCAGAACATAGATCCCCAAGGAATGCCACAGAGCACGGTCCTAAAGCACTTGCACCTATTGACTAACTGCATGCCTTACTAATTCTTAACTTCATCTACGGTGGGTCGTTCTACACTTTGTTTAACGGTATGTATATTATCTATTTAAAATATCGTAAATATTAATAATTACCTACTGGCTTATTTATTTTTATTTATTTATTTACTTATTTAATCTTTCATGCACAAAGTTGTACATATGGCGGACTTAATGTCACTTCATTTCATTTACAAATAGATACAGTATGGTAGAATCAAATCTTACCAGGGAAGCGACATACTTATTGCAGAGCAATGCTCTGACCGCAGCGTACACAGCAAATAGCGGTTGACATCGTGCGGCTTGTTTCCCGGTGGACGTGAGTACGTGAGACCGCCACCCCGCCGCGTGGGAGATCAGCCGAGATACGTACACTGACGCTTTCTGTATGATAAATAATGAGCTTTAGAGTAAGGTGTGCATAGCAATGGAGCTTGAAGATAGGATAGCTATGTGAAATAACAATGGACTTGCAATCAGCTACGATCGATACCCACATTTACATAATATCACTAGTAGTTAACACGTGCTTTGATAGCTTAAATCGTTTAACGTTGTAACAGTAATAGAGGGTAGTAATGTTTGAGCGTAATGTACGAGTACGTTTAATTTTACAACAACAAACGCACGTGAAATGGTGTTCTTAGTTACCGTTACAGTTACCGTTACGATTACCGTTACCGTTACGGTTACAGCCTATTTAAGTCTACTGCTGAATATAGGTCTCTCCCACAGATTGCCTCATATGCATAGGATATGCCATAGTTGCCACGCTTGGAAAGTATTAATTTAGTCGTTATTACGAAGACGGTGTTGCCCTTCTTCTGATTTGTTTCCCCTTTGCTGCCCCTTACGACACCCACTGGACGGTATGGGATAGTAGATATTATTACACCGCCACTACACGGTTCTTAGTATTTCTAAGACTTTATTGAAGTCAAAGAAAGACTACAAAGTTGCTACTCATGACATCGTTTACCATAAAATTGCAAATTAGAGTGTTAAGGGCGATTTCGTGAGTCGTCGATAAATTTACTCTTACTAGGTCTCTGGTTTGGGATTTTTATCTGTTTAAGAGCCCGTCATGGTACGTGACTCATGGATGGAACCCTTTTAAACATTTTTGCTATCAAACAGCAATGTATCCACTATTGTGATACGGTTCATAGCATAAGAAAGCCAAAATTGTTACAGGCTGTAAGACATTACGTTTGTCCTCAGGAACCACAAGGGATATCTGACCCTCTTCATTCAAAATTGCTTACAAATCTTCACAGCAATAACAGCATCCTAACATTAGTTGTTATTTCGTGAGTTATTGCGGTACTATCTATGTTGTATAAAAGTATGTCGTGTATACCAAAACCTAGGCGGCTACAAATAGCTGCAGCCGGTTGCGGTTGGTTGACCTTAGGTGTATCCGATTAATTCATTAATTAGTAAATTGGATATGTATCGCTCCAGTCTTTATTGATTAGCAGCAGCCATGAGTTCAATAAGTACTTGATATTACACACACACACATACACACACTCCCACACACACGCGCGCACACACACACACACACAGACACGGACACACGCATGCACACTTACTCAAGCACACACGCACGCTTAATTATTAGTTGATAAAAATTGTGTAATCTCTATTGGCCTTACTGTATGATAATATGTATTGTAAATATGATAAAAACGCTGTATGATTACCTAAATAAATAAATAAATAAATTACAATAACTATTATAAAATGTACACTAGAATAATACAAAAATAAAATTTAGTAACCAATATGCTCTTCTGCTTAACAAATTATGTGGATTGAAACTTCATAGCTATTTAATACTGAAAGTAATTTTGTAGATTGCGATAGAATACAATTTACTAGTATATTTAGGCTGAATTGCTATTTGAAATGCTTTTTCTGTTTATTCTCAAGTGGAGGAGAGATGATCCATGAAATAAGTGTTCAGTAACGTAAAAAGTATTAAGTAATTACATTTAAACAAATGTTTATTAATAAGTACCTTTTATGCTTCTTGTTCAAAATATAGCAAAATTAATAAAAATCAAACTTTTATATTATATAGTAAAAAAACAACTTCATATATTGCACATATACAATATAGAGAACACACAGTAACAGCTAGGCTAGGCTATGTTTGAAACAAAGAGACCTTCTAATAATATTTTCTTACTTTCTTATGTAAATAGTTTACTAACCTAACAAGTAATAAAAAAATGTATGTTAATTTTTTAAATATTTCTTTGTTTTTTATATGTTGAAAATATAATTTCCACATTAAAGCTTCTGAATTCGGTGCTAAGACATAGTTTGTCAAAGAAATAAACCCAACGTGGAAATTATTCTCTTTATTTTATTCCTTTGAAGTAGTTTTAACTTTTTATTAAAAGTAATTTTTTTATCATTTTGAGTGGACTAAAGAATACAAGGTAACAACTAGAACTTTTTTATTTTACTGGGCGATTGACTCGTATTACATATACAAATGTCACATGGAAAAACACCCAGGCCCAGACTAAGAGGCAACAAGAACTTTATAGAATGTGATATTTGAACGTAAACCGACTCCCGCACAGTGAAACCACAACGTCTAAAATATTTCGCTTAGAAATGGTAAAACTGGAGTTGGCTTGAAAACAAGCAGTTAAAGCTCTTAATTGCCATGTGTGGGCGGATTCTTCGTACGCTCATGCACGATTTATGACTTTTTATCTGGAACACAGTATCTAACTTACTTTAGTTGCAAAATTTAGATTTTACGGTTATCTGGAATAAAGCTAATTTTAGGGATTTTTTCGCGATTAATTGAAACTTTTAAATCCCACAATTTTATGTGATTTGCAAATGATTACTACAAAGCACTAGCTGACGGTACAAAATAATTAAAAATTAAACCAAAACCATTTAAACACAATAAGAAAAATTACGTAGACCGGGCTAAAAATTAATCATGTAGGACGTTGAACACCTGTCGTGATTATCTGATGTGGGTCAATTGAGACATCGGGAATCTAAATTTAAAATGAGACTGATTAAAGCCGTAAAATTACTTTGATTTAATTCGAATTGTTCACGTAAAAATATAATAATTGATTAAGGTTACCTTCTGTGCTATGACATCACCCTGGTTGTCGATATAATACTGTGCCGTGTGAATATGGCTTAATGAAATATTCAATCTCCTTCTATAGGGTATTAATTGTAGTTCTAGTTCGGTCAATTTAAATACAAGGTCTGCTCTTAATTGCTCCAATGGTTTTATATAAGTGATATATACTCTCTCGGTACGCTTGGCTGAAAACGAAAAATTTTATTTTTGGTACAACTTCATGAGCATTTTTCTATTTTTCCGGCCCAAGTTTTCAAAGGCACTTCCAGTTATTTTGCAGGTTCTGGATCACATACTAGATAGAGTCAAAGTCAAAGTTTGTGCTAAAATATACAATTTTGATTACTTCGATTTGTTTGTGTTGTGGTATTATCTGTTGTACTGATATTTGGTTGTGATGTGTTGTACTGATATTTCATCTTCTCCCTTCTATGTTATCAAGTGTTACATCAGACTCGGGTACATAAGAGTGAATGTATTATCTATATGATTTTTAGCGTTATATAATAGAGGTAGCTGATGTTTTTCCTACTTTATTTTTTCGTTAGTTATCACCCTAGCGAAAGCGACAAAGACGACAAGGATATTATTTTTATACTTTAAAAGAATTTCTTCTAAAATATCAATTAAAATAATTAAAAGTTCAGAATCTCCTTTGAATACATTATATACATTATATGTAATCCGTGTTAAAAAAATAATGACTATTCTTCAGATTTCATGCCAATATCTATGCGTATGGTTCTTTTCATTTTTTTGCTGGGTAAAGGCATGTCACGTGTGAAAGAAAACTTCGTGACTGGAGTTATTTATGAACATTATAAAGCAAGTGGTGAAATTGTTACGTAAAAATTTGGTATCGTAACTTTATTACTATTCAAGTTTTATCGACTGTTTAGTCAATATTATTACCATGTGAATTATGCGTGGCGCTGGTAGTTAAAGATCCATTTCATTCATTAAAGTCCACTGTTGCATATTGGCCTACACCATAGATTGCCTCAGTGAGTATTTGCGACGCGTTAGCAAGCGTTGTTTTTTTATTTTGAGTTGTTATCGGAAGATGCCGCTGCTGCTCTTGATTCTTTTTTATTTATTTATTTTCTCCCAATTATACAATAAACGTTTTTAACTGTTTCATCTGCCAAACTGCATTACAGTTTGTCGGTAGTTCTTTCTGTCGCCTCTTACGACATCCAATATGGTATAGTGAATATGCTCACACCACCACTACACGGTTAAAAATTACACACACACACACACACACACACACACACACATATATATATATATATATATATATATATATATATATATAAATAGTAATAATTTTGCTTGACTTTTTATTTTTTTATTTTAATGTCGTTGCATTTATATGAATTATATGCTAAGAATTAACAAAAGGCAATTAAATCAATTGCATAAAATTGTAATACCTAAACTCCCTAGTCTTCCAGATGTGTTTAAATCCGAGACTTGAGCTGCCACATTCTCTAATTGATCTTCTAATGCTGCTAAGTCCTTCCCAACAATTGGGTTGTTGTACTCCATCCTAAAACACAAAATTCAAAAATATAAAACAAAAAAAAACACTCACTTATTACCTGTTACTGGCAAAGCTGTATTTTTAAGTATTAATCACTCTTATACAAGTAGGCGGAACTAGTAACGTTATTCAATCTGTGGCAGAACTCTTACAAACGATGCAAATATAGCTTGCGCAAATATTAACACGGTATATCGAATTTCATACTTTTTACTTAATAAATGTGTATTTTTTATAGGGTACCCTTACCCAACGACACACAAATGACAAACGAGCACACAGTCCACCTGATGGTAAGTGGTTGCTGTGGCCCATAGACATCTACATATATCCTCGTTTGCGAATCAAAATGCAGATGCGTTGTCACCCGTGAGGACTAAGTTGAAATGCCTTTTTTCCAGTAAAAAGGGTCTCCGGTTCTCTACACTCACCATATGAAACACAGCAGCATTAAGTTGCTATTTTACGCTGGTATTCTGTGAGAGCGTGGGTCTTTCCCGGTCGAGCCGAGCCATTCGCGCTACAACCATAATATAGTTGCAGCATGGCTCTACCACGTATAAACATTTGTTTTATTGTGTATGCAAATTTATTTTATTAGTTGTACCACAGAATAAATAATAGTACAAGAAGTTGTACTCGCTTTATTTCTTTCGCAATAACGACCCAAACTACGCCTTCCCCAACCTCGATCTGTGTGTTCGTTGGCCCATAGCATTCCGTTTAAACGTGATACAGTAGTTTTTTTTATGGGATATGGTGACAAACGAGTACACAGTCCACCTGATGGTACGGAGCGGTTGCTGTGGCCCATAGACATCTACATCTATCCTCGTTTGCCAATCAAAATGCAGATGCGTTGTCATCCGTGAGGACTAAGATGGTATGCCTCTTTTCCAGTAAAAAGGGTCTCGGGTTCTCTACACTCACCGTACAAAACACAGCAGTGTTAAGCTGCTATTTTACGCTGGTATTCTGTGAGACTAGAGTACTGGCATTTGTGCAATATTGTTCAAGAATATAATATTTTTATTCAAAATTATTTTCATATAATACTTATTGAAGGTCACTTTTTAATTAAAATACCTCTGTCCTGGGGAGGACCAGCAAGAAACCCCATTCGACGACCATTTAAGGATATGAAGTGAGAGAGGTGTGTCCAAATCGTGCCAAATGGAACTCTACCTACCGCTCTGAGTGATAGACGTGAGAGTTTATGTATGTCTGTATGAATTTATTTTATATGAGGTAAGCATAACACATAAACAAATCCTTACAAGACAATCCGTATTTAGGAGTGATTAGATGGCAATACACGGCGATACATAGACATATCTATACTATAATATAATAAAGCGGAAGAGTTTTTTTTAAATAAAACTAATTTTACGGATTTTATCGCGTATATTAACTTATTTTTATCTTCCCGACGTTTCGGGTGCTTTCCAGCACCCGTGGTCACGGGGAACTGAGGTGTTTGACGTCCTGCTGTCATAGTTAGCCCGGCTACCTTCAGTTTTTTTAATATTAATTTTTTTTTGGTTCGATTTACGCAGAATGAGCTTACAGTATCTTGAGGTCTAGCAGTGGTATACTTGGGTTTGGATTTGATTTTATTATTATGGGATCCCAAGCAGATGGCAGCACCCATCCATCTTCTCTATTGAAATTAGGATGTTTTTTAATTTCAATAGCCTCGCGAATCATCCTTGGGAGGAATCGGTGTTCTTTTGCGAGGATTTGTGGTCTATCAAATCTAATGTAATGGCGGGGACGATCTTGAACATGTTCACAAACTGCAGACTTCCCGATACGTCGGTGCTTCACGTCAGCTATATGTTCTTTAACGCGGGTTTTTATAGATCTTTTTGTATGATGGCGCCCAGCCAAGTATTGAATTATTTTAATTTGACATTATTTCTTAAAGTATGCGTCCAAATAACATGGTATAAAGAACAAAGTTTATCTTCATAAAATTGTCTTGATGATGAAGTAACTTTCGTTGTAAGGATAAATAGGCCATGCCTAATAATAACGCTTATATATCACTTTTTAATTTTCAAAATTTTTTTGTCACTAAATACCTAATTATGACTTATGTATAAGAAATAGACATATGGTATCGCGGACTTTTTTTTAGACGGAGTAAAGATCTATATTTTTCTAGAACATTGTATTTACGTATCCCTAACCATAACACGTACGCGGATAAATCATTTCGGGAGCGTTTTTTCTTCTGACTTGCTTAACAAATATCTATATTTAAGGCTAGCTGAGTGATGTAGCCTAATGCTAGGCTATACTATTCCACGTGAATATGGCTATAATATACAAAAAGAATTTTTCAAATCGGACTGGTAGTTCCAGAGATTAGCGCGTTTAAACAAACAAAAAAAAAAACAAAAAATCTCTTGATTTCTTACATTTACGCGAACACTACACATTTAAATAAAACTAATTTTACGGATTTTATCGCGTATATTAACTTACTTTTATCTTCCCGACGTTTCGGGTGCTTTCCAGCACCCGTGGTCACGGGGGACTGAGGTGTTTGACGTCCTGCTGTCATAGTTAGCCCGGCTATCTTCAGTTTCTTAATATTAATTTTTGGTTCGATTTACGCAGAATGAGCTTACAGTATCTTGAGGTCTAGCAGTGGTATACTTGGGTTTGGATTTGATTTTATTATTATGGGATCCCAAGCAGATGGCAGCACCCATCCATCTTCTCTATTGAAATTAGGATGTTTTTTAATTTCAATAGCCTCGCGAATCATCCTTGGGAGGAATCGGTGTTCTTTTGCGAGGATTTGTGGTCTATCAAATCTAATGTAATGGCGGGGACGATCTTGAACATTTTCACAAACTGCAGACTTCCCGATACGTCGGTGCTTCACGTCAGCTATATATTCTTTAACGCGGGTTTTTATAGATCTTTTTGTTTGTCCTATGTACGAGAGACCACATTCACAATCCAGCTTGTACACTCCTGCATCTTGTAGAGGGATATGACACTTGACGGATGGTAAAAATTGACCAATCTTCTACAGCGGCTTGAAGTATGTTTTAAGGGAAGCTCGCTTCAAGATGTAGCCAACCTTGTCTGTGACTCCTCTAACATAGGGTAGTACAGCAGGCACACGCTCGACTGTGGCTGGTTTCACTCGGTCACTATGACGTAGGCGCGGGACCCGAAGCTTGTTGTCTTGCAGTACTTGCTTGACGTGCTGAAGCTCGGCGGCCAGATGTTTTCTGTCACAGATCCCTCGTGCTCTCTGAAACAAAGATTTTCCCACGGTAGCTAACTGTGAAGGATGATGGTGTGAATTACCATTTAAATATCGGTTGGTATGGGTATTTTTTCTGTACACAGTAAAACCAATAGTGTTATCAGGATTTCGGATGACTAAAACATCTAGGAAAGCTAAAGTGTTGTTTGCCTCTAACTCCATTGTGAATTGTATTTTAGGGTTTATGGAATTAAGGTGGTTTAAAAATGCAGTTACTTTGTCAGATGGTAAAATTGTGAAAGTATCGTCTACGTACCGCTTGTAGAATCTTGGATTTACAGGAGCATTAAGAAGGGCTTTCTCCTCAAAGTCCTCCATGAATATGTCGGCGACTACGGGAGATACAGGCGAGCCCATTGTCACTCCGTCTACTTGCATGTAGAACTCTTCTTTCCACAATAAATAGCCAGATGTAAGGCAGTGTTTGAGTAATACTGCATATTCTGTGGGCATGTTGTTATCTTCTAGCTTTCTAGTAACAATTGAGATGCAGTCTTCAATAGGTAGGCATGTGAATAGTGACTGAACATCAAAACTGACCATAGTTTCATTGTCAACGAGATGTAGGTCTTTTATCTCACTAACAAAATGGTATGAATCCTTTGTGTGTGCTCTGGTATGTCCTCTTAGTGGTGACAGTATTTTTGCCAACAACAACAACAAAATTATGCAAAATTATGCTATAACGCCGCAAAAAAATCCCGTACGAGGAAATTATCTGTAGCGTAGAAAATTGTCTGTTTAAGAACAATATCAGTAAACAGGATTTAGAGGCTATACGTCAAGACATTTCGTCCTTGTTACGTCGAAGTTCCGCGCCGAAACTAAATCTCCCCAAAGACGAATTTAAAGCGTTGTACAACTTACGCAACAGACCAGAGCTCACGATTCTCCGCGCGGATAAAGGAAATGCTATGGTAATAATGGACACGTCAGAGTATAATTCCAAAATACAACAACTTTTATCGGACGTAAGTACATACAAAAAGGTCAAAATAGACCCTACAACGAATACACTTAAAACAACTACTGATTTAATAAAGAAATACTCCGAAAAATTAGATCTCGACGTGAATTCGACAATACCATCATGTGCCAAACCACCGAGATTGTATGGGTTACCGAAAATACACAAACCAAACGCTCCACTACGTCCTATAGTAAGCCAGATCGATTCACCAACTTATAAGTTGGCTCAACACTTGGCAAAAATACTGTCACCACTAAGAGGACATAACAGAGCACACACAAAGGATTCATACCATTTTGTTAGTGAGATAAAAGACCTACATCTCGTTGACAATGAAACTATGGTCAGTTTTGATGTTCAGTCACTATTCACATGCCTACCTATTGAAGACTGCATCTCAATTGTTACTAGAAAGCTAGAAGATAACAACATGCCCACAGAATATGCAGTATTACTCAAACACTGCCTTAAATCTGGCTATTTATTGTGGAAAGAAGAGTTCTACATGCAAGTAGACGGAGTGACAATGGGCTCGCCTGTATCTCCCGTAGTCGCCGACATATTCATGGAGGACTTTGAGGAGAAAGCCCTTCTTAATGCTCCTGTAAATCCAAGATTCTACAAGCGGTACGTAGACGATACTTTCACAATTTTACCATCTGACAAAGTAACTGCATTTTTAAACCACCTTAATTCCATAAACCCTAAAATACAATTCACAATGGAGTTAGAGGCAAACAATACTTTAGCTTTCCTAGATGTTTTAGTCATCCGAAATCCTGATAACACTATTGGTTATACTGTGTACAGAAAAAATACCCATACCAACCGATATTTAAATGGTAATTCGCACCATCATCCTTCACAGTTAGCTACCGTGGGAAAATCTTTGTTTCAGAGAGCACGAGGGATCTGTGACAGAAAACATCTGGCCGCCGAGCTTCAGCACGTCAAGCAAGTACTGCAAGACAACAAGCTTCGGGTCCCGCGCCTACGTCACAGTGACCGAGTGAAGCCAGCCACAGTCGAGCGTGTGCCTGCTGTACTACCCTATGTCAGAGGAGTCACAGACAAGGTTGGCTACATCTTGAAGCGAGCTTCCATTAAAACATACTTCAGACCGCTGAAGAAGATTGGTCAATTTTTACCATCCGTCAAGTGTCATATCCCTCTACAAGATGCAGGACTGTACAAGCTGGATTGTGAATGTGGTCTCTCGTACATAGGACAAACAAAAAGATCTATAAAAACCCGCGTTAAAGAATATATAGCTGACGTGAAGCACCGACGTATCGGGAAGTCTGCAGTTTGTGAAAATGTTCAAGATCGTCCCCGCCATTACATTAGATTTGATAGACCACAAATCCTCGCAAAAGAACACCGATTCCTCCCAAGGATGATTCGCGAGGCTATTGAAATTAAAAAACATCCTAATTTCAATAGAGAAGATGGATGGGTGCTGCCATCTGCTTGGGATCCCATAATAATAAAATCAAATCCAAACCCAAGTATACCACTGCTAGACCTCAAGATACTGTAAGCTCATTCTGTGTAAATCGAACCAAAAATTAATATTAAGAAACTGAAGGTAGCCGGGCTAACTATGACAGCAGGACGTCAAACACCTCAGTCCCCGTGACCACGGGTGCTGGAAAGCACCCGAAACGTCGGGAAGATAAAAGTAAGTTAATATACGCGATAAAATCCGTAAAATTAGTTTTATTTAAATGTGTAGTGTTCGCGTAAATGTAAGAAATCAAGAGATTTTTTGTTTTTTTTTTGTTTGTTTAAACGTGCTAATCTCTGGAACTACCAGTCCGATTTGAAAAATTCTTTTTGTATATTATAGCCATATTCACGTGGAATAGTATAGCCTAGCATTAAGCTACATCACTCAGCTAGCCTTAAATATAGATATTTGTTAAGCAAGTCAGAAGAAAAAACGCTCCCGAAATGATTTATCCGCGTACGTGTTATGGTTAGGGATACGTAAATACAATGTTCTAGAAAAATATAGATCTTTACTCCGTCTAAAAAAAAGTCCACGATACCATATGTCTATTTCTTATACATAAGTCATAATTAGGTATTTAGTGACAAAAAAAATTTGAAAGTTAAAAAGTGATATATAAGCGTTATTATTAGGCATGGCCTATTTATCCTTACAACGAAAGTTACTTCATCATCAAGACAATTTTATGAAGATAAACTTTGTTCTTTATACCATGTTATTTGGACGCATACTTTAAGAAATAATGTCAAATTAAAATAATTCAATACTTGGCTGGGCGCGCGAACGACGCATAAACACTAGCCGCCCGGTGAGAACTGCGAGAAGCCAATATTGAAAGCTTCTATGAGCGAGGTTAGTTCAATCATTATAGCTAAAATAAATTCAAAATTAATTGAGTACTTTTATGACAGTGATTAGTTACATCATTATTTCTGAACTCTTTCATTTCACGTAGCTATGGTATTTTGAAAATTTAATTGATTAATAAATATAAGAGTTTGATAGCAAATTTATCAAGAATCATTAAAATGAAAAATACACACTTTTCATGTATCGTGTACGGTTTTCTTTAAAACTGGAAAAAACCGCGCTTCCGGACACTTTCTGGTACGTGACGGAGAGTGGGGAGGGGGGGGGGGGAGGACGCTCAACCGGGAGGGGGAGGGAAAGTGGATAAATCTTAACTTCGCTCTACATCATACATATGTCGATTGCCGACAGATAAAAGTACTCCATTAATTTTGCCAATTTTTTCATACATTGCTATCAAATAAAATATTTTATTGCAATTATAAAATGCTTGAACTAGGTGTCATGTCATGTCGCGCACCTCGGACACGTGATGACGCGGGTGAAATCGCGGGGCACAGCTAGTTTAACATATTTTAAAGCGCTGTGTCAGCATAGTAGGTAATCGTAAGTATACCATTCGAAGTTAGAAATTACAAATACAAAAAAATACACATTTGTTTGACCATTTTTTTATAGGATAAGGGTGACAAACGAGCACACAGTCCACCTGATGGTAAGTGGTTGCTGCGGCCCATAGACATCTACATCTATCCTCTATTACAAATCAAAATGTAGATGCGTTGTCACCCGTGAGGACTAAGATGGAATGCCTCATTCCCAGTAAAAAGGGCCTCCGGCCACCTGCACTCACCAAGCGAAACGCAGAGGTAAACCTTCTACTTAACGCTGGTTTTCTGTGAGGTCGTGGTACCACCCCGGTTCGAGCCGGCCCATCCGTGCGACAGCAAAAGCCGCGTGGCTCTACCACTGTTAAAAGCGTGGCTCTACCACTGTTAAAAGACCATACCTAAAATCTATTCAAATTGTGTAAATAATATACATTTAGTAAACATTTTACGGCATTTTATCTTTGCCCCAATGATGGCATCGCATCTGTATAGATTACTTTGTGTAAAGTTCGTTGTAGATGTCCATGGTCTGCAGTAGCCACTATATTTCAGGAATACTGGTAGCTTACTAGTCACTTTTTTATATTAAAATCTTTATTGCATTCCCTTAGAAAAATGATACAAAGGGCGGATAAAGGGAATGCCTAAAGGCATTCTCTACCAGTAAACCCCCGGTGTGGTGAGAGTGTGTCGTGGGTGCAGCAATGAAAAGAAAAAGAAATGAAAACAAGAGAAACTAAAATAAATATACATTATATGTAACGAAATAGATTATGATATAATAATATATATATCAGTATATTTACACATAATATAAATATATGTATAAGCTAATAGAGATTATATATATATATATATATATATATATATATATATATATATATATATATATATATATATATATATATATATATATATTACAATTTTAAATAAGAAAAATATTTTAATATAATAATATAACTTGACCTGTATATAAATTGTAATATAAATGTAATATACATTGACCTGTAAAGAGGCAGATTCACGTTGGATTTTATTAGAATTTCATTAAGTATTCTGTTAAATGGGACAGATATAGATCTAAGGAAGCTGACGTCGACAGATGATGACAATCGTCCCAGATCCGCCTGCAGCTCCTCCCATTCGAAGTAAGATGTCTCTTTGTTAACATCCAAGATTCTGTCGAGTTGAAAAACGACGTACGCTGGTCGATTTCTCTCACAGTCTCTGAAAATATAAAACATGAGGTTAAGCATTTTCATTTACTTTCAGGTATATTACCTAAGGAGTCGTGAAAATTCATCATTGAACAAAAAAGTATTTGAGTTTCACTTATTTTCAGGTAACTTATTGTTACCTAATTTATTACATTATAACTCTTTTTTTGGTGTAAAAATTGTTACTAATTTAGCTACGAAATTAATATTTAATGGCTATTACAATTAATTAGCTAATACAAGTGTTGTGGCAGGTCAGGAGCTTGCGTATTTTTACATTACGTGAGTGAACCGGGTTTGATTCCCGTCGCCACCAATAAAATCGTTAATTGCAATTTTAAGTGCTGATTAACCACGGGTATGATGTTGAAGAAAACAGGAAGTCTGCATGTCTGAGGAAAAAAGATATTTTAAAGTCATGTGAAGTCCGCTAACACCCATTGGAGCAGTACCGCGGTCTAATGCAGATCGAGTACTGGGACGTTTTCCTGGTTGATTTCAAATGCACCGACAAATTCCGATATATACTACTAACATTAGAAGCACGAAGCTTCCTTATAAGTAAATGGAGATTTATAAGTTGTAGTATTAAACATAGTAGTCACGTTCTTTAAGTTATTGTAAAATAGCACAATGCTTATTGTTAAAATAATAATATAAATAGAAAAATAGAATAAATAGTATAAATAGTGATTTATTATGTTTACGCGAACACTACACATTTAAATGAAACTAAGTTTTGCGGATTTTATCGCGTATATTAACTTATAGTAATATACCTACGAGGGGTGATCCAAAAGTAATGATAATCGGTTACTTCAGGTCCGCATAAAAATCCAAAAAAAATATTTTTTGCTTGCTTATATACTCACTACGTCAGCCTAAAAAAATCATATAAATAGATTACGATTTCCGGGAGATACATATTGCGCCCTCTTTTCCCAAAAGAGGGTCGCTTCCGATACGGCATAATAAGCTTTAAACAGTTGGTTGCCAGTCCCCAAAGGCGGTTTTTAGGGGGTATCACTTAGGTTCTCCAGTAGGCAGTGAGTCCCCCATAACCACGATAGACCGGCTGTCGTGGTATGCGTAATGTATTTCCGCCTCCCTACGTAAAGGGTAGCCCTTTTTCAATAGCTTCGGGCGCAAAAAAAGGGAGATACATTCAATTGAATACGAACTGTCAAAGAGATAACATCAACATGGAGAAAAACGAAATTAGAGCTGTCATCAAGTACTTCTGTTAGAAAAAAATGTCTTCAAAAGACATACACAGTGACTTAGTGGAAACATTGGGGGACTCTGCGCCTCCATATTCTACAGTTGCACGCTGGGCCAAGGAGTTTAAACTGGGCAGAACATCCACTGAAGATGAACACCGCGAAGGACCCTCACTGAAGACAACGTGAAAAAAGTCGAAGATGTTGTGTTGGCAGATCGAAGAGTGCCCATCAGGCATGTAGCTGGGGTTACAGGGATCTCATATGGCAGCTTTCAAAGAATCTTTGCGAACGAGTTGCATATGAAAAAGGTCTCTGCGCGTTGGGTACCCAGAATGTTAAACGACGAGCAAAAGAAAAATCGAGTTGACATTTCGAGGGTCAATCTCGAAAAGTTCCAAGCAGATCAAGAAAATTTTTTGTTCCGTTTTGTGACTATGGACGAGACCTAGATCCACCATTTTGATCCTGAAACGACACAACAATCGATGACTTGGAAGCGAGCCTCCTCACCGACGCCAAAGAAATTCAAAGTTTCAAGTTCGGCGGGAAAGGTTATGGCATCTGTTTTTTGGGACGCTCTAGGCATAATTATGGTGGAATATTTGGAAAAGGGAGCCACTATTACGGGGCTCTTAAAACGCAGACCAAATAAGAAGATTACGGGAGGCCATTAAGGAAAAAAGACGCGGCAAACTGCGAGCTGGAGTGCTTTTCACCAAGACAACGCACCGGCTCACAAAGCCGCAGTTGCGATGGCTGCCATTCACGAAACGGGATTCGAACTGCTCGAACACCTTCCCTATTCGCCAGATCTAGCTCCTAGTGATTTCTACCTCTTTCCTCGGCTCAAGGAACGCCTCCGAGGCAAGAAATTCGAAGAAGATAGCGAAGTAATGGCCGCTGATGAAGCGTTTTGGGAGGGTCAAGAAAAATAATTTTTTTCAAAGGGAATCCTGGGTTTAGAAAAAAGATGGACTAAAGGTATTGATTTGTTAGGAGACTATGTAGAAAAATAAATTATTATTTTAACTTTAATTACCGTGTTTTATTTTCATTATCATTACTTTTGGATCACCCCTCGTATAATAGATTTATAAATATAACCCACCTTAAGACATCTCTAATAGAAACATCTATAGTAACATTTTCTAGGTCTCTAAATAGTGCATCAAAAATTCCTTCGCGGTTTTGCAACAATGGCGACGGTCGGTCTAAAAGCTTTGAGAGAGTTTTATATTGCGAAGTGTCCCACAGTGCGTGACATACGTATACCTGTACGGAGAAAATAAAGATCAGATTGCAGAATACATTCGGTACAGCTTTTGTGTATTAAATATGAGGTGCATTCAATTAATTTCTATTAGTTTGGCTAGCAGATGTTGTTTTGTTTTTTATAGTAGGTGGCGGGATGAGTTATTCGGACTTTTTACAGATTAAATAATATAAAATTTACGGATAAATTTAACACAGTACCATCTATCGGGTTCAAATTTTGTGACTTTTGGGCACTAAACTGACATGTATATTGTGAGATTTGAGTCATTTTATTCAATACATATATTTGTTATTAACTTGACTACATCGGATCCTAACATAGCTGTGAACTCTATCACGACCAAACAAACGTATTGTGATGTGACCTCAATGGGCCAAATCGTTCAGAAGTTATACGATCACTAACAAACGTATTGTGTATTCCAATGTATATTTGCATAGCATTGATGTTTGTGTATTAAATACACATTACGCTAAGTTTTTACTTATATATTACACGGTTTTATCTACTGATTGCAGCCGTTTTATTCGTTATGAACGATTAAATACCAAAGGTTGGAATATTTTTGGCATATATTATTAGAAATTCTAAGACATTAGGTTAGGGTAACCTGCTGAAAAAAGTGTTCCACGAGATGATCTGTCCCCCCTTTAAAGCTTTGCACCGTCCTTCCGAACATTCTGTATATTTGCATGGGATAAGCTTGGAAGACAAATTAAGAAAAGAAATCCTACCCCGGATCCCTAATTTGAGAGATTTTAAAAACTCATTACAGAAAGAGTGGAAAGCAATATCTCAAGATGTTATTAAAAATTTGATTAGGGGTATGCCAAGGAGAATGGAAGTAGTTCGAAGATCTAAAGGTAGCAACATTAAGTACTGATTAAAGATAGAAAAAAAAAATTAAGTACAAAATGTTTCTTTCCTATAAAATTTATCTTTCTTTCTTAATTTGGTTATTTTTGTCATTTCACCGTATGGTTTTTCGACGTTTGCAATTTTAAATTAAGAAATAATAATTAAAATCCAAATAAATAAAATTAATATTGTTTTATGCATATTTTTTGGAGTCTCTCTAAATTTGTCCATGATTGTAGAAAAATAAAAATAAACATACCACACGGGAAAATTATCTTTAAATTACACGATCCACTAGATACTAATCTAAATTGCTATTAACTATTATTATTAATCATTTATTTTCAGACTCAGGTCCATATATGTTAGTATTGGGGTCCATATATGTTTGTATGTATTAATGAAAATAAAAATTGTATAATTTTAAACATTTATTGTCAGCGCCTAAATGTAATAGAATAGCAAATTCTATACTGTAGTTCTTGCGGATATAATTTTTGTGTCTATTTTGAAATCTGTTGTTAATTCAAGTAGAATAAACAGCTTCATCATGTTCATATAATACGAGCATAAAATGGTAGCATAGTTCTGCTGTGTTTAGTATGATTGACGAGAATCGGTCACTGTTATAACGTACTCCATCTTTGTCCTCGAGGTTGACAGCACATTCGCGTTGTCGTTCTCAATCGAGGATGGATGTAAGTTAAGTGTCTATGGGTCACTGCATCCACTTTCCATAAGATGGATTGTGTCACTCTTGTAAAAAGAAAAATTGCTTGCGACATTATCCATGTTTAGTAGTGAATAGTTTATGTGTTAATAAACGTTCTTAAAGTAATAGTAGTTGCCTACCTTTGAAGGGACAATGTAAATCTGTCTCTTTTTAAGGATATTTTTTTAAACTCCCGACGAAAACAGAGCGATGCTATAATTTTGTAGTGTGTATGTTTAAACACCGACGAAAACAGGGAGTTATGTTTGTAGTATATATTTGTCTCTCTATGGCATCATAGCCCCTGCACGAATGAACCGATTTTGATTTATTTTTTTTCTTTTGAAAGGTGTCTTAATCAAGAGTGTTCTAGTAACATAGCTAATATTTCAAGAAAATCTGTTAAACCGTTTAAAGATCCTCAGCTCTTTTTGTTTCAGGGTTTTTAAAATGTTTAAGTTATAGATTTTAGGTAATATTCTCATTTACGTCATGTATTTATTTAGTTTTTATCCATTTAATTATGATAATGATATACCATCAGAACACATAAGTATTAAAATAATAAAGCGTAATAAAGTGTGTAGATATCATCTTAGTTATCATACGTTATAGTAGGGGAACCCATGATGCTAAATAGGGATTTACTCGAGCGTCGTGGGATTTTGTAGATTACTTAGTTGATAAGAAGCAAAAAAAGTTATGTAATGTTTCCCCTTTTCAGTGGTGGGGGAAGCGTCTACAGATATTCAAAAATTAAAATCTGTTAAAAACTGCTACAGATGTTCAAAAATTAATTCCAGCGCGTCAAGTATTGAAAGCGGATGTTAAGTTAACACTAAAAATGCTCCCATTCAAAAGACTAACGATTCGGAAGTGACGCAAGCTCGTAGCGAATTTTTGAAAATGTGAAACAAATCGCCATATTGAAATACTCGAGCGTGTCTAAATACTATACAGAAGGATCAGTTTGAGGCCCCAGTTATGGTAGCTTAAAATCTGACAAATATTAATAATCTGACTGCTAGAAATATTTATTTTTATGATTATTATATCATTTTTTTCTGAATAATCATAAAACGTGACTGTGAATGGGTACGAGAGAGGAAAAGGTAAAAGGGAGAGAAGCGCGGAGTGGGATATAAATGCTTTATTCCAGCTGCATGCTCTCATTTTTATAGACGATTTTTAGTATTTTGGCTTGTGGAAATCGTCAGATTATGTTGTTTTTATTATTTTTGCATTATTTTCTTCAAAATAAAAAAATCAACCAAGCACGAGAATGTCAAAACTACGTTTTACTGCAACTTTGTAAGCCTCCAACTCCCTTACGTTACGCTCAAATCGTCAGATTTTTTGAATTCACTCTTTGTAGCTCGTAATTAACCCACCTCCAAAAAAACCCCTTTTGGGCTCCCCTATTATTATTGATATTATTAAGAAACATAATTGTAGAGTTGATTATACGTGGTAGAGTCAAGCTGCAGCTATATTAATAGTATAGTTGTAGCACGAATGGGTCGGCTCGACCGGGGAAGGATCACGCTCTCACAGAATACCAGCGTAAAATGGTAGCTTGACACTGCTGTGTTTCATATGGTGAGTGTAGAGAACCGGTGACCAATTTTACTGCAAAAGAGGCATTCCATCTTAGTCCTCACGGGTGACGATGCATCTGCATTTTGATTCTTTATTGAGGATAAATGTAGATGTGACCCATAGTCACAGCAACCACTTACCATCAGGTGGACTGTGTGCTCGTTTGTCACCCTATCCTATAAAAAGAAGTTGATTTTGGTAGTATCTTTTATGTTTAAGTATTTAATTTCTCTTTTTAATAATTTTCAAACATATAGATTTAAAAAATTATCAACAACACGAGGATCAGATTGCCAAAAACGAAATAATAGTAAAAAAAATCTTTATTAAACTGAGATTGATAGCTCAAAGAATTCTATTTATTTTGAGTACGCGTTATCTTTTATACATACGCTTAAACTACTTCAAAAATATCTCGTTACCGTAGTCGAATTTCCCTGACCACTCTTCTTAAGACACCTCAGCTATTACGAAATAACAAAGCCAGTTCAATTTAACATAATAACATTTTCCAGAACGAATTTCGTTCACGGAGGTCAGTCTCAACGGTGGACAGGCATAGGGCAAATTTAAAGGTAGTTCACGAAGGTGTGCAAGCACAGGTGCACTTTCTATAGGGACGGCAATCGGAAACTACCGCAGATCAGGCGCAAGACTATCGGCTTTACGTACTTTCTGAGGCACGGGGGTGGAACATTGTCATCATCCTGACTCTGAGTTGCTACTGAGATTTTTTTGAAGTAAAACCTGATAACTGAAATTCACCCGACCTGGGTTCGAACCCGGGACCACCTGACGAAGACACTATATATTAAAAACTTTTCAAAATTTCTATATATATCAGTACTTTATCAATCACGGTCACCTTATATCCATTTTAACTAATATAATTTCTATGAAAGAAAACAATAAATAAATAAGTAAATAATATACCTCGGCGTGGCCCGCGATAAGAAATACTGCGGAAACCACGGCCCATAAAAGCAGGGAAGCGAAGCATAACCAAACTGCAGATCTGTAAGTATACTGAAAAATGGATGAGTATTTCTGGCAAGATATTTATTCTAAGCCCTCCTATTACGTAACAAATCATAAGAAAAATAATAATTCTATACTTTATGTTATTACCACTACTACGGCTGTACTTGTAATATGGGCTCATCACAAGTCCGCTTATAAACATAGGCTCCATAGATTGCTATAAAGTATGGTCTTAGCTACTTGCATCCACCGACTGCCTGCGTGTTTCATCATGTGCCACCCCATCTAGGAGATCGCCAAGTACTCAAGAACCTTTCCCCATCGGAAAACATCCGATTTGTTATATTAACGTAATATTTATAAAGTCATTTTGCATTATTATATTTGTAGTTTCATACGAACAGCGCCGCTGACGGACGGGCTTGACCAACTTGGTCAGCTGTATACCCTCGAGGCTGCTGACCCCTTAACCGTGTACTGGCAGGGTAAGAATATCTACTACAACATGTCACTCCGCGGGTGTCGTAAAAGGCAAACCGAAACAGGAGATAGGCCGCAACATCTTACTGGTGAAAAACCGAGGTTACCAAATCACACACCAAGCGTGGCAACTATGGCAAAATCACCCCTATGAAGCTATCTATTGCGGAGGCCTATGCATCAGCGGATTATTATAAGCTGTAATGGAGAGATGGATAGAATTTAGTTTAGTTCAGTAAATTATATGAGCAAATAATAATGTTATATTTATTTTTAACAATAATAATTGAAAGCAATTATTCAAAAAAGTTGTTCTTTTACTTGAAATATCATTGTTCAACTTTAATGTCCTTTACATATTCAAATTTACGCGCGGCATACATATTTTATAGAGACTAGAGACTATAATTGAGATGCATAGTCCCATATAATGATTTCGTCAAAGGGTTTTAAAGTACAGTCTACGTTATACAGTAGTAGATACTTATAATTTAATTAAAGAAACAAGTTCTTTTTAGAGAAAAAAAAAGACAAAGAGCACACAGTCCACCTGATGGAAAGTGGATGTTGTGACCCGTAGACATGTACATCTATCTTTGATTAAGAATCAAAATGCAGATACGTTGTCACCCCTGAGGACAAAGATGGAATGGTTTGTTTCCAGTATAAAGGGTCTCTCGGTGTTCTACACTCGCCATACGAAACACGGTGGCAGTAAGCTGCTATTTCGCGCTGGTATTCTGTGAGAGCGTGGGGCCTTCTCTGGTCGAGCCGATCCATTTGCAGCAAACCATAATATAACTGCAGAAACCACAACCAAACCCCTTCACACATTTTTAAGCTGCTGATTGAAGCTCATTGGGCATCAGCAAGTATTATGAATCTAGCGAACGGGCATAAACATATTATATTTATAATTTATTTTACATATAATGACTTATATCATAAACATCATGTAAATACATTTATTGTATTTAATTACCATTATTTGAGTTTTCTATATAAAAAAATTATACAAATTAAAATTAAACAAATAAAAGTCTAGATCCATTGAAAAACTGTTATCAGTAATAGACATTTTATGAAGCCACGAGACTACAAAGTCAAAGCTTTTATTAAATGGAGGTAAGTACTTACACTTGAAGGGTCCTCTTAGCGTTACTTTTGGATTTGCCGCATCCACATAGCATGGCAATTAGTATGAGTGCCATCCCAAAAGAAAAAACTATTGTGCACACTGTAAATAAAAGTAAATAACATAATCAGACGCCGTACAAACGGAAAAATAAATTTAAGAGCAAAAGCAAATTTACTCGTAAGTTAATTTAAAAACAATATTTAATTTAGTAAATTTTGCAACTGTACAGAGTAATGATGGATTTTTAAACAGGGTTATTTTGCAAAGAGTAGCCAAATTTTAAACTTAAGTTCAAATATATAAATAGTTATTGCAGTTTTGAAAGTAGGAGTAAATAAGGCTTCTACTTTTATTTGAAATCATCCCAAGTTAAATGTGATTTATGGGCAACAAATACGCTCCTCCGTGTACGATTCAATTCACAACGTTTTCGCCGACTGAGCGATCCTTAGGAATGTGTGAGTTTGTAGAAAAATTTATGGATGAAAATCACCACGCGGTAATGCATTATTTTAACTGATTCTGAATTTAAGAATAGAAAGAACAATTTTTTTTAATTTAATTTTCTTCACCATTCGCCTATATTACTTATCTTCAACCTCTTCTTCAAATTTAGGCGTATGTTGCAAAATAACTTTGCAAATAGTTAACCATACCATACAGTTTGTTATGTAATTGTATATTCACTTATCTAATCGAAGCTCAAAAAACTTCTGTCATTTTTATAATATTACAAAATACTAGTACATGGAATGCATGTATGCAGGTTTTGATTTTTTCCTGCCCTGACAAGTACAACACAAAAAACGTTTTAATAATTTGAACATGTTACTGGCCGGTTATAAAAGTGCCGGCGCGTTTATAAAAGTACATTTTTTACGTATTAGGGTTTCTAAAGAAAACAACTTTTTACTAAATTTTGCGGCGCAAGCTCCAGAAAGTTAATATCGACTCTAAATAGCATTTAGTCCATTTCGATGAAATTATTTTAATTTATTGACATTTTAAAATATTGTTATTGCTGTTTAGCGGTCTCGGAAATGGCAGATAAAGTGATAAAAGCCAGCATATTGAATAAAATTACTTTTACGGATACTATTGCGTTTAATTAACTAGTTTTTATTGATTCCCGACTTTTCGAGTACTTTACAGCACCCATAGTCACGGGGGACTTAGGTGATTGACGCCCCGATGTCAGAGTTAACCCGGAGTACCTTCAGCTTTTTAATTATTAATTTTGGTCCGATCTACGCAGCATGAACTTACAGTGTCTTGAAGTCTTGCAGTGGTATGCTTGGGTTTAGTTTTAATTTTGTTGATTACAGGTTCCCAAGCAGGTGGTAGTACCCAGCCTTCCTCTCTATTGAAATTAGGATGTTTTTTTGATTTCAATAGCCTCACGTATCATCCTTGGCAGGAATCGATGTTCTTTCGGGAGAAATTGTGGTTTATCAAATCTAATGTAATGGCGGGGGCCTTTACTTTAAAGTTAGAGGCAAATAATTCTTTAGCTTTCCTAGATGTGTTAGCCACTCGAAATCCTAACAACACCATAGGTAACACTGTGTACAGAAAAAGACCCATACGAACCGATATTTAAACGGTGAATTCCACCATCATACTTCACAGTTAGCTGCCGTGGGCAAACGTTTGTTACAGAGAGCACGAGGGATCTGTGATAGCAAACACTTGGCCGCCGAGCTTCAGCACGTCAAGCAGGTTCTGCACGACAACAAGCTTCGGGTCCTGCGCCTACGTCACAGTGACCGAGTGAAGCTAGCCACAGTCGAGCGTGTGCCTCCTGTACTATCATATGTCAGAGATAACACAGACAAGATTGGCTACATCTTGAAGTGAGCTTCTATTGGAACATTCTTCAAGCCGCCGAAAAAGATAAGTCAGTTCTTACCATACGTCAAGTGCAATATTCCTCTACAAGATGCAGGAGTGTACAAGCTTGATTGTGAATGTGGTCTCTCATATATAGGGCAAACAAAGCGATCTATCAAAACCCTAGCAAGAGAACACATAGCTGACGTGAAACACCAACGTTCCGGGAAGAAGTTTGTGAACATAAATAACCTAGACGGGCCCCGCCACTACATTCGATTTGATAAACCACAAATTCTCGCGAAAGAACATCGATTCCTGCCAAGGATGATACGTGAGGCTACTGAAAACAAAAAAAAATCCTAATTTCAATACAGAAAGAGGCTGGGTACTACCACCTGCTTGGGATCCTTCAAGACCTCAAAGACTTCAAGACGCAGTAAGTTCATTCAGCGTAGATCGGACCAAAATTAATAATTAAAAAAGCTGAAGGTACTCCGGGTTAACTCTGACATCGGGACGTCAACCACTTCAGTCCCCCGTGACCGTGGGAGTACCCGAAACGTGGAGAATGAATAAAAGCAAGTTAATTAAACGCGGTAGAAGCCGTAAAACTAGTTTTATTAAATGTGTAGTGTTAGCGTAAATATAAGAAATCATAATAAAAAGCCAGCATAATTATTGCGCTGCTTGAGGAGGGTTGCAACTGGTGTTTCCTAGTTCAGAGGCTACATGTGAATCTTTCGACAGTCCAAAGGACCTGGCAGCGTAACCAAGAGACCTATTCCATCAAGAGAAGACCCGATTCCGGGAGAAAGCAATACCACGGGATGATCGTTTTTTGGTGAATCAAGCGTAGGGAAATTGCAAGTCTTCATACGTGAACCTCAAAAACAACCTGGAAGAAGTAAGTGAAATTAGAAAAGTGAAAATTAGTCTATGTAAGATCGGGAGAAGGCTTCTCACTGTCAATATACGCAGTCATCGCTCGATTCGCGTCCCTAAATTACTCCAGTGTCCAATAGAAAAATACATAATATTCTTTATATAACAGTGGCCTAAGTACGTACTAAGTACTTTATGTACTTTATTTATACTTTAATTTATTACTAAATTATAAGATAATTATTAACTAAGTATGTTTTTAAACAAAATATAGCCATCAAAATTGATATAAAAATAACAAGAAAACTTTACCTTTTCCAATAGCGGAAGATTATATTTACGTCAAGGTGAGACGATTCAATTATTAAAATAATAATTGATTCAAGGGTAAAAAGATAATGTTTTATTTAATTTAAATATATTGAATCGCTATAGAAGCAAATAACTGGAACTGCAGATTGTTAGGTAACTTTGATTGGTGGTCTTAGAAACCAACCAATGTTTTTACTTATTTATTTAAACTTTTATGCACAAAAATAGTACATATGGCAGTCTTAATGCCTAAAGGCATTCTCTCCCAGTCAACGATTACGTTAAGCAGAGATAAAATATTGGAGGTAATGCAGGAAAAATAAACAAATAATATATATAGAATAGATAAACATGATATATTATATAATATGATACAAATGTATATAATATAAATATATTAATACACAAGTACACAAATACATATACAATACTATATATACCTAGTCAGGTCATAAATTCTGTCATATGTTTAATATAAAATAATTGAAACAACTTTATTCATTATGTAACCATTTATATACCAAAATGAACTTAACAAAACATAGATTCTTATGACACTAAAGTTTATTCAAAATGACCTCCGTGATTTTGAATACAGGCCTTCAATCTGTGCGGCCAGTCGTCTATCGCAGCACGAACGAGGTCCATATCAATATCGGCGGCTGCCTTACTCGAGGATGTCTTGAGTGACTCCAAATTAGGATGAGGCTTTGAGCACGCGTTTTCCTCCAAGTGTTGCCATATCTTGTAATCTAACGGATTCAAATCTGGACTGGAGGAGGGCCAGCCTTCGTGCCGGATGAAGTCGATTTCACTTTTTTAACGATTTCACGATTTCACTTTTTCAGCCAGTCTTGTGTGCTCTTCGCTCTATGAGCTGGCGCCAAATCTTGTTGGAATACCCAGTGCCTGTTATTGAACATGGTATGAGAAACAGGCTCCACATGGTTCGTCAGGACTGTATTTTGATACACAACTGCATTCGTTTTTACACCTTTCTCACAAAAATGTACTTCTGTTAAGCCCCAATAAGAAACTCCCAACCATACCATGAGCGAGGATGGAAAATGACCTCGTTGGACACGCGGAATACGGTTGCTCGCTTTTTCACTACTGTGTGCGTACACCTTATCATTTTGTTTGTTGTAGCTCTCTTCTACGGTAAAAAATTTTTCATCCGAAAAAAAATTCCCGATATTTTTTCCCGCATACCGCTTCAACAAAGCGCGGCATCTCTTCAGTCTCAGGTCCATTAGACAAGCATTCAAACGATATCCTGTTTTTTTTCGATATGCCCGAAGCCCGAAGTCTTCATTTAACACCCTTTTCACCGTGGTTCTGCTTAACCCCATCTGAAGAGCCAACAGTTTCTGCTTACGGTTGAGATTTCTTTGAATTCGCGCCTTCACAGCTTTTATCACTGCTGGAGTCCTAACAGACCGAGGGCGACCACTTCTTGACCTGTCATCTACATTAGAGTCTTCATTGTATCGTTTGATGGTACGATAAACGATTCTTTTGGTTATATTCAAATTTTTCAGTATGTCAAAAATTTGAATTGGCGCGTAACCGCAACGATGCAACGCAATAACTGCAACACGGTCTTCTTTAAGCGTCCACTCCATATTTAAAAATTAGTAAAACTTTTAATATACAATAAACTTTTTTGTGGCCAGCATCCTAAAAGAAAATTGTGTGACAATACTTATGACCTGACTGTGTACATATATGCCATGATAAATTAAACAATGATGAAAAAAAATATATAAATAAGATTTCGTCGTGACGTCACTTCGATAGTAAACAAGCTAATATGCTGTTTTAATTCGAAATTTTTCAAGTTATCATCATGATTGTTGACTTTTAGTCCGTTTTTTCTTGAAATGGCATCGTGGAAGACGAATTCGTAAAAGCAGAAAGTACTCATCTACTAAGGATACGTACATTGATGGTCGCAATTTATTTGCATTCAATCCCGATTTTTGTTCTGCCGAGTTGAAGAATATTAAGACATTATTGTAAGGACCTATGAAGCTCCTTGCCATTTTTAACCAAATACTTTTCATATTTCAATCAGTTGGCACTTAAATCCCTAACTTCCCCGGCGTTCATATGCTTGTACTTTTGTGTTCAGGCACAACACACCAATGATACAGACGATAGCTCATTATGAAACATCTAAAAATATTTTATTCCTTTGTAAAATCGTTTTATTTACTAGCGCAGTGACGTCACGATCTAAACAGCTTAGCGACTAGCGTTTTCGCGCGAAAATTTATAACGATAGAAAAGTTATTTTTATGGCACTATTCGATTTTATAGTGGTTCATTATCACTCTAGGATTCGATAAAATACTATTTGAAAATGGCTGTATTGCCCTATCGGATGTGATATTCGTATTTTAATCTGTAAGATCATTCACCAACGTAAGGTTGTTTTGGGACACTCACCCAATCTAAAGCTGGTAAGTGATTCAGGAAGCGGTCTAGGTCAATAGCCTTTAGCGGGTTTTATGTTATTTCTTTGGAGCACAAGTGATTTTTGAGAGCCCTCCAGACCGAATTTCGGTCATGGCGGCCAGTCTCAACTGACTCAAATCCATTTCCGCAGTACAATGTTATAATAGTGCATGAGTGTGTGCGCATACACAGATATATTCCATTCCCTCACTTTCACTTCTCGAGGCACAGGGTTGGAACCTCCACCAACCTACTGACTACGGACTACCACTAAAAATTCTTAACCGTAAAAACTCAATAACTGTTTTTTGTCCGATCCGAGGTTCGAACCCGGGACCACATGATCTGCAGATACGCTTACAACCGTTAGACCAATGATACATTCCACCTTTTTAAGTGTAATAAATTGATAAGAGATGAAGGAGTGGTTACTTAATTACTTTTTATAATTAACTCGGATATACGTATTAACCATCTGTGCCGACCAAATCCAAGAGCCATGATCAGTTTTTGGCTCATCAATGGCAGTCATAAATCGTCAATTTAATACATATTAGGCAAGTCTCAAAAACATCTTATTATGTTAAGTAAAGGGCGAAAGAGATTCCAGACAAAAATAGCAACCTTCGAGTACTAATTGCGGAAGGAGATGGTGTATGTGCCGTATCATGCGGCGACATATCATGAAATACCTAGGCAGATTACGATCTGCCCAATTCTAATGCCTCCTCTACACTACTCGCGAAGGAACTTTGACAAAGTGATCGTCGAAGTTGATTGCAGTCCGAAGAACGTGACTACACACTCGTGCTACTTCGCGAAGAGCTCAGTCGTCTTGAGTCGCCCGCACCCTTAACATGAATATTGTTCAAGAGGCAGCTGCTATACCTACTTAATTGTGTGAACAGTACGTCGTCAATTCATTAACCATAGATAAATAGTTATGTTGAAAGCTACATATTTAATATTTATATATAAAAAATTTAATATATAACTGGCGTATGCCGAGTAGTGTAGGGAGACGTTTTATGTAACTTCAGCGCACTTTGCGAAGTCCTTTGACTTGGTCACAAAAACAAACAACTATCGGAAGTCGCCTGAGGCGAAGCGAGGTTGCACGAAGTGAATCGCAGTACCTCTCTACACTATTCTCCTCGCCCAACTTCGATCAACTTTGCGAGTTGTGTAGAGGGGCCATAACGATCAGACTACGACATACTAAATTACCCAGTGGTATTCAGCCTATTCAAAAGAGCTAGCCGTTTCCAAAGGTCTAGCTTTTAAGCAGATAACTAGTTAAACGTTTAATGATAAATGATCGACCTAGGTCCAACTGAATGTCGGCGTCTAATTAACAGCCTAACCCTCCAAGTAACGCTCTAATTTTACCATCCGGGGACGACATATGCATATACAACATATACTTGTACCTGGGTACCACGGGAATGTGCCCTTCCTATTTTTGTTTTGACCATGTTTCAGTAGTTGCTAGTAGTTGCTATAAACTATTATAATTAATAATTAATCTTGTTACTTACAAGACCAAACTATATTGATTTAGATTTGCCTGTTTATAATATAATTATTAGGCATCGTACTGTAGGAGTGAGGGAGTAGTGAGTGCATTAGTGCTAAGCACACACTCGTGTGGTTTATTCCTGTCATGTGCAGATGGCTTGTCACCTTTGACAGTCGTTACAGAAATCCAGTCTAAAGAAAATTATTATTATTATTACTGCAATCATGAATCTGCTCGCCAAACATAGTTATAGGTGGCCCAGATGGACCGCTTGGGGCTGATGAGGATGAGGACTAACTAGTAACTACGCATGTTTATATGTGTATTGCTAATTAAACATATACCTAACATAAATGTCCACCTCCAAAATTCGTATTTTTCTAGTCTGTCGAGGCCCATCTCCAGCTCCCTGGCTAAGGAATGTAAGCCGGCCGTTAGGTAGCGTACGATGTCACTTAGGATTCTAGCCGAGCTGTGAACTTTGTCTCTGCGATTTTCAATGTCTCGGAAAATATCTGAAAAAAAAGGTTTGTGAAAAAATTTATATTGCTTTTTAAGTCGTAGCTCATTAAATACGTTCACTTCTTATTTACAATTTGTCAACGACGAATACGTGCACACATAGTACAATTTATCCGTAACTTAACATAAACAAAGCGATCAGATTGAAGGCACCTCGACAACTAAAATGTATCAGTCATACTATAAAACCACATTTTATTCATTTATTAATTCCTTAGAGCCCTTCATAAGTCCACTGCTGAACCTAGGCCTCCCTGAATCCATCGACTTCCTGCAGCTCTTACCAGGTCGTCACTTCCTCTGTTGGGGGGCTGCCCTACATATCGTTTTCCGGTACGAGGCTGCCGCTCGCGAAACTTTCTTGTTCGGTTCTTTGAGGTTTATAGCCGGCCCATTGCCACATCAGCTTGATCCGTTGGACTATGTTAGTTACTCTGGATATACTGCAGAATTTTGCTTTTGCATACATTTTTTCTCTTAAGTATCTAACTTAACTACGCAGCCTAGAAACTAGCTGCTTCAACGATGTGTTCGTTAAAGACATTTTGACGACTTTTAAAATTTGCTTGAATTTGTGAGAGTATAATTTTTGGTTCTTATACGATGAATTCGAGGTTTTTTAAATTGTGGACATTGCGCTAAAAGACAAACGATTAAAATAGTACTTTTTTGTCTTAATGATAAGTCTCTTTATAGTTAAAATAGATATAAATAAAAACAAATCAATAATGTATACTCTTACTTAGAGATATATGTAAATGTTAAAAACATGTTTATACGAAGTAAGATTTTGCTGGATAGTGAAAATACTACAGAAAGATTTTACACAGAAACTGCTTTTGTTCAATTGGTCGAATAGCTTCCAAAAACGGGAGTCACACAAAGGGTTGTGTTTTGCTCAGAGGCTCGCACTGTAGGATTTAGCTCGATTTATTGAATGTTTGATTTCAATATGGACTGTCGGACAAAAGCATGCATTTGGCAATTTTTTACAAAAAATATTTCGTTTTATGAAAGAGATTAGAAATCAAATCCGTCGTTTAGTAGAACATCATACTTCTCTTTACTTCGTTGTTACATGCAATTTTAAATTTAACACAATAACGTTTTGTTAAAATAATTGATACAACATTACCAGTACCAGACCAATAAAGTAATTCTTTATAGGTCTCATCACGACAAATAATTATTAGCAAAAACATCGTATAACCCATGTATAAAAAAGTTAATCCAGATTATTTCCGGTAAACCAACTCTAGCCAGTTAAAAAATATTTATTCCAGTTGTGGCTCGAATGAAGCTCTAATCAACGTCAAATCTACTTACCACTAGCAAACGTTAGTAGATTTTTACGTTAAAAAAGTAGAAATGTATAGAGTAATCCGACTAGGAAACCCTGGGCCTTCATTTATTTCCTTCGTAAGAAGAAAATAATTACACAATAGGTTTTAAAACCACCAAAAAGTTCACTCGCTCGTGATGCCCTACGATGTTAATCACCAGTAGTGACCAAATAAGTAGTTAAAAGTAGAAAAAATTGTTTGCAATTCGTCGTGTGTACATATAATTCATTGTTAAAGAAAAAAAATGGACAGATAGTGCGTTTAACGTTCACATGAATGCTAAGATCGAAACAGTATCAGCGCGTCGGGTTTCCACAATACTTTCCAATGCGCAGAAACTTAACAGACTAAAAATTTCCCGAGGCTTTGTAAGCACTATTACAATAAGATCCTGATCGTTTTTACCTCGAAATAAAATAATGGCCGAGCCATGGTTTCAGTATTACGACCGCGAAACAATACTATCTCAATATTAATTCGAATCTGGTAGAGCCATGCAGCTATATTACTGGTATAGTTATAGCACGAATGGTTCGGCTCGACCAGGGAAGGACCACGCTCTCACAGATTACCATCGTAAAATAGCAGCTTAACGCTTCTGTATTTCGTGTGGTGAGTGTGGAGAACCGGAGACCCTATTTACTGGAAACGGGGCATTCTATTTTAGTCCTCACGGGTGACAACGCATCTGCATTTTGACTCGTAATCGAGGATAGATGTTAGAGGTCTATGGGCCACAGCAACCACTTACAATCAGGTGGACTGGGTGCTCATTTGTCTCTCTTATCCTATAAAAAGTTATATAAAAGTAAACTAAACCTTGGATAAGACCATTATCTCCTTTGAAATAGTATGGCTTTGTATCATATTTTATAATAGCGCAATTGTAGAATATTCCTCCTATTGATATTCACGATAATGCTAATGATAGATGGATTAGATTATCCTTCCTTGTTACAGTGGCCGTGACTAAGTTAAATCAATTAATCAAACTCAAACTTCTTATGATCAAGGACGTTATTATAGCGTAACATTCTCTTCGATGTTGATGTTTTATGTATAAGTTATATTTTAGGCAAATGCTTTTATTGTTTCATTAAGAATTTAATGTAATTATATTAAAGTTTGAAACACACACAGACACACACACACGGGCGCGCGTGCGCCCGCGTTCATATAGACACACACGTGTAGATCATACTCATTTAAATATATATAAAGACTAGCTGACCAGGCAGACGTTGTTCTGCCCTTTCCGAACGACCATTTGCTTTCCTAAAAAAACTCCTGAAAATAGCAATAAAAAAATTGAGGGTCACTTATCGGGATAAAAACTATCCTATATCTCAAGTTGGATCAAACTGCACACATTGTGAAACATTTCATTGAAATCAGTTCAGTAGTATAGGAGTCCATCGCGGACAAACAACGTGACACGTAATTTTTATATATAAAGATATGATAGATTATATATTTAATATATTTATTAACTTATTTTTATGAATTTATATATACCTATGTATGTATATTTATTTGTCAGGCGAAGTAATGGTCATTTACTTTAATTTTAAAAATCCACTTCTTAGGGGATTTTCTTGTTGCTAAGGGAAGCGAACTTCATTCGTACAGCTGTAACAGCGAAGCAGTTTGAGAGAAAACGAGTACGGTGAGAGGGAATTTGCAGTATGAGATTGTTATGAGACCGAAAATTGCAATCATGGGTAGAAACCAGGTATTAAAACATACATTTTAAATACTCTGGGGCCAATGGATCGTTAAGGATAGTGAAAAGACTGCTAAGAATTTTAAGATTCCTGCGTTATGGGATATTCAACTGTTTAAGTTGAGACCAATAAAAAGAGACGTGGTCATAGTTTCGAACACCATAAACGAAACGGATACAGTTGTTGACAAGCAGATCCAATTTATTGACTAAATAATTGTATAATCAAACATAGGAAGAATTAGAGATTGAACTATAAGTTTCTTCCTACAAGGTGGTAATATATTTTTAAATCTGTACAATTGTCTCAAAATAGCACAAAATTTACCACCAAGGTAGAGAAGAATCCAAGGTTAATAGTAAGTGCTTAACACGAGTGCTAATTATCTCACCATTATAAATTAGTGGATCTAATGAAGTGTGACTAAGTTAACCTAAATTACGAGCTCTACCCTTAGGTAGCGCTATATATGTATATAGCTTGGCATTTGCTAGGATTAACAGTGAACCCATACCTTCTTGACCAAATAAGAATCCAACTAAAATCGGAGGAGGTGCCTAAAACGGAGTTGTACTAAAACGCTAGCGACCGCGAAGATAGGAGGATACCCAATTTCGTGCTGATAAATGATAAAGACTAGGAACAAGCACAAGTTAGTTATACCAGTTACTCGACTCCAATGAGTTAGTAATTCCTTCGTAGGGTAAAGTATACGCTTTTACAACAAATTCCCAGAAAATATGCAGGCCTTATCTATCAAAAAGTTTAAAATTTTTATTAAGCAAAAATTGTTTAGTAAGGGTTATTATACTACTAAAGACTTTTAAACCTGGTAGAGCCATGCTGCAGCTATATTAATTGTATAGTTGTAGCACGAATGAGTCGGCTCGACCGGATAAGGAACACGCTCTCACAGCATACGGACGTAAAATAGCAGCTTAATACTGCTGTGTTTCGTATGGTAAGTGTAGAGAACCGGAGACCCTTTTTACTGAAAAAAAGCATTCTATCCTAGTTCTCACGACTGACAACGCATCTGTATTTTGATTCTTAAACGATAAATATAGATGTCTATGGGCCACAGCAACCACTTACCATCAGGTGGACGGCGTGCTCCCTTGTCATCCCTATCCTATAAAAAAAGTACATGATTGATAATAACCCCTGCTGACATGCTGATTCTAATGTCTTCATACCAATTGTGCAAAATAATATATTGTAAATTGGATTTTTTCTCACTTTTAATAAGTATTCTTGTGATCTATATTGAAAAAAATATATTCTATTCTATAAGGAAAAACCTACGTAGGACAAGATGGCGATGAAAATATCATGGTCAACGGTATTAAAGGCGTTAGAAAAATCGATTAAAATTAACACCGTCAACATTCCAAACTCCATGCTATCATGCACATCCTCCGTTATTTTTGAAAGCGCCATTGTGGTGCTATGTCCGGCTCAAACTCCTGATTGGTGTTGATTTAATAAGTTGCGTTTAATTAAGTTTGTATCTGTTTGTGCGCTACACCTTCTAAAGCTTTTGATAAAACCGGCAAAATTGAAATAGGGCGGAAGTGGTTAAGAGCACCATTGCTCGAAGCTCTCTTCTCTGGGCATAGAAGTTTTTGAATGAGGGAGAACGAAGTCCTTCTGCCTGCATTACTCCCCAGTAAGCAATGATTTGGTTTATTATGGAGGTTAAAATTGGTACAATATGTTCTGAAACATACGATATCATGGTGCGCCCTATGTTGTCATGCCCTACTGACATAAAGCAACATGGGTCGTCGATGTACCGGACTACTCTATGCCTACTGCCTTTGACTTAAGTTTGCTTAATATTTTTAAAATATCCTCCTCAATAACAGTAGGAAAAAAGAATGCATCATTATGCGGAAATGGCATGGGAGTAATATCCGAAATAGTTTTCATTTTAATATGAGATGGAAGACAAGCAGATGAAGAAAAGAGAACATTGAGATCATTTAATGGGAAAATATAAGGATTACTTGCTTTTTAGTTTTACTGACGCTAAAAGAGTGGATATATTCCATGTTTCTGATTGCAATTAATTATTTATAAAATCATGAAAATTTCGGTGTTTAGCAGACCTTACCACCTGATAGCAGCGATTTCTAGCTTTTTTCAGAGCCTCCCAGTTTCGTACAATAAGGCAAGATTTATATGTGACAAAACCTCTGTTATGCCTGTTCATTGCCAGGCGTACATCGTTTTGATCCACGGAACTGATGGGTGTTTAATTTTAACCTTGCATTCTGTCGCATGTGTATTGTAAATATTCAATAATTTAGAATTAAACTTCATAACTATTTTCTTAACTAATACCAATTTACACCAGGGACCAAGCTATCTCTATTTCATCGAGTATAAGTGCGTACCTTGTTGTCCAGATAGAACGGATCAGTAAACTGAAGAAGCGATAGCTACACGAGTAGGGTCGACCATATAACAGTAGTGTTAAAAACATATATTTTTTTCAAAGTAAAGTTTCATTACAACAAGCGTACTAGACTTGCTTAGGTATGAAGAAAGTGGTTGAATGCAGGTGGTTCAGGATTAGGCTTTAGCATGTAAGGTTGATACTATTTTCTCAAAGCAGCAAATTAAATGTGGTAATTATGGCTCACCATCTGATCATCTGAAGTAGCTTTTAGTTTAGCAGTAGTCTTTTACGTTTAATAAAGTAACGTAACTAAGCAATATTTAGACTTACGTAGTTATCAATAATGAAGAAATTTCCCTTCAATTTAAATTACTTACTATCTCTTACTTGCTTGGTTTCTGTTAAAATAACTGAAGGCAGAGAACGCAGCTCTTGTTTTGCAGTAGATATTGCAAGCGTCAGATTGTCTACTCCTAAGGTACGAAGCTCCAACAACTGTTGTTCCTTTAGTATCTAGAACAAAAAATATGAGCATTATTATAGTTAAAGGACATTTTTATACAAAAGAGTGATGTTTATGAGGCTCGGTATGCCTTTAATATCAATTATCATTAGGTGACTAATTTCAGTTCAGCATATCTTGTAAAAATACATCCATTTTAATATTTAACCTGGTGTTAATTTTACAATTAAATATTAATGAAATTTATGTTTAGACGATATTATTGTCTCTTTCCGAGGTACGCCACGATATGACGCAGTGTCACCAACAATCAAGTGGACTGCAAGTTACGGATGGTTAAATGTTATTGTTTATTTAAATTTAACTGGAATCACATAATTTAAACAACGTGTCTTTTTTAAAGAAATGAGGCTAACAAACGAGCAACAACCAGTCAGAATCGCCTCTCAGAATGGATTCATTGTCGCCTCTGTGTTCTGAGATATCTCATTACCAGTAAAAATGTATCAAGTTGATCTTACGAAACATAACAGCATTATGCTGCAATTTATATTCGTTTGCCTTAGCATCTGCATTAGCATTTGAGATGTGCGATAATCTAAAGCACCAGCCTCTAGAAGTATTTGTACCGCATTCTTTATGTTCTTATATCATTAACTACCTGATACTCCCTTGATTCACTGGGCGTACGATAATAATAGGTCGGAAAAAAGTTTCTTCGTATTTTATATACAAAATAAAGACATTTTTTTTTCAAAGTTTAATTACATTTAATTATAATACATATGTGCAATTTTGTTCGATAGCTTGTTGGCATCTTGCAGGTAGTAGTATAATCCCATCGCTATAGAAATCTTTGGATTTTTGATAAAAATAATGCGACAAATAGTTTTGACAGTCCTCTATTGATGTTAACCTAACACTACTCAAAGAATTCTGAAGAGACCGAAACAGGTAAAAATCTGAGGGTGCAAGGTCAGGACTATATGGTGGATGCATTAACACTTCCCAAACAAGCTCGCTCAATTTTTGCTGGGTGGCCAAAATGTGTGTGGTCTGGCGTTATCACGATCAAGAACTACTCCTTTTCTGATGATCAATTCCAGCCGTTTTTTCTCAATTTCTTGCTTGAGTCTCATTAGTTTTTTGCAGTAGAGATCTGAATCGATGGTTTTGCCCGGCGGTAAAAGCTCATAATAAACGATGCCTTTCCAATCCTACCATACACACAGCATCAACTAATTACGTGTTAATCCGGGTTTCACCACAGTCTGTAGAACTTGACTACCCTTTGACTCTCAGACCATTCAATCGGGGTCTAAGCTTTGATCACAATCTTTTACACACGTTCGTATCGTAGATAATACATTTTTCATCACCAGTGATCAACCTTTAAAAAATGGTTCGGTTTCATTACATTTTAATAGATAAACGCAAATGATTACACGATTCATTAGGTTTCTTTCAGTGAGCTTGTGTGGTACCCAAATATCGAGCTTTTTTGTACAGCCAGACTTTTTCAAATGAGTCAAAACTGTTTTATGGTCAATTCTTAATTACACGGCTATGTCGTAACTACTAACACGCCGATGTTGCTCCACTTTTTCAAAAATAGCATCGACTTTATCCGTATGAGGGCGATCAGAGCAATATGCATCTTTGACATCAAAATTCCCGGACGGCAAACGCTTGAACCAACTTTGTGCAACTCTTACACTGCATTTAGTCTATAAAAGTCTTAACATTTTTCCCTTTTTTGTAATAAAATTTCAGAATGTATTGAGTTTCTTCTTTAAATTCACTCATCTGGCGGACAGAAAATCAATTGTAAAACGAAGTTCGAAAGTGTTCATTGAGACTTCGAGCTGATTAGATTTTCAAGTCAATCGGTCGAGCAGTTTCAAATATTATCAAAAAAAAAAATTGGTTCTTAGTTTTTTCTAAATAACTTTCAAATAATTTGATTAATCAACTCCAGACATCAGAAACAGTTTTTTGTACTTATAAACTGCGTCGAATGCCGTCAAGCAAATCAGACTCCAACGAAGCATTCAGATCATTGCCATTTAAAAATTTCCAAATAATCGTCGAAATGAGTAACTAAACTAACTTTGAAATCAATCAGGTTTTAGAGTTTTAGAGTTTTAGAAATCTCTGAAACTGATATATACATTATATCATTGTATCTCTGCTTATAGAAAAAAATCAACCAAAGTTGTCATTGCCAGCCAAACGCTTCAGCCCTGTGTTACTTTATAATATTTACATTATGTATCAAAAATCTTTTTCTATTTATGAAATGTGAATGATATATTGATGTTTAGTGAGTGAAAGGGAGCCGTGCTGAAAAAATTTTCATGATATAATATCGAAAAAATATAAAAGACTCGCATCCAAAACCTAACATAAAATAAATGACCTTTAAGTAAATGATATCTGAAACTTTTTGACTTCTTATAATGCCCGCTAAATATGAATAATCATGCAACACTAACTCATTCAGCGCGGTCATGCTAATACGCAGAATTATATTTCTTAATTATAACATTAATATGTTTGACTACAAAAAATCGAGTCAAAAAAGTTGCTTATCTGCTGACTAGTACTTAAAAAGATAAATAGAATCAAAAATCACTAACCAACACTACAAATAATTAAGAGGGACTTAGAGCTACGTGGTAATTGATAAATTTGTGGTTCAGACATTTATTCAATATCTTTATTTCTTGAATATTGTTCAAGAAATTATCAGAAGAATAATAAATGCATGCAACTGTGATTTAGATTTTTGTTTAGTTTTATATAGTTCCGAATTTTGCCTAATCTAATAGAATAGCCGTACAATAATGACATTTTTGTCGTAACTTTTTTACTTTTTATATTGCTTGGGTATGGACATGCAATAAATTTATACTTTTTCTATTCTTACGGATTGCAAGTCAGAGTATCTGAGTACTGAGCCACGACGTTAAACCAGTCTGGTTCAAGTCCAAACTGAAGCCAACGTTCGTGCTAAATCATAAATTGTTGACTATCGTCGCCTTGGATCCTTCAATTGACCTTTAATCGAAGTTGGACTTACCTAGTGGCACTTTTACCTACGTGAACACACTCTCAACTAACTTCGAGTGTAGTGATACCAATAACTAAAGGTATAGGTGTGACATGGACGTTACATATGATCTTTGCCTTGTCTATATTCATCTTAAGACCTATCCGTTGGAAGACACCATTGAGATAATTGAGCATATTGCTCTAAGGTTCCATTTTGTTATAGGAACTTGCCGTAAAATTAAAGGTAATTGATATACTCGCCATTAAGGTTAATACCGAATCTGTTCCAGCCCAGTAGTTTTAAAGAGTCTTCCAATGCAGCATTAAAGATTTTCGGAGATGTAATGTCGTAATGTCACCTTGTCTTACACTTCTCTGTGGTTAAAAGGGTTTTGTAGTCTTGTTATGTACTCTGATAGCTATCGTAGCATTACTTTTTTTTAAATGTGAAAAACATATTACCGTATGAAACTCTTATGGGCAAATACTCAAATGCTACTAAATTTTATGATATCGTTATGTCTCGTGATGTCACTTAAATTGAAATTGATATTTGACTTAAATTGACAGAGAAAACACGATATTTAACGGCATCTTAAAATTGAGTTGTGAGAGTGTTTGAGTATTCGGACATTAAACGGTTATCAGGAAGGTACTGCTGCCCATCTCCTCGTTTATTTGTCTCTGTCGTCTTGTACGATACCTACTAGACGATATGGGGTGCTGGATGTTCTTACATGGTCAGACTACTCGTATATATAAACTGCTTAAAATATTAAACTATGTATAAACTCCTTAATAATATATTAGTATAAGTATTCCTCTATATAATGGATTGACTTCCTAAAATAGAACTTTAAATATTAAGCAATAGATTGTTTTTTTATTCTTAAAGTTTTTTTATTTCTAATACATTTTCAAATTGCTGTTTATAATTGATTATGCATTTTGACCTTTAGCTAGACGAATCTAAAAACAATATTCTTGATAAAAAACGCTGGCCAAAACTTTGTAGTTTTTTACCGTTTTACTTATTGTTTATTTTTTGTGCATACTAACTTGTCGGATTAAAGGCCAATATAACTTTTGCATACCTTAAGCGCTTAAGAAAGCGCAAGGTATGTTCTACTATCGCCTAAAAATTAAGATTCCAACGTTTTATCGAATAAAATCGTATCTAGCAATCATATTATAGATATAAATGATATAAAAAGCACATTGTTAGAAAGATAAATGATTGTTGAACTTATTAATATTTTTTTTAAATCGATTAATTGCTATTTTTAAATAAAAAAAGGGGTTTTAGTGGCTTATGGTGTGGATTTATCAAGTCCGGAAGGCTTGTAAACACTCTAACTTTTGAAAATATCAATTGTTTAACTCAATCTATTTTTTAATCTCTTCATCTATCATGTGGGAAGCCACTGAATGTAAATGGCAATGTAATTTTGTTTTGTTTAGCTATAATTAATTTTTTTCGGCTCCAAAATGGCAAAATTTTCGTTGATTTGGTAGCCTTGTATGTAAATTAATTCTGTAAAGGGAGCTAAAGCCACAGAGTAGTTTACTCACTCACTCAGTTCGACGCACAGAGTACTTTTTATATACTGGTCAGTCGCCGTCGTGAGTGGACATTGTTTCGGATGTTTGCAGCGGCTCAAAAAGATCGCTGTACAAATATACAATATACGAATATCCATATTTCTTAAATACTTGATTATAATAATAATAAGAGATTTTTTTATTACAATATTTTAAAAGCACAGAATTAATAATAGTAGTACGTACTAAAAGTAAGTAGTATCAATTTTTTGTCATGGGTGACATTTAATGGTTTTCGAGTGTTGAAAGTTGAAACCGATAGGGTTGTCGAAATATAAATCCAAGATGGCGGCCGCAATAGGTATAAATTTTTTCATCATGGGTGTCATTTTCATGGTTTTCGAGGGTGTTGAAGCCGATAGTGCTGTCGAAAAGTAAATCCAAGATGGCGGCTGAATTAGGTACCAATTTTTTCATCATGGGTGTCATTTTCATGGTTTTCGAGGGTGTTGAAGCCGATAGTGCTGTCGAAATGTAAATCCAAGATGGCGGCTGCAATTGATATCAATTTTTTCATCTTGGGTGTCCTTTTTATGGTTTTCGAGGGTTTTGAAGCCGATAGTGCTGTCGAAATGTAAATCCAAGATGGCGGCTGAATTAGGTACCAATTTTTTCATCATGGGTGTCATTTTCATGGTTTTCGAGGGTGTTGAAGCCGATAGTGCTGTCGAAATGTAAATCCAAGATGGCGGCTGCAATAGATATCTTTTTTTTCATCATGGGTGTCATTCTCATGGTTTTCGCGGGTGTTGAAGCCGATAGTGCTGTCGAAATGTAAATCCAAGGTGGCGGCTGCAATGGGTATCAATTTTTTCATCATGGGTGTCATTTTCATGGGTTTCGAGGGTGTTGAAGCCGATAGTGCTGTCGAAATGTAAATCCAAGATGGCGGCTGAAGCAGGTACCAATTTTTTTATCATGGGTGTCATTTTCATGGTTTTCGAAGGTGTTGAAGCCGATAGTGCTGTCGAAATGTAAATCCAAGATGGCGGCTGCAATAGATATCAATTTTTTCATCATGGGTGTCATTTTCATGGTTTTCGAGAGAGTTGAAGCCGATAGGGTTGTCGAAATGTAAATCCAAGGTGGCGGCTGCAATGGGTATCAATTTTTTCATCATGGGTAACATTTTCATGGGTTTCTAGGGTGTTGAAGCGGATAGTGCTGTCGAAATGTAAATCCAAGATGGCGGCTGAAGTAGGTACCAATTTTTTCATCATGGGTGTCATTTTCATGGTTTTCGAGGGTGTTGAAGCCGATAGTGCTATCGAAATGTAAATCCAAGATGGCGGCTGCAATAGATATAAATTTTTTCATCATTGGTGTCATTTTCATGGTTTTCGGGGGTGCTGATGCCGATAGTGCTGTCGAAATGTAAATCCAAGGTGGCGGCTGCAATAGATATCAAGTTTTTCATCTTGGGTGTCATTTTCATGGTTTTCTAGGGTGTTGAATCCGATAGTGCTGTCGAAATGTAAATCCAAGATGGCGGCTGAAGTTGGTACCAATTTTTTCATCTCGGGTGTCATTTTCATGATTTTCAAGAGTGTTGAAGCCGATAGTGCTGTCGAAATGTAAATCCAAGATGGCGGCTGCAATAGGTATCAATTTTTTCATCGTGGGTGTCATTTACATGGTTTTCGAGGGTGTTAAAGCCGATAGTGCTGTCGAAATGTATTTAAACTACTTTATTAATTCCGTATAATCATGTTATACGTAATTTTTTTAATGCGCTTAAGGTATGCCCAATTGGATTTACCAATATATTTTCACTTTTCAACTGTCTGTCTGTCTCTTTGAATATAGGCGCTGAAACTACTGAATGAATTTTGATGAAACTTGGCATTGTTATATTTTCTACTCTGGAATAACATTCAAGATCATATTTTTTCGGTCAAGTAGCGTGGTTAATATTAACTTTGTAGAAAATTTAAGTAACCAAAGGTAAAAATCCTAAAAAATTAAAAAAAAATTAACTGAGTTAGCCTGCGCTACTGTGTTATGTATCCAGTATATTTTCAGGTATTAGGTATTCTAAGTCCTCAAAAGTGACAGCGCACCTGTAGCCTTCTTTGTGTGAAGTTGGCTGCAGGTGTCCATGGTCTGCAGTAGCTACTAGGTGGAATCCGTTCGTTTGTCATCAATTTAGTTTTATAGAAATATATACACGATCATGACCCAATGCACCCGAGGGTAGCACAGCTGAGAGCAGACAGATAGAGTACTGAAATGTTAAAATTACAGATCCATGATGGCGCTCGGAGGAGGACATTGTTGAATTTTTTTTTTATACAGTTCGCATGTCGTATTTTTAAACACGTTGTCAGCGGCCGAACTCCCGTCTCGCGTTTATACCTAGTACTAAGTTATGCAACCGCGACGCTATTGGGAAACGTAGGTAATAGAGGCGAAGGTCTTAACAGTGCGTGGTGCGGGGAAATATGATTTTAATTATTAAATTTCACTCATACAGTGTGTCTTGAATTCCAATCATATGGTATGATTTGTACAATTTTTCTTTCCGCCTTAAGATTGTGTAATTTCCTGTCTGAATTTGCTTTGCTGTAACAAATTGAAAAAACACGGAAAGATGTTGCTCACATCGGATGTGGAACATATGAATGACTATAGCCACGGTCAGTTGCTTAATCGCGATATCTCCAACGTTTTTTGTATATTACGCTCCATGCAACCATGTACCTATAGAAGCTTTTAAGGCGAGTTCATAAGTTGAATTCATATTATTTTAATGAAATTAAGTATTACCACATTAAAATATCTTGTTATGAATTACGGTGTAAGAATACTCACTACTCCATATTATCCCGTAGGTGTTGTAAGAAGCGACGAAGGGAAACAAACCAACAGATTGGCAGGAGCGTCTTCCTCATAAAAACTAGAAAATAACTGCGGTTACCGGCTCATCTGCCAGGTAATTTTACTATGGCCAGTATACGTATACCTCAAGTACCTTATGAGATAATGTTTGTGAAGACCATTGTTTAGCAGTGGAGTTCGAAAGGCCGCAATGATGATGATGATGTTCTTTCTTCCTTACTTTTAATATGGTTAGCACTTGTTTGTAAATTAACATGTTCTTTATTTTCTAAAACATGACAGTTATTACCGAGTTGAACTGCAGTTTTAGCTCCAAGGACTGCGTGTTGAGGGTGTCACAGAGTGGCGTGTCCTTTGGCGAACATTGCTTCTTTAGGCTGTCTATCTGGCGAGCGAGGTCGTTTATCTTGTCTGATGCGACTACTGCCAGCGCCCCCGCTTTCATACTTATGTTACGAAGGGAGGCAACTTTCGTTGACAGATCTTCACTTTCTACAAATGTTTATAATTTTTTAATACATACAATACATGCAATTGATAAGTATTCATGTAATAGTTATTGTTTGGGCGATTTTTATTTTCAACAATAAATAAAAGTCAAATTTTCTCTTCAAGCGATTTACGTTAGCTTCACCTGTAGGTATGTATGTAGATATGGATGTATATTTGTTTGTATTGGAGTTTTATAATTTAGTTTTTATTATAGATGCCTTTTTTACTTATTACTTTTCAGCCGTCTGTAGTTTGTATATTTTTAAGTATGGCTCTTTTAAGATGATTAATTTGTCATAATATATTAACTTTGTACTACTTTTAACTATCCCTTAACATGTTAATTAATAAAATATGTATTTAACTTATATGTGCTAATATATGAAGTGGGTAAAAGAAAAATTAAAAAAGCATTTCCCAACTGCGGTTTTAATAAGATTATTTATAACTAGCTAACCATAATAATTTAATTTCTTTAATTATTTTATTTTTTGACAACGCGCGCGTGTATGTACTGTGTGTACACACACACGCACGCATGATGTATCGTTTGGTTTTGATTATTTTCCCCCCTTTTTATTTCGTTCCGTTCTTATGTTAACAAGCTAATCAATTTTCCATTTGTATATTATTTTTTTACTTTTTGCCAACCTGTATGTATACTGTTTTATTCCGACACTGATTTTGTGCAGAGTGCTTACCTATTGATACAGGCCCTACTTAGTTTATAAGTCAGAGGTTCTAATATAATCTTATGTGTAATATTCAGACATGTATGTTGAGATATAATTTATGAAAAATCATGGTTATGCAATAATCAATTATTATTATTATATTACCCGAGATATTTTTTTGTTAAAATAGATATTGAAGAGAATGATGTATGTGCTAACTTAACTAAAATAATTCTCAAGAAAACTCTGCACTTGTAAGTCAGGCTATTGAGATATTGTCAAAATAGATGTTTTGAAAAAATAAATAAAATTAAATGCATTTCACATTACATTGGAAAGGATAGAATAGAATATAATAGAATATATATATCTTCTCTGAGATATTTACGATGAACTTTCTGTAAGGTTAAATTTAATAAAAGTTAAGACTTTATGTTTGACTATCTTTATTTCTATTGTTTAAGTCTTCTCTGTTTCATTATTTCAAATTTTAAGTCCAGTGCTGAATATAGGTTATCATAAAAAATGTAAAAGCACGTTAGCATTATTTGTAAACATATTAGTACTTGACCGATAATATCTATTTTATTTTTAATTAAATCTTTCTGTCATAGAGGAAGTGAATATTACGTATAAACCTCCATAAATAGGATTTTCAATATTATGCCTATCTCCAGTTGGTAAAGAAAAAATATTTTAGTAGGGACAATTTGTTAAGTATAAATACCACTGTAAGTCCGATTATAAAGTAAACCAAATGTAATAAGAGCATCTTGACTTCAAAACGGTACCTGTTATAATGTCAGCCAAGGAATCGAGGACCAGATCAATACCGCTCTCAGAAGCTATCGCTTGTTGAATTGGCACGCCCAGCAATGTATTTACATCTGTAAATAATCAAATTGATAGATATAAAAAAAAAACAGTAGATCAAAGTTATTCTCAACTTTAATCCAGAATTAATGACGAGTATAGAAATTAAATAGTTGGATGGTCCGGTAGTGCTATTGTTGACCCAGGTTATGGGTTCGTCCCCTACGGGCCCATTATTAATATGCTCCACAAATAAATTTTTAAAATCTTGGTTTGGTTTATGTACAATTTATGTAATTCATAAAATTCCTCCACGACACAGAAAGAAATTATTATTATTTGTTATTGTTTATATTATATACTTATTATTTATATTACATCTGAATGGTCCTTGAACTGTATATATACTTGACTCTATTATTAAAAGTACTGAAAAATGAAAAGTGAGTACGTACATAGGTATGTATTTATTGGGACTGGATGCAATTCTTCGCCTAGTAATTTTGGACTAGAAGTTGTCAATATTCTTGTCACCACTTATTATACTTTCTTACACGTTTTACAACATGCATTCGAACAATTCTTGGCTCTTATGAAGTATTAAATACATAGTAAAGATTGAAAATAAATATAAAAGTATTCAAATATAATACACAACATAAGAAAGCATTCAAAGTAACGGCTACCTTTAAACAAAAGCCTACATAGGTCTCACTACTGGCTACACGTCTCCTCATAAATTTGTAAGGTTTTCAAAGGCAGAGCCATAGATATATTTCTATGGGCAGAGCAATATTTCTTTATTTTTCCTAAGCTGCCGAACATGTGGTAAGTCAGCACTTAAACTTGTTTATTATTTATTTAACTTTAATCAGTGTATAGTTACTTTTAGACAAAAATAAAATCGTCTTTAAAAATGTGTCGTCAACAAGAACTAAAGATCATTAAATTTTGATATAATTTTTATGGTTTCATTCCTCTGTATTGATTTACTTACATTATTATGTTTTTTATCAAGCCAACTATTATGAACTAAAATGAAAAATAAGACTACGATATTAGAAATATTTCTAAACTCTACTCTCTAAAATCTACTTGTTAAAATTTTATTAAATTATTTGTTTTACGCAATAATTAAATTTCAGTAGAGTACTACTACGTCGCCTTAACAGCCTGTGCACGTCTCATAAAACCTCAATGTTGCTATTAATAAAAACGCAACAAAAAATTAACTTTTAATAAAATCTAAAAGCCGACAGCACAGAATTAAAAATGATAAAATAATTAATTCTGTAGTCACTACTAAGACATAGTGTAAAGAAGAGTTATAACCCCCAATTCCGAATGTGAAATCACTTTTGTTTTAGTTCTTTGCTATTGGCTTTTAATTTATAAAAGCTAATGTTTTGCGCCTTTGAATGGACTAAGGAATATCACAATTTTAATGTCAAAATTTTCAGCCTTAAGTGGGAGAAATTTTTGTCCAAATTTGTGGGAACACCCCTGAATTATAACCTATTTATAAAAAATTACTTCATGAAAATTGGTTTATAATTAACGAAGTTAGCGCATAATATACATACAATGAAAACATATAGTCGAATTGTTTACCTCCTTCTTTTTTTTAAGACAGCTAAAAATACCAACACCTGTGTTTACATACGTACGCACATACTGTGTTTTAAATTATATGTAAAATTTTATTTTTATTATTGGTTAGAATTACTGCACGTAACAATAAAGGAGAAGGTGTTTTCGTTGGGTGAAATTCAATTTCGAAAGGGTACACCACCGTAATGTACAGTAATGTACTTTTACGTTTATGAGCGCCGTTTGCCACAGAATATATACAACACACTTTCTCATATGAATAGGCATCTATATGTAAGTTTACTAACATTCGTGTAGTAAGTAAACAAGTGTTCAAAGCATCTTTATCAGTTTGCACTCCGCAGAAGGTAAATAAGACGTCTATTTCGCCGGAAGGTTTTATTACTCTTCGTATCTGTATAATATTATACGTCCCATCAACGTGTTTGTACCGGAAACTTAAGGTTTGCTCTCTCTACATTATCAAGGGCATCGCGCACTTTTGGCAAGGATAGGCTCGTTAACCGTATGTGGAAACTCAAATAGCTGTTTGATATTTGCGGGCAAACAAAATTTTGTTGGGTCCAAAGAATATAAAGGGCTCTTGAAAGGGGTTGTATGTTACAAAACCGATATCAGAATTTATAGATGAATAAGCGTTGGTACAATAGCGCGAACTTGTCCTTATCCTACCTATATTTACATAAAGATACTCGGTATAGTGATGATAAATATTTACAATTCAATATTCAACTTGAAAGCAACAAAAACGTTTTATGAAAACAGGAACAAAAATGTGGTTATCATTATTCCAAGTCATGAAAGAAATGTGTGTCCGAGAATCAAATCCGATCCAGATTGTATAGTATCGTTTTGTAAATTTGTAATTGTTTTTGGCACTGGTCATTAGCTATATTTATATTAAGTACAGGTGACATAATTTTTTTTCCTGATGGTAAGTAGAAGCTGCGGCCTAGAGATACATACATCTATCATTGATGTAAGAATCAAATGTAGATGCATGTTTCCTAAAGGCTTAGGAATGCCTCGTTACCAGTAAAAAGGATCTCCGTCTCTTTACACTCACCATACAAAACACAGCAGAATTGAGTCTACTAGAATCAAAAACAGCAATGTCCGCTATTGCAAAGTTGCAACAATACATTATTTTATTATTGCTGGTAGCTACAATTCACTAGACAATAAACATAATATTTGCAAATAGCAAGGGCATAGCATATTCTCATGGGGATTTCTATAGGAATAAGCGGTTTGTGAATCAAAATTAATATTGTAAGACATGTCATTTTGTCTATTGAATCAGCAACCATTGATGGACATTGCTGTTTTTGATTCTAGTAGACTCAATTATAAGGCTATTTTGGTATTTTGCGACAGTGTAGTCCTTTCCCAGTCGAGCAGACCTATTAGTACTGCAGCTATTATTACCATTAGAAATATCTTTACATAAAAGACTCGAAAGGAAGGCACAATTATAGGAACTTTGATAGTTTTCCAAAAGAACAATGTTATGTCGATAACATACCATAACTAAAAAGAGTAAAAACGGAGTTTCTAAAAAAAGATAAATCTTAAAAAAGGTGCAATATAGAGCAAAGTGACTCTACCATGTAGAGATCTAGATCTTATAGCATGCTATAAGATCTAGGTCTCTTATCTATATTCTCTTACGCATTTAGTAATGTTTGATTTTTCAGAAGTAGATGCCGTGACCCAAAATCGGTCGGGAGGACAGCATTGTTCTTAGCTTATATACTCTTATACTATAAAGACGGACTTTAATAAAAATTAACTTTGGAATATGAATAATCAATTAATACAGGATCTGAGTCGTTATGTTTCATGAAAAATAACCGCAGGACACTACGGAAGCTTCAACAATAAGCTTCTTGCAACACACATAAGCGCGGGCTGCCCACAAATAAAATAACACGATATATAGTATAATCATCATATCATCATCATGTACGTCGTTCATACGTGGTAGAGCCATGCTGCAGCTATATTAATAGTATAGTTGTAGCACGAATGGGTCGGCTCGACCAGGGAAGGACCACGCTCTCACAGAACACCAGCGTAAAATAGCACCGTAATGCTGCTGTGTATGTGTGTGTGTATGCAACATACGAAATGTTGAGTGTAGAGAACCGGAGACCCTTTTTACTGGAAAAGAGGCATTCTATCGTAGTCCTCACGGCTGACAACGCATCTGAATTTTAATTCGCAAACGATGATAGATGTAGATGTCTATGGGCCACAGCTACCACTTACCATCAGGTGGACTGTGGGCTCGTTTGTCATCCTTATTCTATAAAAAAAAATATCTGGTAATGTAGGTGCACCTCGCGCTTATGTGCGTGTAGTTTGAGACGCTTGATGAAGCCTCCATAATGTTGTTTACTATGCTACTACTTCTAGAACATAAGAACACTTTAAAAAGCATTCTATAAAAATTCACTCTTAGAAGCATTATTTTTATGTGCAGGCAATGCGATATTAAACTTTGAGTAGGTTTTGTGTTATTTAATAATATTATTTTTATATTAATGATGAACGGGAAAAAGTATATTACTTACTTTTTAAGTCTTCTTGATAAGCGTAAAAAACTAGATCTATCGGCGGAACCAGGCAGTGATGAAGTTCGCGGGCAGCGACCGCCAACCATGCGGCTATATCTGCGCACGCACAGTTGACGACATTGCGGCTGCTGGCTGCTGCCAAATGTGACTGTTCGTTACTTAATATCATGCCGGCTATAAGGATGCTGTGAAAAAAAATACTTTGCTAAAAATGTTATAACATCCTGCATCTCTTTTAATATTTAGGGCTGATTTAAAAAAAAATTACAAATAAAAAATTACAGTTGGATCAAACAACATCATCATCATCATTGTAATGACAAGGCCCTTCACAAGCCCACTGCTGAACATAAGCCTCCCCAAATAATGCGACAAAGTATGGTCCTGAGCCACTTGTATCCATTGACTTCCTGTATCTTAACGGGTCGTCACTCCATCTAGTGGGGGGCCGACCCACACTTCGCCTACCGGTACGAGACTGGTACAAAGAATGTCCCTATCGGTTTTCAGTCCTTCGAGCTATATGGCAGGCCCATTGCCACTTCAGATTACTAATCTATGCTGAAGCTGTATATTATTATGGTTGTAGCACGGGAAGGCTCGATCGGGGAAGAACCAGACTTCCATAGAATACCAGCGTAAAATAGCAACTCTATGCTTTTATGTTTCGTATGGTAGTTGTAGAGATGTGGAGACCCTTTTTACTGGAAACGAAGCATTCCATCTTAGTCCTCAAAGGTACGGCATTTTAATTTTTAATCGTTATACTATAACATCCCCTTACCATCAGATGGACTGTGTGCTCGTTTGTCGCCCTTATTCTATTGGAAAAAGTCTGCTTATTTATAAGAAGTAATTAGAGTATTTACTTTGTACCCCATGAGAATGATATGGTACACAGTAAATTGCCGCTATTTACTTAAATGCTGTCAAATTCACATTCCTAGTAATTAAATTTATATAATATTATGTTTAATTCTTAAAATGCTACTAACATTCCTTTACCAACCAAATATAATCTTGTAACTTGAAATATAATAATAATAAATATAAGTAAAAATTATTTTTTCATTTTTCTTTGTATATAAACCCACAATATAGTTAATTTATTTTATGGATAACTTATCTGATCATTGGAAAATCAGCCCTTAATCGGAATATGGCAAATATCCATATCTATATCTATAGAAACATGTAAGTATATAAAGTTAAAAAGTTAAAGTTACAGCCTATATACGTCCCACTGCTGGGCACAGGCCTCCCCTCATATCTGAGAAGGTTTTAGGGCAAGGAAGTACCTATAAGTATAAGTAGTGGTTACTTCGCCTACGCGGATCCCAGATGTGGAAGACCATGTACCTTCCCTGTTGGACCTTCTGCTGACCTCTCATCCGGACGGATATCAGGTCTCCGTCGATGCTCCTCTGGGCTCTTCGGACCACTGTCTGATCCGGAGTACGGTGCCACTCACGTTCCAATCGCAGTTGCGATCTGCAGCTTGCCGCCGTGTTTGGCACTATAGGTCAGCTGATTGGGACGGGATGCGGTCTTTTTTTGCATCCTACCCTTAGGGGCGGGTTTGCTTCTCGCCGGAAGATCCCAGCGTTGTTGCCGATTCTGTTGCTGATGTGGTACTTCAGGGTATGGAACTTTTTATTCCATCCTCTGTGGTGCCCATCGGAGGCAGATCCCAGCCATGGTTTGGTCGCTCCTGTAAAATAGCATCACACTATAAGCAGGAGTGCTACCAGGCCTGAGCTGACACATCAACGTCTCGGGATGTAAACACCAGCGCAATTAAAAAGAAGTATAATTCCGCCTCCAGGTCCTTCAAAAGCGTCATTGCCAAGGCAAGGTCTGAGCACATCGGCAGAATTGGCAAGAAGCTAGTTCGCCTTGCTTCGGGAACGCGTGCATTTTGGTCTCTCGCTAAGGCTGTCCAAGGGAACTTCTGTCAGCCATCTCTTCCATTTATGCACAGGGAGGACGACTCACTGGCCCATGCCGCAAAGGAGAAAGCCGATCTGTTGAGCTCTCTTTTTGCGTCCAACTCGACTCTAGATGACGGGGGAACACACCGCCGACCATCCCGCGATGTGAGTGCTCCATGCCGGATGTGCGATTTACACAGCGCTCGGTCCGCAAAGCATTCTTCTCCCTGGACATCAGCAAGTCGAGTGGGCCCGATGGAGTCCCTCCCATTGTGTTGAAGACGTGTGCTCCGGAGTTGGCACCGGTTTTAACGCGTCTTTTCCGGTGCTCCTACTCCCAAGGCGTAGTCCCGAACTCATGGAAGACAGCTTTGGTGCACCCGATCCCTAAAAAAGGCGACCGCTCAGACCCGTCCAACTACAGGCCTATCACCATCACCTCCTTGTTCTCCAAAATAATGGAAGCCGTTATAAACTGCCAGCTCATGAGGTGCCTTGAGGATCACCAGCTGATTAGTGACCGCCAGTACGGTTTTCGTCGGGGTCAATCAGCTGGTGATCTTCTAGTCTACTTAACTCATAGATGAGCGGAGGCAGTAGAGTCCAAGGGGGAGGCATTAGCCGTTAGTTTGGACGTAGCGAAGGCCTTTGATCGGGTCTGGCACAAAGCACTTCTTTCGAAGCTTCCTGCCTATGGGCTTCCCGAGAAATTGTGCAAATGGATCACCAGTTTCCTTGCTGATCGGAGCATCAAGGTCTTAGTAGAGGGTGCATGCTCTGATCTCAAGCCTATCAACGCTGGTGTTCCACAAGGCTGCGTGCTATCACCAACGCTGTTCCTCCCGCATATCAATGATATGTTGCTAAATGGTAGCATTCATTGCATGCATTGCTATGCAGACGACAGCACTGGTGATGCCTTATACACCAGCCGTGCCAATATTTCTTGGGAAAACGTCGCCGAGTACCGGGCCAAACTTGTGTCTGAAGTCGAGTCTTTGCTTAACAAAGTTTCGGATTGGGGACGACTAAATCTAGTCCAGTTCAATCCCCAGAAGACACAAGTTTGCGCGTTTACCGCTAAAAAGAACCCCTTTGTCGTATCTCCTCAGTTTCAAGGCACTCCTCTTGCTGCCTCAGCCAGTATCGGAATCCTTGGCGTCGACATATCGAATTGTGTGCAGTTTTGTGGTCACTTGGAAGGGAAGGCCAAATTGGCCTCTAAAAAGCTTGGCGTGCTCAGCAGAGCGAGACAGTATTTCATGCCGGCACATCGCTTGCAACTTTACAAAGCGCAAGTTCGGCCCCACATGGAATACTGTTCTCATCTCTGGGCCGGGGCACCCCAGTGCCAGCTCCTTACACTTTTCTTGGATATTTTATTTTCTTATTTCTCAGACATGCAGATTTCCTCACGATGTTTTTCTTCAACGTCGAGTTTGAGGTAAATCAGCACTTAAAATTGCAATTAACAATTTTATTGGTGCCAGCGGGGATCAAACTCGGGTTGCTCGCGTATTGTGAAATTTACAGCGAGCGCTAATCATCTGAGCTACCACGGCGCTGTAAGTATATATTATAGTGAAATTATAAGAGAAAGAATTCTACATTAGTACATTTAATATATTTTTTTTTAAATTTTAATTGGAGTACTAAACTGTCCGATACTAATTCTAAAACAATAATTATTGGAAACTTTGTCAGTCTATCTGTCTAAACTCCTAATAAAACTATCACTATCCACATATTGTCCCGTAACCTTTCGCGGAAATGTAGATACATGACACTCTACATGGAATGTTTTTGTTTATTATTCGCGTATGGTGACGATTTTAAAATTATTTCGGTACTAGCAGCCATAAAAGAAAATAAAGAATTGCTGTTAGAAGTAAGACCGCCCATTGTATACTTCTTTTCTATAAATAATTTCTGTCTATAAATAATAATTGTCTTGTATGATGTGCAATAAAGCATATTAAATAAATAAAAACAGATTCAGAACCCAAAATTAACACTTAAAATAATATTAAACATGATGAAGTCTAAGCTATGCATGATAAGCCCGATATGATATATAGGTGATAATTTGTCCTCATAACAATGAGTATATCTGTATTTTTAAAAGTACAGTAGCGTTTTATTAATTATGGAAAATTACGATTTTTTGAATAAGAGCTATTAACGAACACATATACTAGAATTATTTTGTGCGTGCAGTTTGGGTCATAAATCATCGGATTATTTCGCTCTCTCTCCCACTCACGGGCCTTAGAGGCGAGCATAGTGATGTATGTATTGTTGTCGATAAGCTTTATCGATAGTGTATTTAATTTAGTCATTATCCACATAAAGTCAGTGTTAAAAATAAAAAAAAATAGATAAAACAACGTATGTATTAAAATAAGAATAATTATGATTTAAAATAATATATTAATTAGGTATCTATGTATTAAAAAAATTATAAGTACAAATGTTTGGAATGAAACAAGTTATATTAAAAATAAATATAAAAATAATAACTTATATCTAAAATTAAATTTGTTGTTATCGATGATGTTGTTGTTGAGCATGTTGCGCCCGCGCAACATGCTCACCGCCCTAGCCGGGCTGAGGCCGAGCTATGAGTTATGAACCCAACTGCACGCACAAAATAATTTTACTATAGTCCACCCGATGGTAAGTGAATGCTATGGTACAGGCCACACATCTTTATCTATCTGTGATTAATAATCAAAATGCACACGTGCTGTCATCCCTTAGGGCTAAGATCAAATACCACGTTTCCAGTTAAAAGGATCTCCGGTTTTCTACAACATATGAAACACAGCAGCACTAAGCTACTATTTTAAGCCAGTATTTTGTGAGAGTGTAGTCCTTACCCGGGTATATATTTTTATATAAACACTTTCGTGCACTGTGTTACCCGGTTGTGACAACAATTCGTGCTACAGCTGCAACCATGGCTCTACCTCGTATAAAATTACAGTCAAGCTTAAAATTACAGTCTATATACGTATTATCGAGTACATCCTAATTCAGAGTATAGGCTTCATCTAATATCTGAGATGGGCAGACTTCAGATGTCTTTAAATTTTTTTGTTATTTCTCAGGCATGCCGGTTTCCTGAAGATTTACCGTGCTAAAAAGCACGTGGTAAATCTATCGCATAAAAGCACGTTTACTTATATTTTAAATAATGTATGGAAGAGCCAGCAATAACAGATTTCGAATTACATTTAATCACATCGAAAGAATATTTTATGAAAAGTGCATGACAATTGTATCCAGAGCTTTTCACAGACTGCTTGGACCGATCCGCATTATAGACATATTGAACGCGTACGATCTCTGCTTACAGCCTTATTCGCCTAAAAGCTAGGCAAAAAATAGTTGGAACTTTTCAGATAAGGGCATTAGGTCTTTCAAAGAGGAGAATGATTCGTGTTCTATTTTATCTGTATGTTACTTTAGTTTGTAAAGAAATCTTGATTATATGATACTACTAGCGATCTATCCTGGCTTTGTCTGGCTTGGATCTATTAACGGGGCGTCATTAAGGTAAAAAAATGTTCTAGTTTTTAAGATAAAATATAGTAATCTTCTTCGTCACTTCTGGCATTGCTCTCTAATCTATTCGTGAAGTTTCATCACAATAGGATCAGCACTTTCGAACACTTTCGAGACCAGAAAGACGCATGACTAAATAAAATTGTTATATTAATTGCTTTAATTTTGATAAATAAATTTACTTACGGCTATATTGTTTCTTAAAAAAATATTTTCATTATTAAGTGTAAGAGAACAAACATATTGCCATAATAAGTACAACATAGCAGTTACGAGTACAGTAGGTTTTCACATTTCATCATGACAATGAGGGCATCCACGACTTTTTCTGCCACCAGGGCGGCGCCACTTTCGAGTGAGGTAAAATATTTGACAGATTTCATAGCGGGGACGATAATTTCTTAGGAAAATGTAATCTTTAAGGTTTCTTTCTGTATGATTACTTATATTTTATATTAATTACATTAGAAATGAATAAACCAAATTATAAATATAACTAAAAGACGACTTTAAAAAAAAAGAGTTATAATGTGCACAAAATTAAAAATCAAACCACTGACGCATTGTGTTATATATTAATATAATACTCTAGACAATGATAAACTATTATTTAAAACTAATTTCTCAATTAAATGACACTGTGTAACAAAAAACTTTACCTCAGTCGCTAGTAGCGACATCTGGTGAGTGGAAGATTATTAGCCCTCATTAATATCAATGAAGTCAAGAAAAGAGCAAAAAATTCTATTTACAGCTTACCAACATAATATCACGGCGGAAAACGTCATGAAAACCAACAACTTGTCACCCCAATTTGATTTAGTTGTCTCGGGGAATAAGGCTCCTGTTTCCATCTCATCGCCGCTATTTGAACTTGATATAAGTGCCAAGATACCCAGAATAATAAGGTATGAAGGTATTATTAAAGCGATACAGATGAAGAGCACGATGAATGCCAGGAACGTTGATTCTAATTTAATGGACTGCAAAAACAGAAACCACATTAATTTTGTTTTGTTTATTCTTATGTTAAAAATAATCATTTTAAATGTGTTAGAACCACGCTACAGCTATATTATGTTTGCAGCACCAATGGGTCGGCTTGACCGGAGGAGGACCAAGCTCTCACCGAATACCAGCGTAAAATAGCAACTTAATGCTGCTGTGTTTTGTATTGTGAGTGTAGAGAACAGGAGACCCTTTTAACTAGTAACTCAGGGTTGACAACATACATATCTACATTTTGATTTTAATCGAAGATATATGTAGGTGTCTATGGTCCACAGCATCCACTTACCATCAGTGGAATTAGTGTTCGTTTGTCACCGACATTCTACAAAATTTTGGAATTTGTATGATTTTTCTGTGACAGCTTTTAGCTAATGTTAGACATGCAGGAATTCTATGGATGCAAATATTTTATAAAATAAGGCTCTGTACAATTTGAAAGTTGATTGTAAAATTGTAAAAATAGAAAATTAATTTAACCCTACTTCAATAAAAAATATTTTTACTTTAGAAGTAAAAAAAAAATGTTTTTGTTTTTTTAAATATAGTACCATTCGCAAAACTTAATAATATAGTGCTTAGGCACGAACATTCAATAAAGAAGGGTCAGCCGTGTTTACCTATTCGTAGCTGATGATAAAATAATGTCGCTCCAGCATTTGTTCAGATTTAAACATACTTATCTATTTTAAGTTAATCTTGTGTTTCTCAGACAAATGAATGTTTTATTCTTATGAGCATTAAATTTCTTAAACCAGAACCTCAATGTACTATTATTGATCGAATACCTTAATAGACTTTATTCGTTTATGACACTTAATAGACGTGGAGTTCAAAGTTAATATTTTAATAATTTTCGGCTATAATGAGATTCAATTTAGATATATTGTAATAAAATTACTATAAAAACCAAAACTGTGAAAATAAAGCGTCACATAGTAGCCTAATGGTAGGGTGAAACTCAGAAAGTCGAAGGGTTCGAATTTACTATTCTACTACTATGGTAAACCACTCACACTAACACACAAGCATTTAAGTTTAACCTTAAAGAAAATCGTAAAAAGTATCGATGTTCCTGATATTGCAGAGACTCTGTCTCTTATAATAACTTTAAGTTGAGTACGATTTTATTATCGGATACAATTTGCCATTACATATAGACAGTTATTAAAGAAAAACTAATTGTCGTAGAATATATTAAGTCAATAATTAAGTAGTACAAATAACGCGAGCGGAAATGACGCATCCATGTCGTCGTTTAGCTTTTGCTTCTACATATAATGACATTCTTTGGATACAAAAACCGGAGAAGGACCACGCATTCACAGAATACCAGTTTAGCGTAAAATACCAGCTTGTAGCGGACCGGAGACTCTTTTTAATGATTACGAAGCATACAATATTAGTCCTCATGGGTGACAACGCATCTGCATTTTGATATTTAATAGAGGATAAACGTAGTTGTCTAGGGACTACAGCATTCACTTACTATCAGGTGGAATGTATGCTCGTTTGTCACCCTTATTCTATATAACAATGGGTTTGTTTGTTTGTATTTTTTAATCTAAATTCGAACCAAACGGCTCTTCCGTAATGCGTACAGCAAAGAGTGGAATAATTTTCCGGCGTCTGTCTTGAGCGTCTTCAAGGCACGACAGAATATACCTTTGTAACGCTAAAACAGTGCGATTTACCATCTAGGGCTTCATCACCACTTACTATCAGGTGATATTGTCGCCAAGCACTGGCACAGGATTATTTTTTCTAAATATTAGTAAAAAAAAATATTTTATACCAGATAATTTAAATTTCAGTATCAAGGTGATACCCATAATCGTTGTCTCCGTTCTACGGAAAAATCTAACCTCCATGTTCCCCTCTGTCACACTAGCTTTTTACACAAGTGTTTTACTCCTCATGCGATAAGATTATGGAACGAGTTACCGGGCAGTGTATGTACAGCCACGAGCAAGACATCGTGCAAACGCTTGCTCTGGAATGACTATCTAACGTTGCAGGAGTAGTTTGTGGTTTTCCATAAAATTTTTACATTTGTTATTGGAGTTTGAATCAGCTGAAACTGCTATATTCAATTATTTATGTATGTATATATATATATATATATATATATATATATATATTTATAATAAGTAGCATTAAGTAAATATTTGTATGTTTTTTTTTTATTGGAGAGGGGGCAAACGAGCATGCGGCTCACCTGATGGTAAGTGACTACCGCCGCCCATGAACAACTGCAACACCAGGGAGGGAATTGCAGATGCGTTGCCGGCCTTTTAAAAAGGAGTACGCTCTTTTCTTGAAGGTCCCTAAGTCGTATCGGTCCGGAAAAATCGCTGATGGTAAACGATTCCACAAGGAAGTCGTGCGAGGAAGAAAACATTTTCTAAATCGCACAGTGGTGGACCGCCAATCATCCAGATGGTGTGGATGGTATCGGGAGTTCTGCCGCGATGTGCGTTCGTGAAATTTGGCGGCTGGGATTAATCCGAACAATTCCTCAGAGCACTCCCCATGGTAGATGCGAAAGAAAATGCAAAGAGATGCAACATCTCTTCGCAGCGCCAATGAGTCGAGCCGATCGGAAAGGACTCGGTCGTCGACGATTCGAGCCGCTCTGCGCTGGATGCGGTCAAGTGGAAGGAGCTGGCACTGGGGAGCCCCTGCCCAGAGATGGGAACAGTATTCCATGTGGAGCCGAACCTGCGCCTTGTAAAGTTGCAGGCGGTGTGCCGGCATGAAATACTGTCCCGCTCTGCTGAGCACGCCAAGCTTTTTAGAGGCCAATTTGGCCTTCTCTTCCAAGTGACCACGAAACTGCACGTCACTCGATATGTCGACACCGAGGATTCCGATACTGGCTGAGGCAACCAGGGGAGTGCCTTGAAACTGAGGAGATACGACAAAGGGGTTCTTTTTAGCGGTAAACGCGCAAACTTGTGTCTTCTGAGGATTAAACTGGACTAGATTTAGTCGCCCCCAGTTCGAGACTTTGTCCAGCAAAGACTCGACTTCAGACACAAGTTTGTTCCGGTACTCGGAGACGTTTTCCCGAGAAATATTAGCACGGCCGGTGTATAGAGCATCACCAGTGCTGTCATCCGCATAGCAATGAATGTTAACAGTTAATGTATGTATTTATATATATTTATGTATATATATGTATATACACTGTGTGAATTATGTAGACATAGATATTATTTGATTAGCTGTTTGCACTTTGCACCCACAATATTTTCTCTGCTTAGCCTGGTGGTAGACTGGTAGAGAATGCCCTGTTGCATTAAGTCTACCTTTTTGTACTTGGTGTGCAAATAAAGCATAAATAAATAAATAATTACATACTTGTAGAATTATAAATACTTAGGTGAATTTACTTAATGGGAAGTTAGAATATACTTACGAAGTATATAAAAACGTGTTTTATCATTTGACCTTCTAGGAGGACACGGTGAATAGTTTTTATAACAATAATTTACATAATATAATTAATAAATAATTATTTATAATTATGTAATTAAAATATTATAATATATATATATATATATATATATATATATATATATATATATAAATCTATTCATACACACACACACACACACACACACACACACACACACACACACACATTTTTGAGATTTTGGAATTTTTGTTCCTTTGTTTGTTCGTTTGGTAGAGAAATGAATTAAAACTATTGCACTATCCGTGGGTGCCGTAAGAGGAGACAGAGGGAAATGAAACAGAAGATGAGCTGCAGCATATTTTTGATGATACAAAATAATAAGAACTGCGTTTACTCATCCACCTGCCAAACGTGGCCACTATAGCATTTATATTCTCAACGAGGTAATATAATTGTATAACGTTAGGAAAAGCGAGTCGATGGTTTTTAAAGCTAGGACCCGTAAGGTGATGTATGTATCGCCTGTCAAGCTTAACGGTAGCGAACTTGTAAGGGCGCCATTCTTTAATTATCTTGGTCACGTGGTTACCGAGGACTTGGAGGATGACAAGGATATTGAAAGGGAATGGAGGGCAATGGCAGTCCGCTGGAACATGAAGGCTCACAGATTTGCACGTAGCAGTCCAGATGTGAAAATAACACTGTTTTAGGCGTACCACCAATCACTTTATACGTGCAATCTATGGATCAACTACACGCGGGGGCCTATCAACGCTCTCCAAGTACAATATAATTTTTACAATATAACTTAAGGTTACTGCAGCGCGTGAGGTATATTTGCGCTGGCGCACACTGATGGGTTTCACACCGCAGTGCGCAAGCGAATGGCATCCCTCCTACTCATGGTGGGAGGAAGCGCCAACACTATTCTCAGAGTTATCAGTGAAAAGCCTGACTGTCCGATATTGCTACATTGGGAATACGCTCACATACATGTTGCAGGGGTGTCGCGCAGTTCGGGAAGATATTTAAACTAGAATTAATCTTTTCCAAGAAATGTTACTAACATAGTTCTTTAAGATCTCTTTTTTGCTACTAACAATATGGACAAACGTCTGAAATAAATCTATTTTTTTTATTTATTTATAATATATATGTGAGATTCCTAAGTTCAGGACTATTAATGATGATGATGAACCATATCAGGTGAAGTTTTTAGAAAAAATATTTAAAGTAACATTTTTCTTACCCTCCTACAATTAATTACTAGGTCCGAAGATATGCAAATCTAACATTTTCAAGACTTGTCCTACGTGCATTTAGAACAACAAAAAACCTACCTACCCGAGATATTAGTAGCAAATGCGATGCATAGTGTTAAGTAGCACGGGGGTAATGTATATCACAATACAATTACTAGCCCGGAAGTTGACGCATAGTAGTGCTCGAGTTAGCAATGATTCATCTTATTCCATTCGTCAAGGATGTCCTATACAATGGCAATACTTATGTATTTTTACCAAATCAGGCCCATATTTCCAATTATTTTCCTATTCAATAAACAAAACCTCCTTAGATTATTGATAAGTCATCGCGCGCTTTGACTACATACCGCTGGCGTGCTTGTAAAAAATGCGGCAACAAATACTACGCCGAAATCGGTATACCCGAGCCAGTCGCGTTGCACGCGACATGTGATGTGGACGTACGGAATGTTTTATTAAATTTTGATTATAATCCGAAGTAAAACACCAGTTTGCGTAGTGAAACTGTATAAAAATAATACTACAAGAAATAAGAAAGATACTGGGATCACATACTATCAGTAAGTATCATACAATTTCGAAATTTCAACATAAAATAACGCGAGCCATAAATAAGTTACAAAATATTATGAATGCGCCATTAAGTGTTGCTGCGTGTACAATAATAAAGTTCCCCGTGGCTGATATTTTTACATGTGAATTTATTGTAACTATATTTTATAATATAATATATTTAACTTATTATAGTATAACCTAATTCTATATTATTGCTCAAATGACCTAATTATATGCTGTTTTATTAATTGTTATTTTTATTAGGGTTCCGTACTCATAGAGTGTCAACGGGATTTAAGTTTCCACTATCGTTCCGCTGTCGGTCAGCAGGCTGTATTTTATGAACCTTAATATGTAGATACTTGAAATTTTCACAGAATGTGTATTGGCTAATTGTATTGCTGCTATAACAACATATAATAAAAATAAAATAAAATATCAAAGGACTCCTAAATCACGTTTCTTGTATGAAGGCCATAGAAGAAACGTGATTTTTTTCTGTATTGATATGTGTTTTGTTTACAGACTGTAGCGAAATCTGGATTAACACGCAATAAGATGATGCTATGTGTATGGTGGGATTGAAAGCGTATCGTTTATAATGAGCTTTTACCGTCTGGTAAAACCATCGATTCTGATCTCTACTGCCAACAAATAATGAGACTCAAGCAAGAAAGAGAAAAAAAACGGCCGGCATTGATCATCAGAAAAGGAGTGGTTTTTCATCATGATAACGCTAGACCACAAGATTAGTTATCTGTTTCAAACTTTCAATACACACTAACATTCCTAAAAATCCAGTATTTGCTTTGGTACTTAAAACTGGTTTAAAACTTTTAATCATTATTTTCTTGTGTTGATTGTGTTTTTAAAAAGAAAGCTTTCTGGAGGTTTTACTATTTAAGTTTATAATATATTGTTTCGCATGTTCTAAATAATTAAAATATTATTTTCATTTCCATTATAAATGCGATGTCTAAATACATGTTGCTTTAAATCTCTGGTATTGATTATATCTAATAAAACTACTTGTCGCATTTTTTTGATCAAAAATCTCAAGATTTCTACAGCAACGCGATAATATCACAACAAAATGGGCTCATATATATTATAATTAAATGTAATAAAACTTTAAAACAAAAATGTCTTGAATTTGTATATAAAATACGAACTAACTTTTCCCCGACCTTATATACTAAGTAAAAGTGTAACAAAATAGTATTCAATAACTTAGGGAATTATTCTGCCCGTCAACATGAATAATTTTTATTATGGGATCATCTACGTAATTTTTAATTTATGCGTGGTAGAGCCATCCTGCAGCTATATTACTACTATAGTTGTAGCACGAAAGGGTCGGCTCGACCAGGGAAGGAGCACACTCTCACAGAATACCAGTGTAAAATAGCAGCTTAACTCTGCTGTCTTTCGTATGGTGAGTGTAGAGAACCGGAGACCCTTTTTACTGGAAACGAGGCATTCCATCTTAGTCCTCAGGGGTTGCAACGCATCTGCATTTTGATTCTTAACTGAAGATAGATGTAGATGTCTACGAGCCACAGCGACCACTTACCATCAGATGGACTGTGTGCTCGTTTGTCACCCTGATCCTGTAAAAAACATCTCAAAATCAGTTATTCCATACAGAATTTCGTATAAATTTAATTCAAAATATATGGAAGATCTGCTTTTTCTTGCGATTTGGAAGATAGATCTATAGTAATAGTTGTTCATATTGACGCGTAGAATAGAAATAGAAAGCACTATTTCGTTACACCATATAATATAATATAACTATATTTTTAAATAATTTGTGAATATAAGTCAGACATTTAAATATAAAAATTATACTGATAAAATGAGGCCTTATCATTTATATGACATTTATTGAGAAGAAAAACCTATACATAATAAACACAAATATATTGATACATTCGCTATTAATAAATTATAAATTTTTAAGTATTTCTGGTATACATACATAACTATGAACTTAACTATTAAGCCATAGCATAAAATAAATTTTCCCGTTAATCGGGTAATAGTTAAGCTGCTGGCACATATAATTTTTCACGCACACTAGCATCCTTGCAATTGTCTTATACACACTACAATATAGAGATGCCGCACTCACGGAGCTGTTATTTTCAGGTAGTGCGGTATTTAGTCTGAGCGCGCGAAGACCTATCAATAATCTATGAAAACTTCATTAAAAATTCACAAGTCATAGTGCGAACACAGTACGCAAGTAAGATTTAAAAAGAACAAATAAGGAGACATCGCAAAAGGAGCTTAAATCTTTTTGATAATACTAATAGATGCACGGAATAATTCAAGATCGTGACAGACCTATATTCGTACTCTTATAATACGAATACGATGCACCAACCTCGGCTCATCCCGATGAAGAAGTAGATGAAAATGAAATGTATGAGGATATCTCTAGAGGTATGCGTTCCTCCAAAACCAACTATACGGTTTTAATGGGAGCATCGTTAAACTAAGCACAAGAGAGAACTATGAGCTAAAGATAGGAAAATTTGGGATAGGGCAACGGAATCTAGGGGCCAGCAGCTGGCCAATTTCATTCATTAGATAGAGAGACTTTTTCTTCCAGAAGCGTCCTCACAGAAATTGGACCTGGTTTGACAAAAACTGAGAGCCCCGACTGTTGGAAAAAAATGAGATTGACTTCATTATGACGACTAGACAGCAACTGTTCAGTGATATCTCAATGATTGCGAGGGTGAAAACTGGCAGCGATCACGAATGGTGAGAGGCACACTGAACCTAAACGTTAAGTTGGAGAGGTCACGTCTAATGAAGTCAACTATCCGTCCCCCTCGTGCTCTAATCCAAAGCCCCGAAAATTTACAGCTCGAGTTACAAAATTGTTTTCAATGCCATGAATACTACAATGCACTAGACGATATTTATGACAAGCTTGTGGAAACTGTACATGCGGTCGGAGCTAAGTTCTGAATTTTCGAGCATAGTATTTTGAACAACTAACTACGTAGGTGTTCCTACCCATAGATTTTGGATATAATTTTTCTGTCCATGTCCATTTAAAACATTTCGTGATATCCATTATTTGATAGTGCAACCATCATAAATATAGCCAAATCTTATAATAATCCTACTAGTTGTGGTTATCCGATCAAATATTATCGTATATTAAAATTAATTGCGCATGAAATAAGCGACAAACGTTTTTCTTAGTTGAAAGACAAGATAATTTAGTAATATTAATACATAATATATACACATCAAAAGCAGACTGGTAAACTGCGAAACGCCGCTGTAATTAGGAAATGACCGAAACGTCCTTCCTCCAAAAGAAACAAGCTCTTTTGTAAATGACTGGTTATATATAATCGTACAAATTATTATTAAGAAGAGATTAATGTTGATAATGCTATTTATTGAAGACCTTGCTTTATTCAAAAGCTACACTAATTATTGAAATTTAAACTTAAAACATAACCATATTGCAATAAATAATTTGAAAACTATTTCTAAATTCTGATCATCAAATTAAATTCATTAATATACATACATACATACATATAATCACGCCTCTTTCCCGTAGGGGTAGGCAGAGACCACTTCTTTCCACTTGCTACGATCCTTACATACTTGTTTCGCTTCGTCCACTTTCATTTTCATTTAGATTATTAATATCAACCTTTTATTTATCTTATTGTTAGTCAAATGAGATTTAAGTATTGTTTTTTTTTTCATAAAAATACTGGCAACTTGCCATTTCGTCCCGTGGGCGTGTCATAAAAAGCGAATATGTGTAATGCCTGAAAATCATAGTAACAAACAACTCATAGTAGTTTGTATAATATTATACTGATAACACCAATTCATAAGCAAGGTTGCTTCACTACCTGCATACATCGATTTCCTGCTTAATTAAATCTTCACTTAATTAAATATTCACTAAAGCTTGAGCACATAAACACATAACAAGCAATACAGTGACTCACGTTGCGGCCCTGAGATTTCGAATAGTGTACGAAATGTCGCTGATGAAATATATCAATCAGTCGGCATTTCCTATGGAAGCCAAACAACTGTTACCTCTGCTGATACCAAATCGAGCCTGTTGTGTCGTTTTTGCTTTCTGATCGCTAATTAAAGCGAAGTTTATGAATAATCCGACCAACAAGCATTTACTTTCGCAGTCTATATTGTCCTTCGTATTTGACATATCATACTAAATATTTTGTAAAAACCATAATATTGTGGTCGTCAAACTTCCCGTTGAGGTATGTGTATGTATAAAATTTACTGGCAAGACATACCGTGGTTTACGATATTTTGAGCCGAACTTTTAATTATGTTTTAGGTATATAAGATCCATTATGTATATAATAAAATACTTATTTTTGTATTTAAATAGTATAAAGTTATTTAGACACAGTAAAAATAACATATGTAGTAGTTAGTTTAAAAAGGAATTTGTAATTTTAGGTATTGATTAAAGGAATCTGTTGTAGCCCCTCTAAATAAGAATTACGTAATCTAAAATTCAAAGTGAAAAAATGTTATCTGGAATACTGAGATAAGGTCAACTCAATCTAGAAAATGGCTCGCCTGTCTATACTAACGGTACGAATGTTTATTCTTCGTTTTAGACTTTATTAAAACATGTTATTTATGAGCTTCTTGACAGTGTGATCTTTCCAATATTAAGTTTCAGGAAACGATCCTTTTAAAATGTCAATGCCGCTGCGTCAGTGGACAATCGATGCAATAACTGGGGCTGACTCGAGCAAACATCTGAACTTCAGTGCATAAAGCTTCTCGTACACTGAAGCGATATAACATCTGATTAGATGCAACAAATCCCGTTATAATTGAATATGAGACCCAAATAAACAAGCAACCGGTGCACCGGCTCATGTTTTATAAACAACTACATAATATTTCTAGTAAGGAAATGGATGTGTCCACAAATTAGAATATAAAAAGCATTTCATATATTACATGGTGGCTTAGGATCATGCTTTGTTGCAATATGATGAGTGAATGATGATTATGATATTGATATATGACTCAACATTATTTTCACCATTTCATGTATTATACGAAATTTTAAGAAAATATCAGTTTTAACAAAAATTTTATACTTATTGCAGTTTAACTATAAATTTTCATCAGGGTTCCAGTCCATCTAGTGGTGGGTCGCCTAACACTGCACTTGTCAGTACAAGGCTGCCACTCGAGAAGCATTCGTGCCGAAACTTTAAGTTCTTGTCACTTTTAACATACTAATAAGATTCTTACACATGTGTTTGTCATTCGTTCTAGATAATTCAACATATAGATTTGTCAAAATTCTAGGAGGAAAACTAAATTCTTGTATTATCACAGACTCTTATTTTAATTAAACTCATAAGCTTTGATTTTACACTCAATACGCCATTGGCAATTTTTACCAAACCGCCATAAAAATAATAAGAAGAAAGAAGAAGAAGCATTCGTCCCCATTGGTAGTCGGTTTTACCAAATGTATGGCCGGCCCATTGCCTTTCCTAGCTACTGATCTACTGGGCTACAACAGTTACTCTTGTTCGTTGGGTGCAGGTGGTATGGTGGGACCTTGTTTATGATAATCTATGGGGTAGACCCATGTTCAGCATTGGACTTGTATTTTTTTTGTATTGGCTGTACTAGTAAAGAGAAACAATGAGTTGTAAAGTTTCGTAACAATAGTTTCGTTTTGCTGAATTTGCCTTGAGATACTCAAAACCGTTGACCCGTCTCAACTCGATGCTGTTATAGGATTTGCCTGCTGAATTAAGGTTGTCCATCAATCCGACGTATCTTTTTGTTAGAGAAATGGTCGGTGCTTTCGTTAACTATTATTCCCGGTATGGATGAACTATCTACATATATAACTAAGTTTATGCGGAACTCACAGGAAGTCAAGGAAGTCTCACTGCACGTATTTGCCCGCTTTTTTGACTACTGCACTCAAACTGTACTGACATATTTTTTTAAAGGTCGATAGGGAAACCTAACACCTGTCTAATTCATTAAGCACTCGTTGTGTGTACAGGTTAATACCATACAGTACTCTTTATTGAAGGTCTACCAAGGAAAAGTTAACACGTTAAATTATTGCTACACAAACCCACAAAAATAATTAAATAAAGGGGGACAAAGATAAACGGGTGGGGTTCACTATCTTATAGTCTATGATAATATAAAGAAAACATAAAGCAACACGGGCCATCGATGTACCGGACGACGTGAACATCGAAAAACAGTTGTAATTTTTTTTAATTAATTATAAAAGAGCAGTGACACTTATATTATGATATCATTCTTAAAGAAATGTGCCATAGATGTATTGAAAAAATCATGTGTGGACGTTGTCGTTAAGCCGGTAAAATAAATACACGCAACATGGCTTTTTATAGAACACGGTTTAGCCACTCAAATGAAAGCATTTTAATTGTGTTCCTGGCTATATTAAGCTGTGTAGTTGATGAATATAAACAAAAATGAGAAAGAGGGAAATGAGAAGGGAGTTAAAATACCAATAATAATCCTTAACAATATTTCTTGAACAAAGCTAGAAGTTAAGCATATTTAATCTACATAAGTAATTAGTTCCAAAATTTGATTCACAACTTGAAAACTTAAATGTATATTGAGCATAAAGGCTGTGTTTTCAAAACTGTTTCGGTGCGGTAATGATGATAATGAAGTTACTGCAATATATGTAAGTATCGGAGAACAACAGTATATATGCAAGTTACAACGTTACAAAGATAACCACTACAACTGAGTAATAGTGATAACCATTGGAGTAAAGTGGAGTCCGCTCTTAGTCTTACTTTATGTGAGATTTAGTCGGGCTAGGTCGAGGAACGAACTGCACAAAATGGTTTACTATAACTGGATGCGTGAAGCCGGAAATTATGCCAAGTGGCTTTTTACAGCAACGAAATGCTGCAAGGTTTTGATGTTGATGCTGGTAGCAAAGTGAATGTTTTTTTAATCCCAATAATTAATATATCATATATGTGTAAGTTTGATTGGATGTTTGTATGTATTAAGTTCAATCACGCAAAAAGTACTTGTCAATTTTATAGATAACAGGCCAGAATAGGACACAGGCTAATTTTTATTGAAACAATATTTCCACGATTATTGCTATTGCGGAAGCAACGTGCCGGGTAGGAGCTGGTTGCCAATAAAATTTCATTTCTTGGCATGCAATTACATCTTTTGTCATCTTCAAAAAAGTCCGCAATACGTCACGATTCTTTGTTTAAAAAGACTCTTTCGAGTAATTTGAACCCATTTTATAATCACACTAGCTGTGCCCCGCGGTTTCACCCGCGTATATCACGCGTCTGCACCTTGCGACATGCGAACTTCGAGAGTAACATCACGACGGACGGTTGCTGAATTAACAAAGATTTAAAAAGTGAAATATGTTACTAAAATTACTGATACGAATAATGTGGCCTAGTTGGTACCGGCGTAACTATTTCACATTTTAACATGAAAAAGTAGTTATTGTGACAAAACTGTAATAGTTAAACTTATGCTATCGCAGACTTTTTTGTAGATATTGATATTCCTCTATAAAACTGTAGTACATTACTTTGCTCTATTATCAATAGTTCCCGCAGCGTACGCGATATAAGGATTCTTTTTGGTATTTTTTTCACACCTTGAGTTACATTAACGAAGTTTTCATACGGATCCCTAACTTTTTTGAAAATATTATATAGCCTATGTTCATCAGGGATAATGTAGGATTCTAATGGTGAAAGAATTTTTCAAATCGGTCCAGTAGTTTCGGAGCCTATTCAATTCAAACAAACAAACAAACAAACAAATCTTTCCTCTTTATAATAGTAGTGTAGATGATTTCATCTCCTTATCAAATATACCTCTGTAAAAACTGGTTTTACCTACACATAGCATAAGTTTTTAATCTACATGGTTAAAGGTTCGGTTTAATTTCCTTTTAAAATTACCAAAAAAATTATCAAATAAAATTTCTTTATAAAAAGAAATCGAAAATAATTCTAAAATTTGTGAGATGATACTAAAACCAGCACCGTAGCGTTTTTACATTATTTAGACCTACCCGGATCTGGAATTAAAAACTGGTGTACCTGTTTAATTTATGTGTAACCTTCACCTGATCCGATTGTGTAAAGAATATACACAACCTCATATCGTCCCGTGGGTGCAGTAAGAGGCGACAGAGGGAAATCAACTAATCGTCTTCCTTTTAACAACTAAAAAATAAAAACTGCAGCTGCCAACTCGTCAGCCAAGAGTGGCTACTTGGCAAATATTATATATAATATATACTTTACAGCTTTTTATGGGGTGCCCTATGTTCAGCAGTGGACTTTTGATAGGCTAGATTATCCAATGGATGATCTAGATTATCCAATAGATATGATTTGCGAGTCATCCAGCCAGGGAAAGTTTTTGTCAGGAGAAGCCAAGGAAGAGACTAAGATCATACCACATATACCTTTAATACTACACAACCTACCATTTCATTTTGGACAGTTACAATTCCCATTACAAGTAGCATTAACTACGGCTATCAATAAATCTCAGGGTCAAACCTTGGAAATAATGGGATTACATTTGGGTACGGACTGTTTTTCCCATGATCAGTTCTATGTAGCTTCCTCACGTGTTTTTAGAGCCCAGAATCTGCACGTTTAAGTTTATGAAATGTTTAAGCTAATGTAATTTAATGTATGAACGAAACAAATAATTTAATGTAGTCTACAGGAGTGTATTACGTTAGAGCGTCCTGCATCTTTTCATTCATTAGAGGCTATCAATTAGCTAATATAGCTATTTGATAGTCTAGCATAGTATAGCTAAGACTGCTGAATATAGGCATCCTCTATAAATTGCCTACTAGTCATTCGCCATTTTTGCCATACTTGGCAGCCATGTCGAAACCGCAGGTTTTTTATTTTCAATAGTTAAAAGATAGATGCTGCTGCCCATCTTCTCTTTAATTTCCCTCTGTCGTCTCTTACGACACCCACGAGAAACTCTTACGCTGACATTACATGGCCATCTTTTAGTTTAAATATTTTTACTAATAAAAAAATCCTTGGTTTATTTAAACGTGAGCAAAGCCGCGGGTATAAGCAAATGTAATAGAAAACAACTTACAGTTCACTTGACGGTGACAATGACTGCACTATAAGAGATTTGTAGTCATCAAGTCATGTAAGTCGTCAATGTTTTATTTTATTTTATAAAAAATCAACATTTTTTTTATTAAAATAAATATTAAACCGTTATCTCCGCACTAGTAATTGGTCCTGTACTGTGGTTGCGTTTTGCAAACATAAATTGCACATGAACAAATATTAATACCCCGAACAATTATTTGTATAGTATATAAATATTTATTCCGTGCCGGATACGAACCACTGTCCCGTAACGTCACAGCCAAACGCTAAGCCACTGCGCTTCTGAGCAAACGTATTAAATACTATAATATATAATATATGAACGTTGTAACCTCTAATATAGTACCGTAAACTAAATATATTGGTAAATCCAATTGGGCATACCTTAAGCGCATTAAAAAAATTACGTATAACATGATTATACGGAATTATTAAAGTAGTTTAAATACATTTCGACAGCACTATCGGCTTCAACACCCTCGAAAACCATGAAAATGACACCCATGATGAAAAAATTGATACCTATTGCAGCCGCCATCTTGGATTTACATTTCGACAGCACTATCGGCTTCAACACTCTTGAAAACTATGAAAATGACACCCGAGATGAAAAAATAGGTACCAACTTCAGCCGCCATCTTGGATTTACATTTCGACAGCACTATCGGATTCAACACCCTCGAAAACCATGAAAATGACACCCAAGACGAAAAACTTGATATCTATTGCAGCCGCCACCTTGGATTTACATTTAGACAGCACTATCGGCATCAGCACCCCCGAAAACCATGAAAATGACACCAATGATGAAAAAAATTATATCTATTGCAGCCGCCATCTTGGATTTACATTTCGATAGCACTATCGGCTTCAACACCCTCGAAAACCATGAAAATGACACCCATGATGAATAAATTGGTACCTAATTCAGCCGCCATCTTGGATTTACATTTTGACAGCACTATCAGCTTCAACACCCTCGAAAACCATGAAAATGACACCTATGATGAAACATTTTATACCTATTGCAGCCTCCACCTTGGATTTACATTTAGACAGCACTATCGGCTTCAGCACCCTCGAAAACCATGAAAATGACACCCATGATGAAAAAATTGATACCTATTGCAGCCGCCATCTTGGATTTACATTTCGACAACCCTATCGGTTTCGACACCCTCGAAAAGCATGAAAATGTCACCCATGACAAAAAAAATTATACTACTTACTTTTAGTATGTACTACTATTATTTATTCTGTGCTTTTAAATATTGTGATAAAAAAATCTCTTATTATTATTATAATCAAGTATTTAAGAAATTTGGTTTTTCGAATATTGTGTATTTGTATTTTGTACAGCGATCTTTTTGAGCCACTGAAAACAACCGAAACAATGTCCACTCCATATAGAAAAGTACTCTGTGGTCCACTCACGACGGCGACTGATTCCTGGTATTATTATCTATGGCGACTGAAGCCGAACTAAACTTAATACAAAGGTACTCTGTGAACTAAACTACTCTGTGGCTGTAGATCCCCATTTACAGAAACAATTTATATACGAGGTAACCAAATCAACGAAAATTTCGCCATTTTGGAGCCGAAAAAAAATAATTATAGCTAAACAAAACAAAATTACACTGCCATTTACATTCAGTGGCTTCCCACATGATAGATGAAGAGATTAAAAAATAGATTGAGTTAAACAATTGATAATTTCAAAAGTTATAGTGTTTACAAGCCACAGGGACATGATAAATCCACACCATAAGCCACTAAAACCCTTTTTTTATTTAAAAATAGCAATTAATCGATTTAAAAAAAAAATTAATAAGTTCAACAATCATTTATCTTTCTAACAATGTGCTTTTTATATCATTTATATGTATAATATGATTGCTAGATACGATTTTATTCGATAAAATGTAGGAATTTTAATTTTTAGGCGATAGTAGAACATTACCTTGCGCTTTCGCTTAAGGTATGCAATAAAAGCCTGTATCTATCCTAGGTCTTGCCCCAAGGCAATGTTGCAGTTTGTCAGAATTAGGTAATAATGTTGTGCCAGTTTGACGGCTCCGTGGCGCAGTGGCTTCAATGAGTTGCTGCGTTGGGGGGGGGGGGGGGTTCGAATCCAGCACGGAGCAACTATTTGTATGGCCTACAAATAATTGTTCCGGGTCTAGATGTTTGTCCTTGTGCAATTTGTGTTTGTAAACAGCCTCCACGATTCAGGAGAAAATACTAGTGTGGGGGTAACGTTCAAAAAAAAAAACAAGACGGATGATACCGCAGATGACTCTCGCTCTTAGTAACAAAACTTGTTCTACCTAAATAAATATAAAATATTAATAAAAAAGTTAACATGAGTCTTCCTAAAACAATTCAGTATTTTTTAAACTCGTTTGTCGACCTATATGCATATGCATATGTTGAGTTTCCTAAAAATATATACCGGTGATAAACACGTATATTTCGATTTCGCAATCAGTTTTGCTTAAGTCTTTGTTAGAACTGATCGCTTATAGTTCTTAAGTTCTTAAAATTTTACGTACAAGGATTAAATATGGACAAATTATTCACAATATCTTTTGTCATTTTACAATGCAGTATTTGTCTCGCTAAGATATCACGTGAGTACTTTTATTTATTGGTTCCTCTTTTATTTATTGGGTTCTCAATTACAAGATGAAATATTTTGGCGAGTTTAATAAAACCTCGGAAATTTTAATTTATTGATTTTAACTGGTTTTAAAAAAATCTCAACATAGGTCTAGAGTAAAAATCTTTGCCAAAGTAGAATTTGTGCGAATAACGCAAGTTTAAGGTCTTATTAAAGAAATGTCTTACGTGTTTCCGTGTTCCGTTTAAATTCCTTATATTATTTTATAGATCTGTATCGACGATGCCGCGTAGTAATTAGGAAAAAGTGTAGTCAGCTAAGTGACTTTTTGTTACAATACATAATCATTTTATAAAATATTTGATGCAATTCTATGTGTACTTTAAAGTTACTACAAATAAACAAAATGTATGTTTTTTTTTTCTTTTTAGTTTCAGTGTTTAAGGTAAGATACGACTCTAGGGTTTATTTTCTGGGATAGGCAAATTCTAGTTATACTCCAGAAAAATTCAGAACCGGTAAAAAGCTATATATAGATATATTTCGCTGAGGATGTTTATTTAATTCCTAATAAATGTTGTGACATTTGTTAGCATATTAAAAAAATAAGAAAATTTCAAATAATAACATAACACAAGTGTAATCTAATTTGTATACATAACACAAAATGAATAATTTACAAGCCTCCGTGATTGCGTATGTTTTAAAAACAAGAAATGGAAAATTTTGCGCTAACTGGTTTTAACCATTAATATGAGGAAGTAAATTTACTTCCTCTAAAGCTAAAAATGTTTAACATAGGATAAAAATGATTACTTAACTTGATTTTTGATAATTTTAAATAGAGGAATTATTTTAAGTAGCATTTATATTTTGTATTTGAGTGTTATAAATTAAACAGAATTAGTTGTGTTGATGACGTAAGCGAATTATTTAGTTATTTTTATTAACGCGGGCCTCACAAAAGATGAGTAAATAAAATTTGTCAGATGTAAAATATCTAGAGTGACGACAATGCACCTAAATCTTTAGACATTCAAAAGAGACGCCATTGCATAGCAGTATATGGTGATGTGATTTATGACTTTTTTATGGTCAATTTTTGTCCGCAAGTTGGCAAAAAGTCAATAATCAGTTGTCTGTTTCTTTTGTAATGAGAAGAGCAAAGGAGTGGAATATAGTTGCCGGCGTCTGTCTTTCCCTCCGATTACAAGGCATATAGGCCTTTGTTACGTTAACACAGTGTGATTTATCTAGGGTTTCACCAGCACTTACTATTAGGTGGTCAGATGCAAATAGAACAGTATACCACGATGCAGTGATAGAAATATTCACAACATAACCTCACCACCAAGATAACCAATAATTTGTGTTTCGCATATATTTTTGAATCCAGGAATTGCTCCGCCTGCAGCAAAAATGACCATGTAGAAATCTGACCTTTTTTAATACTACTTTTAAGGTATTTGGTGGTAAGACTCTATTTAGGTACCACCCTCTTATCTGGATTTGCCTGTGCCTTTCTCACTTGAACTGCGCTGCAAGTGAAGGTACAGTACAATTACAGGCTCTAAGGCATGTCTTAGTCTTCGGAAATGACAACGCATTAGTGTGTGTTGGTTGGTGTTAGCCTTTGTTGCTTAAACTTGTGTGCAGGTGTCCATAGCCTGCAGTTCCACTTCCGATCAGGTGGAGTTTGTCACTTCAGTTTCATAAAAAAATATAAAATTGCTATAACTGCTGGTACAAAGTAAATTAACCTATGTACTTGTAGGTAATATTTACATCCTACTTCTTTGAGCAAACTCACGCGCTCTCTAATGTTTATTGGCGGATTTCATGTCCTCAAATTATTTTAAATTTTGAAGATTTGCATTTTACCTCATGTTTTCTTCAGAACTAATCACATATTTAAACAGCATTTAAAATTTCAACTAACATTCTTACTCGTGCCGGCAGTTGTTGCATTAGGCTTGCTCGCGTCCGGTAAAATTTTACGGCTAGTACTTGAGCTACGCTGGCATTTTATTATAATATAATTTTACTTTTAACTAATATGCATATGCCAGTGATAATGGAACCGAGGTTAAGCCACTTGCCGTAAATTTAACAGTACGCGAATAACCTAGGTACGTACGATCCCACCCGCACGCAATCAACTAAATTGTTAATTGCAATTTTAAGTGCAGATATACTATGCGTTCAGCAGAAAACATCGTGGGGAACGTGCAAACTGAGGAATGAAATATAATGAGGACATGTAAAGTCCACCAACACACACTGCATTATCTCGGCGGACTAATTTCTCCATTGCTCAATTACTCAGAAATGAGAGGCCTGTGCTCAGCAGTGGGACTTGTACAGCAATGCCTATATTTTTTTTACATTACCATGGTAATGCTTATGTAGACGGGATAATGTGTATTTGATAATAGCTTTATTAATTTTATGTATTAAACTACATCTATAGACAGTAACAACTATTAGTTGTAGACAGAAAAATATTAGCAAGGCAATGTTTGGTAACAAACGAAGTATTCTAGTTGGGCCTGTACTCACAACATAGCAGACAATTAAGCTGGATAATATGATTATTTTTAATTTGTAATGTATAACTGTATTAAATCATCGAGTCATTATCATATTGCACGTTTTCTTTTTAGCCGATTACATCAAACCATGTGTGGGCTTGAAATCAGACTGCTTAAAGAAAAACCTGCAAGATACAATTCCTCTGTTCGCAAAAGGAATTCCAAGTATCGGTGTTAACTCAACCGATCCACTTATGTATGATCGTATTGATATGGAACTTCCTGGTGGATTAATGATACATTTTACAAACGGAGTGATGACTGGTCTTAAGAAATGTATCGTAGATGATGTCAAGTAAGGCTCAAACTAATTTTAAATAATTTATTCGATTTCATCCGTGTATATTCGCCATAAATCAAAATTCTTCTTAGCAAGTTGCATTGTAGATTGGCAAGAGGTGCAAGAAAGTCATTCAACGTGGCGGCATTTTGGAAATGACAGTTAGCTCCCTGAATTAATTTTAAAATAATTGCAGAAGAAATGTCAAGAACTTAAAAAATTATTTATTTTTGAATATATATATATATATATATATATATATATATATATATATATATATCTTTATATATAAAAAGTACGTGTCACGTTGTTTGTCCGCGATGGACTCCTAAACTACTGAACTGATTTCAATGAAATTTTTGGTCAATGTGCAGTTTGATCCAACTTAAAAGATAGGATAGCTTACATCTCAATTTATAGTCGCAATACAATATTATTTTATTGAAAATTATTTGTCTATTATTTGACAGTTACAATTATCTGTTAGCTCCAAACGATTCTGTCAGATGACGATATCTGTTGACCGGATTGAGTAAATATTTAATAGATGGTGCTATGTTAAAAATACAAACGTTTAATATAAGCTACAATTTAGTAGTATAACCACAACGTGTTGCTGCTGTAAGTATTCAACAGATAGAACCGATTTCAAAAAAAATTTGCAGACTGTTTGCAGTTTGGTCCAACTTGAGAGATAGGATAGTTTTTATGCCGATAAGTGACCCTCAATTTTTTTATTGCTAATTTCAGGAGTTTTTTGGGAAAGCAAATGGTCGTTCGGAAAGGGCAGAACAACGTCTGCCTGGTCAGCTAGTATATATATATGATTAAAATATAATGAAAACTAAAAGTTATTATTGGAGTGGTAAAAATACGATGGGATTCACTTAGTAAAACTTTTTCCGAATTTATTAGGTGGGATTATATTCATTTATTTGTATTTTATTAAGTAGTTACCTTAATAACGGTCGCGGGAAAAACGTATCGTGTCAGTTAATGGACTTAGTTTTTAATAATTTGTATTAATGTCTCTTTTAAGGCAGGTCCACATTTAATCATCTTGGTCTATCGTATCTCTGTCGCGTGCCGAAGACGTGTATTAATGATAGCTTGTTTCGATGCAAAATTATGCGTGAGTATGTGACATCTACGCCGTTTTGATATCGTTTTTGATAGGTCACGTTCCACGCAATACATCGTATCTGATACATCTCGTATGGGATACTCTTATTGTGATCGAGAGTATGGATATATTTTAATAATGTATCACGATACGACAATGTGGTATGAAATGAATTATATTTGTTTCTACGACGTAATAAAATAAATTTCGTTTGTCAAAACTAAAAATATACAAGCGGCACCTGTGTACTGTGATGTAGCAGCCATTGCCCTCCTCGACCATATTAAAGGGAAATGGACGACCTGATACACGACGCCACCACAAGTAGCGAGCATTACATATTCAAGTCACACACTGAGATGAATCTCCGAAAAACACAAAATTAAGCCTTTTTTACTGCACGCTTGTTATTTTCCACGGAACTACTTACAATTCTTTAAAAAAAATTAACTATGTTAACGTAATTTTTATATCTCATTTTGGAAATGATTAAAAATTATATTATATGATACTTGATACACCGAATCTCATCTTTAGTCCGTGTTTTGTGATAATCAAATGGTTTAAAATTAAACGCTTGGACGTGGAAAATATTTAAGGGACACAGAAAAATTTGAAACGTACACTTATAAAGAACGTTATGCCGATATGCATATTATATGATATAGTATATTAATTATGGATACGTTTGTGACACGATACTGCTAGTAATGTACGATATATGGTCGAAATTTGTGCCCATGCTTAAAATGCAAGTAATCGTTGCGATACACCTGATTAAGATACGTAAAGATTAAATGTGGTCCCGGCCTAACGTTAATATGAATTATATTAACATGCTTTTATTAGATTCGCGTGTATCTACTTATCTATCTATTTAACGGAATCTTTAACATAATTTTCAACAACTTGTAGACGGCTGACTGACTTATAAATTTGCACTAGTTTTTTTTTTTGGACCGATGTGAAAACAATAATATAATAACTTTATCCTAATATCTTGATCAGAATCACCAGGATAAAGTAAAATAATTGTCAGAATTATTCCAGCTCATGATCAATGCGTGTTAAGTTTTTTTTTAAATATAATATTTTATTTTAAAATTATACTAAAATATATATTCCAGGTTTGAAAATAACGAAGCTGATATCACGCTCCACTGTGACATACTAATCAAAGGCAAATACAAAGCGAACGGACAAATACTTATTGTTTCACTTAATGGTGATGGAGATGCAACACTGAAAATAAGTAAGAATAACTTTTTACTTTTTAAATTGTAATTAAATATACACAACGAGCTAAATTAATAAATTTTATAAGAAATTAATTCAACTAGAGGAAGTCAAAACTAAATTTATATTAACGTTTAGCTAAAAATATATTATGTACATAGTATAGATATGACTATCAAGTTGAATGCAGTAATAAGAAGGTATTTATTTTTCTAGCGGATGTTCTTTTGAAAGTAAAGCTTAAATTTGCGGACAAGGTTCGTGGTGGAGTAACTCATTATGATGTTAAGCATTACAAAGTATCTTATATGATTAGAGATAAAGTACATTTTGATCTTACGAATCTTTTTAAAGGAAATCCTGAAATCAGTAAGTGTTCCATTATATCTTGATCACAATGCGATTTTTACATAAATTGCCATTTTATATAAACAAATGTTCCTTTCAGGTCAAACTGTTTTAACATTCCTTAATGAAAATTGGAAAGAAGTCGTAAGTGAATTTGGAGGACCAATTATCGATTTCATCATTAACGTAGCATTTAAAAATGTTCAGCAGTTTTTCAAAAAAATACCTAAAGATGAGCTAATCGTTGTATAAAAGACTTAATTTATAAGAGTATTAAAATAATTTATGTGTAGTACTAGTGATTACAAAAAACTGTTTTGTAAGATACATTAAAATTACATGTTTATTTATATAAAATTTCTCTTTCGGATCTGTTTTTTTTGTAAATTATTATCTAATTAAGTCAAATGAAAAGACATATATAATATCATATATTACCATTATAACTTAAAAATACATTTAAATGCATCGAAGTTATTATGTTGAACGTTTTTAATAAAACTTATTAAATCGTGTTAAATTTTACTAAGTTTTATTTCGACCCTTGCGCATTCATCATAAGAAAGATTTAGCCCGATTTCCAGGATCTTTTGTAAGTTATGACTGCTATCTATGATAATGGGTAAATAGAAAAAGCAGGTAAAAAATTAATTCTTCCTAACGCATTTATTAAGCCAAATTTGGAGTTCAGCTTAAATATAATTATTATCTTTTTCCTTTCCTTTTTTTCCTTTAAAAAAAACGTGACCTCCACACTAGGATTTTCTCCTGTATCGTGAGGGCAGTTTACATACATAAATTTCACAAGTACAAACATCCAGACCCGGAACAATGACTTTTAGGCCATACAAATACTTGTTCCGTGCGGGATTTGAACCCGCGGCTCTTGGTGCTGCAACTTATTGCTAAGCCACTGCGCCCCGGAGCCGTCGTCATCAATATTCTTCGTTCATCGTATCAAATGTATTCTTCAAGTTCTCCTTCAGAATACTCTTTAGCATGGACATGCAAATTACGACTAAGGTTCCCACGCAATGAACTAGTATGCTATTAATTGTTTTATGCATCTTACCTATCAAATGTAAAGGGTTCAAGTATCTTACCTGTATAAATGAGTATGGAAATGTGTTTTTTCCTAAGATAATATCCTTGGCAATACCTATGGAAAATATACTTACTGTAATAAATGTTATAAGTTTTGTGCTTTTCATTTTCAATAAAAAATAATACATATAAAAATTAGAATACAAATATATCGGTATAAATGAACTAAATTGCAATTTTAAATTATTATCTGAAAAGGGGAATGCCCACCGTTCATAGACACTTCGGCCATGGGTGCTCACATATAAAAGCATATGGAAATGATAATATGCAATTAAAAAAATGAAATGGTTAAGGAATTGGTTTAAAAAAAGTCCGGATTTTTAAGACATAAAGGTTTTTTCTTTTCACAAGAACAGTTTTTTAACAACAAATAACTTCGTATTTTCGTGACATTTGAACCACAATTGACACAGCGTAAATATTCTCTTGAATGAGTTACTGAGAGCTGGGAAGAACTCTGGCTGGCGTGAAAGCTGGGGTCATCGTTAACAGTGGATATCGAGTCAAAAGTTCGTGCATAGGTTATCGTAAGAAGTGGGAGCGGGGTCCATTTTCAGGCCGTGGTCAATAGGGTGAGAAGAATTATCGGAGTCCATTTAGAAAGCTTATTCGTTGCTTAGATAACAAATCTGCGAGGAAACAAACAAAATAACACAAGTGCAAAGGAATTCGACTTGTGACTATTTAGTTTCGATAATTATGACATGAGCCTAGCTGACAGATTCGACGTTGCCAATTAACAGACATAAAAATAAAAAATAACGATAGCAATTTTTATTCGATTTATAATTTCATAAAAAAGAATAATCTTTGATTAGCTTTAAGTTCTGCACGCCTTTTAAAATATGTTTTGTTTTATTTATTTAAATTACAGTTAAATTGTGCAGTTACGTTTTTGTTATATTCTAAAGAGTTCATGGTAAATCAACTAGCAGTTCGCTTGTTTAATTATCATAACATTAATTGTAGAAAAATAATATTACTTTATTATTTATTAACGATACCATAAAAAATCGATTGAGAAAAGAGAATCGACTTTTGTAACGAGATATGTGATTGGCAACACTTTTTATTTTATCCACAAACTAATGACTTGCGGATTTACCTAATTTCATTTTTATCTTTTCAGTACTTTTTTTTTTTGTGAAAAAATATTGCAATCTTTTTTGGATACATAAATACCGCAATTAATTACCATAAAACAGATGTATTTTTTAACAAATGCAAATTTTTGGGCATTTCATGGCCAGTATTGGGCATTCCCCTTTATACGTTAACTAAAATTGATGCAGCAATCTTCTTTATAAATATTTTATTTTATAGAAATTTTGTTTTGTTGTATTACTAGTAGTTACTTAAGATTTTGAATTATAACTTACCATCAGAAAAGTCAAATGGGTAAATAAATGAAAAGAACTCAGACATAAATGTAAATGGATGAAATCCTTCTTCTAGTTTAAACGTCGGTATTAAATAGTTTTGCATCTGAGGTAAACTGCTAAATTTTATTTTACTTCGATCCATTTCCTCAGACAATTCCATAGAACTGCTGACTCTTAAGTTATTTTCTGTTACAGCTAAATCTAAAGTTAAGTTTACGGAATAGTCACGGTCGTCAAGAATTTCCTTTGTTATAGAAAATATTTCAAAAGATGTTGAATTCGATACCGTAGGAGGTGTTGTTGATTGACTGAGCAAAGTCATATTATTTGCCTTTTCTATTCGTTCTTTCTTATTGGCAATTGTTAAATTATTATACTTTTCTAACCAAGCCTTTACAGCGACTGAGTGAATAGCATCCGTATCTCTTTTATCCCAAATATTTCCGACTATTTTGTTATTGTTCATTTGTAAGTTTTTGGCAATTTCCATTTCATTTTGATGTTTAGAATTAATTTTATTATGATCTTTAAAAACCGATTCCACGCAGTTTTCCCATATTAAATTTAGAGGTTTCGAGAAATTAACTTCGTCTCTCATTTTTGAGCTGTTGTCGAAAGGAAATGCCATTTTATTTTCCCCCGTAGATTTTTTATTGTACGTTCCAAGTAATTTGACATTTCCTTCATCTGCAGCGCTATATTTTCCATCGTCAGATTTTTTTCTGAATAAGAAAATAGGGGAGATTGCCAGGAAATTTTCTTCTTGTACTTCCAGAGGCTTACTCAGAGCTCCGTTAGTAACGTCATTTAGATTGTTTCCGGCGGAGGCCGCGGGCGCCTTTTCCGATGTCGTCCGGATTTGTTGAATTTGCAAAGCAGAAATGTCTTCTGTGTAACTTGTTAATAACGTATTTTTCGCATTAAATGTATTCAATTTACTACTGAGTTTTATAGATTTAGCTCCGTTTAATAGGAAAATTACGAAAAATATAACCACTGTAACCATTTTCACAAAAGTTTTTTTTTTCATTACAAATGCATTTCACTACAAATGAATAAGCGTTATTAGCTCGTCACTAGCAAAGAACTGATCGTAGAAGTATGGGGCATTGTACAGAGGATTTGTAGCACTTAACGGTCTGCCTGACGACGGTGTACAATCGTATCATGTCGGCCACAATATGCTTTTACTGGATTATACACAGAGTAGTTAACTCCGTTTATAAGTAATTTTCATTTAATATTTTAAAATCGTCCATTAAGTACGGTGTGTAAAAGAGAAATCCAAAAATGAAAATGTTTAATAATCACAAATAATATATTACTAAGTGTCACCACCGCTAAAATAGTTACCAAAGAATGGACCAGTTTAATTAAAAAGGACTTAGCGCTTTTAGGCATTTGCTGTGTTCTACGTCGGTCACTCAATAAGTTTTGAGATACTCGAAATTTAAAAATGGAATACACCCATTTTATATGTTTCTAAAAAGCAAATTTATTTAAAAATAGAACTCCATAAGCCAATTGCTCAATATTAAAAAAAGTAAGTACTTTATTATTTTCCTGCAACGCTTCCCGCGCTTTTCATTTAAAACGATGGATTTTAACTGTGAACATTTGCGCGCCATGATATATTATGATTTTAAATTTGGTTAAACCGAACAATTAAGCTTACAACGATTACAATCAGCATAAGGGGACTCAGCTCCATCACGCGACAACAATTTTTAGGTGGTTTGCTGAATTCAAAAGGGGTAAAATTAATCTTAAAGACGACCAAAGTACCGAGGCCTCGCAAACAGCAGTAACGGCAGAAAATGTATGGACTACTGAAATGTTGGTGTGAGGAAATTCACAAATTACATATATGGACATAGAAAAGATTGCAGGCAGTTCGGGGAGCATTCATACCATCTTACATCAACATCTTGGAGTGAGGAAGCTTTGTTGTCGATGGATCCCTCGTTTGCTCTCCGAAAGTGAAAAACAAACTCGTGTGGATTGGTGCCATGAAATGCGACTACGTTTTGAAAACGGGGCATCTAGGCATGTTTCAGAAATCGTTACTGTGACGAGACATGGATCTATCAATATGATCCGGAAAATTAAAAGCAATCATCTGTATGGGTCTACTCAGAAGGACAGTTACCGACAAAACTGCAAAGTTCTCGCAACGTCGGCAAAAAAAAATGGTGGCTGGATTTTTTCGCGAAGCGGACATTTGTCGACGTCAATGATGGATAATTGTAGGTCAGTCAACTCTGAATGGTATATTACAGTTGCATTACCCAAAGCTTTTCGAGCTGTTCGGGAGAGAAGACCAAAGACCGGGCTTCGGGGAATCATGCTGCATTACGGTAACCCCTCTTCACATACCTCCCTTAATACAAAAGCATTTATTGATGAATCTGGTGTTAAAACTCCAAGTCACCCACCCTATAGCCCTGATTTAGCTCCTTGTGATTTCTGTTTGTTCCCAAGAGTCATAGAAAAAATAAAATGCAAGTTTTTTTCAAGCGCCGAAAAAGCGATTTCCGACCTGTCATATCAAGACTGGCAAAAGTGTTTTCAGAGTTGGTTTAGGCGAATGGAACTTTGTACAGAGCATGATGGAGAATACTTTGAAAAGATGTAAAATAAATATTAATAGTATCTAGAATACTTTTTGTATATCTTAAAACTTATTGAGTGACCTACGTATATATCCCACAAAATTGATTCCTTATTTTGTCGTGCTTCGTGTGTTGTGGCAAACTCGAAATTTCGTGGTCCGCACCCTGTCATTAAGCTACTGTCGCAGGCTAAATCCTATAGATGTATACAATTGTCCCTTTTTAGTGTGGCTTTTTCGTTTCATCCAGTTTCAAATCACAACGATGCGAAAGAAGTTTTCACTTCAAAAAGATAATTGGTAGACTAAAAGCATAGATCGAACAACAATATATTAATTAGATAGTAACTCAATGACATATGTATTATTTTCTAAACCTAAATTATACGCTAATCAAAAATATTTTTATACTAATTAAACCCTGTAAAAATTCATTACTCTGTGGTTTGCGTCCTCCATTTACTTGTCACTGACTATAATACGACGCGGTGAAAAGCGTAAAAAAAATACAAATATGTTTTGTTCGTCCACAACTGGACATGACATTCTCCGTTAGGGAGAATTTGCCTTTATCGCCTTAGATGAATAGGAAGTCGATGGATGCAGGTGGCTCGGTACCACGCTTTGTGGCATTTCTTGGGAGAGGCCGATGTTCAGCAGGGAACTTATGAAGGCTCGTAATGATGATGATGATGGTGATGCCATTATTGGTAGACGGACTAGCAATCGCAGTATCTAGTAGATGTCGCACACATTTGAGGCTGCCCCCATTGCCAGTCTGAGTATTTTATGTCTAACGAAAACGGTAGGAGATTATATCGCCAAATATTGAACTTGATAAGATTTTTCACGTAGTCGCCTCTTACGGGATAAAATGGATATATGGATCTTTTACGCTGCACCACATAGCACATCTTTTTTAATGTTTTTTACATAGAACAATATAAAAATCCACAAACACGCACTAGACTAGCGCCGGGGACTAATTTCTCTATAACCCACTTAGAAACGAGAGCAGGCCTCAACCCAGCAGTGTGATATATGTAAAGAAACTTATTTTTTTTACTTTACATATACTACGAGTATGTTTGAGAAACTAGAAAATAACTTGTCAATGTTGTGGGGTAACATGTTTTTTATACTCTTATAATTTTTTGGCACACAATACAGGGCAAATCTTCTTAATTTAGGGAGAGTATCATGTCTAGCAATGAATGATTTGGTGATAAAGAGTGGATAAGGACAAATTTTGCGGTTCAATACTAAAATGTTCGTGTGTTGGCAGCGATTATATACAGATTGGTCTATTCAAAACTCGTTCAATTACAAGCTCTTCTCAAGCCCTAATCATCTCTCATATTTATTTATTATTATTTATATCATTAAAATTGGTTATTTGCAACCACCAATTTTCCAAACGAAATTATGATAATTTTTTTAATCTTAAATATTACTTTATTAATGTGAAGAAACAATTCATTAAAAAGATTTCAATAGAAAGATTCGAAAAAGATTAATAACAATTTTATACAAAATAATAAATTTTAAAGACGGTGCTTTAAGTCATTTAACCTAAACACTACTTTAAACATAGAGATTTGAGGGTAAACAAATATTAGATTTTGAACAAAATTTTAAACCCATGGCAAATTTTAATCATATAAATTTCAGTGAGATAAGATCAGATAATTTAAAATTAAAAATTTTGTACTATCGACTTCAATATCAATAATTAAAAATAACTCAAAAACTACACATAAAAAACATACAGTCGAATTGAGTACCGTCTCCTTTTTGAAGTCGGCAGAAAAGAAATCATCATTGACAAATAGTCAAAATATGGGTATGATAAAGTTACACGTGTAAAAAAAATTAATTACGGCTACATCAAATAAAAATACAGAATAGCAGCATAGTAAAAAATGTAAGACATGTAGCATGTCGATAGATGCAGGTGGTTCAGGACCGTACTTTGTGGCATTTCTCAGGGGATGCCTATGTTCAGCAGTGGACTTGTGAAGGGCTGTAATGATGACGATAATGACGAAGATATGTGTGGCGATAGGAAATCCATACGAGTGGTGAAAAGACTTTATTGTATAGTGGATTATTATAGACTGATAAAGATAAACAAATAAAATATATTCACACACATTTCACTGCAGAAGTCTATTAGAGCAAAAGTATATTGCATCCACGACGCTGCGTCTGGCTACTAAAGTGTTTGATAATTTTCGAATAATTTTGAAAAAAAATACTAGAAAACGTGATCTATTTAGCTACTAAGCTACCACTGTACTCGTCTTCGATCGCAAGTACCAATGTTTTTTTTTTATATTATAGGGTGGCAAACGAGCACACAGTCCACCTGGTGGTAAGTGGTTGCTGTGACCCATAGACATCTACATTTATCCTCGTTTGCGAATCAAAATGCAGATGCGTTGTCACCCGTGAGGACTAAGATGGAATGCCTCTTTTCCAGTAAAAAGGGTCTCCGGTTCTCTACACTCACCGTACGAAACACAGCAGCGTTAAGCTGCTATTTGACGTTGGTATTCTGTGAGAGCGTGGTCCTTCCCCGGTCGAGCCGACCCATTCGTGCTACAACTATACTACTAATATAGCTGCAGCATGGCTCTACCACGTAAAATATGTCAATGTCATTGCCAATCACTAATTCTAATATTTATGTATTTATTTATTGATTACTGTAAAAAAATTAAATATTTCGTGATTATATTAGTAATGAAAATAGAGAGGTAATCTCTCTTAGTATACCTGCGAGTGAGAATTCTATTATAAAATATTTATACAAACAAGGCTACAAATATTTATACAAATAATTTCTTCTTTGAAGATTCTTTGCGTTTTTAAGACCACACTTATATAATAAACTAAATAAAACATTAGACATGTACCACCTTAATAAAGTAGATTGTAAAAAAACCACAGATTTACCTACCTACAAAAATTAAATTATACTGAATCTGAAAACCTTCTTAGTATTCAGAATTAAACATAAATTCTTATATAACTCACACGCAATGCTACCCGTATAAAAGTAATAATGTCAAAACACACACACACACACACACACACACACACACACACACACACACACACACACACACACACACACGCACACACACACACATACACACACATACACACACACACACACACACACACACACTCAAACATATACACACACATTTTACACACTCCTCTCCTTAAATTGCTCACACACATTACACTCATTACACAAATACTTCATACGGTCATACATTACACATCTTAAGAGAGAGGAATGACACCAATAGTATATATTATTTTCTTTTTTTGTGCCTTATATATATTATATATAGTATAAGTAATAACTTAGCATATGGAACATAACATGTGATCCATTAAATTTCATTGTACCTAGGCTATGTTAGCATAAGGTACAAACTTGTTAAACAATATTAATTAATTAACTTTTACTTGCATCCTAATATTCATGTAAATTAACGGTGGGGATATGGCGCTGACAGCTGATGCACAGGTCTCCTAGTACGGCTGCAGATGCTATTTTTCAAATATATGTACCAAATTAGCTTTATTAAGTGTTAAGCAAATATCTGGTTGTACTACCTTTTGGAGATAAAGAACTTATTATTATTATTTTGATAGGGAAAACATTTCTGTTTCTTAGCTCTTTGGCTAGTTTTTACTGCACATACGGGCCAAAGCCAAGTAAATGCAGCGTGGAGTGAGTATTTATGTTGGTGGTGTGTTCTGGGTAGCTATTTCATTTTCTTCCAATTGCGTGAATTTTCTTACATTTCGGCAGGTATTTAAAATTGCGGCTTTTTGGAGTATAATGTATGTTGAGTTTTTCAGGTCTATTAATTTGAGGCTATGGTGGAGATGGTTGGGTATGACGCCTGTGGTGGAGACGACTATGGGTACTATATAAACTTTATTTTGTTTCCAGATTCTGGTCACTTCTTCTTTAAGCTCTGCATATTTGCTTATCTTCTCGCCTATTGTTTTTGTTAAGTATATGTGTGGGGTATTGCAATATCTATTAGGTAGGTGATTTTACTTACTTTATCGTGTAGTGTTATGTCTGGTCTATTATAGTGAATGGTCTTATCGGTAAGTATGGCGCGGTCGTAGTAAAGTTTGTGTGTAGGATTTTCAAAACAGTTTGTAGCATATATTTGTAGTAGGGTGTGTTTGTGTCTTGTACAAGTTTATGTTTGAGTGCTAGTTTTTGATGAATGATATTTGCTACTTGGTTGTGTCTCTGAGTGTAGTCTGTCTGTGTGAGAGTTGTACATGCCCCTGTTATGTGTTGTATTGTCTCTGGTTGGGTGAGGCACTTGCGGCATTTGTCGTTGGTACTGTGGGTTCTTTAATGATATATTTCCTATAGTTTTTAGTTTTGATGATCTGGTCTTGTATAGCGATGATAAACCCTTCAGTTTCCGGGAATAGGTTGCCAATTTTAAGCCATTTATTTGATGCTACTGTATCTACATGTGGTTGTTCCAGGTATTATTATTATTATTATTATATGCTACTTACCTCCTTACTCTATAAAATCTATAAAAAATCTTTTATTTTCTTTTCTTTATTGAGATTGAGCGACAAACATCTTAAGATTTATACCATTATTGTTATTTAATTGTTATTAATATATTATATATAAATTATATAACAATTATTTTAATTTTAATGAATTAATTAGTTTTAATGTTATACAATTATCTTTGTGCCTTGATTAAATGACATTGTGGAGTAATCGGATTATGATCGACTTTTATAAGTTGCTAAGGAAGTGTCATGAAACTCAATACACGGCACATCATGGCTCTACATTGGTAAGGCTTCCATACAAGTATAATATGTTAAATTAGAAAACCTAATTCCAATATATAAACTACTTATTAGATTTAATTTAATATAAAATATTTATCATCTTAAATGTTTCGCAACACTGAATATCCATTAATTTGTAGAGCTCCATTGAAAGGAAAAACTTACGGTGACAGGATTTCTCCCTAACACGTACCGAATTTTTATTAATGATCAATTTATTTGCTCGACGCAGTACTGAATATATATATATAATATCTGCTTTTTTATGTGCTAACTATAGATTTAGCGAGTTTGTATAAAATTGTCTTAAGGAATGCCACAAAGCACGGGAGGAGGACTTGAGGGAGGCCTATGTTCAGCAGTGGACTTGTGTAGGACTGTATGATGATGATGATTATGATATTTTCATCGTATTTGAATCTTTTTCGGCAGCATGGATACGTTAAAAATTCGAGCAATTATGGAATATGAGTGCCGTCGTGGCGGCAACGCGGCTCGAGCGGCACGCAACATCAACGACATTTACCGGAGCGAATACTACAAACGAACCCACCATCTGCTTTTTGTTTGCTCGCTCCCGTTCTGGAAATTACGACTTGAAAAACGAATCCCGTGGTCATTCGAAAACTTTGATCAACAATAAAATATTATAGGCGATTGTGGAAGCTTATGATACTCAAACTATGGCTGACTTAGCAGCAGTTTTGATGATGACCGCATTGTTACCTGCGACGAAAAATAGATTTTGTTCAATCGTTTGTCCCCGCTGCTCCTACACGACAACTCGCGACCTCATACTGCATAAAGCACGGTCTCCACGTTACAAGATCTGGGGTTAGAAGCTCACCGTCATCCGCCGTACTCACCAGATCTTGTGCCTACAGATTTCTACTTTTACCAGAATTTGGATAACTTTTTGGGCGGAAAAAATTAAATACCCGAGAGGCAGTATAAAATGCCTTTGAAGAATTTGTTGCCTACTGTCCAGCTGATTTCTTCATGAAGGGCATCAATAAACTGCCACTGGGTTAACAAAGATGCATCGTTTGCGTGGGTGATTATTTTTATTATTAGAAATAAAAGATATAGAAAAAAATTACGTTAACTTACTTCATAAAACGGCCATTTCATAGGTAAAGACCTAATATTATAAATATACGAGTATTAATATTTCTTTTTATACTGCTTTTAATTTAAACCTTGTTATAAATAGGTATAATATAATATAATATAATATATATTATAATAGGCCTATGTTCAGCAGTGGACTTGTGAAGGGCTGTAATGATGATGATGATGATGATATAAATAGGTATATCTCGCGGCGATATATTCTTTCAGAGACATTCTTTGCTTATTATATATATATATATATTATAATGGCCCTTTTTACTGGAAATAAGGCATTCCATCTTAGTCCTCACGGGTGACAACGCATCTGCATTTTGATTTGTAATAGAGGATAGATGTAGATGTCTATGGGCCGCAGCAACCACTTACCATCAGGTGGACTGTGTGCTCGTTTGTCACCTTTATCTTTTAAAGAAAATATTATTATATATTTGATGGCTCCGTGGCGCATTGGCTTAGCATTGAGGGTTCGAATACTGCACGGAACAAGTATTTGTATGGCATACAAATAATAATTGTACTGCGTCTGTATGTTTGTCCTTGTGAAATCTATGTATTTTAACTGCCCCCGCGATACAGGAGAAAATCCTAGTGTGAAGGTAGCGTTTGCAAAACAAAAATATATTTCGTTTCTGTTTGTTTTTTTTTTCTATATTTATTAATGGACATGTCGATTTAACAGAACATTTAATTTTAATACTTATGTACACTGACCATATAGTAAAATGTGGATAACGGTATGTTGATTGTATAGTTTTTTACGTGATAGAGCCATGCTGCAGCTATATTAGTAGTATAGTTGTAGCACGAATGGGTCGGCTCGACCGGGGAAGGACCATGCTCTCACAGAATACCAGCGTAAAATAGCAGCTTAACACTGCTGTGTTTCGTATGGTGAGTTTAGAGAACTGGAGACCCTTTTTATTGGAAAAGAGGCATTCCATTTTAGTCCTCACGGGTGACAACGCATCTGCATTTTGATTCGCATACGAGGATAAATGTAAATGTCTATGGGCCACAGCAACCACTTACCATCAGGTGGACAGTGTGCTAGTTTGTCACGCTATCCTATAAAAAAAGTATTACATTTAGCGATAAGATTATATTGTACAATTGTTTGTTATCCTAAATAAAGAGTAAGAAAACACTGCCCAGCCGAGTTGAATCCATCAATTAACCTCTCGATCGCAGTTGGACGTACCGAGTCGGACTGTTTGTCCTTTTTTTTTACGGGGGGAAATTCTCATGGACTACCACCGCCTGGGGAAAGGCGGAGGGGCGTGCCGGACTCTTACCGGCTAAAACCACCCCGGTGTCTCCTCGCAGGTGCGCGTGGGCCGCGGGAATCCAAATTCTTCCGCAGCCCCACACTAGTGCTGGCCCGGTCTGTCCGGGCCTCGTCTCCTGCACGGGGTAGTGAGGTGTTTAACTACCCCGTGTATCGACTCAGGGGCGCGCGCCGACACCCACGCGCGCCTCCGCCTCGGGTCCATCGAATAGGTGTGGCGGGGGCTTTCCCAAGTCCCTCGCCCCTGGACCCATTCATGGGGGCCGGAAAAGGGCGTTGTCCGTCCTTCTTTTTCGCCCGGTGAGCCTTCTGCGGCCGGGGAAGGGAGTCGAGATCTCCCTTTCCCGTTCCGCAGTTTCCTTCTGCGACATCACGTCCTCGCAGAAGGACACCACCGTGTCCCACGACTCTGCGCTACCGACCATCTTCCGCACTAAGGCCGGCAGCGACAGGTCGCCTCCTACTTTATTTGTGAGGACACGGCGCTGCTCCTCCCAAGCTACACACTCAGCTAGCGTGTGTTGCGCCGTGTCCTACCCGCAATGGACGCAGTGGTGGCACCGAGCGTCCGACTCCCTGTCTATGCGGCACAGGTACTTGCCGAAGCAGCCATGCCCCGACAGCACTTGCGTCACCCTAAACGACAGGGAGCCGTGCCTTCTCCCGGGCCAGTCGTCGAGTACTGGCCGGATTGCCTCGACGGTAGCGAGGCCGGCGGTAGGGCGCAGAAGCCTTTGCCGCCATTCCGCCACCAAGACCTGACGGAGCTCCTCTCGACGCAGCGCGATTTGCCGCTGCACCGGCCTCGAGCCCCGTGCGCGCTCTTCCTCGCGCCATCGATATAATGACGCGAGTACTTTCGCCTCTAGGTCCCAGGGCGAGGATCCGGCCAGGACGCAAGCCGCCTCGTAGGAAATCGTGCGGTACCCGCGGACGACTCTGACGACCATCGCCCTCTGCGGGACTGTTTGTCCTAGGCAAACATACTTGTCTACAACTTCGAGTGTAATGCTCCAGACAACTACCGGCATAAGTGTGACATGAACGTTACACAACATGACCTTTGTTATGTCCATGGTCATTTTAAGACCCATCCGTTGGGAGACACTATTGAGTGTTTGTCACTGGGCTACTTCTAAATGACTGGACCGATTTTCATGATTTTTTTTTGCATTTGAGTCAGTTGCAGAAATCACCCGAGCGAAGCCGGGACGGATCGCTAGTTATAATATAATTCCCTCGCATTCAACCTGCATCTAAGTTGCAATGTCCAGACAGCCGTAACCCACGCTTATTTTAACACAGAAACTTTTTCATACTTCGGAATGAAAGTTAATGATCGCATTTTTTAAGTTTAAATTCATACTCCTTGTTCAATGAACAATTTTCTGTTACGCTTTTAGATTATAAAACATTAATCCGGAAATTCATAACTAACCAGGAGTGTTTAAGGGGAATATTAGTAATGTTCATAGCATTGCTAGTATTTTTTGTATGAAAAAAAGAACTGAAAGACTGAAACGTTATTTGAAATATCTCTTTTACTGGCATGCCTTTTTATTTAAATGTAAAATTGGTAAAGGGATGTGGAAAGCCATAAAGCAATCCGTTTTCGATCACCGTTCACAGAAATGAACATTTTGAAATGTAATTTTAAATGGCAGGTTAAGGAAAATATTGTCAGAAAGTGCATTTTTAAGAAATACAATCTATTTTATATTAAAGACATACTCCGATAATTATTGTGGGAGCATCGACAGGTTATGTTAATAAAGGAAAATTAAATCATAAAAAGGATAAGGCTTAAGGATATGTAATGTGTATATCCTCTTTATAATTTAATATATTTTTAACACTTTAATAATACTTGCATAGGCTGTAAGTATTTAAATATAATAATAAAAAATTAAATACGGTAAAAATTTCGCTTTAAGACTTGCATTAAAATGAATCTACAGTTATAATAAAAGTTTTCAAAAACTACTAGAAAGTTTACCGCAAAACAGTTTTTAAAATCAAAGACAGTCAGTCAAAGGTTTAGAGTAGCTTTTCCTTTGATATATAGAAAATGAGGGCGCACGCCCGTTAAGTCATATATGTGTGTTAAATAAACACACAGCTTTTCTTTAGGACCAAGGTTTTGCAAGATTTTTTTAAGTAAATCGACTCTTCGCAGGTGGTTTAAGAGAAACGGGTCAGCGATTCCCGTTGGCGTGTCATCTTCATGAGCCACCAGGGACGTACTTTTTCATATATTTATTCTAATAATGTTTATAACTAATATGTTAATGTGTTATATGTGCTAGTGTAGAGTTAAAATTATTTTTTAGGAAACGGACGCGGACGTAAGGTGCATTTTGATTTAATACGCGCACTGCATAATTTTTTTTGACTATATATATATATATATATATATATATATATATATATATATATATATAATCACTAGGCTAATTTAACGAAGGTCGTATCCGAGGCGTACAAAGTATTATGAACATTAGCGATGTTGTAACTAGATTTAAACTCGCAAGTATGCTATCAGAGAGTTATCCTTCGGTTATTGTACAATTATTTATTCTGTGGATCGACCGACTCATATTAAAAATACATTTTATACTTTTATTAAATCACATTGAGAAGTGTCATAGCAACTTGATATATTATATACTAGAGCCCAATGACTTCGTCAATCTTACTTAGCGGTACCATGTAGCGACATCTATGGAAATGTATTAAATAAAGAACGATGTATTTAGCGCGTCAAATTTTCATATCGATATACATCGCAACCGCTTCCGTAGATAGATAATAGATGGCGCTAGAGTAGTCAAGTGAGCTCGGCCACGGTCCTTATTGCTTTGTAAGAGAGATTTATATATGTGAAAATATTAAAAGAGAGTGCGATCCATGCAATTTGACAACTTTCCATTTGGATGACTAGACTACACACTAATATGCACACGCACCCGCACAAATGGGAAGATAAAATACTACAAATACTATTTACAAAAATAAACCGAACATACTTGGTCGACATTGTGGTACAATATAAGTCGAAACCGCCGTTTAAATCCATTCGTTATCTGTATCTTAAACCGTCAGGCTACCTATAGTTAAATAAAAATAAGGGAGTACGACCCTGTTGATACATATTTCTATTAATTACGCGACAACTAGGGCGCGCCTCCCATCTTAGGAGGTGACCGACGCGACGTCTTGGCCTACTGGCCTATTACCTTCATTAAGTTTTACGTCGACTCGAACGTCTCACGTTAACAAGCGTGTAAGTATTTGCTTAAGTAAAGAGCGTTTTAGTAAATGAGACTAATTAGTTTTAAAATACTTCGCTTTAAGAAAAAATTTAATATGGCTAAAGAATATAAATAGTTATATGTAGATAATACAAGAAACCTTTTATTTTTAACAGTTGCAATTTTTATTTTGTAGGCAATATTACATAATATAAACAGGATAAACGGAGACCAAATGTAAATGCTTTTTTACCTAATAACTATATGAAATATCAAGTAACATTATATCGCGTAAGTTATCTGGGGGATGTTTTGAACAATTCATTAAATGAGTGATTGAAGAGGATAAGGTTGAGTTTGCATATTATACAAATACAAACTACTCAAGTACTACATACTGCTATGCAAATACCCAATTTTCACAAATGTCTGTGGCGGGTGGAAGGAAAAAGGGAGATCTCCCGCCGGGCAATGTGTTCTGCTCGGGAAGCGGCCAGCGCTCCGAGTGGTAGTTTGGAGCTATTCTATATATACTGTTTTAATTTCGGAACTTTGTTAGCGCGATTTAGGCTTCGATGTGTTTTCGATTGTGGCGCGACGACAGCGCCGCCACATCACCCCCTGCACAGACCGGAGGTCGATAGTGCAGTCTAGATGTTGACGAATTAGCAAGTGCCAGGGAATTGCCTTGTAAGTCTGCGGTGAGTCGAGAAGAAGACATTTAACAGTGGTAGAGCCACGCGGCAGCTTTTGCTGTCGCACGGATGGGCCGGCTCGAACCGGGGTGGTACCACGACCTCACAGAAAACCAGCGTGAAGTAGAGGTTCACCTCTGCGTTTCGCTTGGTGAGTCCAGGTGGCCGGAGGCCCTTTTTACTGGAAATGAGGCTTTCCATCTTAGTCCTCACGGGTGACAACGCATCTACATTTTGAATTGTAATAGAGGATAGATGTAGATGTCTATGGGCCGCAGCAACCACTTACCATCAGGTGGACTGTGTGCTCGTTTGTCACCCATATCCTATAAAAAAAGAAGTAATCTGCGAGAGTGCCGTAAAGCAGAGGCGAGCAGTAAGGCTCAGAGCCGTGCCGAACACTTTAGCGCAGAGAATAACTTGAAGGGACAGGAAGCATTATTATTCCCGTGATGCGATGAACCTTTGTAAAGCTAGATGGCTTGCAGAATGTGAAGACTCCAGACAATATCAGCTCAGGAGCGAATGAATGGGGTACTTGAGGACGATGACGAAGGTTTTGAAGTTGTAGTTTCCGAACGTTGATGGTAGCGTGTTCATATCACGTCAGTTGGTAACCACTGTAGCCGGTGGAAGGAAAAGGGGAGATCTCCCGCCGGGCAAGCTGTTCTGCCATGGGAGCGGCCAACGCTCCGAGTGGTAGTTCGGAGCTATTCTATATATACTGCTTTAACCTCCGAACTTTGTTAGTGCGATTTAGGCTTCGATGTGTTTCGCTTGTGGCGCGACGACAGTGCCGCCACATGTCAATCTCAAGAAAAAGCCTTATGTTCAGCGTTGGAGAGAAAAAGGCAGGCGAAATGATAGGATGTTGATGGCATGATACAAAAATTTATTTGCGTGACAATCGTTTGTCATATATTTTATACGTGGTAGAACCAAGCTGCAGCTACATTATAGTTGTAGCACGAACGGGTCGGATCGACCAGAGTAGGAACACGCTCTCACAGAATACCAGCATAAAATAGCAGCTTAATGCTGCTGTGTTTCGTATGGTGCGTGTAGAGAACCGGAGACCCTTTTTACTGGAAACGAGGCATTCCATATTAGTCCTCAGGGGTTACAATGCATCTGCGTTTTGATTCCTAAGCGAGGATAAATATAGATGTCTATTGGCCACAGCATCCACTTACCAGCAGGTGGACTGAACGCTCGTTGGTCAGCATCTTTAAAAAAATTATCACGATGCTTTGCTATTAATTTTTTTTATAGTTTAATGGTGTCTATTGTAAAGTAATTGCATATAAATCGTTAGAATAATTTCATATAAAACTTTTAATTCTGATGAGGTTTCAAATGAATTGTTTTAAAAATAGTGCAAATTGTTGAAACCGGGTCACGAATAAAATTAATGATTCACTCCAACTAAATTAAACTGATTTATAACGATGATTTACCGCACTATTCATGCAAAAGTTTAGTTCTTTTTTAATTTTTATACGATTTAACCTGTAATCTATACAAATAAATAAAATTGAAGTGTCCGTTTATAATGTCAAAATAACAGCTTTTTATTAAATGCATATGAAAGTATATACGATACTTATTACAAAAATTCAATTTTTTAAATTTTTGTATGTCTGTCTGTCTGTTTGTTCCGGCTAATCTCCGAAACGTCTCTATCGATTTCTAAGTCGCGGGGAACAACTAGTATTATTATAAAACTAGCTGTTCCCTGCGACTTCGCCCGCGTGTATCTTAGGGTTTTAATATTGTTGCGCGGACCCATAAATATTTTTCTAAAATATAAGTAGCCTAAGTTACTCCTTATAACATGAGCTATCTACCGGTGAAAGTCCCGTCAAAATCGATCCAGCCGTTTTGGAGATTAGCCGGAACAAACAGACAGAGAGATAGACAGACAAAAATTTTAAAAATTGTGTTTTTGTTATAAGTACCGTATATACATATTACTTTCATATGCAATTAGTAAAAAGCTGTTATTTTCACATTACAAACAGACACTTCAATTTTATTTATTTGTATAGATTAGGAAATAAAAAAATTAATAAAAATTCAACGAAACAAATATTAACTTTCAAATTTGATTAAAATATTTATGATTTAACTAGTTGAAATAATTTTGTAACAATTGGTGGCCTTTGGAGCAACAAATATTCTCACCATAACATTTCGAGTTCTATATATTTTCATTTCATATTTAGGAAAGACGCTTACCTTTTCTATATGAGAATTAGTAGTATGTCTCCATAGGCTGCATCATGTACAGTACTTACAAAGGGGAGCTTTATCACACTATTGAAGTAAAACAATGAAATAATTTGATGCGTACTGAGAAGTTAATGAAAAAAATACATCGATCTGTTTCACTGCATATCGCGCTACACTGTGCAGAGTCTAAGCACCATTGGACAAGATATCCTGCTTAAATTTAATATTTATCAGAGTAAAAAGATAATTTACTGGGTGGTAGGTGGTAGGTGGTAAGACTTTTTTTCTGCCTAGCAGTTCGTCTGATTAGGCACCAGCCTCTTACCTATTTTTGCCGTCAAAAAGCAATGCTAGTACAGCTATTCAGGGCAGGAACGGTTTGGGAAAGAGTCAGTATAATATCAGACTGTTAGACGTTTCATCTTGATCCTCGGAGGTGACAACGCATCTCTAGTCTTTGTTTAAAGATGGCTGCAGATGTTGAGGGATTGCAATAACCACTTACCACCAGGTAGGCTGACAATTTCGTTTGCCACTTACAAACAAAAAGGAACTACACCTTTGCTTTTCATTAGTTCATTGTATGTTTTTTGAGAATTAAAATATTCGGTGTAACATGCAAGCGTATGCTTGTCCAATATTCATAGAAAACGTTCAAATTGCTTTGCAGAATGTGTTACGCAATAGTACAAATTTATCTATAAACTAACTATTTTATATATTGTTATAATATATATTATAATAAATCATTCTATCGATCAATATATAGTATTATAATAATATGTAAATATATAAATTAATATAACTAACTGTAATGATACAAATTAGCATTGTAAGCAAATTTGTATAATTACACAGTTAGTTTTCATTTAGAGCTGTAGTACGACTTAGCTAATAGCTTAAGCTGGATTAACAACAAGAACATTTACGCATAATATAGTGGATTTATGCGTTAGCTGTGAAATGATTTTTCAATAATTATATATTGGCCCAAAAAGTGAAATAACAATATACTTCCTTTATATTGTCGATTGTATGTCCAATCGATTAAATAAAAATAAATAAAAAATATCCAATATCTAGACTTGTGAGGGATTTGAGCGTCTTGTGGATTCTGCGAGTCCCATCCACCTAGCAAACATTATTTGAATTGAGCAGTACCCTTTGTTAGAAGTTTTTTGTGATTGGTAACAGATAAACACTACTTAAACACCTGTAAAATTTTGTTTTAGCCTTATATCAAGATTCACTGTAAGAATAAAATGAAATATTTCTAAGATTTGTAGGCTCTTGTCTCAATTCCTTCAATTTCATCAAGAATAGGGATAAGGCTGAATGGAGAATATGCGAAGTGCGGCATGAATATGTTTACAGCAAAAAGAGCGAGTGCTGTTCGAGCGAGGATTTGAAACCTGGACATAGATCACGTGGTTTATAGTAAGATGGGTTTAGAATATGTATAAAATTAATTTGATTCCTAATACACGTTTATGCAGTGGGTTTAGATGGGGCAGTAGATTATATAGTAAGCAAAATAACAGAAAAGCCTCTTGATGTCAATTTTAGTTAAACTCTAAAAGATATTGATAAAAAGATTAGATAAAATGTTCTCAAGATTTAAGAACATGTGTTGTGTGGGGTGTGTAAGGGGAAATATCTCAGCTTTTCTCCAAGTGAGAGCCTACCCTACGCGCGGTTTACTCTAATGAATGTGCTATGATGAAAATGCTATGATAAAAATGCTAATGAACAAACAGCGCCTGAATGTAGTATCCAACTGATGGTCAGTTTTTATCCGAAACCGAGGTCGAAGCCTATTGATTGACATTTGTTGTAACCTTCGACCGAAGCCGTAGAAATATATAATTGTTCTTATCACTAGTTAAACATAATAATATTAACGATGCAATTTCTATTCTATTATTTTTGCAAGTTTATGTATTTTCTATAATTATTAATCCAAACTTATGTAACAATAATATAGTACAAATTAACGACCTAAGAATTATAAAGTTTAGTTAAATATTAATCAATAATATAAAATAAAAGTATTGTTTTTTCAGTATTTATATTTTGAATTATAGCTTTGGTCAGTTAAATACATAGGAATAACAATAATTTCAAATTAAAACACACTGGTTGTTTGTTGTTTTTTCAGTCGCTTTTAGCGGTTTAATAAAAAAATTGGTTTCAGCTAACCATGTAGCTGATTTTGGTCGATGGCTAAATGTGCAGCGTAAAGTGCTTTTTTGTCAAAGTTGACCAGTTCCAAAACTTTCTTTAGAATTAACTGACCAGCATAGGAAAATTTTCTTACACATATGCTATATTATAATTTCTTATATTTACGCGAAACACTACACATTTGAATAAAAGTAGTTTTTACGGGTTTTATCGCGAATATTAACTTAATTTATGTTCCCGACGTTTCGAGCACTATACAGCACCCAGGAAACAGAATACAGGTCACGGAAAGAGAGGGGAGGGGGGAGGGGCTGAAGGGACTGAGGTGTTTGTGAATATAAAATAAGTTAATATACGGGATAAAATCCGTAAAAACTAGTTTCATTCTAATATCCTATTTGCTTACACATAGCTTTGCTTATACATAGAAAGAGCTGAATGGGATATGTGATAATATAAAAAATAGTGTAGATGTTATCAATTAGATATTTGATAAAACATACTTTTGCGTAAGCAGGACCCCGTGTAATAGGATTACGTTCTTCTATTCTTACTTTTCCAAAATCCTACTAAAAGGTTAAGAAGTTCGGAAAACGCCTCTAAATCTCATGAACACTAAACCCTGAGTACACAAAAAGATAAGCTTTTTGAGAACGCAAGTACTCAAAAAACTTTACCGACCAGTGCAGTGGTTGAATCGGCAAAGATTTAACATTAAAGTTTCTTCAACGGTTTACTTATTGGGTTTATTAGGTTAAGTAAAACAGAAAATGAATAATATTCTATTAACAAATACTACCGCAATCTTTTATTTATGAGGTAATAATAAGTAATACAAAACTAAGTATTTTTTTTAAATTGTAGTATTTTTTAAGTAGTTAATAACGAAGAAAGTAATTTAATTTTTTATTTTATTTTTGATAAGTATGTTACGAAATTTCTTTTCTAGGAATAAAAACTTAATACTATTTTAGTTAAAGTTTACCAAGTCAAATTACGTTAAAGCACCTCTCACAAATTAGGTAATTGTGTTAAACATAGCTATATAATATTACTTTGTGAGCATTGGTGTGGGTTCCACGTTAAGTACTTCTAGTATAAATTAACTTATTCTTTAATTTATATTTCTAATATAAATTAACTCTAGTTTAAATTAACTATTACAATAATGCTTTATTGATTTTTGTCCCGATTAAAAAATAAAAAACTAATCATCACGGGACGGGCTACAGTTGTATCAATAAAAAAAGCGGCCAAGTGCGATTAGGACTCGCTCATGAAGGGTTCCGTAGCAGCAAGTAACATAATTTACGATTTATGACGTTTAAAAAAACTACTTGCAAGATCTCGTTCAAACCAATTTTCGGTGGAAGTTTACATGGTAATGTACATCATATATTTTTTTCGTTTTATCATTCTCTTATTTTAGAAGTTACAGGGGGGGGGGGGGGGGAGACACACACACATTTTACCACTTTGGAAGTGTCTCTCGCGCAAACTATTCAGTTTAGAAAAAAAATATATAAGAATCCTCAATATCATTTTTTAAGACCTATCCATAGATACCCCACATATATGGGTTTTATGGAAAAAAGTTTTTGAGTTTCAGTTCTAAGTATGGGGAACCCCCAAAATTCATTGTTTTTTTTTCTATTTTTGTGTTACAATCTTAATGCGGTTCACATAATACACCTACTTACCAAGTTATAACGGCATAGTTCTTATAGTTTGAGAAAAAAGTGGCTGTGGCATACGGACGGATAGACAGACAGACATGACAAATCCATAAGGGTTCCATTTTTGCCATTTGGCTACGGAATCCTAAAAATCAAGTTATAATTAAAATAATTAGCGTGCAGTTGCCCCAAGAAATTTTATAAATGCTAAATCGTCCGTAGTCGGGTAGACTTAACGGTTCTCCCTTTCTTAGCGTATATACGCTTTTCGGTGACTTTTCTTCACCCGTTTCTAAACTTTCTTTTATGTCCACTTGCGTGGGCCATAAAATAGGACTTAGCCTGAGGAAAGCAGGTCCTTGAAACCAGCAATGATTCTCATCGAAGGTGGAAAGAAAGCTTCTAATGGCGTCGTCTGCCATGTTTTGTGATGTCGGCACCCGTCGCCATTCACATGGCCTACTGTGATCTTCGATCTCAGCCAGTCAATGGTTTGAAAGTACGAGGATATGACTTAATCCACACTAACACTGTACATAAGTCCATCCAGAATACTCGTTCGGATATTAATAACTGCTTTCTTCTTCGACCGATGGAGCTAGTCGGCTTCCCATAAGAGCTGCTTGTAATTCATTCAAGCCATGGAATGGAAATTGGCTTCAACGGCGCTACTTGTGACTTAACGGCGAGTAATGTAATTCACTTTTCTTTTCGCTCGTCCATGGTGACATAATATACCGCGGCAGCGTACGCTCTTTCTTTAGCGTCCATAAACGTATGTAACTCTCCCCTGCTGACGCCTTCAGCAACGGATCTAGGTACTTCTAGATGACCTAATTTCTTAACTTTACTCTGTTTTGGAAAAGTCTCTGCTTCACGTTTTTAACCTATGTCTCCGAGAAGGCTACTATCCAGAAGAATGGAAAATGACAAGAGTGATACCGGTGCCTAAAAGAGGTTCGGCTTCAGAAGTGAGCGGATACCGACTTGTGGCGGTACTGTTCGCGTTCGCCAAGTTATTTGAATCCGCATAAAAATAATGTATTTATACGCAGGTCACTTCGCAGCAGACCGATGTTCGGCATGGGTTTTGGCAGGATTCAGATGGATGTCGCATACTTCGACTTTTCGAAAGCTTTTGATACCGTGGATAGCGATATCCTTTTAGAAAAATTTGCGGTGGTGGGTTTCACACCACATCTTTTAAAATTTTTCGCGAGTTACCTTGGTGAACGCCGGCAGTACGTTGAGTTCGCGGGGTATGAATCCGAACCTTACTTCACGTTTTCGAGTTTGAGCCAGGGCGGTAATTTGGGTCCCTTGGAGTTCATGTTATTGATAAATGGTCTCCCAGAGGTTGTTAAGGTCTCGAAATGTCTCCTGTTTGCAGACGACTTAAATTTTTTTTTGTCGGTAGCGGATGTTTCGAGTCGTGAGCAGTTTTAGTGAGATATAGATAGAGTCGCGCAGTGGAGTGCCATTAATAAGCTATATTTTAACACGTCGAAATGCGAGGTGATAAGTTACGGGCGTAGACAGGCGTCGCTGCAATACCAGTACGAGGTTGACGGGACGGTAATGGTGAGCGTTACTTCCGTACATAACTTAGGTGTGCAGATACTAGCGGAGTTAACGTTTTGTAAGCACATTGTAGATATCTGCGGTAAGGTCTTCCGAAACTTGGGTTTTATCCTAAAAAAATTGCAAGGATTTTGTTAGTACGAGGATGATTAAAGTTATATACAATGCACTTGTTCGCAGCCGGTTGGAAACGGTGGAAAAAATTCAAAATAAATTCACGCGGTTCCTTTATTTAAAGGAACCGCGTGCGCGAATGTACGTGATCGGCACGGTCAGGTACAGCCGGTTTGGTGGTGCCGGTGCCGGTGTGAGGCGTGACGTTCCACTCTGCAAGTACGTGTGGCGAGTTATGCGTGACCAGCTACACCACCCTGAGGTACTGGAGGCATTGCAGCTGTTTGTGCCTGATAAGGCGGTGTTTAGGCGTCGCCCACATCCCACCTTTAAGGTGCCGCACGCGAGGAGAAATCGGCTCAGGTTTGCACCTATGTCACAGGCTTTTAAATTATTGAATACTATTTCCGAAGAAACGGACATTTACCATTGCAGCCTGGCAAAGTTCACAGAAGCGGCACACAGGGTCTGTGAGATTTCTTTATCTATTTTTTCTTTTTTTTTATTAAAAAAAATAGTATAAGTATATTTTTTATGTCACTAGTTATATTTATCAGTTCTTGTTTGGTTTTTGTACAGCATTGTCTTGGGTTTGCTCTGTTATGATGCTGTTACTGTTTTTGTAATAAATAAATAAATAAACTTGCATTAACCATGTGTACCATAACACGTCCAATTCGTGTGAAACTTGATCATCCCAAGAAATGCCTAATCTCCATGCTTGCTGAATCAGTGACTTTCCTTGTACTGTTATGGATGATGCGAGTCCTAATGGATCGAAAACTGACATCACAGCGCTCGTTATCTCCCTCTTAGTTAGCGGCCGTAAATCTTCGATCACTTCCGTAGGTTTATTACGAAGACTTATGAAGAAACTAAACGTATCTCGTTTGATATTCCACATCAAACTTACCGTGCGTTCAGCGTGCTCCCTATTGCCTAGCAAGGCACTGTCGCTCTTATATTTGTCTTTTTTATTGCATAAAAAATATCAGGCTAGATACTGACCCATCCCTTTAATTCGAAAGACGCATGTTTATGTAGTTCATACATATCGTTTACTGTCTTTTCGGTTGTCGTCACGTCGGGAAATGCCTGTAGATAGATAGTCATCTACATAAAAATTGTTTTGAATGAGAGATTATGTGTCTTAATCGTTTGCACACTTATATCCTCTAAGTCACTTGTGAAAATTCCTTCAATCTTGATATTCAAGCAATACAAAATACTGTCGTTAACTCGTTTGCCCCCTATGCCCTCAATACGCAATTCTTCTTTGGGCTCACGGGTTGCTAAGTTCTGAGCCATCTGCTCCTCTATGAGCGTCATGGTTGAACCTTCATCCAGAAGAGCTGTGGTCTTAACCTTTCCTTTAGGCCCATACAACCCGACTGGTATAATCTTTAAATATGCACATGCCAGTGTATTTACTCTATTTACAGTCGTAATTTGAGCTTCCTTAGCCCCCTCGCTCCCTTGCGGCTAGATTTTTTTATTGGGATATCAGTGCAGAATAGGAATAATCTACACCACATTTTTTCGCCCTACACCTTGACCTCCTATGTTAGGGTGTTAAACATTTAAAACATATGTACGTTTTCTTAACCGCTTCCCATTTCCCACGGTTATCCATATTTTTAAATTTGTAACAACTCTCTATGGAGTGCTCTTTGTTACATACAAGACAGTTATGTGTTTCCGACTTGCAGGTTTATCTTGAGTTGTTGTAACCGCTTGTCGGTCGTGCCTATTATTATCTCAGCGTTCATAACGCTTACTATTAACACGATCGTATACAGACCCCTTTGCGGTGTGCACGGTTCGCTTCCCGATTTCAGGACATTTCCGCTTTACAGACACGTTTTCAGCGTTGAATGATGCACCAAATGGTTCATAGAACGAGTTCAAAAATTTCGCCATCTTTTGCAGCTCTGACTCCATGGGACGTTGAGCTCGATACTCAAACCATTTAAATTTAATTGTATTTCCTAGCTTCTTCACTATACGACTCACCAACTCGGGCGAGTATAAATACTGTGGTTGATTCAATGCTTGTATCGAAGCAATCATATTCGTTACGCGACTTACAAAAGAGCCGATGTTTCTGCCATCTTCTGCCAGTCTTGGCATACGCTTCACATTCTCGATTTCGAATAGAATGAGCATCTCAATCCGACCGAATCTTCTTTCGAGAGTGTTCATTATTTTGTCCGGTTCACATAAAGTAAACCATAATGATTTAACCGCTTCCTTAGCGGTGCTTTTTAATACCCTTCTAAGGCGTGCTACATTATGCACTCCTGAAAAATGTCCACGTGTGTCTTTAAACACCGTTTTGAAAATTATCCATTCAACCGAGTCTCCATCGAAGACCGGTAATTCTTGGAAGAAATGAGGCGGGGAAGTCTTATCTTTACCCGCTATATTTATTGCACTTACAATAGCGTCGGTCAATTCTGACACCTCACCCGCGTGTGCCTTCTGTGCATTCCCTAGGTTGCGCTCGACCTCCGCCTCCTTGTGGTGTGATCCCTTAGACACTTCCTTATCAGCAGTGTCGGGTTGCGTTAAACTAATAGACGCGCTCAATAAGGTCTGTCGAACCAAACGCCTCACAAAACGTTCTACCGGAGTATTCCGCTCTTCATCATCCTCGCTCGAGTGGATTTCCTATTCCCGGTTCAGGCGTGCTAACTTCAATTGTGACTTAGTAGCAGCTGATTCTGCTCGTTCGAGCTCTGAGAGTTTGAATTTAATCCGTGCCTCCAATTCGGCTCTCAGCCTCGATGATCGCGACGACCAACCTTATTACCTTTGCGTGGCCTATTTTCATTTGTCTGCGCGATCACCGTTTTCATCGATGCCGCTTCTTCGATTCCAACTTGACCCACTTTTTCGGCTATCGCTTCACTCCTGGTTACGATGAATTTTGGCGTGATGATGCCCTGCGTACCACTGGTGTCAGTCTTGTTGCTTGTCGCTGCCACAGACGTTCCCGAGTCCCATGTCTCAGTGGTAGCCCCACTTGAAGTAGTAGCTGTGGTCGCTCCAGATGTCTCCACTTCTTTTGCCTTCCTTGAAACCCTTGTTCTTGTCCTGGTCCCTTCGACCCTCTCATTTTAGCCTTGTGCGCTCTTCATCTTGCAGGAGGGTAATTGTTGGTCTACCGTCCCTAAGGTACCTATAGCCCTACAACCCTACAACCCTATCAATCTTGGACGGGGCCTACCGCGGTGAACCGTCCAAGGGTGGATTCGTGCAGGAATGGAAAAGGGAAAAGGTTGGGTGCACTACACGTCAGCAAACGTGACAGAGCAGTGGAGCTGTGCAAATGAAGTCTCGCTCGAAATAAGTGCGCCACCTCGTAAGGTGTTAAAACCCAAACCCCGACTCTTGACACCGTTAGGTGTCGGTGCTTGGTATACTGGTGACTCGCCGCCCAGTCCCCGGTGACGCCTTGTCCAGACGCCCATTCCCGGCCGCAACACAGTCAGGTGCCTTCCACAAGCACCCTCGCCTGGCAGCAACAGTGAGTGCCTTCCACAAGCACCCTCGCCTAGCAGCTGTAAATATCGAGTACTTTTGCCCGGCGGAAATGAAGGCCAAGTCCTATGCTCGACCTCAGAAATGTTGAGTACACTTTTCCAGCTGTACGCGGTTCTCCTTTTGGGCATGAAGCTCCATGAACTCCGCACTTGCTGGGTTCGGCATAAACTGCTCCTCGAAGTGCTCAGCTAGGATATCCGCTCTTCCCTTGGCCTCATAGCACTTCTCTCCTGTACTATTTATAAGTGCGCAAACGGGTGATTTTATTTTTGTTAGCTGCCGGTTCAATTTGTAGAGCGACGCATCATCATCCTCTGCTTTCCAAATGCGCCGCTCCCAGGCCTCTCCTCTGTGGGCTTGTATTGCAACCGACAGCTCTTCCGATAGGTTGTTCAATTGTGTCTTGATTCTGGGGCAGCGCGTGCGTGCCCAGAGCTTTCTTAGCGCTCTCTTTCTCCTCCATTGCGCCATTATTTTTGGTGGTAATTCTTCACGTCTCTTAGTGATAGGTACGATCGTAGAGGCCGCATTAAGGGCTTCCGTGATCGTTCGGGTAATCCTGGTTGCAGCGGCTTCTACGTCGTCCGCTGTATTTATTGGCGCTGTGACTGGAGGTCTCTCCAGTAGGTGTTGTTGGTAGAGCCTCCAGTTGGTCTTGGTCTTGAATGCTCTGGGAGGCGACGTCACTGCCCTGAGGCCTAAGGTGATTAATAGCGGGAGGTGCTGTGTGTTCACATCGTACAGCACCTCTACCACTACCGGGCAGTTGATGTTCCTAGTGAGCACGATGTCCAACACATCCGGACTTCTCCGGTGATCGGTTGGAATATGCGTCGGCTCTTCGGGACCTAATACGTCGTAGTTGTTTAATTCCGCATCATCGTAGAGAGCACGACCCGGCGGGGTGATCATTCTAGATCCCAATGCCGGGTGTTTCGCGTTTAGGTCCCCTGCTATAATGGTTGGTGTTTCACCTTCCATTATTGTCCGGATGTCTGAGGAGCAAAATGGAGTCTCTGGCGGGCGGTATGCTGCGTAGATCCTTAGTTCCTCGCCCGCCGCCTCCATTTTTATGCCGATTGAGCGCATAGTTTGGTACTGAGGTGGTTCCAGCTCTAGGTGGACGATGTCTCTTCTTACTAGAGCCGCCGTACCTCTGTAGGCGGCTCCTTGAGCGTTGACCTCGTCCCTCCTGTATATAAAATAGTTCGGCAACTTTATGCGCGTCGCAGGTCTTAGTTTTGTTTCGCCCAGCAGTATTACATGTATGTTCTGCTGTTGGGCGATAGTGCGGAGTTCATGCAGCTTCTGTTGGATTCCATCCGGGTTCCAGTACAGGAGGCGCAGGTTATCCGGATTACACGACACCACTGTAGTGCCGAGCCAGTAGCTGTGCCAAAGCCTTCATAATGGCTGTAATCGGGTCGGTTCTGGCTCTTATATCCGCCAGTACCTGGCTGCCCACTTCTATCGCGATGCCAACCAATGTTTGGATGGCATCTGTGCACGAATTACAGTGGTGGTTCTTCTCCTTGTGGAGGTTATACATGTGTCGAGGAGACCCTCTTTACATGGGCGGCATCTCAGGAGGACACGACCCCCCGGTACTGGGTGCTGCGTTGGCAGCTTGCAGGTTGGTGTGGTGCGCACTTAGCGCCATCAAATCAGGTGTCGGGAAGCTCACTCATCCCCGGCGTCCCCGTCGCCGGGTGGTGAGCGAAGGAGTTCACGTGGGAGTGGCCGCCCGTCAGGTGGGCGGGCGTGTAACGGAGCTAGATTTTGAAGGTGTATATGTGGCCCGTTATCTGCGCGGTCGAACAACCGTCTCGCAGAACGGACCACAAATTGATGGATGGATTCGACCTTGAGGTCGCGCGAGATGACATCATTCCTGACGTAGCGACCGGCTCCCACGATCACCCGAAGCGCAAGATTTTGCTGGGCCTGCAACCTCTTGCGTTGAGTAGCCGAGGTCAACGCGTACCAGGCTGGTGCTGCGTAGGTCAGCCGTGAGCGGATGTAGATTTTGTAGATACCAATCTTGGTCTTAGTTGGGAGTTTGGATGCCAGTATAGGATATAGTTTTGCTCGCGCGACTCTGGCCTGTCTTACGACATAGTTAACCATTGGGGTCATGCGCAGCGAGCGATCTATCTGGCATCCTAGATATGTGATGGTACTACTCCAACCCACATCCTGCCCACGGAGTTGCAGGGTTGGTGGTAATCTGGCCAGCCTGGTCATGAAGGCGACGGTCTTCCCGACGTTGACCGCCAGCCTCCATTTGTCCAGCCACTCAGGCAAGAGGTCGAGTACCCGCTGCAATTTCTTAGCAGCTATGTCCACCCGACGTGATGACGCGAAGTACGCACTGTCGTCGGCGTACAAGGCCAGAACAACGTCATCCTCCCATTCCTCCAGATGGCCTTGGAGGGTGGGGATGTCGTTGGTGTAAACCGCGTACAGGTGCGGAGATAGGCAGCTGCCCTGTGGCACTCCCGCAGAAATCGGTCGTGCCGCCGAAACAGCCCCTTCCAAGGCGACATGGAAGCTCCGCCCCTCCAGGAATGACGCCATTAGCCGCACAAGCATTGGCGGCAAGGTGGTATTGTGTATGAGTTTATATACTAGCCCTGCGTGCCACACCCTGTCGAAGGCCTTCTCCATGTCGAGAAGGACCCCCACACAGGTGCGGCCGAAGTTATATTCGGCCGCAAGATAGTGCAGCACGCGGGCCAGCTGGGAAGTGGTTGAATGTCCCCTGCGGAAGCCAAATTGTTCCTCCCGCAGGGTAACATGTGGGAGTACCCTACTCAGGGTGATTTTCTCGAATAGTTTTGCTATGTGCGGCAATAGCGTTATGGGGCGGTAGCTGGCCGGGAACCTCCTATCTTTTCCCGGCTTCGGCAGCACGATGATTCTGCCCTGCTTCCATATGGTCGGGAAGTGGCCAGTCCTCAGGATGCCATTGTACAGCCTGGTGAGTGCCACTATTACCCTTCTGGGCAGCTGCTTTATGGCTGTGGTGGTTATGCCGTCGCAACCCGGCGCTTTACGGCTGGGTAGGCGCATGATAGTGCGCCTTACCTCTGCTGGAGATATAAAATCGCCGCCTCGCAATGGCGGCGCCGGGTTAGAGAGGTATTCCTGTACGCGGTCCTCTATGCCTTGCACATGGTCTGCGTACCCCTCTGCTATGCTGTTGGGTATGAACTGTTGTTCTAGGTGCTGTGCCATCAACTCCGCCCTAAGATGGGCGTCGTAAATCCTGCTCCCCGTGCTGTCCACCAGTGGGCAGACAGGTGGTGGTGTCTTGGAGAGCTGTCGGTTGAGGAGATGCAGGGAGGCGGGTGTCTCCGAGGCTTCGTCGACTCGCCTCTCCCATGCTTCTCCCCTGTATGCTCTCATTGCATCCGACAGCTCTTCCGTTAGAGAGTTAAGTTTAGTTTTAAGCCGTGGGCATCGTGTCCGTGCCCAGAGCCTCCTCAGCTTCCGTTTTTCGGATAGTTGAATTTGCAGTTTGCGTGGGAGTTCCTCTTTCCCGCGCCCCGTGGAGACAGGGTGGGAATGAAGTTGTAGTTGGTCTTTAATAGTATTATGAATATGCAGGGCCGCTGTCTCCACATCTTCATAGGTGGTGATAGAGGCGCAGAGTTGGAGGTCCTCCAGCGCACTGCGGAAGCGTTGCCAATTTGTCCTTATCCTGAGGCTTCTGGGCACTACGGCATCCGCACTGGTGTCGATCGTAATCAGCACGGGGTGGTGTTGCGTTTCTAGGTCATACAACACTTCTAACCGTGTTGTATACGGCACTAGATGACACAGCACAATGTCAAGAACATCGGGCTGATGTTCGGGTTTTGTCGGGATATGGGTGGGTTTGTCTGGGCCCAGCACATCGTACCCCCACTCCTCGGCGTCGTCAAACAGCTTTCTGCCGGGTGGTGTGATCAACGCGGAGCCCCAAGCGGGATGTTTCGCGTTGAGGTCTCCGGCGATAATTGCTGGCGTTGTGGAGTCAAAAATGGTACGTATATCCTGGGGGGCAAACGAGGTGCCGGGAGGTCTGTAGGCGGCAAAGATTCTCACTTCTTTGGTGCCTACTTTCAACCTTATACCCTTGGTTCTTGTAGATGTAAATTGTGTGTTGGTGCCAACACGTCTTCACGTCATGCACGTTCTTCGTGCATGACGTCCCTCCTCACAAGGACCGCAGTACCCCTGTACGCGATACCTTCTGGGGAGATCTCGTCATGTCGGTACACGAAGAAGTTGGGGAGTTTTAGTTGAGCAGAGGGGCGCAGTTTGGTCTCCCCCAGCAGCACAATTTGGATATTGTACTGCTGGACCAGGGTTCTCAGGTCGGCGACCTTCCCTAAGATGCCGCCGGGGTTCCAATAACACATCCTAAATGGCTGGCCTGCTGACGGAGGTTAGCTGGGCTAAGGCCGTTAGGATGGCCGAAAGGGGGTTGGTGCCGGTGGTCATGGCAGTCAGGACCTCTCCTAGGATCCTGATTACCACGCCCACCAGTTGGGCGAGGGCCTCCTCGATGGTGGTTGGTGCCTGAGGCTGTGATGGGGGTGTGACAGTGATTGTCCTTTTTAGTGGGCGTGGATTTCGGGGTTGGGGTGCAGATTGCTCGTTCTGGTTTGATGGGGGGAAGGAATATCGTGGTTGTGGCAGTGCTTGTCGTTGCTGTGTGGTGGTGATGAGTGGAGGAAGAGGAGTCGAAGTACCACCCACTTGAGCTGGTTGGGTGGCTACCTTCTTCTTCTTCTTCTTCTTCTTGCCTCTTTTCTTCTTTGGGCGCTCTATGCGCTCCGTGTGGTCATTCGCCGGTGGGGCTAAGGTCGCCCCGGTCATGGCAATTGTAGTAGGCGCTGGTGCTACTGTCACCTGTCGCTGTTGCGATTGAAGCGCCTGTTGTTGTGGTTGCTGCTGTTGTTGCAGCTGTTGGGATGGATAATTGGTTTGCCTTTGTGGTAGTGGTGGTTGCCGTTGTTGTGGAGGTGGTTGGTGTTGCGGTGCTCGTGCTGGCTCGCGCTGCGGGGGCATGGGAGGCTGCATGTTTATGCCTCTCTTTCTCGCAATTCGCTGCAGCACTGGGCATCGCCTATCATTTGCGGCGTGATCCCTACCGCAGTTGGCGCACTTGGGTTGTGCATCCCGCGGTTGTGGGCAAGCTGAGGCGAGATGGTCACCCGCACAGCGTACACATTTGAAGGGCCGGTAGCAATTATAAGATGCATGCCCGAACCCTTGACACCTGTGACACTGTGCAGGGCCAATTCTGCCTGTCCAGCCTTCTATTGTGACCCCCGGCATGTAGAGCAGCTCATCAATTTTGTATAATCTGTTGAGCTCTTCGGGGCTTAAGTGATCCATTTTAACATGGAAGAGGCAGCCGGGCCTGCCTCTTTTTGGTGGGATTGATCGGACAAATGTGACAGGGAAGCCCTTCTCTATGAGGGCCTCCTGTATGTCCTTTGGGTCTGTGTCAGCAGGGAGACCTCTTAACCCCACCTTCGTGGGTTGCTCCTCCTGCGGGGCGTAACAGTACCACACGAGGGTGGCGTCCTCCTTACTGCGCTCTATTAGGTATCTTTGTACCTTACGGTACTCGTCATCGGACTGGGTCGAAAACGGACCCCCTTCCCAAATGGGCGAGCATTCGGGGCGTGGCCCAGAAGCTGGTGAAGAATTTTGAAGTGCTTCGCCCAATTTGGGAAGCACTCCACTATAATTGGAGGATATTTGGCTGTTTGATTATTTTCTGATTGTTGTGGATTTTGTGCAGGTGGTGGTGGTGGTGATGGCGGCGCTGATCTCGGCGCTGCTGCAATGTGCGCATAGGAGTCCGGCGCTGACGATGGTCCAGGTATGGGTTCATAATTAGAGGTTTGGGCGTCTTGCATAGGGGGTAGGGTAGCGTAGGACGTATTGTCCCACACCCTCTCCCCTTCTGGATCCTGCTCACCGAAATCCTGCATCTCAGTTGCGCAGGTCGGAGAGGTGGTTGGGGACGGAGATTTGGGTGGGATGTTGTGCCTCACTAAGGATTGTGGGGCCTGCCTTTCTGGTGGGGTTGGTGAGGTAATGGGCGATGCGGAATCTGACAATGAGTCTGACCCCGCTTTCAGCCTTTTCTCCTCTTGTAAGTCATCTTCAGGTATTTGAGGTGGAGTTCTTCTCCGCGAGGCTAGGTTCCGGCGTGGTAATGGAGCCGGTTCGACGCTAGGTGGAGACACAGCTTCACCAGCGCCGAGCGCGGCGCCGGGTGCCGGGAGGCCACCTATCCGCCTCGGGAGTTGGCTGTAGGGTGGGAGCACTCTCGACCTCTCAGGAGCGAAGAGGTCTCGCTCCATGAGAGGCCTGTCGAGAACTCCCAAACGCCTCTCTGGTGGTTTACGGCGTGTAGGGGGGGGTTCCCCCTTGTCCGACATCTTTTTTAAATTTGTATTTGTGCTCAGCCCTTAGCTATCACACACCTTACTCCCCTCAGCGCGTGCAACCACACCGGGTGAGACCCTTGAGGGAGGCCCAGCGAGGCGCCCGCGAGCAGGGAGGGGTGTGTGAGGCGCAGTTGGATTTGGGCGTTAACTCGGCACTATGTGCGGTACACTTGCAAACACTTTTTATTATAAAAAGAGGGTGCAGTGAAATAAGATAAAAACGCAAAAGTAGGGCTCGGCGTAGGTCGTTCCCTTTGCGCTTACCTTGCTTGTAGTTCGACGCAGGAAATGCGCCAGCGACGCCTCGACGCCTGACGGAGCGAACTCGACGTCGGCGGAGTCGATCACTAGCACAACACGTACACAATCGGGAGCGCAACTGAACACGTCCGCACTGTAGCACGGCCCGCGACGAACTGGACGAATTACAAATTACCAGTTTACTATCCTAGTATGCGAGCTATACGCGAAAGAGAACCGCACGCCACACGCCGCGCGCCAAGTCGATATATTTCAACATTGAATTTCATCATTGCACTCTTGTATTTTAATCTATATCTTTATTTATTTAAAACATATAGTTACACATTTTTATTTATAAGAAACACATGACAACGTACGCGGATCCTGTTGCTTATGCCAGTGACAACGGGGTCGTCAAAATCGAAGATCTGAAACGTCTGATGTTAAAACATGTTATACATGTTATACATTACATCATTCTCACATAAAAACATTAAGATATTCAACTAAATACACCTATTTTACGGAACATTTTCAAAATTATAAATCTTAAATATCTAACACACATGGTCAAAACAATAATCTATGAATAAACATGAATATCTTTTGTAGCTAATACAATAGTTTAATTTACAAATTAAAGGCATTAAAACGCTTTAATTCAAATTTAATTTTCTTATATAAATCTATTATTATTTCACTATTTTTTTATAGGATAGGGTGACAAACGAGCATACAATACACCTGATGGTAAGTGGTTGCTGTAACCCATAGACATCTACATCTATCCTCAATAAAGAATCAAACTGCAGATACTATAATCATCCGTGAAGACTAAGATGGAATGCCTTTTTTCCAGTAAAAAGGGTCTCCGGTTCTCTACACTCATTATACGAAACACAGCAGTGTTAATCTGCTATTTTACGCTGGTATTCTGTGAAAGCGTGGTCCATCCCCGGCCGAGCCGACCCATTCTTGCTACAACTATACTTCTAATATAGCTGCAGCGTGGCTCTACTACGTATGAAAAAAACAAAATAAAGACATTTTAAGCACAAATTTACACAGCACTGTTCTTATATTTCACTGTTCTTACACATATTACTGAAATTTTCACAAATTGATAAAGTTTCTATTTTATTTTTATGGTACATTATTTTGACACAGTTTGAGTCCCATACAAAATAAACAACCAATATCTGCACGACCCTCATCGACTCAGTAGGAGGCTAGTGCTCTCTATGTTTAAATTGCAACAATCTCTGTTTATTATAAAACATTATTTCTTTACTTAAGCTATTCTTATCTAGCCATTATGTATCTTAAGTCTTAACATAAGAATAAAGTATATTTTTATCTAAAATAAGTATCAAATTTAATACAAGACTTATTCGTATTGCATAGCCGATTACTATGTAACACATGACTCTTAATTAATCTATAAATACAATTTTGTGGAATTAACTCTCGACCGAGGAATCGAACCCTGAACTTTCTTTTGACAATTATATTGAATCTATTTACTTTTAACGTACATTACCTTTAGTACATTACTTTTAATGCCTTATATACTTTAGTAGCAATTAATTTTAAATACGAATTGATTTATATTTATGAAATGAAAAATTACAAACAATTTTTTAAGCGCGTAGCCAGCATACAGAATAAACAATATGCATAATATATATAGTATTGTTGGGGCAAACTAAGTCAGACTTAATTCAACTGCATGTTAGCTCACTGAACTAGTTGTTTAACTCGTGCTTGGGGAGAAGTAACATTATGTTACATTTCTAGAAACACATGACTGTATAACAATAACTTTAATAATAAGTTCGTATTGCAGTTAGAATTCTAAAGGTCTATTTTATTGCAGCTTTTATTACTATGTTTTTATAATGTTTTTCTCAGTATAATATGAAAGTGGTTTCTAATTACATGAATTATTATTGTAAGTTTTAGGTAATCTAGAGACTAAAATACTCTAGAGAATTTCTTCTTATTATAATCAGATTTAACTCTTTCGATGAAGGCAGAAAGATATTTGGAAAAAGTCGTCCAACGTCAAAAATAAATAAACGTCCCACGATTGATAGGTTTTGATTTATTCTGACACCCATGGATGACGTTATCGTTTATACTGTAACTGTTATTTTGCCACGTCTTGTTCCGATTGCATTTCAGGAAATTAGGGGTTTTAAAATATTATTTATTTTGTTTTGATAATTAACATTATAATATATATGTTATTTATATAAAATCGTAAATGTCGAAAAGTCTATACATTGAAATTTTTCGCGAAAATTAACTAAGTAGGCATAAAATAAGTAATGAACACAAATCAGCCATTATTAGAATTGATGTCTAACTTTCTGTTTGTTACCTCATCACAAGAAAATACCTGCACTGAGTTAAACGATTTTTTTAATTATATAGGTATTAACCTAACTTAAGAAATGGTGCATGTTTTATCAGAATCCATTATGCGAATCATGAGATGCGGCTTGACCATTTCATTGCACCAGTCGCGTAGAACATGTTTTCCAATTAATTCCCTTTAAGGTATAACTAATAATCAAAAAACTTTTAGTTACGATTGTTGTAATTTAACATACAAAACCTTAAAGTATAATAATATTGTCTTTTACTAATTGCAAAATTACCTACTGGTAAGCCATAATTAAAATCTTAAATTACATATTATATTAAATCAGTTAAGAAAAAAAATCAATAAAATATTTTAAAGCAAAATAGTGATTTAGAATAATAAGTATACGAAAATAAATATTTAACATAATTTCGAATTTATCTAACAAGTACTTCCGAAGCTTGTACGAGGAAACAAAAATATCTGTCCGGTTACTGATCTCATTATAAATTTTACTTAACACAGGAGAGTTCAATCGAAATATAATAAAAACATTGTCATCGTTTGTCTACCATAATAATAATGTTTATTTCTTCATTTTATTATTTTATTATCTTACTATATTTAATGAACAGTATTATATTCAACTTACATTTAATTTTATAATATTTTGTTATGTGTATAATACATAGCCCAAACAGATGAGAATACTATTTCAATAACCTGTTAAATATTTTTTCACAAAATCTTATGATGTGTGGAAAAAGTGTTGCATGATTCCCCCTTATCGTCTGGGATTAGTGCGCTATGGTTCAGGAATAAGGTATTAAAGCTGACAGGACATCCATACTTATATTAATATTATAAATGCCAAAGTGTGTTTGTTTGTTTGTCCTTCTTTTACGTCGTAACAGAGCGTCGGCATGGCATGATTTTTTGTATGGGGATAGTTCGGTGGCTGTAGAGTGACATAGGTTACTTTTTTTCGCGGAAAAACATCTCATTCCCGTGGGAAAATAGAATATGTTGCAAAAGTTTGTCCTTCTTTCACGTCGCAACAGAGCGTCGGCATGGCATGAATTTTGGTATGGGGATAGTTCGGTGGCTGTAGAGTGACATAGGCTACTTTTTTCAGCGGAAAAACATATCATGTTTAAACCGTGGGAAAATCGAATATGTTGCAAAATTAAATTCAGCTAGGTGGCGCCACCGTGATTCTACAAGACGGACGACGGTACGATGGACGAACACAGAAGGTCAGAATCAAAAATCAAAATCAAAAATCGTTTATTGCGTTTCAAAAGTAGTAACAAACAAGTGGCAAGGGTAATGTAATGGGGTTGGTCCTTTAGACATAAATTGATGAAATTTTAGATACTAAAGAAAGAATGAAAGTGTATGTATGTGTGTTGTGTGTTGTGTGTTGTGTGTGTGTGTGTGTGTGTGTGTGTTTGTTTGTGTGTATGTGTTTAGCAAATAAGCAGTTCTGTTTCTTCATAATTGAGGCTAAGCAGAGTTGTTGTTAGCAAATGTTTCAATTTAACACAAGTGAGGGGATACATATTTAGCCTACTATTTAATTTATTATATAGATGTTTTGATTTACAGGCAAATTGTTTTTTCTTAAATTTAGTTCTACAATATGGAATATTGAAAACAGGTAGAATTCTACGTTTTAGTGTCTGAACGGCAGTGTATGGTAAAGTGCTGTGGGTTCGTATAACACTCTTTAAAATGTACATTTGGCGGGTTGTCAAGATTTAGAATATCTGGGTTATTATGTCTTTTTACCAAAAAATGTATGGATCTGTATTTTTCCAAGCAGGACCGGGAAGAGAGCGATAAAAAACATAAAATTCACCAGCTGATTTTCTTCAAACATTTTGGTGCATTGTAATTCACAGAATAGGCGACAACCTCGCAGACGATATTAAGTAATCCGTTGATGCTCTGCCTACCCCGCAAGGGTTACAGACGTGATTATAAGTATGGATCAGAAATACTATCACCACCTGTCATGCTTTCACCCTTAACTATTACTTAACTGTGGTAGAAACAGTTCTTAGTAAGCCTGATTAATAAGCCTTAGTAATATTTATTGAACGGAAATGAATACAGTTCTTATATGTGGTTATGAATGAATCGGTATTACAATAAGAAAAATTGTGCAAAATTATAAGAAAAATATTTTTTGAGAGTTCTTATTAACTAACGTATACATAGTTTAAATTGATTCCGCTAGATGTCGTTACTAGGTTTTTAAAACGCGGTAACGAAATGTTTCCTGACATGTACTTAACTCCCACCGTTGAGCCGCGCGTCAACTTATAGTGCATACGGTACCTATACGCTTAAATTGTTTCTATTTCGTGGCTAATTCGACTACCTGCTTTCGATTTCGGTTGTTTGTTATTTGCTTTGTGATTTCGTTAAGGTTGAATGGATTTATATTGGCTTTCATTTTCGGATTTTTGTATTTTCTTAGATCGGTTTTGTTGATTTGGTTGGTATTCCTTTATACATATTTAGACTCTGGCTTTGATTTTGGATTTTGTTTATTTAGAATCGTGAATTGGTTTTCGTTGTTTTAGGTTGTTTAACAATATTTCAAAGAAACATTAATAGTATAGATAGTGTATACGGTACCTATACACTTACTTCTTTTTTCGTTGGTTATATTTATATTGACTACTGCTTTCGATTTCGGTTTTCTGCGATTTGTTTTGTGATTTGGTTTAAGTTGATACGATTTTTTTTGGCTATCGTTTTTGAATTCGTGTTGTGTCTTGAATTGGTTATGTTGTTTTGATTATAAAAAATATTTAAAAGGAATATTTATTCCTTTTAGATATTTTGGATTTGCTTTTAAAAAAATATTTAAAAGGAAATTTAATTCCTGTTAGGTATTTTAACGTTTTTTTTATAAATAGGTTTTTTGTTTACTTCATAATGCCTCGCAAACGTAAGTCCAGCCTTTCAAGAGTATCTTCTCAAAGACAAGCGAAAAGATTAGTTCGATCGCTAGAATCTTTAGAAGATGCTGAACTGAGAAGGCAAGAACAAGCAGAGCGTCAGGCTGCTTTTAGAGCATCTGAGACACCTTCTCAACGTCAGCAAAGGCGTCTTGAACAGACAGAGCGTCAGGCTGCTTTAAGAGCTTCCGAAACACCTTCTCAAAGTCAGGAAAGGCGTCTTGAATAGGCAGAGCGTCAAGCTACTTCAAGAGCTTCTGAAACACCTTCTCAAAGTCAGCGAAGGCGTTTTGAACAAGCAGAGCTTCAAGCTACATTAAGAGCTACTGAAACACCTGCTCAAAGTCAGCAAAGGCGTCTTGAGCAGGCAGAACGTCAAGCTACTTTAAGAGCTACTGAAACACCTGATCAAAGTCAACAAAGGCGTCTTGAACAGGCAGAGCATCAATCTACTTTAAGAGCTACTGAAACACCGAGCTCAAAGTCAGCAAAGGCTATTCGAACAAGCGGAACGTCAGGCCGCCTTAAGAGCCGCGGAACACCTGATGAAACTCAACACAGACTCATTGAGCAAGCTGAACGTCATTCTATTATAAGGGCATCTGAAACACCAGAACAGACACAGGCGCGAAGAGATGCAAATAAACAGCTCCAAGCTGAACGTCGACAAAATTTTCAAAGAAACAATTGGTCGGGTTTTAATGACGCAGCATTCAATTATGATCCGTTGATTGATTACAAAAATCACAAGTTAGTTATTATCGGACTGATGGACAAGGCGTGTTGATTTTACAGCGCTTTAAAATGTAAAGATGAGACCGCAGGCATGTGCTGTTCCAATAGAAAAGTGTCTCTTCCGTTACTTGGGGAACCAGAAGAACCGTTCGCAACGTAACGCACGCGCTGTTAGCTCCGTCTAAATTTAAAAAAAGTTGTTGAAAAATAAGAGTTAAATTAGCTAAAAGATAGTGTTTTAAGTTAAGCCATGGATTTTACCTATTTAATACAATAAAATAGTGAAGTTATAAATCATAACAATTATAGATGTGTGAATTTTTTTCCAAGAATTTAATAAGTGTTGTTTAGCTGTGTTGACATGAACGCGTAAGCGCCTTCACATGCACGGCGCTTAAGAACTTTTTGCGCGACCATAGCAGCTGTATATTGCAAAGTGCGTTGGATGGGCAGAGAAGTAAGCGAAGATACCTACTATTAAATTTATATTGAATACAAATTATATCCGATTAATTGTCAACATTGAAAGTTATATAATTAAAACTTTTATTTACAAGCAACATGTCTTGCAATTCATGTAATACGACCCTACTTCGAAAAGATAAGATTAAATGCACAGCCTGTCCGGCCTTGTTTCACTATCAATGCGTTGGTTTTACCAGTACGTCATTTAAGAAGACATCCCTAAGTGTGAAGTCATTTAAATGCTCATTTTGCCAGAGCCGTAACCAAGCTGAAGGCCTTATGGCCTCTCCAATTACAAAAAATGATGAAATATATTCTTCTCCTACACAAACGCAGACACCTGTAAATCATACCATAATATCCTTGATACGAGACGAAATAAGTAATATATTAGAAAATTCAGTGAGCCCAGACCTCAAAGCTATTAGGCTGGAAGTAAGTGGTATACAGAAAATTAAAAATAAAATGGATATATTACAATCTATGTACGATAAACAACAAAAAAAAAATAGAAGAGGCTATGCGGGAAATATCGTCCCTTAAAAATTAAAATACTAGACTTCGCGAAAATCAAATAAAAATAAATTCCAGATTAACTATTATGGAAAAAGAAACAAGAGTAAATAATTTAGAATTTCATTGCATACCAGAAAACCGTGGTGAAAACTTAGTCAACACTTTACAACAAATAGGAAAAGCTATAGGTAGCTATGTAGAAGATGGTCATATAGTTAAATGCACCCGGATTGCGAAGTGGAATAAGGAGAACAATCATCTACGAACTGTTTTGGCGAAGTTTGCAACACCCCTATTGAGAGATAAATTCTTTGCTAATGTAATAAATTACAATAAAACCCATCCGTCTGATAAACTGAACTCTTCACATTTGGGAATAGGAGGTGAAAAAATGCCTGTCTTTGTGTGTGAACATCTTACCCCGGAAGCCAAGGCATTACACGCAGCTGCTCGTCGATTTCCCAAAGAGAAATCGTATCAATTCGTCTGGTCGCGGAATAGTAAGTAACATCTACTTAAGAAAAGCGCCGTCCAGTGATGTAATTCTTGTTAAGAACTTAGAGTTCCTTAACGAAATTTCTTAAAACCATACCATTTATTTTTTTTTCTTTAGAAATTTAAAACATATAATATATTTTTAACTCAGTTACACTTTTATTTAGTTGATGAACTGTATTAGTGTCTTTTACCAAAACATTAGAGGTCTTAAAACCAAAACTCATGAGGTATATAGTGCTATTTTAAATTCGGAATTTGACATTATTGTGTTAACTGAAACTTGGCTATGTGAAAGTATATTAAATAACGAAATTATAGATAAACGATACGTGGTTTTTCGACGTGACAGAGGATCTTCTATTTTGCGTAACAAGCATGACGGCGGTGGCGTACTTATTGCAGTTTCAAAAAAACGTAAAAGTTATAGAGTTATGAAAAGGGAAAGCGACTACGAGGATATGTAGATTAACATTGATTTTAAAGCAGGTAACCCAAATTTTACTCTATCGATTTGCGGTGTTTACTTGCCGTCACCATTAAATTATGAGTGTCTTAAAAGCTTTTGTGATAATGTTTCCCATGTATCGGTTGAGCAAAGTAATACAATATTAATAGGAGATTTTAATTTATCCAATATAATGTGGAGTGAACTAACTAGTCAAAAATATCTTATTCCTGATAGTAATAGTGGCAAAATGAACGAATATTTTATAGATTTAATAGCTGAAAATCCTCTTTACCAGTTTAATCAAGTCCGAAATCCTTTTAACAAAACCCTTGACTTAATATTAAGTAATAAAGAAAGTACATTTATAATCAACGAAGTTAAAGAAAGCCCTTATCCCTTAAGGGATGGGTGATGTCTGTCTATATGGCTTAAGCCATATAGACAGACATCACCCACCCCTAGAAATTAGTATAAATTTTACTCCAGTTTCACACCTAGAAACAAACATAAACGAAAGAATGAATTTTTATAATGCAGATTACAGTGTTATTATCGAGGAGATAGAAAAAATATCTTGGAATGAAATTTTTATTACATGTGGTGATGTTGATGAAATGCTAAAAGTCTTTTATTGCAAGCTCCACGAGATTATAGGTCGGCATATTAGGAAATATAAGAGACGAAATAGTAATTATCCGCGTTGGTTTTCAAAAGACTTAATTAAAAGATTAAAAGAAAAAAATAAATACAGAAACTTATATAATAAGTATAAAAACCCTCTTGATGAAATATCGTTTAAATTACTGCGTTAAAGATGTGAAACCTTAATACACTCATGCTATAAAAATCACATTAAAAATGTAGAAGAAAATATAATTAGTAATCCAAAATATTTTTGGTCATATTTAAAAGAGATTAGAAATAATAAAAGTGAATATCATTCTTATATGACATTAAATGCACAAATTTTTTCCAATGGTACAGACATATGTAATAGCTTTGCAAAACATTTCTCAAGTATATACTCCGATTATCCTATAGGCAAAGAGAATAAGATTCCTAACATTGAATGCGTTGGTATTAATCAAACTTTATCTAATATACATATAATTAAAATAAAATTAAATATAAGTGTAGAGGAAGTAGAATCAAAGCTTAAGAAACTTGACAGCAATAAAAGCGCTGGTCCCGACAATATACCGCCTTTCTTTGCTAGGAAATGTGCAGCAGCCCTAGAACGCCCTTTAAGTATCATATATAATGCTTCCTTGAAAGAGGGTTTTTTTCCAAGCGCTTGGAAGGAGGCTAGAGTTGTGCCTGTTTTTGAAAGCGGAGATAGGACCGATATAACAAAATACAGGCCCATATCAATACTATCCGTATTCCCAAAGGTGTTTGAGGCTATTATCTGTCCAATTATAAATTGGCATATGAAATCTATACTAACTGATAGGCAGCATGGATTTTTGAGAGGAAAGTCCACAGCGTCAAATCTTTGTGAATATATTGATAATTTATCTGTGTCTGTGGACAATAACCTTCAAGTTGATGCAATTTATACAGACTTCTCAAAAGCGTTTGACGTCGTGAATCATTCCATACTAATAAAAAAGCTTGAATGTTATGGATTCCACAGCTCCTTTTTAAAATGGGTGTTTTCTTACTTACACAACCGAAAGCTAAGGGTTGTAATAAATGGATTTCAATCTGAGACATTTATAGCATATTCAGGTGTGCCACAGGGCTCACACTTGGGGCCAAATCTATTCAATATTTTTATAAATGATGTAGTAAATTGTTTCCTGAACAGTGATGTACTTCTCTTTGCAGATGATTTAAAATTGTATAAAGAAATAAAAACCGTTAATGATGGAAACTTACTACAAAATGATATTAATAGGCTGGTCTCCTGGTGCGAACTTAATAATGTAATCCTTAATCGTGAAAAATGTTACCAAATATCTTTTAATAAAAAAATCCATCCAATTTTTAATGAATATAATATTGATTTCTTATATTTACGCGAACACTACACATTTAAATAAAACTAATTTTACGGATTTTATCGCGTATATTAACTTTTTTACATTCCCGACGTTTCAAGCACGCCTACGTCACAGTGAACGAGTGAAGCCGGCCACAGTCGAGCGAGTGCCTGCTGTACTGCCATATGTCAGAGGTGTCACTGACAAGATTGGCTACATCTTGAAGCGTGCTTCCATTAAAACATATTTCAAGCCGCCGAAGAAGATTAGTCAGTTTTTACCATCAGTCAAGTGTAATATTCCTCTGCAAGATGCAGGAGTGTACAAGCTTGATTGTGAATGTGGTCTCTCTTATATAGGACAAACTAAAAGATCTATAAAAACCCGCGTTAAAGAACACATAGCTGATGTGAAGAATAGACGCTCCGGGAAGTCTGCAGTCTGTGAACACGTACAGGATCGCCCCCGTCACTACATTAGATTTGATAGACCACAAATCCTCGCTAAAGAACACCGATTCCTTCCAAGGATGATTCGCGAGGCTATTGAAATCAAGAAACATCCTAATTTCAATAGAGAAGATGGCTGGGTGCTACCATCTGCTTGGGATCCCATAATTAATAAAATTAAATCTCAACCCAAGCATACAACTGCAAGACTTCATGATACTGTAAGTTCATACTGCGTAGATCGGATCAAAAATTAATAATTTTTTAATCTGGAGGTAGCCGTGGTTAACTATGACATTGGGACGTCATACACCTCAGTCCCCCCCGTGACCATGAGTGCTGTAAAGTGCTTGAAACGTCGGGAATGTAAAAAAGTTAATATACGCGATAAAATCCGTAAAATTAGTTTTATTTAAATGAATATAATATTAATGATTTAGTCATAAAAAAGACAAATGTTATTCGTGATTTAGGTATTTTAATTGATTGTAAATTAATTTTCACTACGCATATGGATCAAGTTATAAAAAAATCATTGAAATTTTTAGGATTAATTAAAACTTTTAAAAATAAAAAATCCAAAGTATTTCTTTTTAACTCATTTATTCTTAGTAATCTTGAATATTGTTCTTCTGTCTGGAATCCACATTATCAAACACATATAAATAGGTTAGAACGAGTGCAAAAGAAATTCCTTAAGTACCTTTATTTCAATAATAACAAAATACACAGGCAATTTACTTACATTCAAAGACTAGATAATTGTAATATGATTTCATTAAATGATCGAAGAGCGCTTATGGACTCGTGCTTGTTACACAAAATCGTTAACCATAAAATTAGCTCGAATAATCTTTTAGGTAAAATATCATATGTTATTCCTAGACCTAATTCTAGAATAAGAAATTATAGTTTATTCAAAACAAGGTATTGTAGAACAAATGTCGGACTATCAGCTCCAATTAATAGAACCTTAAAAACTTATAATGTAATTTCTAAATTAGTCGATCTTGACATATTTAACGATTCTTATACCACTTTTAAAAATAAAATTAAAAAACATTTTTATAACAAAATTAAGATACCTCATGAGTTATTGTAGAAAACAAAGTTTTTTTTTTTGTTTGATGCATTACAATAGGTTATTTTGTTATCCTTTCTTCTTTTTTCAATAATAATGTGCGTTACTTTTTATTTTACTTTAACATGTTAAGTTAGCCTATAAGTATGATATGTACTAAACTTTAGAATAATTCATAAAATTGTAAACATTTTTTCATTGTACAATATCATGTTGGCTAATAAAAAAAAAAAAAAACTTTGAAAACTCTCTTTTTATATGATGCTAATGAGTCAAGGCGCTTTTTAAACAGGATCCGGAAATATAACTCAAACTTTCAAATGACGTCCTTCGGAGTTGATCGTGAAATAATAATGCCGGGATTTTCGCCTACATTTACGGTGCAAGGGCAAATTTATCATAGAATAGGTTCACTTTTTCCAGCTGAAAACGAACAGCATAAATTTTTACAAGTATATTTTATGAGTGACGAAGAAATTGAGTTAGACCGTCGCTGCCAATTTATCCAGGGAGTTGAGAGAGACACAGTGTTCAAAATTCAAAGATTCTTGCATGAACGTAACATTTTAGTCAAAACATTTAAAACTGCTTTAGAAAACCTACCTGAAGAGAATTATAAAGTCGTCATTCACGCAGATCGGACCCCTCGAGTAGAGCATGAAAGGCGCTACAGTGCACCTTTGATAAACGAAATAGCAGCTGTAATTAGTGGTGATCAATTTTCTTCACGAGACATTGTCTTGCGAGCACGTGATGATACGTTGCAACGGGTAGCCGATACAAACAAGTTTTATGACGCTCTGCAATACCCATTGATTTATTGCAAAGGACAAGAGGGTTATCATTTTCAAATTTCACTCATTAACCCGGTTACAAAGGAGCCTACTCCGAACAAAAAAGTATCATGTATGGATTTTTATGCGTATCATTTGATGTTGCGAGAAAATGATTTTAACCTCTTAGCTCGGTGTAGACAATTATTTCATCAATTTTTGGTAGACATGTATGTAAAGGTAGAAAGTGAACGTCTCCGTTATATATCTTTAAATCAAAAAAAGCTGCGCGTTGAAAATTATATACATTTACAAGATGCAGTTTCTAGCGACGCCAATGTAAGCCCCAGAGATTTAGGTAAAATGGTATTTCTGCCCTCATCATTCGTTAACAGTCCCTGCTACCTACATGAGTACACACAAGACGCATTCGCCTATGTACGAACTTACGGAAGACCTGATCTTTTTGTTACTTTTACTTGCAATCCCACATGGAAAGAAATAACCGAGGAGCTAGTGCCGGGCGAGAAAAGTACTGACAGACACGATTTAGTTGCTAGAGTATTTAGATTAAAAGTACAAAAATTAATGTTAATTACATACATTAATTTTTTTAATTATTTTTAATTAATTTACAAAGGGAAAATTTTCGGAGAAGTGCAGTGCTTCATGTATTCAATTGAATGGCAAAAAAGAGGATTACCGCATGCCCACATTCTAATATGGCTTAAAGAGAAGTTGCGGCCCAGCCAAATAGACGACATAACAAGTGCCGAGATTCCGGATACTGAGCAAGATAAAAAATTGTATGATACCATCGTCCGAAATATGATTCACGGTCTATGTGGAGCACGAAATTCAATATTGCCATGTATGAAAGAAGGAAAATATACAAAGAAATTCCCTAAACAGTTATTAAAAGAAACAGTGCACAATGACAATGGCTACCCTTTATACAGACGCAGAGCTCCCGAAGATGGTGGCAGGAAAGTTACAATCAAATCTCGCTCTGGAGCGTTCGAAACCTATGATAACAGCTGGATTGTCCCGTATTCGCCCATTATATGTAAAATGTTTTATAACCACATTAATGTAGAAGCATGTAGCCCTGTCCGGGCAATCAAGTATATCTGTAAGTACATAAATAAAGGAAGCGACCAAGCAATATTTAATCTCAGGAGTGAAGGTGAGGCCAATCCTGTTAATTAAGTAGAGACCTTTCAAGCAGGGTGTTATGTCAGCAGTAACGAGGCAGCGTGGCGTCTCCTTGGCTGCCCTTTACACGAAAGCCACCCAACAGTTACTCACCTTGCTGTGCACTTAGAAAATGGAGAGCGTGTATATTTTACCGAAAGAAATTTTCCAAGAAAGAATTGCATAACCGCCAAAAACTACACTAACAGCATTCTTTCAACTTTGTCAAACCAACCCCTTTGCAAAAACGTTGTTATATTCTGAAGTACCCCGCTATTATACTTGGAACACATCTAGCAAGGAGTGGAAACGCCGTATTCAAGGCGCGCCTGTTGCAAATTGGCCCGGTGTAAAGTCATCAGATGCCCTTGGTCGTGTGTATACCGTCCATGTAACTCATTTTGAATGTTTCTGTTTACGATTGCTGCTGCACCATGTTCGGGGTCCTACAGAATATAAAGACCCTAAAACTGTCAACGGTCAGGAATGCGCAACTTATAGAGAAGCATGTGAAGCTCTGCATCTTTTAGAAAACGATATTCACTGGGATGATACCATGGAGGAAGCTGTGCAGTGCCAGTCACCAGCCAAAATTAGGGTCTTTATGCAACTCTCATATCATCTTGCGGGATATCTAATGCACATTAATTGTGGGACAAATATAAAGAGTACATGGCGGAAGATATTTTGCGAAGGTTCAACAAACACACGCGAACATGACATACAATAAACACATTTACCTAGACAGGTCATAAATTCTGTCACATGTTTAATATAAAATAATTGAAACAAGTTTATACATTATGTAACCATTTATATACCAAAATGAATTTAACAAAACATAGATTCTTATGACACTAAAGTTTATTCAAAATGACCTCCGTGATTTTGAATACAGGCCTTCAATCTGCGCGGCCAGTCGTCTATCGCAGCACGAACGAGGTCCATGTCAATATCGGCGGCTGCCTTAATCAAGGATGTCTTGAATGACTTCAAATTTGGATGAGGCTTTGAGCACGCCTTTTTCTCAAAGTGTTGCCATACCTTGTAATCTAACGGATTCAAATCAGGACTGGAGGATGGCCAGTCTTCGTGCCGGATGAAGTCGATTTCACGCGCCGCCAGCCTGTCTTGTGTGCTCTTCGCTCTATGAGCTGGCGCCGAATCTTGTTGGAATACCCAGTGCCTGTTATTGAACATGGTATGAGAAACAGGTTCCACAAGGTTCGTCAGGACTGTATTTTGATATACAACTGCATTCGTTTTTACACCTTTCTCACAAAAATGTACCTCTGTTAAGCCCCAATAAGAAACTCCCAAACATACCATGAGCGAGGATGGAAAATGACCTCGTTGGACACGTGGAATACGGTTGCTCGCTTCTTCACTACTGTGTGCGTACACCTTATCATTTTGTTTGTTGTAGCTCTCTTCTACGGTAAAAAATTTTGCATCCAAAAAAGAATTTCCCGATATTTTTTTCCCGAGTACCGCTTCAACAAAGCGCGGCATCTCTTCAGTCTCAGGTCCATTAGAAGAGCATTCAAACGATGTTCTGTTTTTCTTCGATATGCTCGAAGCCCTAAGTTTTCATTTCACATCCTTTTCACCGTGGTTCTGCTTAACCCCATCTGAAGGGCCAACAATTTCTGCTTACGTTTGGGATTTCTTTGAATTCGCGCCTTCACAGCTATTATCACTGCTGGAGTCCTAACAGACCGAGGGCGACAACTTCTTGACCTGTCATCTACACTAGAGTCTTCATTGTATTGTTTGATGGTACAATAAACGAATCTTTTGGTTGTATTCAAATTTTTCAGTATGTTAAAATTTGAATTGGCGCGTAACCGCAACGATGCAACGCAATAACTGCAACACGGTCTTCTTTAAGCGTCCACTCCATATTTAAAAATGAGTAAAATTCTAAAAAGTATACAGTTTTATTTTCATGAACAATTTGAAATTCGAATTCAATAAACTTTTTTGTTGCCAGCATACTAAAAGAAAAGATTTTACTCTGTGACAATACTTATGACCTGACTGTGTATAATGAAGCACTTGGAAAAATTGAAGATAAAGTAATGGCAATGGTAGGCAAAAAATTAAGCGACTTTGGAATAATAAGCCCTCAGCGAACAACCGAAAATAAACTAAGTGATGAAATTATACGTGAAACAAACTACTGCTTTGCAGCAGCAAGTAGCCGAATTTGTACCTCGCTTGCTTCCCGAAAAAAAACGAGTTTTTGACAAAGTATTAGGACAAATTGAATCTGGAAATGGTGCACTTTTCTTTTTAGATGCCCCTGGAGGAACTGAGAAGACATTTTCGTTAAATGCATTATTAGCGCAAGTACGGAAAGATAAAAACATTGCTGTAGCCGTAGCTTCCTCCGGTATAGCCGCCACGCTGCTAAGCGGGGGCCGCACTGCACATTCTGTTTTAAAACTCCCTCTAAATCTATCCCAGGAAGAATCGCCGATCTGCAACTTTAGCAAAAATAGTGCACGAGATATAATACTACGACAATGCAAACTTTTAGTGTGGGACGAAAGTACAATGTCGCATATAAAAGTTGTAGAAGCACTAGATCGAACGCTCCAAGATTTGCGCAGCAATACCGATGTAATGGGGGGAATGGTGGTTTTACTGGCTGGTGACTTTCGCCAAACTTTACCTGTCATTCAAAAGGGCACACCTGCAGATAAAATTAAAGCATGCCTCAAGTCGTCTATTTTATCAAACAAGGTGACAAAATTCAGTTTAACTACGAATATGAGAGTACATTTGTATAATGATATCAATGCTGGAAACTATGCTGACACACTATTAAACATTGGCGATGGGCGGCTGGAAACGGATGCTGAGGGCTGCGTTAAATTGACGAGAGGTTTTTGTAATTTAGTACAGAGTCATTCCGAATTAATTGTTAACAACATGCATGAAGACAAATGATTATGTGAAAGGGCGATTCTTGCACCAAAAAATGAGAGCGTTAACAAAATAAATTCAGATATATTAAGCGAAGTAGCAGGAGGAATAACAGAGTATTTGTCAGTAGACACAGTTATGGACACAGAACAGAGCACTTCATATCCCGTAGAGTTTCTAAATTCTCTAGAGTTATCAGGTGTGCCCTCACATAAGCTTCAATTAAAATTAGGCGTCCCAGTCATGCTAATGCGAAATTTAGATGCTCCTCGGTTATGTAACGGGACAAGGCTGCGGGTGACACATCTTGGACCGAACATAATCGGTGCTACAATTTTGACAGGCGTAGGAAATGTGAAAATGTTATTATACCACGGATCCCTATAATTCCCACAGATCTTCCTTTTCAATTCAAAAGGTTGCAGTTCCCTATTAAGCTCAGTTTTGCAATGACAATTAATAAAGCACAAGGGCAAACGTTACAGATAGCGGGGGTCAACTTAGAAAAACCGTGCTTCTCTCATGGTCAGCTGTATGTAGCATGTTCGCGTGTGTCAAATGCCCAGAATCTCCACATTCTTTCCCCGAATGAAAAAACATATAACATTGTGTACAGTAGCGTCTTAAATTAGTGTTCAGTTAGTTTTTTTCCAAAATTCCCACAATCAAAAAATCAGAATTCCCACAGATCTTCCTAATTAGCTCAGTTCCTTTTCAATTGCAAATGCTGCACCTCTGACGGACCTATTAAGCTCAGTTTCCTTTCAACTAAAAAGGCTGCATCTCTGACGGATCTTTTATTTGGCTCAGTTTCCTTTCAATTCAGAAAACTGCATCTCTGACGAATCAATTTAGCTCAGTTTCTTTTCCAAAGTCTGCATCCCTGACGGATCATTATGCTCAGTTTCCTTTAATTAAAAAAATATCCCATTTCCATTTGGAATAAACAGGCTATTTTCATGCTTTCCTATACGCTGCGTTTCAAAACATTTAAATAGGCTGTCGAATTAATTTTACTCAGTTTCCTTTTAATGGCTGCATCTCTGACAAATCTATAAAACTCAGTTTTCTTTCAATTCAAAAAGCAATGGATAGTTCATTTCCCAGTGACCATGCGGGCGAAGCCGCGGGGAACAGCTAGTTACGAAATGAACGCAGAATGGTGGATGTCACTATTCTATGTTTTGGGGATTTTCGCCAGATTATACCGGTGGTTGGGCTAACCGTGTGATGCCGATATAAGAATATAATGCCGTGAGTGTCGTAACATTGCGACCGATGGAAACTAAACCAGGAAATATGCAGCAGCGTCTATATAAAAGCAACCAACAAAATAAAAAACTGCGGTTGCTAACCGTGGCAACTATGGCTAGGCGATATATGGAGAGTCCTATGTTCAGCTGTGGAGTTTTGATAGGCTGTACCATTGTAGTGGATATGAAGGTGGCAAAACTGTCAATGTGGTGTATTAAAGAAATACAGAAACCACGTGAACAGCCCCTTTTTGTGTCATCAAATTCTTTATCATTCATCTAAAACAGAACATTTCTGGAGCCATAACAGTTTTTTTCAAGCATCAAGTATTTTTAATTGAATTGAAACTTCAAAACAATATTTGAAAAAGTATAAGATAGAAGTATAAGAAAACAAACTGCATAATAATATGTTATAGTTATTATTTTCACATCCACGCCACAGTGCATTAAAACACGTTCTAGAAGAGTATGTTTATAGATCATTATTTAAGATTGAATTTATTATGTTAATTCATACACTCGTTATTTAGTTACAGAGTTAGATAATAAATATCATTGTGCTAGTAGAGAAAAATCGAAAATAAACCGAAGCCAAAGAAACCTTTTGAATATAATATTGTATACAATTGTATATATTATGCCCCCTTTTTAAGTGTAAAAAGCACAAATCTAAGAATCACCATCGAACTGCACTATAGAAAAATTATCATAATATGTTTTAAAAAATAAGTTAATAGTTAGTTTTTTTTTATAGGATAAGGGTGACAAACGAGCACACAGTCCACCTCATGGTAAGTGGTTGCTGCGGCCCATAGACATCTACATCTATCCTCTATTACAAATCAACATGCAGATGTGTTGTCACCCGTGAGGACTAAGATGGAATGCCTCATTTCCAGTAAAAAGGGCCTCCGGTCACCTGCACTCACCAAGCGAAACGCAGAGGTAAACCTCTACTTCACGCTGGTATTCTGTGAGGCCGTGGTACCACCCCGGTTCGAGCCGGCCCATCCGTGCGACAGCAAAAGCTGCCGCTTGGTTCTACCACTGTTAGTTAGAAAATACGGATATATTAATTAATCGCACCGTTATATCTTTCTATCATATTAATATATATATATATATATATATATATATATATATATATATATATATATATATATAATTTTGTATCGCCATTCCGACACGAACACCAAAGTTCATTTGAGCTGCGTAGGAATTTCGGTCACCGGTAATATTTAAACTGCTGTGCAATTTACGTATAGTACTACTCGAAAAATATCTTTTAACCGGATATTATTATACACGTGAGTAGCTGAGTAGTGGCAAATAGAAACTAAAAAAAGTGGCCAAGTTCGAGTCGGACTCGCTCATGAAGGGTTCCGTAGCAGCAAGTAACAGAATTTACGATTTATTACGTATTAAAAAAAAAGCTACTTACTAGATCTCGTTCAAACCAATTTTCGGTGGAAGATTACATGGTAATGTACATCATATATTTTTTTTAGTTTTATCATTTTCTGATTTTAGAAGTTACATCGGGGGGGGGGGGGGGGGGGACACACATTTTACCACTTTGGAAGTGTCTCTCGCGCAAACTATTCAGTTTAGAAAAAAATGATATACTCGTAAGAAACCTCAATATCATTTTTGGAGAACTATCCATAGATACCCCAAATGTATAGGTTTGATGGAAAAAAAGTTATTAAGTTTCAGTTCTAAGTATGGGGAGCCCCCAAATTTCATTGTTTTTTTTTCTATTTTTGTATGAAAATCTTAATGCGGTTCACAGAATACACCTACTTACCAAGTTATAACGGCATAAATCTTATAGTTTCAGAAAAAAGTGGCTGTGACATACGAACGGACGTACAGACAGACAGACATGACGAATCCATAAGGGTTCCGCTTTTTGCCATTTGGCTACGGAACCCTAAAAATTAAGTGTAAGGTTGCAGCCTATACACGTCCTACTGCTGGGCACAGACCTCCTCTCTCATATAAGATGGATTCAGGGCAATGAAATGTCCACCGCGTTACCCTAGTGCATGGCGGACTTCACAATAACAAAGGCTATTTTATTTCTCAGGCATTTAGTTTTCCTAAAGACCCCCCCCCCCCCCCCCCCGAACGGGTTTCCGCCTTGTCGTGTGGGGGGGGGGGGAGCTTAGTAGCCGTGGCTTGGTCACCCGCGCTGAACAAAGAGGAACCCCTTGGCTGGCCCATGGTGTAGGGCCGGCCCGAGATGACCATTCCGAGTGGGCTTGGCGAGCCCACTTTGTATGTGTATCGGTGGGCTGCAGCGAGGGTGGTGTCCTATCCCCCTACCACTGTAGCCGATGTGGAGTCGCGGGGGAAGAGGAGTGTTGATATGGTGATGCGCCACTCGCCCTATCCTGCGCGATTCTGATGGGCCCGCACCGTTAATTGATGCGGTGGTGGTGGGATTGCGGTGGAAGAAGAGTGTTGGTATTATGAGGCACTGCTCTCCATACCCTCCGCAGCCAAATCTTGGCTGGCGGCGGAGCCATAGACCGGATCCGCCGCTGGGGTCATTTCCTGGCCCCATGGCCTTCGCGCTTTGGACATGGGGGCGTCAATTGCGCGTGTGAAGTTGCAGGCCGCGGAGGAGAGCGGGTTAAGAGTGATGAACCTCTAATATCTGCTTTACAAATACTCCTAATAAGTAGGCCGTGCGTCACCGTACGGATCGCTTAGTAAGATGTAAATCTATATAAATACTAGAATAATTGATTGTTAGATTGATATTGGTTTTGGAAGTAATTAGAACTTGTAACGCTGGTAATTTATATAAATAAATTATATTTTTTAGTAAAGTGGTTGTTGTTAACTTAATTAGCGCGCCATGAGTTCTTGTGCGCCTTACCTGAGAAGGAGATGAGGTAGGAGTAGTCCTCTCCCGAGGAGTTAGGAGAAAAAAATTACCTTCACACTAGGATTTTCTCCTGCATCGCGGGGGCAGTTTATATACATAAATTTCACAAGGACAAACATCCAGACCCGGAATAATTATTTGTAGTTCATACGAATACTTGTTCCGTGCGGAATTCGAACCCGCGGCCCTTGGCGCTCCAACTCATTGCTAAGCCACTGCGCCACGGAGCCGTCAACAATTCCTCTTACAGTGGAATCTGCATTATTCATTAATTGTTGTACCATCATCATTACAGGCCATCTTAAACCCAATCCTGAACCTACGCCTTTCACAGAGTTTGCCATAGTTTATGATGGCTTATCAGTTTATTACTCTACCTAGTCCGTACTCGCCCTACACTGGGCTAATAAAAATGAGGCTGTCACTCGGTTGAAATATCAATGTATTTAACACAGCATTTTTCCAAAGATCCTGAAGAACCTGAAGAAATTTTCCGTTTGTGTTATCTTACTCTGGATGTTTCATCCAGGATAGGATAACACAAACAGAAAATTTCACTTTGTAACATTCAATACCAACTCTCACAAATAAGGCAAATAGATGTAATTTTATATCGCACAGGTTACATTTCTTTTAATTTATTACGCTTGAACCTTTCGTTTATATTTGAGTAATGATATGTATGTGATACCATATAATTATCACATTTCAACGCCATTAAATCCAGTGTGGGTTGAATCGTTACAAGTACCAAATTTAGCTGCTGTGATTTGTATGGTGAATGATGGAGATCGAATAAGTGATGGAGGTATTTAAATCCTTATCTCGAGATAAGAGGAATCAGGCTAGGATGAAGTGTCCAAAAGAAAATTATAATACAATCAGTAAATTTACAAGATATAATGAATTCCATCTCAATCTTTATGGGACAACGAAGCCTTCTTTGTTTTAAATTAGTTGTAAGCGTGTATAAGATGTAGAAAATACTACTTCATATGGACTGCTTGTTCGTTTACTTATCATCACATTACAAGTTCTCAGAATCAACACAAACTCACAGCTAAACACACTCTCAGTAAATAGATCAAACGTAATGTATTGACAAAATATTTTTTTATTATTTATTTATTGGACATCCCAACAGATTACATCAGGACTTAAAGCTATAACTTACAATAATAATAGTGTGATATATATCCTTATTCATGTTATCACGGCATGCCAAGATTGAGAAACAAAAATTTTAAATAAAATTGCTTAAACTAACAGGCTCAACAAATCAAGAGCTATAACTATAGTGAATATCAATCAAAAGGGATCCTTGAGAATGTCTTTCAAAACATTTCTAAAGCAAACCGGACTAGAGTTGAAGTTATCAAGGTTGGTAAAGCGAAGGCTATAATCCTCATAAAGTCGACATAACCTTGATAAGGGTTGATTCTAGGAGATATTATTTCGCGATAGGGGTATGTCAAATATTTTTTTCAGAGTTCTACGTGGGTTGTGTTTTATGTTAAAATTTAACAGTTCCAAGACTTTGGGGCAGTTCAGTTCCGAGTGTATTATTTTGTGTAGGTTAACTAGGTTCAATTCGTCGCGACGGAGGTGAAGTGGTCTCATGTCAAACTCTTTAAACCTCTCAGCATATGACTGAAGTCTTCTATTGTTGCCGGTAAATAAACTCAATAAACGAAAAAACTTGGATTGAATCGATTCAATGCGCTGAGAGTGCACTGAGTAGTATGGATTCCATATTATTGAACTATATTCTAATTTAATTCGAACCACACTGTTAAATAATAATATTAAACTTTGAGGGTCCCTGAAGTGCCTGCTCTGTCTAGTAACGAAAACGAGTACCTGGTTAAATTTTTTGGCTATGAGATCGTAATGTTGGCGGAAACTAAGCTGTTCATCAAACAAGACCCCGAGATCCCTGATACACGAGACAGATTTTGTTGTTCTAAAATTTTCTAAAGAACTGTTATATGATGTGTATGTGTATACATGATTTTTAAGTGTGTAGGTGATGACAAAGCTTTATTTGACATGAAGGAACATATTATTTTCTTTGCAGCAATTAGACAGGCTGTTTACAGACAGTCTTCCTGTATGATGCGAGTGTCATCAGCTTCACCATTTCTATTGAAGATATTTTGGTCGTCAGCGTATAACAGGCAAGGGGACTGAATCTAATTAATGAGGTCATTAATGAAAGTCACAAAAAGTACCAGGTCCAGATAGGAATCCTTGAGGAACACCATACTTAATGAGGATTTCTTCTGATGTGTACCCCTTGACGGACATGACCTGACTCCTGTACAAGTAGGACTCGAGCCAACGCAACAGACTGCCGTGTATACCATGTGACTCGAGTTTCTTACATAAAATTACGTGCTCCAATATATCGAACGTTTTTTTAAAGTCTGTATATATAACATCTACCTGACCACGGTTGTTAAAAGCATCGCATATGTAGGTTTTGAAGTTAAGAAGGTTACTGACTGTCAATCTACTTTTATGAATCCGTGATGCTTAGTTGATATAAGAGGTTTTAAATGAAAATAGAGATGATCAAATACTACAGCTTCAAATAATTTGGATACTGCTGACAAAATTCTTATGGGTCTATAATTTTTACCGTTGGCTCGGTCATCAGATTTAAATATGGGGACAACGTTAACTTTTTCCAGCGAAAAGGGAACACACCGCTGTTCAGTAATTTATTAAATATTAGCTGAAACGGGCGACACAGTTCATCTGCGCGTACCCGCAGGAATATACGTGGAATGCCATCAGGGCCAGCTTCCTTGTTGGAATGAAGACGCCTCAATTTTGTTAATATTTCGTTCTCAGTGAGTACGATTTTAGTGTGAAGACTATTTGCTTGAATACAACAATCATATATCCCCGATCCACGACTATGATCTTCGAAACTGACCAAAATAATTCTGAAAACAGATCGCAGATTCCCCTACCACTCAAGTTGATACTCAAGTTGTTGCGTCTTTTGCTGTTAATGTAACTCCAAAACGACTTAACGTCTTTTGTCAAACAAATTTAGATAGATCTGATGTATTTATTGTATAACAACAGTTTATGACTTTTGTGCATCTAGCCCGGAGGAGGGAGAATATATCGTAATCTCGTGGGTTTTGTATTTTTGTAGCGCACATGGTATTTGTTTTTTTTTCCGCATACAACGACGCAAGCCAGGACTGAACCATTTGGGATATTTATTTGAGCGGTTCTTAACTGTGGGAGTACAATCGTTAATAATTCCATAGATTACATGGTAAAATATAGCCACCGCTTCATCTACGTCTTCCCTATAAAGTAGATCTGACCAGTTGGTATCATCATTCTCTGTTTTACAGTTTCGTATTGGCATTTATAGGAATTTAGACGCTTTGATTCATTGACCTTAAGAGGTTTATAATTAAAAGAATTTGAGTCTTGAATATCAATCAGTACGGCAGGGTGGATGTTTATCTTGTTTTAAAGAGGTCTTCTCGTTGGTGATGGCCATATTTCCAGAAGTGCTAATACAATACAATAACTTTATTTCAGGCATCAAAGACTTAAAAATTAAGAACATTGGCCCATAGCAATATATACCTTAACCTAAAAATATATATAAAATATAGACATAACTTAACACTATCTAGGGAACTTTTTTCTTTGGCGCGTCCCTGTATCGGCGAAACACTACCCCAGAGGGCCAGAAATCGGGAGCGAAGAATGTCTCTTTATGTTTTGCAGGAACCTGGAGTACGTAGGATTTGAAGTTCGTTGACCTATTAGACTCCAGACGCTGCAAATGTAAAGAGATCGGATCCTCAATGCGGCATCGGCTTCGTTCTTCCACGAAACGCAGGACGTCTTCTCCCGACGTACTTTTGTCCAAACGGGAGATGTAGAGTTGTATAGTTGGCTCCACAGCACGCAGAGTTGTACTCGCGTTTATTTTGGTGGTCCCACGCTGGTTACAGACGGGTCGCGACCGACGTCTCTTGTCAACAAGAGTAAACCCGTCCTTATCAATCTTGTCTTGGGTCACCACTGGAACTGATTTTATTTCCACATTCTTCCGCTTTCGACCACAAGAGGGTGCCGGTTGTAAAGGTTTTCGGGCAACATCCGCAAACGTCTTCCCTTGTTTTGAGGCTAAGAGCAAGATCTAGTATCCTATTGTTATTTTTGGGGATAGGGTTGAGCTGTGACAGATCACAGAGTGCCACAGTATCTAACAACAGTTCGCTCTTGTAGTCCATCTCATTGCAGCTAGCTATCATACTGCAATTGCTTGACAGAATTCATGAGCCATTGGGTACATTAAAATCGCCAAATAATGCAAAAGAATTCTGTTCATTTGAATTTAGGATAATGTTTTGAAGATTTGAATAGAAGTTTGACAGGTCATTTTTATTAGGATAGGAAGGCAGATAGCAAACGCATGCATTTATTGTCTGACCATTAATTTAAGGAGGCAATATGCTAATCCAGACATCTTCTAGTTCGCTTTCCCAGGAGACCTGTTTGACGGCAGAGTATTGTATTTTAACTGCTACGAGGACATCGCCTCCATCGTCTTTGACAAATGAATATAATATGTGACATTGAACTATGATAATATTTATAACAATAATTTTAAATTTATATTTTTCTGACACTTACATAATAAATTATCAAAACAATTGAATGGTATTAAATAATTTATGTATTGTTAAAAATTCGATACATATTGCTATATCAGTTACTTGACGATTAATATTTTCACACCACTAAGGCAGAATGTGTCGAATTACCTGAACACTATTTTACAACCATATTCTTGCATATAAAGATTATTTGATAAAAAAGTTAAGATCTTAACAGCTGTCAAGTTCCATAGCAGTTCAAATAACGTCGTACGTACCTATTGATTCAAAGATTTTAGCCATTGCCTTGTCACTGTATACCGTTATGATCGAAAGATTTAATCTTAGATTCCTCTATCAGTTTCCATAATCGTTTCTTACGACATCCACAGGAAAAAATGGAGTATTGGGCCAGCTTACTTCAAAAACACACGGCTATTTAAAAAAATGATTATTTTAATTTATTAAATGAATAATGCCTTTTTTGGTCTATAAACCTTCTAAGGAATAGGCCTGTACCTAACTGTCAGTATATAGGCAAATAAGCTATCTTAGCTTATTAAGCAAGTAAACTTTACAGAAACAAGTTCAGAAATTACGTTGAAAAAATTGTGTTCTTTATCACTGTTTTTATAAAACTGAAGTAACAAACTAACTTAGTCGTAGTCTACCAAATGGTAAGTGGCTACTGCAGTATATGGACACCATTTTATTTTGTTTTACATGGGGAAATGCTTCCCCCATTCTCCTTCTCAGGTAAGGCGCACTAGAACACGTGGCGCGCCCTCCCCTCCGGCTTCCAACTTCACCTACGCAACAGATGCCTCCGTGTCCGATGGCCATGGAGCCATAAAAAACGAGCACTCAAAAGCACTAACCTTCCTGACTCCAGCAGCGGATCTGGTCTATGGTTTCGTCGCAAACCAAGATTCGGCTGCGTGCGTGCGGGACAGCGGCGTCTCGCAATAGCGACACTCCTCTCCCCCCGCAGCCCCACCACCACCGCATCAATGGTGCGGCCCCGTCAGAGTCGCGGAGGATAGAACGAGTGGCGCATCGTCATACCAACGCTCCTCTTCCTCCGAGACTCCCCATCAGCCGCAGCTCCCGAACACACACCCGAAGTGGGCTCGCCGAGCCCACTCGAGTGGCCACCTTGGGCCGACCTTACACCACGGGTGAGTAAAGTGGTTTCCTCTGTTCACTGTTGGTGTCAAATCCGCGGCTACTAAGCCCCTCCACCACGACAAAGCGGGAACCCGTTGGGGTGAGGGGGGGGGGGGCGGAGTCCATGGACACCTGCAGTTAACTTAAAACAAAGAAGGCTACAGACGCGTAATCACTTTCGAGTACTAATTATATTGCCGTAATTATATTGTTCACTTCACCCTTCAGTCCAGACCACAGCATTGTAAACATTGCTATTTAGCCATAGAAATAGGTAAGCGGTGGTATTTACCATGACGAACCCCTATGCTAGAACTAAGTCCTACATCTAGTATAATTATGTGTATACTTTGTTCATACTAATAGAGTAAGCATTACGAAATTTAATTAAGTTAAAACATAATATCTGGAGCTAAAATAAAGCTGAAAATGCTTGCTAAAAGCACTGTCGCATGTCCATTTCTTCGCAGTGCCTACGTCAGGTAGTTTACCCAACCCGGATTAATGAGATTGTATTAAGGGATTGATATCAATCTCTTTTTGCCTTTGGTAAGTATTTTTGGACATAAATCAAATTAAAATTTGGCATCTATAAAGATTCGACTTTTCATTCAAGCTACGAAAACTTATGTTGAAAATAAATTTAAAATAATATTTAGGTTTTGTATAGGAAATTTAAATTTAGCAAAATTAATGAAAGGCTTCGAGCTATATAACTTTAATACTCTAGGCTAAAAAAAGATTAGTTTTAAGAATATTTATTTATTTTATTTATTTCTTTTTTCTTTTTTTACATCTACCTTATAATAAGGGATATAAAGGCCGGACTTAATGCTTTGCGGCATTCTCTACCAGTTAACCCTGGATGATTTGAGTAGCTGTGGTAGGTGCAACACCACTCCATAAATTAAGAAATAAGGAAAAACATTATATCTTATAACAAAAAGCAAATAAATAAAATATTTTAAACTATACAAACATAATATCTACTTTGTATAAAAGAAAAAAAATAATACTAAATATATAACCGGATATGTATACAAAATCTCTATGAATTCTTAAAAAAAATAACCGATTTATCAAGATTTTTTTTAAGTTTATTAATTAATCCGAATTTATCCTGGAAAGGAAGAGAAACGTTTTTCTATCCTTTAAAAAATAGGAGTTATTTTGAATATATTATATACAAACAGTAATCAAACATTTTCCCTGTTCTAGACGATAAAAATTCTCTCTTTTATTGAGAGTGTTTCTACCCCGGTTTCCTGCGCCATTGTTATAGTTTTATGTGAGTAATAAACAGCATGACGAATTACTAGTTCTTTATATGATTGTTGTGAGACTTTGATCAGTCGACCCTTGTAATTCCCCAAGAGAGAATAAAAAACATTTGTGTTATTCAACTTAAGAAGCAAATATAATACGCCATAGAGCGAATTATTGATGTAAAGTTTCAAAAGATTGTCTAAGACAAATTTAAAAAAATATATTAGTATTCATTCCCTGTTAAACGTTTTTTGTTCAAAAAGAAGTGTCTTTAATTATTTAACAGAGTGCCACAACCCAGCAGTGCACTTTTTCTCTACTCTTTTAGTTGGAATGTTTAACAAGAATTACGCGAATACTACACATTGAATTATAAGAATTAATAATAATAATAATAAAAAATAGAAATAATTTAAAAGACACTATATTTATATAAAAGAAAATATAACTGACGTTAGTTACCCACACTTCGAAAAGTCTGCAGTATGTGAACATGTTTAAGATTGTTCCCATCATTACATCAGTTTTAAAAAATAACTTCAATTCCTACAAAAGATGATTCCTGAGGCTGTACGCTACTATCTGCATCCCATAACAAATCCAAACCCAAGATACCACTGCAAGACACACTGAAAACTCGTTCTGCGTATATCGGATCAAAAATTAAAGTGCTGTAAACCACCCGAAACGTCGTTAATATAAAGTAAATTGAAATAGTATATCCCGAAATAAAATCCCTAAAATTGTTTCATTTAATTAATTATACAATCTATAATGTTCTTTCCTCGCTCAAAGGCTAAGTATAGCCACTCAGCGGGGAAACGCAGCCAGCGTTCTTGGCACGATACCGCGGGTAGTAGGACTATATGATATTTAAGTTTCTAGTTTTAGTTTTTTTTTTGAAGTGTTAACTTCTTTAGCGGCGTTGTGCACTTTTTTTGTAATGGGTAAAAAATGTAAAACTCGCGTCAGGACACGTGACCTGATCGAAAATTAGTAAGACGGACGGAGAGTAGACAGCCGGCGCTTGCGCGAACGTTCATGTGTGTAAACTTTTTAATGTATTTTACATTGTCATGTTTGTGTACGATAGCGCAATAAATAAATATTGTATTCTACCACATAAATGATAGTACTTTTATACTGATAATTAAAGCAATTCGTGCAATATTATTCCCTAACCATTCCAAAATATCAAAAATGCACAACGTTAATATTCAAGTTTTCACTTCTGCCGGCACTCCCGGAGTGCAACCAGTCGTTTCTTTATTATTATAGTTTTTAATATTGTAGATAAAAATAAGTATTATTTAAATTTTGACATTACAAACAAACATTTCAATTAGAAAAAAAAAATTAAATAAATATATTTTTATGAAATTTATCTTCATAAAATGTACCGTGTAAGGTAGACTGGGGCAAGTGTGACAGTGGGGCAAGTGTGACAAATGCAAATTATGCGGCATAAATGCGGTTTTTGGTTAAATGCCAACTATTAAACAACGCAGAAACTTTTACGCTATTGACTATACCGACAGTTAAGTATGTAACTTAAACTATTTTATCGACAGAGATCATTTTTTAAAAACTACTCAACTAGCGATAGCCCGCGCAATTTTAAGAGCCGAAGTTTTTAAGTTTTTCGATACGTCTTTCAGTTATTTTAAATAAGATACAAGGTGAGTGATAAAGAATAATATTGATACTTATAGTGTAATATGTTTCTGTGACCTGAAATCGACTATTCCTTGAAATACGGATACAGTTATACTTGGTCACCTAATACCTAACATTGGGGTAAGTGTGACACTGTCACACTTACCCCGGTCATCTTGTATGAGTATATCGTAACTAGTGATGGGACAGCCTATTTTTTTAACCGACTTTCAAAAAACGAGGGTGCTATTTACCTGTGTTCTTGTATGTATTTATATTTAAGTATTTACTTTTATATTTATAATTAATAACCAAGCGAGCAAAGCGTGTGAGATCTCAGAATCACATTTTACGAATTTTTGTTTGTATGTGAATTTGTACTTGTGTTTGTATGTATATATATTTTGTACGTACGGTAATACGGTTTTGTATGTACAGTGAGGTATGTTTTGTAGACTTATCTGATTTTAATTAAATTTAAAATGCATATATATATAATACAAATAAAAAACTGATGTTTTTTAGATATGGAGGGGGGGGGTCAGAAGGGGTGAACATATTAGTTCATGGGGTATGCTTTTAGCCTAAAACTAATTATAAAAACCTAAAATCAATTTTAAATTATAGAAAAAGCATCATTTATGTTTATTTTGTTTGATTTAGATGGTAAAAAACTATATACCAAAAAAATCAGATAAATACTCTCGAGAAACTCTGCTGGAGGCTATCAAAGCTGTACGGGAGCAACATATGGTACCGTTTAAGGCAGTCAAGGTTTACGGTGTCCCTAGAATAACCATAATCACACACGTAAATTGTGATCGAGGCGTGAAATCGAACACTCATGGTAGGTCAACAGCGTTAAACAATGGTATGGTTTTGGTTTGGAGTACGTATTCAGGCTCTGATATAGTAGATATTATCAGTGACAAAGATTCTGGAAGTATTCAAGAAAATTAATTCAGTCGAGAAAAAACAAAAATTTTAGAAGCAAAAAGGAAAAATCAACGCACATTCTTACGATACATCCTGATATCCATACAGAACCAATATTAAAGCTGCGATCGACATTTAAAAAATCTTTTAAGTAAATAGTATATTTATTAATAATATTTTTATTCAACAGAAATAGTATAATATAAGTACATACCAAAGATTATATTATTTTATTACTGATTGTTAAGGTTTCTGATTTAAAGTTATTTTCTGCCGACTTCCAAAAAGGAGACGGTACTCAATTTGACTGTGTTTTTTTTATGTGTGTTACCTCATAACTTTGTACTAGGCGAACCAATTTCGATGATTCTTTTTTTATAAGAAAGCTGATAGTTCTCGTGTGGTCCCATATGAGTTTGATCAAGGTCAGACCAATAGTTAGTGAGTTATTCTTAAATAACCTATATTGAAGTCGCTTATGTTGAAGTCGGCTGTACAAAATTTTTAATTTTAAATTATTCACTGAGCATTGTTTTTATTACTCTTTCAAAACATTTAGGGCAAGTGATACATAAATCCATTTATAGGCACATCACTATATCGGTCAAAAACTGTCACACTTAACCCAAACGGGGAAAAATCCATTGTTACATAAAAATGGACGTTCAAATCGTTCTAATAGTTCATAAAATATATTAACATTAGTATCATCTCATCAATTTTCTCGAAAATTACAGATAATAATAAAGTAACTACAAAAAGAAGCGTACTGTCACACTTACCCCATCAATGGGGCAAGTGTGACAGTACGCTTCTTTTCTTCCACCTTATTTAGTTTTAACTGTATCAAATTACAAAATGCTACTTATAGATATTAAAATGTTTGATCAAACAAACAACCACTTAATAATTGATGTTTTGAAACGGAATTATCTATGTTAAACCCTTACAGAGTAGAAGTATTTAAATGTTCATTTTCGTTTTAATTAATTTATGTCACACTTGCCCCGGGTGACTCTATATTATAAAACATGGTGAATATAGAAATATCTCTAATTATTATTGTTGCAATCAAACACACTTATGATTCAACTCATAGTGAGTTTACAAGATTCCCTGTTCTTTATCTAATAATAACTGGGGCTCAAATAAGCTCTGCCCCGACTATTATTGCGTTAAAGCATTTCTCTTCGTTCTGAGGACTGCAGTGATAAAACAAATAGTAGCGTTTATTTATATGTAGTATGAAATAAAAAGTGATATATTTTTAATGCTAATTCTATCACATTTATTATTCTATAATATTTAATGATTTTTTGAGATCGGCTGAACTGATTTGATTGATTCTACTTTTATTAATTAAGTTATACTTCTAGGGTAGACACCGTTAAATTAAAAAAATATCGTTACGGTTGGAAAATATGGGTTGAAGTTTTTAATGTTAACATTTAGATGACGTTGCAGTCATTTCCTTACACTTGTGGTAAATAATTTAATTATTGAAAAAAAGTTAAACCGAAAAAAAGAGTAAAATAATTTCTATACAGAAGCTTTTCAAATCGTGGCTTTAATTAATAATGCATTATTCTTTGTTTACGGATTGAGATTTACTTTTTCTTTTTAATAGTTTAATTATTTCATATGTGTTTTTTTAATTAAAAAATAAATAAAAAGATATTAAACAAATTACATATATTAATAAACACATCATTGAAATAGTTTAGTTTTACAAAGTAAAATGTATTATTTGCCTTTGATTCTTACGTCTCACGACGTAGCAGTTACTAACTCTGACTACGTACGATAATGTAATGTCATATTTATGTCAGCAAATAAATCAGAAACTTGGACAACTGTTCTGAAGATTTGCTACCTAAAATTTGCGACTACTATAAAATTCAGAAATAATATTCTGGAATATATTCATGAATAATATGTTTTATAAATTTTAACGTTTCTAACAACAATGTTAAAAAATATTGTAGATTAAAGGATAGAACGTATATAAAAATATCTCTGTAGAGAACATAAAAAGTCATATAAACGGTCAATAGAAATGAAATGGAATGAAATGAAATGAAATGAAATGAAATTTATTAATACATACATTACATTATAGTTACAGTTATTTTTGAGCTCTGAAGCCTGCGTTAGTTAAAACTGTGCTACAGGCCTCAGACTTCCCCATCTATTGTCAAAGTATTATAATGTATATTAGTATTATAAAGAAATAATAAAAATAATATAAAAAGTAATAATATGGTACTAATTCTATTCTAAGGCCAAGTTACGCGCGCGCGCGCAAGTGTGTGTGTGTGTGTGTGTGTGTGTGTGTGTGTGTGTGTGTGTGTGTGTGTTTGTGTGTGTGTGTGTGTGTGTGTGTGTGTGTGTGCGCGTGTGTGTGTGTGTGTGTGTGTGTGTGCGTGTGTGTGTGAGTGTGTGTGTTATTAAGTGATCTTCGTGAACAAATCTTCAGTCGCATCGTAATTCAAGTCGTTAAGAGTTTGTTTTAGGATTTTCTTAAATTCGTGGTTATTAAGATTAATAACCGTTTTAATATTTCTGTTAATAACAGTTTTAACTTTGTTAAATAATTTATTATAGAGCATTGGTGCACAAAATTTGTAGCTATTTCTTGCAAACACGGTCCTGACCCTAGGTACGGGTAGTCTTGTTACTCATTTGTTACTTTTAGGAAGACCAGGCACAAAAAGGCGGTGATACCTACGGAGACACTGATATATAAATAATTTACGTACTGATAACATACCGCACCGCTTGTACAGGTCAAATGTGGGGTATTTAAAAGGCAACCGCAGCATAACTTTAAGGACGGTGCGTTGCGCACGCTCTAGTAGAATGAGGTGTGTCTTTGCTGCGCACCCCCAGACGCAAATATAATATGAAATAATGCTCTCACACAGGGACCTATAGGTTAGCAAAAGAACATCATAACTAGCCACATCACGTAAATTTTTAAATATGTAAACTAGCCTCCTTGTTTTACTCGCTAGAGCAGTTACTTGTGGGACCCAGCTAAGCCCTTCATCAACAATAACTCCCAAATACTTTATGCTTGTCACACGTGACAAATAATCACAATTACACGTGGCAGGTAACCGCAGTAGCCTGTTACATGGGTGAGTATGGATTTGAATCTGGAAGTTATTGCCAGGTCGAGAACTGGTAGATATACCAAAACAAACATATTTTGTTTTAGCAGTGTTCAGAGCGAGTAGGCTATCTTCAAGCCAAGACGTTACAGTTTTTATCCCTTTTTCAGCGAGACTCCTAACATTACTCCACGATGTGCCGTGAAACAAAAGTACTGTGTCATCTGCAAACATCACGATGTCGACACCCTTTAACTGCAACTTACATAGGTCATTTATATAGGCGAGAAAGAGAGTTGGGCCTAGCGTACTGCCTTGAGGCACACTAAAATGGCAGATAGCGCTGTTACTTACATGTTCCTTGATCCTGACTACTTGTGGCCTGTTACTTAAGTAGGACCTGAACCATTGCAGTGGAACACCTCTCATACCCAGGTTTTCTAGCCTTGTCAATAGTATAGGGATCGACACCGTGTTAAATGCCTTTTGAAGGTCGAGAAAGACACCAATACACCTTTCACTTTTGTCTAAGTAAGAGTTCACTGAGGACGAGAGATGGAGGACAGCATCCTCAGTAGATTTGTTCTTCCTGAATCCGTATTGGTTAGGGCTGAATAGGTCAAATTTTTCGAGGTAGCTAACCAGTCTACTGTTTACAATTTTTTCTAGGACTTTAGAGATAGTTGGTAACAATGAAATAGGTCTGTAATTCGACGGTAGATTTTTTTGACCATCTTTATAGATAGGTGTAACTAAAGCCTTTTTGAAGATGTCTGGGAAGACACCGGTTTTTAAGCTAAGGTTTGTTAGATAAGTTACAGGTTCAACAATAAAAGGACATGCATATTTTATGATGTGTGATGTTATACTGTCCCATCCAGGGGTACTACTTGATCTCAAGCTGGAAATAAATTTATGAACTTCGGCGCAATCAGTCAAAAACAAGGAAAAAGAATTTGACAACGAGTTCGACCTGGCTGCATTGATAGACAATTGTTCTTGTGTAAGTCCTAATTTGTTAATAGTTTTATTCGCCAACTCGAGACCAATTGTAGTAAAGTACCCGTTTACCTCATCGAGAGACTCTGTTGTAGATGTTTTAATGTTGAGAAGCTCCTCAGATGTATTTTGAGTTTTTTTTACTCAAGTTACAAACATCTTTAATTAAATTGCAAGTACTTTTAATGCATCCTGTATTTTGATTGAATTTAGAGCGGTAGTAATTTGTTTTACTTAATTTAACAAGCTTGTTACATATGTTTCGGTAGCTACAGTATATAGTTTTTAGATTTTGATCGTTTGGTGCGTTTTTAAGTTGTCTCTGAAGCTTATTCCTTTTACGAATTGAAATAAGGATACCTGGCGTAATCCACGGTTTTAGTCTTTGTTTTCTATGAGGTATGGAAGCTTCTTTTGTATTAATGCTAATGATAGATTGTAATTTAGACACTAAATATTCGGCAGTTTCATTAACTGAGGTTAGTTTGTAGTAATCATTCCAGTTTTCATTAGCCAATTGTGTTTTTATCGCATCAAAGTCAATTTTATAGCGCTTAGTATTAGTATTAGGTACAGACTTATTAATTTCCGGACTATTTAAAATTAATAGTATGGGTGAGTGGTCAGTTAGTGGATCAAATACAAAGGTTTGCCAATTACTTTTCGTTTTAACCATAAAGTGGTCAATACATGATTCTGAGCGTGTGGGTTTGTCAATACCCTGAAGTAAGCCATAGTATGCCATGAGACTTATGTAACTTGTACCACTCATAGATACGTTCCCCGGCAATATATTTATATTTATATCACCAGTAAGTATTATAGTATTTTGAGGTGTGTCTTTCAATATCCGCTCTAGAGAATTAAGATAATTCGCAGGATTCGGAAAGCCTGCTGGTCTGTAAGAATAAATAACCGCACAGCTTTCTTCAATATTCAGAACCAAACAGTTACCTTCTGAACAATCCGGTTCTTTTGCAGAGACCACAATACCACTGCGCACATACGCTACTACACCATCATTTTGGTTCAGTTTATTTTTTGTATAGAACATAAGATAGTTATCTAATAGCGGCGGTGACTTGATCTCATTTGTCCAACATTCGGTTAGTACAAGAATGTCTATGGGTATATTAAGCGACTCAACAAACACTAGAAAATGATCCAAATTACAGTGGATACTCCTTATATTAACTGACAGAATAGACAGTGAGTTTGGAGTTATCTGGACAAGTCGCTTGCATAATGCAGGGTCCGCCACCTCAGTACAAGTGGGGTTACAAACGAGATTTAATTCATTTTGAACAATACAATTATTTTTATTATTGAATTTTAATTTTAAGGAGCAAACTATTGTTACATTGACAACGACGCACTGATTTTTCAAAAGTTATAGTAGATTGTATATATGTAATTAGTGTAGTAGAAAGTTGGGCTTGCATGTAATACGATCTAAACTCTAAAAGTCTTGTAGTCATGTAGTATGAATGAGTAGTGTTATGTAATAAGTAATGTAGAAATGTTGTGTTACATGTGCATTGCATATATATGTATCTATTACTGTTGACTTGTGATCGGCGACATGAAATGGTAATTATAATATATAATAACTGTGTATGTATTATGTTGTGTATATGATTATAATTGTAAATAAATGGATTGTGTGTATTGGTGGGTGAGTTCGAGTAAATGGCCTTACAATTACAAAGATTTAAAACAAAATAAAGAAATGAATCAATTAACAGTAAGAACTGTGCAAAAGTTTTGTAAAAATACGTTTCATAAAAATAGCTTAAATCTAGTCATTCTGTAGACAACTTATTGAGGTCTTCATGGCCCTTGATCAGAATAGGCTTGGATTGCTCAGATTGCTTTAAGTATACTCTTCCAGCTGAGGTCCAACAGAAGAGGTAATTATTTTTCTTAGCGAAATCTCTCGCGGCTGCATACAACTGCCTCGTTTTTTGCGGTAAGTTGTCCGAGATATAAATTGGTTTTGCCGGTCCGTCCATCGAAATATCTTTTGTATTCAGATTTTTTGAGGTTCGAGATAAATTTATCCTTCGTAAGGCAGCTTATAAAATCTGCTATAATTGGCTTATTTCCCTCGTTTTTAGTATTAATTATATATATATATATATATTTATATATATTTTTTACGTCCGACTGTTGAAGCGTTGAACCCAGGACTCCGCCTGTCTTTACCAGTATATTTAATAAATCATCCTTGGTTTCATGAGTTTTCTTTGGGACGTTACGTAATTCAATTTTTGTAGCATGGGATTCACGCTCGTATTTTTCTTCTAATTCTTGGATACGCTTGCAGTAAGCACTGTTTTACTCTTCTAGAATGTGTACTTTTTCCAAAAGCGAATCGTATTTATCAGACATAAAGTTAATTGATTGACGTATTTCCTCATTCTGTTGTTTAATCTCCCCCATACATTTAAGAATTATGGAATATTTGCTGTCTTGTTCATTTTTGAAAGACGTAAACAGTGATAGGAATTTGTCATGAATCATACTTAGTTCGTCCGAGATATCATTACTATGTTTTCTTTTCCTTAGACCGGTGTTTATATAATATTCGTTTTCGGGGGTAGTATGAATATTTGATTCGGAGTCGCAATGTTGTAAGTTTGTTCGGAGCGCCGATGATGACGCACCCAAAGGCGAGCAGCTAAGCGGCATTGCGGAAGGTACCAGGCAAGTATAAATTAGAAGGAAATTATTGCAGATGTTACGCTTTTATGATTCAATATAGTTATCCTTGTTCTACAAGTGTGGTATAAAACACTCAGTGTTCGACAGCGTCTCAGGTAGGGCGTAGGGATCAGCTTAGTTTGGACGGTATCGGCACGATCGGCTAGCCGCACGTTCCGTCCAATGTATCTTGAAATCACACGCTGCGCGTGTATTAATACAATAGAATAATGAATAGACTCACTGACTATTTGCGTGTGCGCCGCCGTTTGTATGCACGTTGTAACGGGTAATGAAGAACACCTCTTTGCGCTTATGCTATCTTATTATTTTAAATTTAATTTTCACACCAAAATTTAATTAATTTTTACGATTGAGACAAAAAAGCAATTAACACGTCTATACTCTTTCGAGGTCCAGGGGGGTCCATTGCAATAGTTTAGTTTTACAAAGTAAAATGTATTATTTGCCTTTGATTCTTACCTCTCACGACGTAGCAGTTACTAACTCTGACTACGTACGATAATGTAATGTCATATTTATGTCAGCAAATAAATCAGAAACTTGGACAACTGTTCTGAAGATTTGCTACCTAAAATTTGCGACTACTATAAAATTCAGAAATAATATTCTGGAATATATTCATGAATAATATGTTTTATAAATTTTAACGTTTCTAACAACAATGTTAAAAAATATTGTAAAGGATAGAACGTATATAAAAATATCTCTGTAGAGAACATAAAAAGTCATATAAACGGTCAATAGAAATAAAATATTCTGCGACAATAGTGCCAGTGATTTAACAATGATCAAGGAGACTGGACGCCGAAGCCTATTGAAAAGTATTTGTACAATAAAGGGATATATTTGATCTTATGCGACAAAAGAACGGTAAGTTACTAAATCTCGTATGAATATGAGAATCTGCCGCTAGCCTCGGGTTGAATTCTAGCACGGAACTAATTAGTTATGAAAAGACGTTCACGATACAGGACAAATTTCTTTTAATTAGTAGGAGGGGGAATGGTGTGTTGTGATAGCACGATAACGCTTTAAAAAAACATTGTTACACATTTAATATAATTAATATAAATATTTTAAAAAAAGGCAAAGAAACGGGACTAAAATTAAATTTCGGAAGAAAAACATCGCAAGGAAACGTACACGTTTGAGCAAAAAAAATCCCAAGACATGTGAACACGCCTTGGGGCATATCGGTTGATATTTCCTTCCTCTAAAATCCTTTCGGAAATGAGTCGAGGTCTGTACCTAGAAGTGAGACGTGTATCGGCTGTAACTTTAACATAATAGTTATAAAAGGTTTCAGAAACACAGACAAGTTAGTGTCTAATGTAATTTGTAGACAAGTTTCCTTAGCCACAAAAAGTGAGATTATGGTTTTACAAAAAAAAAAGTTTATACTTATCTACGGGAGGAGCGAGCTTAAGGGGTAAGTTTCTGCTCCCACACCTCCCCTTACTCCCTATAAAGATATCAGACAATAAAAGAAGGCATAAAAAGTTAAATTATGGTTTTACATAAAAATAATCTAACTATAACTAAACTATAACTAACATAAAGAGTTCTTATACAAATTCTTTAAACTTCAAATGTAGAGTAAATGTAGTTGCAGTTGTGATAAAGAAAATACATAAAGAGATACTAATTATCTTCAAACGAGGTAAGAAACATAATTTTATCTTATTACGTGGATCTTAGCACTAGGTATGCGCCGGCCCAGAGATGAGAATAGTATTCTATGTGAGGCTGAATCTGCGCCTTGTAAACTTGCAACCGCTGTACCGGCATGAAATACGCTCTCACTATGCTGAGCATGCCAAGTTTTTAAGAAGCCAATTTAGCCGTCCCTTCCAATTGACCGTGGAACTGTATGTTATTCGATTTGTCGACGCTGAGGATTCTGGTGCTGGATGACGGTAAATACGTTAATAACTTGAGTTTTATAAAAAAAAAACTATATTATTATATCAACCGGAAGGCCAAGGGCTGCGGCAACTCTGTTAATCTGTTAATCTTATCTTCTACTATATAAAAATCCATTTTTTTTGTTCGAATTTTATGCGCTGCCATTAGATTGCAGTAATACTTTTTCTACATATTACTTACACTTCCGCAAAGGTTATAGGCATAGTACAATAACTTACAGTAGGTGGAGCGCGTATCCTACCGACAAATTTATTTAAAAGTTATATATCATTCATTTTAAATTTTATGATAATATTCACATTTCGTAATCTTTTTAAATTTGAAATTAGGCTTTCAGATTTCACTTTCAAGTCAAAATTGTTTTATAATTTATGAAGTGAAAACTTCTTTAGCATCGTTGTGATTTGAAACTCAATGAAACGAAAAAGCGACACTAAAAGAAGACAAACATATAAAGCAATAGGATAGGCCTACGAGAGAATGAGATAGAATATATTACTAATATACTAAAACAGAAGAGCAGTTTTGTTTGTTTAAACACGCTAATCTCTGGAACGACCAAGCTGATTTGATGTTTGCTAAGCAAGTCGGAAGAAAAAGCTCTCCTGAACTGCTTTATCCACGTGCCCTGGCGTAATAGTTAGTGATACGTAAATACAATGTTCTACAGAATTATAGATTTTCCCCTATTTAAAAAAAGTCGCAATACAATAGGCCTATTATTTATAAATAATCCAAAATAAGGCATTTTGCAACAAAACATTTTGAAAATAAAAAAGTGATATATGAGCATTATTATTAGGCTTGACATATTAATCCTTATAAACGAAATTTACTTCATCATTATGGAAATTTTACGAAGATGAACTTTGCTCTGTATAGCATGTAATTTTGGCGCTTATTTAAAGAGATAAGAAAAATTAAATAGTAAAAAACAATTTAATACCATTAATACTCTGCTCGGCGCGCGAACGACGCGTCTATGCGAAGTGTCATGTACATGTACGAGTATTTATATACAAGGGTGATACCGTGGGGAACAGCTAGTAGTCAGTATAAAGTGGTTGAGATAATAATCTCGGTCTCCTCTGTGTGCGGTGCTATAAAAATCATTAATATAACTTTTAAATGTTATAATAAAGAATTAAAAAATTACAAATTTATTATAATTAGTAGAATCAGGCGTTTCTTTGCGGAAATCCATTAAAATGAGGTTGTTAAAAATTAATTTGCTTAATTCCGCGTAAACAAAGGAAATGATGTGTCCTGTCCAGTTTGAAGGGAGACTCCCACCCTCCCTCAATTGCGTACACTATACCCGTCATCACCCTTTCCAGCAACCCCACCCATACTCACAGCACCATTATCAATATTCTCAGCACCACCTCTCCCAAAAACACCATACTAGGAACGACACATCACTCTCGATATTAAGACACGTGTTCCGTCTCTACACGAGGTATCCTCAGATTAAGTAGACTCTGCCGAGGCTGGCCGCTAAGCTATCTTAGCAATCTCATTACAAATTTATAATCAAATAAATAAAACTAATTATATTTTACCTATAGTACTCGTATACAAAGAGGGCTCTGTATAACATAAGTAAAATCATTCAAAGTCTTTCTTAAAGATCTTCTTATTCTTCTTCGATCGATTCGATTCTTAAAGATTTCAGAAAGAGCCAACTGTCGAAGCTGAAGAGCGAGTGTGGCAACGTCGTTTCCAAAACACCTGAGATTTTGAGTGAGATTGCGAGGTTCTATGGACAGCTGTACATGTCATCGTTGGAGCCACACGCAAGTGTGTAACGATACAAGAGCGAGTTTTATCCGACACTATTCTCATGATATCCTGGACGTCAGTCTAAACGAGATTATAATGGCTCTCCAGCACCTTAAAAACGGTAAAGCCCCAGGCGAGGATGGAATTACTGCGGAGCTTCTGAAAGCGGGTGGAAAACCGGTACTTGAATTCCTTCAGAGGCTTTTTAATTCCGTCCTTCATGGTGGCATTAAACCGGAGGCGTGGAGCAGAAGTGCGGTGGTCTTGTTTTTCAAGAAAGGTAACAACGCTCTCTTGAAGAAATATAGACCGATTTCCCTTCTGAACCGCGTCTATGTGTTGTTTTCGAGAGTCATTACGAATCGCCTCGCAAGCAAACTCGACGACTTCCAGCCTTCCGAACAAGCCGGTTTCCGAAGACGCTTTACTACCATAGACGATATGCACACCCTTCGGCAAATTATACAGAAGACAGAAGAGTCTAATCTGCCACTTTTCTTTGCGTACGTAGACTATGAGACAGCCTTTGATTCCATCGAAATTTGGACGGCGCTACAGTCTCTTCAGCGGTGCCAAGTTGACTGTCGGTATATCGAAGTGCTGAAATGATTGTACAGTAAAGCTAGGATGGCTATCCGAGTACAAAACCAGAGTACGAAACCTATCTAATTGCAGAGAGGTGTAAGACAGGATGATGTTATATCCCCTAAACTCTTCACCGCGGCATTGGTAGAAGTTTTCAAGCTTCTGGACTGGAAAGGATAGAGTATTAACATTAATGGCGTGTACATCACTCACCATCGATTTGCCGACGATATAGTCCTTATGGCAGAATCGCCGGAGGACCTAAGCACTATGCTCAATGATCTCAATAGTGTTTCCCAACGGATAGGTCTAAAGATGAACATGGACAAAACACAAAGATCTTGTTTAATGTCCATGTCACACCTATGCCAGTAGTTGTTGGGAGCACTAAGCTCGAATTTGTTGACGAGTATGTTTACCTGGGACAAATAGTCCGACTAGGTAAGTCCAACTTGGACCAAGAAGTCAATCGACAGATTCAACTCGGATGGGCAGCGTTCGGGAAATTACGGAACATCTTCTCGTCAGATATACCACAAAACTTGTAAAACAAGACTGTACAATCACTGTGTGTTGCCAGTAATGACCTATGGAACTGAGACGTGGTTCTTCACTGCTGGCCGGATGAGGAAGCTCAAGGCCGCTCAGCGAGCTATGGAGAGGGCTATGCTCGAAGTTTCTCTGCGTGATAAACTTAGAAATGAGGATATCCGAAGTAGAACCAGAGTGACCGACATAGCGCAACGGATTAGTAAGCTGAAGTGGCAATGGGCCGGCCATATAACTCGATGAACCGACAACCGATGGGGAAAAAAGGTTCTCGAGTGGCGGCCTCGTACCGGCTGACGAAGTGTAGGGCATTCCCCGACTAGATGGAGTGACGACCTGGTAAGATACGCAGGAAGTCGATGTATGCAGGTGGCTCAGGACCGTGTTTTGTGGCACTCCATTGGGGAGGCCTATGTTGAGCAAAGGACTTGTGAAGGGCTGTAGTGATGATGATGATGATAGTAACGAAAATGTAAGGTAACATTTTAATCGGTGTATTTATTTTAATTATAACATTACTAGCCGTACCCCGCAATTTTGCCCGCGTGGAATTTATTGCGATTGTATTTCATGGGTTTTTCCATTTTTTTTCACCGAGAGGGCAATCGACGGATTCAACTCGGCTGAGCAGCGTCGGGAAATTACGACACATCTTTTCGTCAGGTATACCTAAAACCTTGAAAACGAGATTGTACAACCAGTGGATATTGCCAGTGTTGACCTATGGAACCGAGACGTAGTCCTTCATTGTTATCCGTATGAGGATGCTGACGGTCGCTCAGCGAGCTATGGAGAGGGCTACGCTTAAGGTTTCTCTGCGTGATAAACTTAGAAATGAGGATATTTGCAGTAGAACCAGAGTGACCGGCAAAGCTCAACGGATTAATAAGCTGAAGTGGCAATGGGCCGGCCATATAGCTCGAAGAACCGACAACCGATGGGGAATAATGGTTCTCGAGTGACAGCCTCGTTCTGGTAGGTGAAGTTTAGGGCGACCCCCCACTAAATGGAGTGACGACCTGTTAAGCCATGCAGGAATTCAATGGATGCAGGTGGCTCAGGACCATGTTTTGTGGCAGTCCTTGTGGGAGGCCTATATGTTCAGCAGTGGACTTCTGAAGGGCTGTAATGATAATTATGATACAAAGAAATTTAAGTCGAAAGAAAATATTCTTTTGATTTATTACTCCAAAATTTAGGCTCTAAATATCTAAAAATAAGGATTGTAAAATTTTTTTTGCTATAAAATTAAACTTTTATGTTATACCTTATGCCGCACTTGTGGTTGTAAATTATCAAATTAAATAAATAATTGCTGTGAAATGTATTTGTTTTATATTTTATTTCATTTGAACGTTTCACTCCTACTCTGTGTGAACTGGACACGTTTTTATGAAACAAATTTTCTTTCTAAAATATATTATGGCGTATTTATCTTACTCGTCCTGTTAGGTAGTTATAATTTTAGAATTTAGGTATTAATAATGAACATAAAAACTTTACGTAATGACATGAAAAATAAATTTTTATCTTTTATTTAATTTTGTTGAAGAGTTTTATTTTATGCCATAGTTTATAAAAAAATAATTTACTTAGAGCCTTGTCGGTTAAACCAACCTTCATCAATAGTACAAGAAAAGCAATTTTATGTAAATAAAATCACATACAAGAAGCTCTGCTTGTATTAGTTTATCTTCGCTCCTGAGGGATATTAAACCAATCTTGTATACCAGGTATTATACGCGTGTCGTTCAGGGAAAACTTGATTTGTGTTCCTATTCGTAATGTGTTTCTATAGCAATATAACTTATTTTTGTTTATTGGTTATTTTGATTTCTATATAATATAATAATATATATTTCTTATAATCTATTTATCTATCTATCTACAATATAATAAAATATTAAAACTCTAACACTACGATTCCTGTACATTGAACATTTTTTTGAAATTTGCATTGGGGTATACTATAATTATGATCGATACAGATACCAAAACAAAAATTTTTCGGAATTTTGTCTGTCTGTCTGCCTGGACACGAATCATGTAAAAACCTGTGAACCGATTTGGATGGGACTTTCACTATTGTGATCGAACCGTTGGAATCATTATAATTCATCACGATATCTATAATAGGTACTGGACAGTATCCATATTTCTGGGGGCACGGCAGTGCCGCCGCCAAGTCGAGCAAAAAAGCGGCACGGCCGTACCATCCTTTTCTCGAAACAGTTCAGGCCATTTCCGAAACCCTATAATTTCGTTATGAATAAAACTAGAAGCTTGAATTTTTACTAACCAAATAGGCATTGTATAAACTCGGTATATTTCAAATTTCATTAAATTGGATCCAGTAATTTAAGAATTATAACTAGTCAAAATTTCTTAATTTTGTCACTCACTGACTGACCGATCATCAAAACTCTAAGGCACTTCTAGCAGACATAGAAACTTCAAATTTGGAATACAATTATCGTTTAATATATAAATCAAGGAAAAATTAAAATATTTTACAATTTCGGTCCAGTTTTCGAGAAACACCAACTGCATAAATAACTTTGTAATCCCATATAAACATATAGTATTACAAAGTTACATTTGCAGTGAATGAATCAGTGTACCTATATATGTATAATGGAATAATAGGTGTAAATAGCTACCTAGATATAACTATCTACAAAAAGAAATGAGATGCCATCAAAAACATAACTTGTAAAAAAAGCCAAGTCTCGCAACTCAGTTCTTCTCCCGTAAAAAGTTCTGAGATCCATTTAATACCAAGTCGGTTAATTTATTCAGTCCATAGATGAAACACATGAAACGCATGAAAACACAATATATCTCACAAGTAATACATATTATATTAAATTAGATTGTTTAGTGCGATTGCCAAGTCAATCTATGTATCAATCTATGGACTGAATAAATTAACCGACTTGGTATTACATGGATCTCACAACTTTTACGGTAGAAGAACTGAGTTGCGAGACTTGGCTTTTTTACAAGTTATGTTTTTGATGGCATCTCCCTTTTACAGCTACAAAAGGTTTAAAATTTACATTGTCGTGAGATTGAAAAATTACATTATCAGATTTTGAGTAGTTTTCGTATTATTCCTATTACATCTAATATATATATCATACATTTGAGTGTCAAAAACTTTTCTCAGTTGCATTTAGTTTTATTTTTCAATTGTTTTTAGCATGAGACATAATATAGATACGTTATGTTATTTTCATTTTGTTCGTGTAATTACGTACTTAATTTTAGATGCATAGGATTGTAGTTTTCGTTTCAAATATTCTTAATACTTTAAATGAAACTACACTCCTATGCCAACTTAAAAATAGTACAGATAATTGGTGATAAAGATTTCCATAAACTAATAAGAAGAAGTAAATGATACAAGTCCGAAATAAATCCTATAGGACATAAGTAAGAGGTGACCATTTTGTTGCTGATGTCCGGTCTATTACTTCTACTTAAATGTCTTTGCTCGTAAATTACGTTACGCTATGCAGAATATCTATAATACTTTCTTAAATTGAAATGCTATATAATTTTAATAGAAAGTTCAAAACAGCATTAACTTTTTTTCACGTTATTAGTTGCATTATTGGAAAGTTAGTGTGACGGGATTATATATTGTAGGTTAATTTTAAACAAATATTAATAGAACCCGGAATGGTTTTAAGATATCTACTACAATCTATGCGGATAAAACATAAAACTTTTATTACTAGAAACGTTTAATAATATTAAAATTAATATGATTAAACGTTTATGTTTTAATTATTAATTAATATAATAAACCTAATAGAACGAATATACTCCTAAATTTTAATTTAATGTGAACAAAAAGTATAAGTTAGATTAGATAAGATACTGTGATATATTACAACAGAATGCAAAGTAAGAAATTTATAAATTTTTGAACGTTAGATACATCTTCATATTTTATATGTTAAACGTACCGTAACGTAAATACTAAGATGTGAGATGGTAGAATAAGATAATCCAAAAAAATCCAAGTGTGGAATAAAACAGAAATTATATTTAAAAATAAATTCAAGAATTTATAAACTAGCTGAATCTTAAAGGTCCTACTGTTTATTAAATATAATAATAATGATAAACCAAATATATTTGCTCTAAACACAATTATTGACTGCAATCAAATAAATTGAGTTTTCTGAATTGTTTTAATATACCTACGGAGTAAATACTAAAAATTCTTCCTCAATTCGTTTTGCTTTTCTTAGTTTTCTTTTACGAATACTTTGCATATTTGTCATATATTTTGCACACACTTACCGTCAACTGGTAGAAGTACTTTTACGAGAATCTATTTAGAGTATGTGTTCCCGAACACCCTAAGAACGTACAACTAGATGATACAGCATGTAATCTGCCTAGAACATTGTCTCAATCGTCTGATTGCCATCGTACAAACAAAATTTACAAATGTAGTTTTTCTGTTGTATATATATAAGCGTTTAAAATATTCCTCAATGTACAAGATACAGTATTAATAGCTACACTAGGAATAATAATCGATATTTAACGTTTACGAAAAACGTATAGTTTCTCGTAAACGTGATTAAAAAAAATGTAAATTCTACTAATCGAACTACGAACACTGAACCACAACTTGTCCTAACTTAATAATGGTGTTTTCCTGGGCAACTATGACCATGGAATTTATTATAGCTATCCAATTTTAACTATCCAATGCTATATCAACCGCTATAGACTTATTTACAAGCCAAGTAACGTGTCCCATTTTCTATATTAATACTATGTGCTACTGAGGTCTCGCAAGATCAGAAATTTGGGAACCACTAGCGTTGTTCTATGTAATTGATAAAAAAGCTTCACGAACTATCAATCATAATCACAAATCGTTATAATCCTCTGAAGATATTAATTATGAAGAGCCGAACATATCATTTTTAAATACAAGGTGTATAGTTACTTGGTCACAAAGATGAATAAATTAAAGAGTCTTTCAAAAGAAGCTAGGTATAAATGTCTAGCATTAAAAAATAACTTTTATTTTTTTAGCATGATGATTCGTTTTTGCAAGCGTCAAAACGCGAAGCATTATTAGGTAGTGCATTACTCTCGACACGTCAAGGTCAAACAATTTTGTGTTCTTAAAATGCTTCCATCATAATCACATTGTACTTATACGATAATGTCAGTAACCGTATATCAAGAAAACACTTTAATTAATCCATCATATATTTTCTAAAAAATCATTTTATATTGCTATTTTGAAAAAAAAAGTTTAATTTTTTTTTTACGTGGATCGGATGTAAGATAACTCCTGAAAAAATTGACGTATCGAGACGGGGTTTTTTAATAGCTTCAGAATTACGTCAACTGGTTCCCTATTTCATATCAATAGCCTAGTACTCGTAGTTTGTTAATAAAATTATTTTCAACTTTCATAAGTTTTATTCCTGTAGGCGCTTTCATATTTTTTTAGCCCTTGAAAGACATAGGACAAATGTACCATACAGCCTATATCGATTTTATACTTTGTGTAATCTATTTATTTTGGTGAACATTATTAATTTATTTCCCCGTAGGTGACATTACCTGTTAAAAAAATAGAGCGGTAAATTTAAAACACGTAAATAATATATTTTAAAGTCAGGATACATTTTTTTTTCGTCCAAAATATTTTGTATTTGAATTAGACACAAAAATTATAAACGGTTTAAATACAATCGCATTTTAATGTATTAAATACAATGTACTTATTAATTTCCGGAGTAACAACTTTGTAAATTTCGTAAAGTTTTCATCGATATTACACTTTCATTATACTTCCAACAAATTTTCCGTGACCTGATAAAACAAATTGTCAGAGCAATCTAAAAGGAACTTTCTAATTCAACCTTTATGTAGTAAAGTTTTCGAATTGTTTACGACCACAGAAATCTCTTTTGCTCTATTGTTACACAAACTATTTCTGACTGTTTTTTAGATCTATTTATGAACCATCATTTAAGATATCATAGAAAACAATTTATTAAAAAATTATTTCACAATAAATTCTTTAAGTTCTTTTTTTAATTTAAAATATGGTCTGAATCACTCCCGGCATTGCTCGTTATTTATTTGTGAACGTTCATCACAATTGATTCAGCCATACCAAAAATCAGTCCGTACAGATAGACAGCCAAAAAATTTAACATTTTTTAAATTTAAGGATATAAAAAAAGTTTTTAATAAAATATATGTCATAATGACATGAAAATAAACCCCTGACTTTAATAAAAGGCAGTTATTGCGATATTAGAGACATCACAATACTTTACGAAAATTAAACAAATAACATAAGATATAAAAGAGTCACAAATTTGCTTTTTTAAATAACTGATTTTTATTTAAAATAATCTTTAGTAAATGTTGCATTATGACAATTGAACCACATAGAAACACTTAATTTTTTTAACGGTGGTAGAGCCACGCGGCAGCTTTTGCTGTTGCACGTATGGTCCGGCTCGAGCTGGGTTGGTACCACGAACTCACAGAATACCGGAGTGAAGCGTAAGTTCTGCTTCTGCGGTTTGTCTGGTGAGTTCAGGTGGCCGGAGGCCCAATTCGTCGTCCATCAACATGGTAGTGGAATAAAATGAAATACTATCATAGGAGAGTACCAGCAACCCTGGAGAATCCTTCGCTGAGAATCCACGATCAATCTACTCCACTCCTGAGCGTGGTTGCTCAGGTTGCCCCGCGTATATATTACCCTTTCTCACAAAAATGTACCTCTGTTAAGCCCCAATAAGAAACTCCCAACCATACCATGAGCGAGGATGGAAAATGACCTCGTTGGACACGAGAAATACGGTTGCTCGCTTCTTCACTACTGTGTGCGTACACCTTATCATTTTGTAGCTCTCTTCTACGGTAAAATTTTTTTCATCCGAAAAAAGAATTTCCCGATATTTTTTTCCCGCGTACCGCTTCAACAAAGCGCGGCATCTCTTCAGTCTCAGGTCCATTAGACGAGCATTCAAACGATTTCCTGTTTTTATTCGATATGCCCGAAGCCCTAAGTCTTCATTTAACACCCTTTTCACCGTGGTTCTGCTTAACCCCATCTGAAGGGCCAACAGTTTCTGCTTACGTTTGGGATTTCTTTGAATTCGCGCCTTCACAGCTTTTATCACTGCTGCAATCCTAACAGACCGAGGGCGACCACTTTTTGACCTGTCATCTACACTAGAGTCTTCATTGTATTGTTTGATGGTACGATAAACGAATCTTTTCGTTATATTCAAATTTTTCAGTATATCAAAAATTTGAATTGGCGCGTAGCCGCAACGAAACAACGCAATAACTGTAACACGGTCTTCTTTAAGCGTCCACTCCATATTTAAAAATGAGTAAAATTCTAAAAAGTATACAGTTTTATTTTCATGCACAATTCGAAATTAGAATTCAATAAATTTTTTTGTGGCCAGCATTCTAAAAGAAAAGTTTTTACTGTATGACAATACTTATGACCTGACTGTGTATATAATGTATGTGTGTGTGCGCGCGCGCGCGCGCGCGCGCGCGTGTGTGTGTGTGTGTGTGTGTGTGTGCGTGTGTGTGTGCGTGTGTGTGTGTATATAAATATTATTACCTATTAAATAACTAATGACTTAGTAACGAAAATGTAAGGTATCATTTTAACCGGTGTATTTATTTTAATTATAACATTACTAGCTGTTCCCCGCGACTTCCCCCGCGCCTAATTTATTACGATTGGATTTCATGGGTTTTAATTTTTTTCGCGAAACCCTAATTATTTTTCTAAAATGAAAGTAGCCTAAGTTACTTCTTATAATATCAGCTTTCTCTCAGTGAAAGTCCGGTCAAAATCGGTGCAGCCGTTTCCGAGATTAGCCGCAACAAACAAACAGACAGACAGAAAGACAGACAGACAAATGTTTTAAAAATCGTGTTTTTCTTATAAGTACCGTATATACTTTCATATGCATATAGTAAAAAGCTTTTATTTCGACATAACAAACAGACACTTCAATTTTATTTATTTGTATAGATGTATAGATAAAAAAATGGAGATCTTCGTGTAGTTCTCGATCTCTGAAAGACCCGTATAAACTTAATTAAGTTTGCAGATGGTTCATCCATCCTGGGTAATACAGGTAAGGTAATCTTATGACAACGCAAGTCGCATTGAACGACAAACTCAAGTTTGCAGTGGAAAGAAATATTCTCTACTATGTCAGTTTGCATTTCGGTCGGTGCTCCAACTGGAAATATTTCATGATTTTTGGTCAACGGGAAGTGTCTTATAGGTTTTGATGAGTGAGTTAAAACAATGATTGTTATCTTTATCAGTCGACTGATGGGATAGTGCAGTGATAGTAGAATAGTTGATTTACTGGTTTTTACGAATAGCGTAGTGGATATTATATACTTATACTTTGATTTATCTCTTAATTTGTTATTTTATTATTTATATATTTATTTAATGTGCATATTATATATGAATATATATTTATTAGAAGTTGAAAAATGTCAGATGGTGAATATTTTTATTCAATTGATAGTTCAGACTCCTCATACGCCTCTGGTAATGATCAAACAGATAATTTACTTCCCTTACGCGATCAGTTAAATAATTTTTATCTGCCTTATAATATTTTTTTTAACGTTTGTTATATTAATGCCCAAAGTATCCCAAGTCACATTTCCTACTTTGAAGAAGCATTCTCACTAGACTGTGTCGATGCTATCTTAATATCTGAGAGTTGACTCAAACTATCTATTATGTAGAGTTTGGATCCATTACCCAATTTCAGTCTTATACGTAATAAACGGACTGAAAAGGGGGAAGTGGGGTCGCTACATACCTCCGATCAAATATTTCTTCTAAAATTGTTCTATCTTCCCCGTGGCCCTATTTTACCACTGCTAAGTTTATATTTCTAGAAATCAACGTTATGGGTGCTATGGAAATTTTTGGTATTGTAGTCTCCTCCTTCTGTAAACTAATTTACCTCATTTAAATAAAACTAGTTTTACGGATTTTATCGCGTATATTAACTTATTTTATATTCCCAACGTTTCGAGCACCTTACAGCACCCATGGTCACGGGGGGGGGGGGGGGCACTGAGGTGTATGATGTCCCAATGTCATAGTTAACCAGGGCTACCTTCAGATTAAAAATTATTAATTTTTCTTCCGATCTACGCAGTATGAACTTACAGTATCTTGAAGTCTTGCAGTTGTATGCTTGGGTTGGGATTTAATTTTACTAATTATGGGATCCCAAGCAGACGGTAGTACCCAGCCATCTTCTCTATTGAAATTAGGATGTTTTTTGATTTCCCACTTAGCGAAAATACACTCATTGCTCAGGGGACATACAAGAGCACACACAAAGGATTTCTACCATTTTGTTAGCTGGATTAAAGACCTCTATCTGGCAGACAATGAAATTATGGTCAGTTTTGATGTGCAGTCTCTGTTCACTTCACATATTCGACCCATTCAGAAATATATATAAACGGTGATTCTCATCACCATCCTTCACAGTTAGCTACCGTGGGTAAATCTTTTTTCAGAGAGCACGAGGGACCTGTGACAGTAAACACCTGGCTGCCGAGCTCCAATACGTCAAGCAAGTTTTGCACGACAGTAAGCTTCGGTTACCGCGCCTACATCACAGTGAACGAGTGAAGCCGGCCACAGTCGAGCGAGTGCCTGCTGTACTGCCATATGTCAGAGGTTTCACTGACAAGTTTGACTACATCTTAAAGCGTGCTTCTATTAAAACATACTAAAATATATTTCAACCAAAGAAGAGCCAGTCAGTTTTTACCATCAGTCAAGTGTAATGTCCCACTGCAAGATGCAGGAGTGTACAAGCTTGATTGTGAATGTGGTCTCTCTTATATAGGGCAAACTAAAAGATCCATAAAAACCCGAGTTAAAGAACACATAGCTGATGTGAAGAATCGACGCTCCGGGACGTCTGCAGTCTGTGAACATGTACAGGATCGCTCCCGTCACTACATTAGATTTGATAGACCACAAATCCTCGCTAAAGAACACCAATTCCTTCCAAGGATGATTCGCGAGGCTATTGAAATCAAAAAACATCTTAATTTCAATAGAGAAAATGGCTGGGTGCTACCATCTGCTTGGGATCCCATAATTAATAAAATTAAATTCTAACCCAAGCGTACAACTGCCAGACTTCAAGATACTGTAAGTTCATACTGCGTAGATCGGAACAAAAATTAATAATTTTAATCAGGAGGTAGCCGTGGTTAAATATGACATTGGGACGTTATACACCTCAGTCCCCCAGCGACCATAGATGTTGGCAAGTGCTCGAAACGTCGGGAATATAAAATAAGTTAATATACGCGATAATATCCGTAAAACTACTTTTATTTAAATGTGTAGTGTTCGCGTAAATATAAGAAATCATTACTGAGGTAAAGTAATGATTTCTTGACTTGAGACGGCTCTTGATACCATTAGATTTGAGTACACACACTACATGATAATGGGTGATTACAAAAGTGATCTGTTAAAAATACTTCTCGCTTCCAACAACTTGAATCATCAAGCAATCATTGAATCAGTCGAACTCTGCATCCTCCCACTGGCGGCAACTCATAGAAATACTGACGCTGATGATTTATTGATTGATTTTATCATTACTTTCTCTTCTAATGGTGTAATTAACTTTAGACAGTTCTCTGCTTCTTGTTACTCACGACATGGTTAGATTTATTTTTCATATAAAGTCAAACCTCCGAAATAGAGACCTATTCTTCTGCAGTTACGCAATTTTTGCAGAACAAATATTGAGAGTCTCAGGAGTGTATGTAATTGATTTTGGCCCTTTTCTTGGCAGCTTCTACTATCGATGAAAAATATCCTTTCTTAGTGATACCCTCCTGAATTTTTTTAATATTCATGCTCCTGTATATTATGTAAAAGTTAAGCGTCCTCCTGATTCCTGGATGACTAAAGGGGTACAAGTGGTGATGGCGTGGCGAGATTGGGCTTTTGAGAAGTTTAAAAAGGATCGCTCTGAAAAAATTTGTCTAACTATAAATTGTTAAGAAACAGATGCAATGAGGTGGTTCGAAATGCTAAACGCCGCTATATTCATGACAAAATATCAAATTTTTCGCCTTTTCATGTGTGGAAATTCTTTAGATCTCTCGGAATTAATAAATGAAATTCCCTGGAATGTGCCTCCTCTCTAAATTTGGATGACATTAATCGTCACTGACATTAATGATGACATTAATCGTCATTCAATTACTTCATTGGACCCTCAAGTCCATTCCCAAACAATGCTTATTTAGAATAAATGCAGCTTCTCTGGATCCCTGACTTTTGTTTTCCCCCTGTTACTCAGGATGAAATAAAAAAGGCTCTGTTAGCCATTAAATCCAAGGCAAGTAAGAAAATGATATAGCTATGATACTTTAGTGCCTACTTTCAGCTATAACACATTATAAATTATTCTCTGGAGTCAGGTCAATACCTTCCTGTATAAAAAAGGTTTTTCTGTGACCCCCTTCCTAAACTACCTAATCTTGTACTCCCTAACCATTTTCGTCCTATTTCATTTCTCTCATAACTCTTCTAAAGTTCTGGAAGTCAGTGCTTTTAAGCAAATATCTATGTTCACTGCAAAACATAACCTGCGGAACGAATTTCGTAGTTGCTAAGTTAAAACGTGAAGTAAAAGTATAGATAACACATTCACCATTCATTATTTGTACTAATTCAAAACAAAAGCAATAATCTTAGCCTAAATATCATTCATTGTCGTGAAGCGACAATTAAAAGAGAAGGAAAACCTAACCTACGATCAGCAAAACAACCAAATAGACCAAGACAATAATATATTTAAGTTTTTAAAAGAGTATTTACAATTTTTTATATCAAAAATGGAGTATGAATGTGAGGATGGATGATGTGATTTACAAACTATTTTTTAAAAAAAAAGGTAATAAAAAAAAGATTTATGTCGTAGCTGAGTCCAAAGATCCCAAGCGTGCTCTCAGCGCCTGGAACGAGCACGCACGGCGTAGGTGGGTAGGCGTGGGCGTCTCTAGGGGACGACCTCAGGTGAATGCGGCGATTGCAGGATCGGCGACTTCAGCCCAGACAGGAGCTTGCAGGATCCTCAGCGACTTCAGACAGCGCAGTGGCCTGCAGGATCCGGTGACTGCAGGCGGGACAGAGGTTTGTAGGTTCCGGTGATTTCAGGCGGAACAGAGGTCTGTAGGTTCCGGCGACTCCAGGTAGAGTAGAGACTTGTGGGATCTCGGCGACTTCAGGCAGAGCAACGTTTTGTAGGATCCGGCGACTTCAGGCATAGCAACGGATCGTAGAGTCCAGTGGCTTCAGGCAGGATAGAGGCTTGCAGGATCCCGGGGCTGAGCGGCCCCGGGATAAGGCCTTTAGAAGATGCTTCCGATACGAGAACTGAAGCAAGACTGAATTTCTTCACCGATTGTTCGGCTTTTATATCTTTCTAGAGAGAACGGAAAAATTATTTAAATTAAAAGGAAATTTATTGTAAATGACCTACAGCCAAAAAGTATTTATGAAGAAAGAACATCAAACCAGAGACGAATTTGAATAAAAGTTACCATGACAACTACAAAAACAATGGTTATCAAATATAAAATTTTTGGTTTTTAGGAATATAATTGGAAAATCTTTACCTTTAAGTAAGAAATGAGATATTATTCAAATAGGAAAAACTGATGCGCGACAGCGCACCAAAGCCTGAAATTGTAGAGTTACAGAGAATTCAATAAAAGACCAAAAAAAGGTAAGGCTTCGTTGACAGCTAGTTTAAAAGTACTAAATAGTGTGAAAATACGCAGTAAAATGATATGTTATTGTGTAAAAACGTTACAGGATCCTATATAAATAAAGGTGATGCAAAATATAAATGCAGAGAATCAAAAACAGAATGGAAAAATAGTATAAAGTGATGCAAAACATGAATGCAGAAAATCAAGAACAGAATGGAGAAATAGTATAAAGTGATGCAAAACATGAATGCAGAATATCAAAACAGAATGGAGAATTAGTGTACAATGAAATGTAAGTAGTATAACACTACATTTTCCCCCCGACCCTGGAAAATTTTTGACTCAGCAAAAATTTTGATATATACATTCTAAAATATACCATAAAAACACAGCTTTGCAGAAACAGACATCACCAGTCAAAATCAGATATACTATCTCTTACATTCATCATCTGCATTCAGGTAAGGGTGGAGTTCACATTCAATGACTACCACTCTAAAAGTGTGTTTTCAAAATGACATTAAGGCTTATTTAAGGAGTAGTCAACCGCTCCTGTGTGGGAAAAAAAATTAGTCGAAGAAACACCACTCTTAGAAGTGTGTTTTCAAAAGGACATTCAGGCTTATTTAAGGAGTTGTCAACCGCTCCTAAGTGAAGATAAAAATTAAGGGAGTAGTCAGCTGCTCCCAAGTGAAGATAAAGGTAAAGAAATACCTCAAGTAAGCTTTAGTCGCTATGACTTAAGTAAAGATTAAGAACGGCCAGAGCGGTAGGGCTCAAAGCCAGAGATCAGCAACATCACCAACGAGATGTGTCTGAAATAAAAATAAAAAGTGACGATTAACCAACGAAAGTTCGAGGTCCTAAAGCAAGATGTGTTGAAGAACACTGGATCATCAAACAAACAAATTAGAAGAAATTAAAATAATAAGGTGAAAATGATGGTGATATTTATACATATATACAAATTACAAGTTATATTTATACATATATACAAATTAACAGTTAATAAATGTTTAGAAAAGTATTTATACATGTATACAAATTAACAGTTAATAAATGTTTAGAAAATTTATGAATCGTCTCGCTTCAGCTTTCAAAACAATTTTATATAAAGTGCAAAGTGTAAAGTTAAGTTTAAGAAATAAAAATATTATTAAAAATCGTACCTCTAAGTTATCTAGAATAAAAAATATTAGAGTGATGAATGTAACTTAGAGTGATGAATGTAAGTGAAGTGTTATATGTAGGCCTAAATATAATCCAGATAAGTTGAAAAACTAGAAGAAGTTTTGTTTTAGAATTTTGAAGATATGAAAAGGATGTGTAAATGAATGATGAATAGTAAGTTAAGAACAAAAGGGAAAGCAATTAAATCAAAAGGAACTAGACAAGGCGCAGTAAAGGTGAAGAATTAAGAGAGAAAGAGGACTTTTACGTTGGGCACCAAACTGTCGTGAAGCGACAATTAAAAGAGAAGGAAAACCTAACCTACGATCAGCAAAACAACCAAATAGACCAAGACAATAATATATTTAAGTTTTTAAAAGAGTATTTACAATTTTTTATATCAAAAATGGAGTATGAATGTGAGGATGGATGATGTGATTTACAAACTATTTTTTAAAAAAAAAGGTAATAAAAAAAGATTTATGTCGTAGCTGAGTCCAAAGATCCCAAGCGTGCTCTCAGCGCCTGGAACGAGCACGCACGGCGTAGGTGGGTAGGCGTGGGCGTCTCTAGGGGACGACCTCAGGTGAATGCGGCGATTGCAGGATCGGCGACTTCAGCCCAGACAGGAGCTTGCAGGATCCTCAGCGACTTCAGACAGCGCAGTGGCCTGCAGGATCCGGTGACTGCAGGCGGGACAGAGGTTTGTAGGTTCCGGTGATTTCGGGCGGAACAGAGGTCTGTAGGTTCCGGCGACTCCAGGTAGAGTAGAGACTTGTGGGATCTCGGCGACTTCAGGCAGAGCAACGTTTTGTAGGATCCGGCGACTTCAGGCAGAGCAACGGATCGTAGAGTCCAGTGGCTTCAGGCAGGATAGAGGCTTGCAGGATCCCGGGGCTGAGCGGCCCCGGGATAAGGCCTTTAGAAGATGCTTCCGATACGAGAACTGAAGCAAGACTGAATTTCTTCACCGATTGTTCGGCTTTTATATCTTTCTAGAGAGAACGGAAAAATTATTTAAATTAAAAGGAAATTTATTGTAAATGACCTACAGCCAAAAAGTATTTATGAAGAAAGAACATCAAACCAGAGACGAATTTGAATAAAAGTTACCATGACAACTACAAAAACAATGGTTATCAAATATAAAATTTTTGGTTTTTAGGAATATAATTGGAAAATCTTTACCTTTAAGTAAGAAATGAGATATTATTCAAATAGGAAAAACTGATGCGCGACAGCGCACCGAAGCCTGAAATTGTAGAGTTACAGAGAATTCAATAAAAGACTACTACTACTAAATAGTGTGAAAATACGCAGTAAAATGATATGTTATTGTGTAAAAACGTTACAGGATCCTATATAAATAAAGGTGATGCAAAATATAAATGCAGAGAATCAAAAACAGAATGGAAAAATAGTATAAAGTGATGCAAAACATGAATGCAGAAAATCAAGAACAGAATGGAGAAATAGTATAAAGTGATGCAAAACATGAATGCAGAATATCAAAACAGAATGGAGAATTAGTGTACAATGAAATGTAAGTAGTATAACACTACATCATTTTTTATCAGAAATCGTTCCCAGCTTTCAATATATTTTACTATGAAATGGTAAGGTTTCCGTAACTCGCTTTATAGTAGAGAACACGCGTGAAAAAAATTTAGTGCCGCCTCAATTTTTAAGGTGATTGCACGTTCGTTCGTAGCTCGATTTGACGAGTCGAGTCGATACATTTATTGTTTGGTATAGCATAAGGGTGAGTCGCGAGTATCGGATACGATTGCTGAAATTATTTATATTCTTCGAGTAAGTAGACTAACTAGGTATGTGACTTTTATTATGTTTTGCTTTTTGTAATTATCAGAAATTAATGTACTTAATAAAATAACAATTTATTTTAATATCCATTTCAGGTAGATAATATGGGGAATCGCAAAGAAAGTTATTAGAATTTTTTTTAAAACATTTTTATTATAACTACTTTATTGTATAAACCATAATATTATACCCATATGTATATTTAAAGAAGACACGAATTATGTAAATCATTTCTCCTTGGCAGTAAAAAATAGCCATAATGGTTGCTACATATAAGATATGATCCGCCATCTTGAAAGATGCTGTTGAGGAGATCATTCACACACAAACCTTGGGGGGTGCGCGTGCCGTACAGCGGCTCGCTTTGAAAAAATGCTGTATCAGTAGTGGCCGCAGGTATGCCAGCATTTGTCGTTTAGTTCAGATGCAAATAACATTTTAAGAAATATTAAATTTAGTTAGTTATTTGATTAGAACCGCTAAAATCCCATTCATAGTACACCTTGTTTGTTGCATACTGTATAAATTATTTAAACCACTGTGATTGTTTAAATCTGTATTAACATTTATTTTTTAATAAAAGATCATTTATGAAACCCACTTTTCCCATATTACACAAAACGTCTATAACATTTTAAATTTGTTCATAAATAAAAAATAACCTGTATAAAAATTACATATATCTATATATGTATATGTAATGTATGTATATGCCGTGTAGTGGCGGTCAAGAATATCTACTACCCCATATCCTCCCGTGGGTGTCGTAAAAGGCGACAAAGGGAAACAGGCGGGAGATAGGCAGCAGCATCTTCCCGATAATAGCCAAAATTACAATAAAAAAAAACTGCGGTTGCCAACCCGCTCGCCAAGCGTGGCAACTATGGCAAATTACCCAATGACGAGAGTAACAAAGAGACGGCCCCCAGTCCCCGGCGGCTCCGCTATTCCTGGCTACGGTGGCGACCATGGTAACGGCGGGGCAGTGGGTGCTAAGAATCTCCGGTGGAGGTTCGGTTGCCACCTACGATGACTCGACCTGGCAACGTACAACGCACGCACCCTGAGGACTGACGAGAAGATCGTGGAGCTGGAAGAAGAGATAGACAAGTTGCGCTGGCATATTATAGGATTATCCGAAGTCCGAAGAGAGGGGGAGGACACGGTAATCCTCGAATCCGGCAACTTGCTCTATCACCGGGAGGGCGACCATCTGTCCCAAGGAGGTGTCGGATTTATCGTCCACAAGTCTCTCGTTAGCAACATTGTAAAAATCGGGAGTTTGTCGACGAGGGTTGCGTACCTTATACTCAAAATCACCAAACGGTATTCTCTGAAGGTCATACAGGTTTACGCACCAATCTCGGCACATCCCGATGAGGAGGTAGAGGAAATGTATGAGGATATCTCTACAGCCATGCATTCCTACAAAACCCGCTCATATAGCGGGTTACCTAGTTTTGGGTTGAAGTATTCCTTTAACACCGTAGGAATACTTCAACCCAAAACTAGTTACAAGAGAGAACGGTGAACTAAAAGTAGGGAAATTCGGAATAGGGCAACGGAACCCGATGGGGCCTGCAGCTGGCCGACTTCATGGAGAAAGAGGAACTCTTTATGATGAACTCTTTCTTCCAGAAGCCGCTCCACAGGAAGTGGACCTGCTCGAGCCCCGACGGTTCGACAAAAATGAGATTGACTTCATTATGACGACCAGACGACAACTGTTCAGTGATGTCTCAGTGATCGTGGGGGTGAAAACCGGCAGCGATAACTGAATGGTGAGAGGCACACTGAACCTAAACGTTAAGTTGGAGAGGTCTCGTCTGATGAAGTCAACGCTCCGTCCCCCTCATGCTCTAATCCGAAGACTCGAAACCTTTCAGCTCGAGTTACAAAACCGTTTTCAGTGCCTAGAAGACTGCAATGAAGTGGACGATATGAATGACAAGCTCGTGGAAACTGTCCATGCGGTCGGAGCTAAGTTCTGCAAGACCCGCCGTGGAAGAACACAAAAACTCACCGATCACACTCTTAATCTCATGGCTGTTAGACGGGAGATGAGGCTACATTCTTCAACAGATTTGACAGCATACAGGCAACTGAACAGGCAGATCTCCAAATGCATGCGGCGGGACTTACGCAACTTCAATACAGCTCGTATTGAAGAAGCGATCGAGCGGAACCAAGGCTCCAAAGTCTTTGCCAGAGATCTGTCTGCCAGAAAGAGTCAACTGTCAAAGCTGAAGACCGTATGTGGCAGCATCGTTTCCGGGGCACGGGGGTAGATTTTGAGTGAGATTGAGAGGTTCTATGGGCAACTGTACACGTCATCGTTGGAGCCACACGCAACTGTGAGTAACGATCCAAGAGCGAGTCTTATCCGACACTATTCCGTAGATATTCCGGACGTCAGTCTGAGCGAGATTAGAATGGCTCTCCAGCCTGAAAGCGGGTGGAAAACCGGTACTTGAAGTCCTTCAGAAGATCTTAAATTTCGTCCTCCATGGTGGCATTACACCGGAGGCGTGGAGCAGAAGTGCGGTGGTCTTGTTTTTCAAGAAAGGCGACAACGCCCTCTTGAAGAACTACAGACCGATTTCCCTTCTGAGCCGCGTCTACGTGCTGTTTTCGAGAGTCATTATGAATCGTCTCGCGCGCAGACTTGACGACTTCCAGCCTCCCGAACAAGCCGGTTTCCGAAAGGGCTTTAGCACCATGGACCACATACATACCATACGGCACATTGTACAGAAGTCCGAAGAGTACAATTTGCCACTATGTCTGGCGTATGTGGACTATGAGTAAGCCTTTGATTCTGTCGAAATTTGGGCGGTGCTGCAGTCCCTTCAGCGGTGCCAAATTGACTGTCGGTATATCAAAGTGCTGAAGTGTTTGTACAGTAGAGCTACGATGGCTATCCGAGTACAGAACCAGAGTACGAAACCTATCCAATTGCAGAGAGGTGTAAGACAGGGTGATGTTATATCCCCGAAACTCTTCACCGCTGCTTTGGAAGACGTTTTCAAGCTCCTGGACTGGAAAGGATACGGTATTAACATCAATGGCGAGTACATCACTCACCTTCGATTTGCTGACGATATAGTCCTTATGGCAGAATCGCTGGAGGACCTAAGCACTATGATTGATCACCTCAATAGTGTCTTCCAACGGATAGGTCTTAAGATGAACATGGACAAAACAAAGATTATGTTTTATGTCCATGTCACACCTATGCCGGTAGTTGTTGGAAGCACTAAGCTCGAACTTGTTGACGAGTATGTTTACCTAGGACAAATAGTCCGACTAGGTAAGTCCAACTTCGACCGAGAGGTCAATCGACGGATTCAACTCGGCTGGGCAGCGTTCGGGAAGCTACGACACATCTTCTCGTCAGACATACCTCAAAACCTTAAACCGAAATTGTACAACCAGTGCGTGTTGCCAGTGATGACTTACGGAACTGACACGTGGTCCTTCACTGCTGGCTGTATGAGGAAGCTCAAGGTCGCTCAGCGAGCTATGGAGAGGGCTATGCCCGGAGTTTCTCTGCGTGATAAACTTAGAAATGAGGATATCCGCAGTGGAAACAGAGTAACCGACATAGCCCAACGGATTAGTAGGCTGAAGTGGCAGTGGGCCGGCCATATAGCTCGAAGAACCGACAACCAATGGGGAAGAAAGGTTCTCGAGTGGCAGCCTTGTACCGGTAGGCGAAGTGTAGGGCGTCCCCCCATGTGACGACCTGGTAAGACATGCAGGAAGTCGATGGATGCAGGTGGCTCAGGACCGTGCTTTGTAGCATTCTTTGGGGGAGGCCTATGTTATTATGCATTGGACTTGTGAAGGGCTGTAATGATGATGATGATGTATTATTATATGTAAATATACGTTTTATATATATATATATATATATATATATATATATATATATATATATATATATATATATATTGTGTATGTATGTACTATATATATTATTGTAATATATGTACACTTTATTTATATATTATATTTCACACCTGCCAACAATGTTTGTCTTTGGCACCCAGGGTTGACTGGCAGAGAATGTCACATGACATTAAGTCCGCCCAATGTTCCTTTTACCTTAAGGTGTCACATTTAAGTATTTAAAAAAATAAAATAAAAATATACTTTAAAAAAGCCAACAAAAATAGATTGCAAAGAACTAAAAAGAATTAAATAGCAAGCTAGAGAACTAAATCCCCGAATTTTCAACTTGAATTTATTTTATTTTTTTGGTTCTGAGAAGTTGGGTTAGACTATTTTAAAAAGAAAATTTTTGACGATTTTGAGTGGTCTAAGGGATATCATAATTCAATGGCATCTAAATATTTACATTGAAACCTTCTTTGTCTACTTCAACACACTTATCGGTGGAATTTTCATCCAAATTTATATGGGACCACCCTTGAAGTATTTATCTAGAACAAAAATATAACTATCAAAATCGGTTCACAATTGACGAAGATATCGCCTAGCATACAAACAAAAAGAAAACTTACACGCGAACTGAGAACTCGCCTTTTTTTAAGTCGCCTAAAAATACGTAACATAAATGACCTGATCTTTTATTTGTCTCGATTTAGAAGCTTATATTCGTATTCTTAACACGTCTGAGGGTCCACCGCAGACTTTAGTATTTAGCATTAACGTTAACTTGTTACCTTTACCCGTTCCCGAGAAATAGGTCTGTACAGAACGGACCGATAGACAATAAAGTGATCCTGAAACGACTGAATATTTTTTCCTTTTGAGGTACAGAAACCCAAAATAACAACAGTAAAGAATATTTTGATTGTTGTATTGCTTCTGTAAAATAATATGCATAATATCATATTTAGAGGCTCGTTTATGGATGAGAATAGCGTAGTATTAATCTACTGCAGTAGATTCTTAAAGTATACTTTAATTTACTGACACAATAAGTATTTTACTACCAATGTAATCTTGTCGTATAATAAACTTTATTTGTCATTATTGAATTTAAATCTTTCAAAAGCTCTTAATTAAACAAACAAACGATTTCGATAAAATTATTTAAAGTGAAGCCGCAGTGCAGATGCATATCCACTATTACGGACTTCATAACGAGGTTTTTATGCGAGTATTTTTTTTACGTTTATGGCCAGTTTTATGTAATTATACACCTTTAAGTCTAATATAGCCCGTAAAATAAAGAAAAAAAAGAACATATAAAATAATATAATATATTATGTAATTTTTTTTTAATTGCTAAACTCATCTCCACGCGGTGTATGAGTACTGAGGAGTTTTAGTTTAAGATCGTGATATAACAATGACAGCAAAAAATTTTTGTCTCTTCAACATAAATATGTAGCTTTTCTGTCTACTTGGTAATAGTTTCAAGAACATTTTATCCATACTTTATCCAAAAAATGTTTTCCATATTTAACCATATTTAATCTCCATATTTAACCTATTTAGGTAATGGAAGATAACATTCAGTTTATTGGGAGATAAAATTCGGTGGTATTATATTTCGTAGCATCGTTTGTTGCTTAATTATAGCCTATAGCACATAAGTAAAGCAGCCGTTCCGGAGTCCAGGGTAAATTGGAGGGAATCCGCGGAAAACTCTAAATAATTTAGCGTCTCAAAGACGACTTGAAATAAGTAAGCGCTATTTCACAATGAATAAAAGACAAATATCAACATAAAGATAATCAACTACAGTCTTGCAAAAAGTTTAAATTCACGTCTGGGATTTTACGTTTTATTGTGCGCAAATAATAAAATTTAGGAAAATGCCATCCATAACCTTATATGACTGACATTATCAGTTAAATATTTTTTTTTAATTAAGAATATTTTTGAATAATTTTTAAACAATGAGAGGCCATTTTGCGCGGTAGAGCCGTATGAGACGAATATATTCAAGGCCAAAATATCTCACGATCTCAGATCAATAACATTATACGAACTCATATAGAAAAATTATTTAGTACCAGGCTATGTCAAACGCCTTTAATAAAAGCGACCGTAGACAAATGCTTAACTTTTTAGGATAAGAAGAGTCCGCCACACTGCGCCAGTGCATGTTTGGAGACTTCACATGTCCTATATTTTTTTTCTTCAACATGAAAGATTTCTCACAGACAGTAGACTGATACGGGCTAATAAATAACTTAATCAAATTTGAATAATGTTTTTTTTTTAATAATAACAATGAATGAATAGTAGAGCTCCTTTTTAAGCTGGAAATCTGCAATGTGCATTGCTTCTGTCGTTTTTTTATCCTGATTAATAGTGATAAGTAAGGGTACTGGTATAATAATATTTATTTTACATTTTGTTTTGTTCCTGGAGTGAAACAATACATCTGTTGTCTTCTTGTTTGAAGTTTATTATCAAATATTAATGTTAGCCTGTTGCTCTAACAGAACTTGAAAGACATTCATGTTTTATTTATCATATACGTGTATTTCCGAACTATAAATTAGGTTGATAAAAAATATTTTATACACGTATGATATTTTTGCTTAAAGAAATTATTTTTACTTAAATTGTACTAGCCGGGCCAGCTACTAGATTATATAAAATATTATATTAGTATGTAAGAACAGATCATGAATATAGTGCTATATTAATTTAATTTAGTATTTTTATATTTTTATAATTAATAGTAAACAAATAAAAGTTGCCAAAATAGTAAACAAAGCAAGCCATTTAATACATTTTCTTGTTTTTAAAAAAATGGCGGTTTGCGTGACCGCCCTTTCTTAAAAATACGCTGTAATATATATATACGCTGGGATAAACGCTGGCACGAAAACATTATGAAATATTTTCATGTTACACTAGAAATTAAATACTTTAAAAAGTGCATACAGTAATGTGATGAAAATCCTGGTATTCAAATTAACAACAGTGCACTGTAACGAGAAACACACTTTTATATTATGTTGTTATGTTATTTAATTTAGACCACAATAAAGTCGTGCAATAAAATATTCAAGTACATTTTTGTAAATATATGGAGAATAAATTTAGAAAATTATACCTAAGTCCACACCGTATAGTGGCAGTGAAAGAATATACACTACCCCATATTGTCCCATGGGTGTCGTAAAACAGTGTGAAACAAATCACGATTGGGCAGCAGCGTTTTCCCAATAATGATTAAAAATAAAAAATGCGGTTGCCAATCCACTTGCCAAGCGTGGCAACTATGGTAAATATCTACCATACGAGAAAGTCTATGGAGGAAACCTGTATTCAGCAGTGGACTTTTAAAAGGCAGTAACGGTATTGGTATACATAAGTCTATTAGTACTAGGTGGTAGGACTCCCTTTCTGTCTAAGAGTCCGTCTGGCTAGGTATAGCCCGCTTACTTATTTCTGCTGCCATATAGCAGTGCAAGCACTGCTACGTAGGTCACTGAATAAGTAAGTTCCATTCGCCTAAACCAACTATAAAAACAATCGCTTTTACGTAGGCAGCCACGGTTTCTTCGGCGCTTGAAAAAAACTTGCCTTTTATTTTTTCTTTGACTCTTGGGAAAAAAAAGAAATCATAAGGATCTAAGTCAGGGCTGTCGGATGGGTGACTTGGAGTTTCAATACCAGATTCCTCAATAAATGCTTTTGTTCTAAGGGAGGTATGTGAATAGGCGTTATCGTGATTCAGCATGTTTCCCCAAAGCCCGGTCTTTGGTCTTCTCTCCCGCACAGCTTGAAAAACTTTGTGTAATGCAACTGTAGTATACCATTCAGAGTTGACTGACCTACTGATAAAAGTCCGGTCTGCGAAAAAAACTAGCCACCATTTATATTGGCCGACGTTGCGAGGTCTTTGCAGTTTTGTTGGTAACTGTCCTTCTGAGTAGACCCATACCGATGATTGCCTTTTATTTTCCGGATAATATTGATAGATCCATGTCTCGTCACCAGTAACGATTTTTGAAACAAGCCTAGATGTCCCGTTTTCAAAACGTAGACGCATTTCATGGCACCAATCCACACGAGTCTGTTTTTCGCTTTGGGAGAGCAAACGAGGGATCCATCGACAACAAAGCTTCCTCACTCCAAGATGATGGATGTAGCATGGTATGAATGCTCCCCGAAATAATGCCTACAATGTTTTGGATGTCCGCATATGTGATTCGTGGGTCTTCTCGGACCAAGATTTCAGTAGTCCATACATTTTCTGCCGTTACTCCTGTTTGCGAGTTTGCGAGGCCCCGGTTCTTTGGTTATCTTTAAGATTAATTTTACCCCTTTTGAATTCAGTAAAGCACCTAAAAATTGTTGCGCGTGATGGAGCTGAGTCCCCTAATGCTGATTATAACCGTTGTAAACTTAATTGTTCGTTTTAACAAAATTTAAAATCATAATATATCATAGCGCGCAAATGTTCATGGTTAAGATCCATCGTTTTAAATGAAAAGTGCGGGAAGCGGTGCAGGCAAATTATTAGAACTTTGTTTTATTTTTTAATATTGAGCAATTGTCTTATGAAGTTCTATTTTTAAATAAATTTGCTTTTTTAGAAACATATAATACGGGTGCGTTCCATTTTTTAATTTCGAGCATTTCAGAACTTATTGAGTAACCTACGTATATGATAGCATTGGTATATGGCACTGGAGGCTGCCGACAAGGCATTCATAAGATTACCGCAGCGATTTTGTCGTCGTCCATCGCACGATTATTATGATTCAAATTTAAACTTTAAAATCATAATATTATATAACTTTAATTTTTAACCTAAAAATTCCTTGCCGCCTTTTAGTGGTCACCGAGCTCAGGCTGTGGGCCGTGGTTTCATTTCCCGCACGGTACAAGTATTTATATATAATGATTTTTTTATATTTACGCGAATACTACAGATGGAATAAAACTAATTTTATGGATTTTATCGTGTTTAATTTGAACTTTTTTAATTCCCGACGTTTTGGGCACTTTTCAGCACCCTTGGCCACACGTCATATGTATATATATATCATATCATGTAGTATATATATCCCAATGTCATAGTACGAAGGCTACATTCAACTTTTAATTATTAATTTTTGGTCCGATCTACGCAAAACGAGCTAACAGTATCTTGAAGTGAAGGTATCTGTGACAGTAAACACCTGGTCTCCCAGCTCCAGCACGGCAAGCAACTTTTTAAAAGACATCAAGCTCCGGGTCCCGTACCTCCGTCAGTTACAGTGACCGAGTGAAACCGGGCACAGTCGAGCGTGTGCCTGCTGTACTTTTTTATTGAATAGGGGGCAAACGAGCATGCGGCTCACCTGATGGTAAGTGACTACCGCCGCCCATGAACAACCGCAACACCAGGGGAATTGCAGATGCGTTGCCGGCCTTTTAGAAAGGTGTAAGCTCTTTTTTTGTACTACCACACGTCAGAGGAGTTACAGACAAGATTGGCTACATATTGAAGCGGGCTTCCATAAGAATACTACAAGCCGCCGAAGAAGATTAGTCAGTTCTTACCATCCATCAAATTTAATATCCCTCTACAAGATGCAGGAGTATACAAGCTTGATTGTTAATATGGTCAACCTTACATAGGCCAAGCAAAAAGATTCATAAAAACCCGCGTGAAAGAACATATTGCTTATGTGAAGCACCGATGCTCCTAGAAGTGTGTAGTATGATGACAGGATGATTCGCGAGGCTATTGAAATTAAAAAAAAACATCTCAATTTCAATAACGAAGATGGCTGGTTGCTACTATCTGCTTGGGTTTCCATAATTAATAAAATTAAATCCAAACCCAAGCATACTACTGCAAGACTTCAACATAATGTTAAGTCGTTCTGCGTAAATTGGACCAAAAGATAATAAATAAAAGTTAAAGGTAGCCTTCTTTAACTATAACATCGAGCTATATAAAGATAGCAGTGAAAATTCAGCAGAAACGTTAAAATTGTATCCAGGAATTCGTAGCTAATTTGTTGCTAATTAGTTGCCAAAATAGCGATTTTGTTGCTCCAACCGGTTTTGAGAATATTGATTTACTGCTATCTTTACATTATGATAGCAGTAAAAACTTTCAATCAACTCTGCCGTAGAGGATAAAACGGGACAATTTGTTGCTAATTAGTTGCTGAAATATTATTATAATAATATATAAAAAAAATAAAAATTAAATACTTAAAATCAAGCTATGTTTTAATACAGGTTTCAAAGTTCCAAATAAATTAGTATTTTGCTGCTGATAAAAAAATAGATAAATCCTAGACAGCCTACAACAACATAAAATCGTTCGATAAGCTGCATCAAGTTATAGGTTACAAATTAAATGCTGCCAATACGGGAAATTTAAAAAAATTACAGTAGATACTTTGTTGCTGTACAGCTATGGAAGCAGCAATTCATAATAATAGCCAGCAACAAAATAAAATCGATCTATGAGTTGCACCAAGTAACTAGTTAGTAATTATTTCTGTACATGCTAAATTTACTTGAGAATTTTAGAGAAAAAGACAACAGATATTTTGTTGCTCTTCAGTTATGGAAGGAGCAAGTCAAAAAACAGGTCCAAAATCATAAAAATAAATATTGAGTTCCCTTTTTTAAATTAATTTTTTACTTACGGTAAAATTGTAAATGAATGTCGTATATATTATTGTTTGCTGCTTTATTACTTTATCCAAAAAATGTTAGCAAAAGTTTCTAGAACTTGAATTACTTTATATTTTATAATAGAATTCGTTGCAGTTTATTGCAATTGCAACATATAAAAAGTCAGGCGCTAACAAAATATGTAAATAAGGATTTGGGAAGTGGAAATAAACTTCTAAAGTAATGTCAAAATATCCTATGAATATAGCATGTATACATATGTGGTGGAGTAAATCGGATCGATTTTATATAGTTTCTGGCTCTTTATGACTTGCTGTTTCTACCAATGACCAAAGACAAAATATCTGCCGTCTTTTTTTCTATAAATCTCCTGTAAATATAGCAAAGCATGAACACGAACAATTTTTATTTAATTACTTGGTGCAGCTTATCCATCGATTTTATATTGTATCTAGCTCTTTATTATTACTGCTTCCGTTACTTATCAGCAACAAAATATCTACCGTATTGTCAAAAAAACTTTTGTTAATATAGTATGTACACAAATAATTGCTAACCAATAAATTGGTTAACCTCATAATATCGGTTTTATTTTGTTGCTGGCTCTTTATGGCCTGATACTTCCACAACTGAACAGCAACAATATATCTACCGACTTGTTTTCTAAAAATCTCCTGTAAATTTAGCATATACACAAATATTTACTAAGTAAATACTTGTTGCAGCTCATCGATTGATTTTATTTTGTTGCTGGCTGTCTGTGAGTTATTGATCTATTTATTGATCAGCAGCAAATTTCTCATTAAATTGGAACTTCAGAACCAATATGTAAACATAACTTGATTATAATTAAATAGTTTTTTAATTTTTATATTATTCTTTTAATTTTTTATAATATTTTTTTAAATTTTTATATTATTTTTGCATTATATTTCAGCAACTAATTAGCGACAAATTGTGCTATTTTATCCGTTACGGTGAGTTTGATTGAAAGTTTTTACTGCTATCTTTACATTAAGTTAAATCAATTTTCTCAAAACTGGTTGGAGCCACAAAATCGCGATTTTGTCAATTAATTAGCAACACGTCAGCTACAAACTCCTGGATACAATTTTAAAGTTTCTGCAGACTTTTCATATCTTCTAGATCTTTGTAGAGCTATAACATCGGGACGTGAAACACCTCAGTCCCCCAGTAATCGTGGGCGCTGGAAAGTGCCCGAAGCGTCGGGAAGTCAAAAAGTTTAAATTAACCATGAAGAAATCCGTAAAATTAGTTTTATTCAAATAAATTATTCCGTGTCTCTTTTACTTTTTATATTAAAATGTTTTTTGCTTTTTGTCTTTGTTTGTCTATGTAAGACACTTCCACGTTATAGAAAAAAAAATCTAGTTAAGTGTAATGTATTTTTAACAAAACAAACAAAATAGAAACAGTTATAATAAGCGGTCTAGCAATATCTTTGTTCAATTGATTACAAGTTTACAATTTAAAACATCTTAACAGAACGCTTAAAATTTCTTACCGCATTTCTGTAACTTAACCTAAATATTAATTTGTATTGCATTCAGTGATAATCAGACCATTCAGTTCATTTGCTTTAGAAATGAATGCCTGCATAAAAGATAGAAGTACGTGCTACCGTGGATTCTCTGCAATATTCCGAACAGTCGAAAGACAGTGCTCACGGACATTTATTTTAAATGTGAAGCAATTGAACGGGAATTAAGCGAGAATTGTTCATTATTCTAAAGAGAAAATTAATAAATAGCGTGAAAATGAAGATAAAGTTACGTTATTTTATGCAAAACGATAAAGATGTATAGTGCAAAAATAGAGCAATACACGCATCGGAGGGAAGTAGCCATACGCAGGCGTTTTCCTCTGTCAAAGTATAAGTCCACGCGGTGCTATGCGTACAATAAAACTAGATGCAGCCGCATTGCTCATTTGACTAAATCTAGTTGTGCGGCTATACCGACGTTTTACAAAAATGCCAAACTGTTCAGTTTTTGCTGCAAAAAGAGATCTGCCACGTCATGTTTACAAAAAGATGGCGATGGCTTTTCATATATAAGTAATTTTTAATCACCTTATTGCTTTTTACTTATTTTTAAACCTCAAAAAACAATAATAACTGTCGCGTTATTATTATATATAGAACCCAGCGTTGTTGCTGATTCTGTTGCTGGTATGGTACTTCAGGGTATGGAACTTTATATTCTATTTTCTGTAGTGCCCATCGGAGGCAGATCCCAGGCATAGTTTGGTCGCTCCTGTATAATATCATCACGCTATAAGCGGGAGTGCTTCCGGGCCTGGGCTGACGCATCAACGTTTCGGGATTAAAACACCAGCGCTCTCAAAAAGAAGTATAATTCTGCCTCCAGGTCCTCCAAAAGATTCATTGCCAAGGCAAGGTCTGAGCACATCGACAGAACTGGCGAGAAGCTAGTTCACCTTTGTTCGGGAACCCGTGCATTCTGATCACTTGCCAAGGCTGTCCAAGGGAACTTCTGTCAGCCATCTTTTCCACCACTGCACAAGGAGGATGACTCACTGGTCTATATCGAAAAGGAGAAAGCTGATCTATTAGGTTCTGTCTTTACGTTCATCTCGATTCTCGATGACGAGAGGAACGCACCGCCGACCATTCCGCGGTGTGAGCACTCCATGCCGAATGGGTGGTTTATACAGCGCTCGGTTCGCAAAACACTCCTCTCTCTGAACGTCAGCAAGTCGAGTGGGCCTGTTGGAGTCGCCCCACCCCCCTCCCGTTGTGCTGAAGACGTGTACTGCAGAGTTGGCACCGGTTAGTTGGATACGACTTAGGAACCTTCAAGAAAAGAGTTTATACCTTTCTAATAGACCGGCAACGCACCTGCAATCCCCTAGACCTGCAATTGTTCATGGGCGGCGGTAGTCACCTACCATTACGTGAGCCGCATGCTCGTTTGCCCCCTCTTCTATAAAAAAGTCTTACGTATATATGTGGTAGGATGATTGTAGGGGAAACATAATATTTTACGTAGTAGAGCCATGCTGCAGCTATATTAGTAGTATAGTTGTATCATGAATGGTTCAGCTCGGCCGAGGAAGGACCACGCTATCACAGACTACCAGCGTTAAATAACAGCTTAACACTGTTGTGTTTTGTATGGTGAGTGTAGAGAACAGGAGACCCTTTATACTGGAAAAGAGGCATTCCATCTTAGACCTCACGGGTGACAACGCATCTGAATTTTGATTCTTTATTGACGGTAGATGTGGATGTCTATGGGTCACAGCAATCACTTACCATCAGGTGGATTGTGTGCTCGTTTGTCACCCTATCCTTTAAAAAAAAAAACCTTTAACAAACTTCTCTTCGCACGTTCTAATTCAATCATATTTCTTTTACGTGTCCCTCCCCAAGTACAAACACAGTAGGAAAGTTTATATGACAAAGCGAAATATATATTTGTGACATTAGGTCTTTGGTAGCAACCACGCATAATTTTTTAAAAAGAAAAATAATTTTCCTAACTATCTGGGCTACATTTTGAATATGAAACTTCCAACTTAGTGTGTCATCAACATGAATTCCTAAATATTTTATTATCGTTATTTACGTGTGGCTCCAACGGAGACATGCACAACTGCCAGTAGAACCTCTCAATCTCATTTCGAATCTCACGTGTTCTGAAAACGATGATACCTCATTCGGTCTTCAACTGCAACAGTTGTCTTTTTCTGGTATACAGGTGTGGTAAAAAATTTAGAACCGTGTAGAATTTAGTCAAGTGAGCAATGCGGTTCCGCTCGATTGCTTCTTCAATACGAGACTGTAATGATTGAAATATTAAGCCGTGTATCGATTACGTGCTCTATCGGTCGTATACGAGCGATACCGCTTTCATAGTTCTCTCCATGCATTGATTCTGAACCCATTGTTATGATAAAAATGACTTTTGCTTTTACTTTTGTTCCATAGCTCGGATCGCAACAAACAGACGAATGATGAAAACAACAGTCCCAACCGGCGCGTGCGCGAAAATTTAACTATTTTGATACAATGGTCCGCGCGCGTTCGAAGGTAGTATCCAATTCGCGCGGCTGGAACGCGTTCTGATTTTCGATCTCTTGGAACGCATAATCGATACGCGGCTTTAGCGCATGTATTTAGAGTTCTGGCTGTTAATTTTGCTGAAGACTGTAGCTTCATTTTCAACCACTCTTGTCTCTTCATGTCTAACCGTCGTGAAATTTAGAATGTGATGGGAAAGTTTTTGGATTTTTCTGTAGAAAAATATGGAATAAGAGGTAAAGGTAATGACTGGTTGAGAACTTACTTATATGACAGACAACAATGCGTGGAAATATCTAAAATCCATAAAGACAAAAAAGTATTATATAGCAGTGACTATCAGTCAAATAATTTTGGCGTACCACAAGGCAGTATATTGGGACCATTCTTATTCCTCATGTTTATTAACGATCTCCTTAATATCACTCGCCACAACACAATCTTGTTTGCTGATGACACAACCCTTATCGTGAAATGTGAAACTAGAGGCAAATATGGCTATTAAGAACATAATAGATTTATCGTAATAATTTACAAATTAATATTGATAAAACTAAAATAATCCAATTTCAAACTTCTAAAATACAACCATTAAATATTAATGTTAAATATAATGATACAATAATCGAACAAATAGTAAGTACTAAATTTCTGGGTATAATGTTGGATCAAAATTGCGACTGGAAAACTCATGTCGATTACATTTGTGACAAACTCAACAGATTTGTCTATGCAATAAAAAGATTACGAGTCACGGTATCAACTGAAGCTGCTCTATGTGCATATCACGGATATGTTTCGTCCGTACTCTCATATGGTATTTTATTGTTATATATTATTATATGTAGAGTACAAAATAAATGTTTGCGTGCAATTTATGGAGCCTGGTGTACGGATAGTTGTCTTTGTTTAAAAAATACAATATCTTGACATTACCATGCTTGTACATTAAAGAAGTATGTCTATTTGTAAAACAACATCCGGAACACTTTGAAAAGCATATAGATGTAAGTAAACGAAATGTAGCTCCTAAAAATATACATAAGCTCTATTTACCTCAATGCAGGCTCGAATTGTATAAAAGGAATTCTTATGTTAATGCTATAAGGGTACATAACAAATTGCCCAACTCATTTAAAGAGTTACCTTTAACCATGTTTAAAAAAAAGTTGACACAATGGTTAAAGGAAAAATGTTTTTACGACTTCTAGGAACTTATATCTTATTGCGAAAAATAAATCTGACATCAGTAATATTGATACATACATAGGTAACTAACTAGTACGTTTATTACATAATCTAACATTTTAAAATTTATCATTTAAATTGATATTATAATTATGACTGCAATTAACTAATTTGTTTTTAATAATCATAAATGTATACCTTACTAAATAATCTGATATTTTAAAATTTATCGTTTGAATTGACATTATAATTTTGACTCAAGTTAATTAATTTGTTTTTAATAATCATATATGTACACAATTGAATTTCTATTTGCTGTTTAAATAATATGTATATATAATGATGTATACCTGTAAAACGTTGCACACCAAATGCAGTGGTAGAATGTAAATGGGCCGTTAGATATAATTTAAGATCATACTTTATTGTACACCTACATTCTGGCAAATAAATTAATTTGAATTTGCGGCGGGTCTTGTAAAACTTAGTACCGACTGCATGGACAATTTCTATGAGAGTGTCCTCTATATTTCAGTATATTACGCTTTGAAAACGGTTTTGAAATTCAAGATAAAAATTTCGGGCCTTTGGATAAGAGCACGCGGGGTACGGAGCGTTGACGTGATCGTGCGTGATCTCTCCAACTTAACATTAAAGGTCAGAGTTCCTCTTACCATTCGGTGATCGCAACCAGTTTTCTCCCTCGCAATTGCTTAGACTTCACTGAACAGTTACCGTCTGGTCGTTATAATGAACACAATCCCATTTTTTATAGAACCATCGGGGTTCGACCAGGTCTACTTTCAGTAGGGGAAAAAAGATTTCTTCTATAGAAAAGAGTCCATGATGAGGAGTTCATCTTTTTCCAAGTCATATATTTTTCATGATTTCTTATTCAGAATTTTCCCACCTTCAGCTCTCAGTTCCCTCTTGTGTATAGTTTTCGTTGAAGTCTCCCATTAAATCATATAGTGAGAAAGGCATGGCTCTCGTCATATCCATCCTCTCTATCCATTTTAACAGTGGTAGAGCAACGCGGCAGCTTTTGCTGTCGCACGGATGGGCCGGCTCGAACCGGGGTGGTACCACGACCTCACAGAAAACCAGCGTGAAGTAGAGGTTTACCTCTGCGTTTCGCTTGGTGAGTGCAGGTGGCCGGAGGTCCTTTTTACTGGAAATGAGGCATTCCATCTTAGTCCTCACGGGTGATAACGCATCTACATTTTGATTTTTAATAGAGGATAGATGTAGATGTCTATGGGCCGCAGGAACCACTTACCATCAGGTGGACTGTGTGCTCGTTTGTCACCCTTATCCTATAAAAAAAAATATATCCTCATACATTTCTGCCAACTCCTCATTAGGAAGTTACAAATTCTACTTACTGTAAATTTTATCAAATTCTACTTACCTGTCCTAGAAGGAAATAATGTTTTTGTGCTTGTATAGCACTTGAAACGTCGTGAATATAAGGGGAATATTTGATAATTTATATAATATTAATTATTATAAATTAAAATTAAATTAAAAGTAAATTTCCCACCTTTGAATAATTGAAGGCAACTTGTTGGTGGGTGAGACAAAAGTGGGTGCATATACTCAACTTCAGTGACACAAACCCTTTCTGATGGCGGATTATTACTATTACCTTATAACTGCCTATTGCCTATATCTGCCATTGTATTGGTTCGTGGAGCATATGTGTTGATCTCATGCGGGTAGTAGCTGGAGGGAGAATCTGAGGAGTGCGGTGGTTAGTTGGCGCTCACCGTAAACTGCGTATGTGGAGCAGTGTGTCTCCTCCCTCACATTTTTTTAAATGTGGGAGAGTGAAGCCTTTGTATCTCGCATTTTATATAAATATTGTGAGCCTTTCCTAATTGGGAAGGGATTAATTAATATGGAATTGACTAATATGAACCTGATACAAGTGGAACAGAGACGATTTAATTTTCTTAACTTTTTTTGAGCCCTGTCTTCGTGAATGGGGTTCATTAACTTACAAGATACTACTAATAGCTTTCGATTGCTCTGGGGAATATTCATTCTTTATAGACACCTAAAAGAAGTAAGTTACTATACAAACATAATATAAATAAGGGTCTTAATTAAGACGATCACGCCATAAATTTGTTAAACGGTCTATATTTGAATCTTTAGAAAATCAATATATGGTTAATATACTGGTCACGTAAATTTGATACATTTTTATATATCATATAGATATAAATTCTAAATAATTAAATAGAGAGGGGGGTGTTACAATACACAACGTAAGTACAATTGCGCTTTTAATAAGCTGTAATGAATAATAAAAACGGCTTCACATAAAAACAAAAAGTAGTTGGCTACGTAAGTAAGCATCCATTTTCCGTGTGGTTGTTACGTAAGAGAATTTATCACCACATTTCGTTCCGTGGGTGTCATAATCGTAAGAGGCAATTATGGGATATACCAAAATGAACTTAAGGCATCCGATAGTTAGCGGTATAACCAAATTGTATATGCCAGGCGGACATACCTAGCCCGGTGTTGGGAACCAGCGTCAAAGATGCGAAATATCTGGTACTGCTATCGAGCTGCCAAACATGACGATTGAAGCAAATGCTCTCTACAATATGAGAGGCTCAAGTTCGGCAGTGGGCTATCAAGGGCTGATGAAGAACCTTTATGCTTATACCCTGATCTATGATAATTGACCTAATGATAAATTTACTTTACTACTATATTTCTGTCATGGAATGTGTGAGCCTTTACTCTTTAAAAGAATTGAACGAAATGAAGTATATATTCGTAAGTAGCAACAAAAGTTTATCAGGTCAATTATGAGGTTAGAACCTCATAAATCGTTATATAATGATAACGTGTATATATGTAATGGTAAAAGGGTAAGACAAAATAAACATATAGATGTAAGTAAACGAAATGTAGCTCCTAAAAATATACATACGCTCTATTTACCTCAATGCTGGCTCGAATTGTATAAAAGGAATTCTTATGTTAATGCTATTGGGGCTAATGTTAATTGGGGGTCATTGTAGAAGCGTGCTCGTCGCGACCCCTGCCAGCCCTTCTCAGGGCTGCAATTCTACTCAGCTGCGCACCCATGCCAACGAGGGTTAGGGCGTCCCCCCAAGGCGACGCACACCAGCTCGTCCCCGTTGGTGTGAAATGCAGCGCGCAAAGCGGCGATGGGGACCGCCACCCGTCACGCACAGCCCGACACGGCGGAAGGTGGAGGACAGAGTGCAGAGTTGGCACGTCGAATGTTAGAGGAGGCATGAGAGATAAGACGAATGAGTTGATTGAAATAATGAAAGAAAGAGAATTAGATGTCGTGTGCATGTCGGAGACCAAACGGAAGGGCAGTGGTACTGAAGAGCTCCCTGGCGGGGCGTTAGCTCTATGGTCCGGAGTCCCGGAGAGCGAGAGCGCCTGCCAGGGAGTGGGGGTGCTGCTGTCGTCTCGGTTGGTCGATGTTATGACTGAATATAAGGTTGTGAACTCAAGACTTCTCTGGGTTCGCTTTAAATTGAGACTGACGAAGTTATTCCTTTTGGCTGTTTATGCGCCGGTAGCTTCGTCGTCCAGGGCTGAGCTGGAGGAGTTTTGGGAGAATGTAAGAGAAGTTCTAGATTTGGCTAGGGGAAACGAAAGAATTGTTGTGTGTGGTGATTTGAATGGATGGGTTGGTACCGCTCGACCAGGGTACGAGTCGGTGCTTGGAAAGTTAGGAGATAAAAGGGTTAATGATGCTGGCAAGCTTATACTGGCGGTATGCAAGCAAAAGGGTCTTCTTGTGACAAACACTATGTTTAATCACAAGAAAATCCATATGTATACTAGAGAAAGAAAGAATGAGAGAAGTATGATCGATTTGTTTCTGGTGGATGACCGACTGCGAAAACAGATGATGGATACGCGAGTGTTCAGGGGTGCTGACCTGGGAACGGATCACTATCTAGTGATTATTAGATTTAGGGGTCTGTTCGCGGGTTGGCGCTACCGGACGGCGGTAACAGAACCACAGTCGGTCTGTCGCATCCGAAGCTGGAAGCTTCAGGAAGCGGATACTAGGGACAAATATCATGCGAGGGTAGCCAAAAAGCTTGACACCATTGATGGCAGAAATGAATGTGTGGAAAGAACATGGCAGAACCTTAGGGATGGAATGGTAAGTGCAGCGGAAGAAGTGTGTGGAACGATTAAAAGAGGCAGTAGTAAAAGAAGAGATGCATGGTGGAATGATGAAGTGAAAGAAGCTGTAGAGAAGAAGAAGAAAGCATGGTTAGACTACTTGGCCTCTAGTAATGATAAGGATATGAGAGAGAAGATGAAAGAAAGATATAAGCTGCAGAAAGTTCACACGAAAGCATTGATTGAGGAAATGCGTGAAAGGTGTAGAATGGAAGCGAACGAAAGGTTGTCGCACAACTTTAAGGAGAACTCCAAACTCTTCTGGAAAGAGGTTGGAAGGACCCGAAGTGGTGCGACGGCCTTAAGAATGAACAAAGTGCTTTCGAGAACTAATGACGTCCTCACAGAAAAATCGGACGTCATGCAGCGATGGAGCGAATTTTATAGAGAAATGTATGCGTGTGATGATCTTAATGAGGGATCCGGGGATGACGCCGTGACTGGTACGCCAGACCTGGACCTCGATGACACTGAGGTCATCAGTATGAAAGAGATTGAACGTGCGATTCGAAGTTTGAAATGTGGGAAGGCTGCGGGACTAGACAGAGTTACTGCTGAAATGGTCAACTATGGTGGGCCTCGCGTCTGGGACAGCTTTTATCTGCTGTGCAATTTGTGCTGGCGGACGGGGGATGTCCCGGATGATTGGCGATCCGCAGTCATTGTGCCTTTATATAAAGGTAAAGGTTCACATTTTGACTGCAGGTGCTATCGAGCGATCAGCTTGACCAGTTTAGCAAGTAAAGTTTACTCGAATGTTTTGATACGTAGGATGCAAGAGAAATCGGAAAGATTTCTATGGGAGGCACAATGCGGATTTAGACCTGGAAGAGGATGCACGGATCAAATGTTTTCTCTCCGCATGATCACGGAGAAGCTTCTGGCTGCTAACCAGAAGATTTTCTGTGCTGTTGTGGATCTTGAGAAAGCATTTGATAAGGTTGTAAGGAAGAAAATGTGGGAACTGTTGCCGCGGTACGGTGTGGATGGTCGATTGCTAAGGGCTGTGCAGTCACTTTACTGTGACTGTAAAGCCTGTGTGCGGGTAGGGCATGACCTGTCACCCATGTTTAGCGTCCAAACGGGCATAAAACAGGGTTGTGTCATGTCTTCCTGGCTGTTCATACTGTATCTCGACAGCTGTTTACAGAAGTTGAAAGATAGCTGTTTGGGTGTGAAATTGGGTGACATAAAAGTAAATTGTCTGCTGTATACTGATGATGCAGTGCTTATTGCACCACAAGAGGCAGAACTGCAGGCATTAGTCACGTGTATGAAAGAGGAATGTGAAATTAAAGGTCTCCGTTTGAATGCTAATAAAACTAAGGTTCTGGTATTTGAAAGGCACGAAGAGAGAACGAAGTGTGAAATATGGGTAAATCAGGAATGTCTAGAACAGGTAAATGAAATTGTATACTTGGGGAGTGCTTTTAGCCGGGATGGAAGATGTGATTTAGATGTGGACAGGCGTGTCGCTGCCGGGAACAAAGTCAATGGTGCCCTGACTGCGTTAGTCAAAAGGCAAGGCGTAGCGAAGAGTGCACGCCTTGCAATACATAACGCAGTGTTGGTACCGACTTTGTTATATGGCAGCGAAACCTGGGTATGCCAGAAGAAGCATAAAAGCAAGTTGAATGCAGTGGAGATGCAATCTCTTCGTAAAATGTGCGGCGTTACCATGGCCGACCGGAAGCGAAACGAAGAGATTCGCAATATGGCAGGTTTGAAAGATGACATTATCACAAAAATTGATAAGGGCGTGCTTCGATGGTTTGGGCACGTTGAGCGAATGAGTGAAGACCGAATGATAAGAAAATATATAGCGCGAAAGTAAATATTAAAAGGTGTCGAGGTAGACCGAGACTAACTTTCGAAGACCATGTGAGCAAACTGCTCGAAGAGGGGAGGGTCAAGAGTACTCGGATACCTAGATGTGCATGTATAAAGAAGATAATGAATCTGAAAGAAGCGAAAGAGGTATGTAAGGATCGTGACACTTGGCGATCTGTTCTCTCTGGCTACCCCGTCAGGGATTGTGCGTGATGATAAGTAAGTAAGTAAGTATGTTAATGTATAGCATATAGGGTACATAACAAATTGTCCAACTCATTTAAAGAGTTACCTTTAACCATGTTTAAAAAAAGTTTTGTCAAATTGTGTTTTAAAAAAAATCAAATTAATATTGATAAAACTAAAATAATCCAATTTCAAACTTCTAAAAGACAACCATTAAGTATTAATGTTAAATATAATGATACAAAAATCGAACAAATAATAAGTACTAAATTTCTGGGTATAATGTTGGATCAAAATGGCGACTGGAAAACTCATGTAGATTACATTTATGACAAACTCAACAGATTTGTCGATGCAATGAAAAGATTACGAGTCACGGTATCAACTGAAGCTGCTCTATGTGCATATCACGGATATGTTTCGTCCGTACTCTCATATGGTCTTTTATTGTTATATATTATTATATATAGAGTACAAAAGAAATGTTTGCGTGCAATTTATGGAGCCTGGTGTACGGATAGTTGTAAGTCTTTGTTTAAAAAGTACAATATCTTGACATTACCATGCTTGTACATTAAAGAAGTATGCCTATTTGTAAAACAACATCCGGAACACTTTGAAAAGCATATAGATGTAAGTAAACGAAATGTAGCTCCTAAAAATATACATAAGCTCTATTTACCTCAATGCAGGCTCGAATTGTATAAAAGGAATTCTTATGTTAATGCTATAAGGGTACATAACAAATTGCCCAACTCATTTAAAGAGTTACCTTTAACCATGTTTAAAAAAAAGTTGACACAATGGTTTGAGGAAAAATGTTTTTACAACTTCAAGGAATTTATATCTTATTGCGAAAAATAAATCTGACATCAGTAATATTGATACATACATAGTTAACTAACTAGTACGTTTATTACATAATCTAACATTTTAAAATTTATCATTTAAATTGATATTATAATTATGACTGCAATTAACTAATTTGTTTTTAATAATCATAAATGTATACCTTACTAAATAATCTGATATTTTAAAATTTATCGTTTGAATTGACATTATAATTTTGACTCAAGTTAATTAATTTGTTTTTAATAATCATATATGTACACAATTGAATTTCTATTTGCTGTTTAAATAATATGTATATATAATGATGTATACCTGTAAAACGTTGCACACCAAATGCAGTGGTAGAATGTAAATGGGCCATTAGATATAATTTAAGATCATACTTTATTGTACACCTACATTCTGGCAAATAAATTAATTTGAATTTGAATTTGAATTTGCGGCGAGTCTTGTAGAACTTAGTACCGACTGCATGGACAGTTTCTATGAGAGTGTCCCCTATATTTCAGTATATTACGCTTTGAAAACCGTTTTGAAATTCAAGATAAAAATTTCGGGTCTTTGGATAAGAGCACGAGGGGTACGGAGCGTTGACGTGATCGTGCGTGATCTCTTCAACTTAACATTAAAGGTCAGAGTTCCTCTTACCATTCGGTGATCGCAATCAGTTTTCTCCCTCGCAATTGCTTAGACTTCACTGACAGTTAGCGTCTGGTCGTTATAATGAACACAATCCCATTTTTTATAGAACCATGGGGGTTCAACCAGGTCTACTTTCAGTGGGGGAAAAGAGATTTCTTCTATAGAAAAGAGTCCATGACGAGGAGTTCATCTTTTGCCGGGTCATATATTTTTCATGATTTCTTATTCAAAATTTCCCCACCTTCAGCTCTCAGTTCCCTCTTGTGTATTGTTTTCATTGAAGTCTCCCATTAAATCGTATAGTGGGTTTTTGAGAAAGGCATGGCTCTAGTCATATCCTCATACATTTCTGCCAACTCCTCATTAGGAAGTTACAAAGTTGGTGCTTATACCTTTATGACCTCATGAATGCCGTTTGGTTATTCTGAGCGTGAGTTACGCAACCCTTGTCGACACTCGTAAGCTCTACAAATGTAATACGGGACACTTATGGACGATAAATCTGACAACTGTTTGATACAGATTATCGCCCTGATGGTGATAGAATAAGTTGCCAATTTCGAGGATTACCGTGCCGTCTTCCACTCTTCTCGGATAATCTATAATATGCCGTCGCTACCTGACCGTCTCTTCTCCCAGCTACAGGGCCTTTTCGTCAGTTTTCAAGGTGCGTGTGTTATATGTTGCCAGGTCGAGTCATCTAAGGTGGTAACCGAACCTTCACTGGAGATTCTTAGCACCTTTTGCCCTACCGTTACCATGGTCGCCACTGTAGCCAGGAATAGCGGAGAGCTAGGTGCTGGGTGCCGTTTCTTGGTACCAAACATTATGGCCTAAATATATCCCATATTGCATTAGCAAATACATTTTTATAATAATATTGCTGTTATCAGAAAGATACTGCTGCCCATGTCCTGGTTTGTTTCCAACTGTTGCCTCTTACGATCCTTAATAAGATACTATATAAGGTAATGGCGGTGTAAAGACATCCAGTCTTTACACCACCACTCGCGGTTAAATATCATAAAATATGATATATAAATATACATATGTCAACTGTAAAGCACAAAATTCCTTCGGGTAATAGAATACTCTAAATTTCAATAGCTTATCCCAGGAATTACCAGGAGAAGCCGTTAAATGTAAAGAAGTAAAGTTTAAAGTTAATAACTGTTACTCATATTACCACCACTGGCTAAGTTTTAGACACAACACAAAAGCATATATATATATATATATATATACCTTTATATATAAAAATTACGTCTCACATGGTTTGTCCGCGATGAACTCCTAAACTACTGAACTGATTTCAATGAAATTTGCACACTCTGTGCAGTTTGGTCCAACTTGAGAGATAGGATAGTTTTTATCCCGATAAGTGACCCCCAATTTTTTTATTGTGAATTTAATGATTTTTTTTCGGACACATGGTCGTTGGAAATAGCAGAACAACGTCTACCTGCCTGTATATATATATAAACGAGTATGTCTCATAACTTAATATAAAAAAAGGGAGCGTAAACGATTATACGGCTCACCTGATGGTAAGTGACTACCACCGCCCATGAACAACTGCAACACCAAGGGAATTGCAGGTGCGTTGCCGGCCTTTTAAAAAGGAGTAAGCTCTTTTTTTATAGGATAAGGGTGACAAACGAGCACACAACCCTCCTGATGGTAAGTGGTTGCTGCGGCCCATAGACATCTACATCTATCCTCTATTACAAATCAAAATGTAGATGCGTTGTCACCCGTGAGGACTAAGATGGAATGCCTCATTTCCAGTAAAAAGGGCCTCCGGCCACCTGCACTCACCAAGCGAAACGCAGAGGTAAACCTCTACTTCACGCTGGTTTTCTGTGAGGTCGTGGTACCACCCCGGTTCGAGCCGGCGCATCCGTGCGACAGCAAAAGCTGCCGCGTGGCTCTATCACTGTTAGCTCTTTTCTTGAAGGTCCTTTAGTCGTATCGGTCCGGAAAAATCGCTGGTGATAAATTATTCCCCAGAGAGGTCGCACGCAGAAGAAAACTCCTAGTGAAAAGTATAGTGGTGGACCGCCAAGCATCCAGATGGTGTGGATGATATCGGGAGTTTGCGAGATAAAATGCAAAGGGATGCAACATCTCTTCGCAGCGCCAGTGAATCGAGCCGATCGGTAAGGATTCAGTCGTCGACAATTCTGCTATACGCTGGATGCGGTCATGTGGAAGGAGCTGGCACTGGGGAGCCCCAGCTCGGAGATGGGAACAGTATTCCATGTAAGGCCGACCCTGCGCCTTGTAAATCTGCACTCTGCAGGCGGTGTGCCAGCATGAAGTACTGTTCCGCTCTGCTGAGCACGCCAAGATTTTTAGAGGTCAATGTGGCCTTCTCTTCCAAATGACCACGAAACTGTACGTCACTCGATATGACGACGCGGAGGATTCCGATACTGACAAGGAGAGTGCCTTGAAACTGAGGAGATACGAAAAAGGGGTTCTTTTTAGCGGTAAACACGCAAACTTGCATCGTCTGAGGATTAAACTGGACTAGAATTAGTCGACCCCAACCCTAGAATTTTTAAGCAATAACTCGACTTCAGACACAAGCTTGTTCCGGTACTGGCGACGTTTTCCCGAGAAATATTGGCACGGCCGGTGTATAGAGTATCCATGTGGGGTCTCTTCATTACGAGGCTGCAGACTGTCTGACCACCATGATGTTTTTTATAACAACATATGTCTCAGCAATGAATGGGAGGCTTCAACGAAAACTATACACAAGAGGGAACTGAGAGATGAAGGTGGGGAAATTCTGAATAAGAAATCATGAAAAATATATGACTTGGAAAAAGATGAACTCCTCATCATGGACTCTTTTCTATAGAAGAAATCTTTTTTCCCCTACTGAAAGTAGACCTGGTCGAACCCCGATGGTTCTATAAAAAATGGGATTGTGTTCATTATAACGACCAGACGGTAACTGTTCAGTGAAGTCTAAGCAATTGCGAGGGAGAAAGCTGGTTGCGATCACCGAATCGATCACGTCAACGCTCCGTACCCCTCGTGCTCTTATCCAAAGACCCGAAATTTTTATCTTGAATTTCAAAACGGTTTTCAAAGCGTAATATACTGAAATATAGGGGACACTCTCATAGAAACTGTCCATGCAGTCGGCACTAAGTTCTACAAGACCCGCCGCAAATTCAAATTCAAATTAATTTATTTGCCAGAATGTAGGTGTACAATAAAGTATGATCTTAAATTATATCTAATGGCCCATTTACATTCTACCACTACATATGGTGTGCAACGTTTTACAGGTATACATCATTATATATACATATTATTTAAACAGCAAATAGAAATTCAATTGTGTACATATATGATTATTAAAAACAAATTAATTAACTTGAGTCAAAATTATAATGTCAATTCAAACGATAAATTTTAAAATATCAGATTATTTAGTAAGGTATACATTTATGATTATTAAAAACAAATTAGTTAATTGCAGTCATAATTATAATATCAATTTAAATGATAAATTTTAAAATGTTAGATTATGTAATAAACGTACTAGTTAGTTACCTATGTATGTATCAATATTACTGATGTCCGATTTATTTTTCGCAATAAGATATAAATTCCTAGAAGTCGTAAAAACATTTTTCCTCTAACCATTGTGTCAACTTTTTTAAACATGGTTAAAGGTAACTCTTTAAATGAGTTGGGCAATTTATTATGTGCCTTTATAGCATTAACATAAGAATTCCTTTTATACAATTCGAGCCTTCATTGAGGTAAATAGAGCTTATGTATATTTTTAGGAGCTACATTTCGTTTACTTACGTCTATATGTTTATTTTGTCTTACTCTTTTACCATTACATATATACACGTTATCATTATATTACGATTTATGAGGTTCTAACCTCATAATTGACCTGATAAACTTTTGTTGCTACTTACGAATATATACTTCATTTCATTCAATTCTTTTAAAGAGTAAAGTCTCACACATTCCATGACAGAAATATAGTAGTAAAGTAAATTTATCATTAGGTCAATTATCATAGATCAGGGTATAAGCATAAAGGTTCTTCATCAGCCCTTGATAGCCCACTGCCGAACTTGAGCCTCTCATATTGTAGAGAGCATTTGCTTCAATCGTCATGTTTGGCAGCTCGATAGCAGTACCATATATTTCGCATCTTTGACGCTGGTTCCCAACACCGGGCTAGGTATGTCCGCCTGGCATATACAAGTTGGTCATACCGCTAACTATCGGATGCCTTAAGTTCATTTTGGTATATCCCATAATTGTCTCTTACGATTATGACACCCACGGAACGAAATGTGGTGATAAATTCTTTTACGTCGCAACCACACGGAAAATGGATGCTTACTTAAGTTGCCAACTACTTTTTGTTTTTATGTGAAGCCGTTTTTATTATTCATTACTGCTTATTAAAAGCGCAATTGTACTTACGTTGTGTATTGTAACACCCCCCTCTCTATTTAATTATTTAGAATTTATATTTATATGATATATAAAAATGTTAATTATTAAAATTTATTTAATTTACGTGACCAGTATATTAACCATATATTGATTTTCTAAAGATTCAAATATAGGCCGTTTAACAAATTTATGGCGTGATCGTCTTAATTAAGACCCTTATTTATATTATGTTTGTATAGTAACTTACTTCTTTTAGGTGTCTATAAAGAATGAATATTCCCCAGAGCAATCGAAAGCTATTGGTAGTATCTTATAAGTTAATGAACCCCATTCACGAAGACAGGGCTCAAAAAAAGTTAAGAAAATTAAATCGTCTCTGTTCCACTTGTCATCATCATCATCATTACAGCCCTTCACAAGTCCACTGCTGAACATAGGCCTCCCCCAAAGAATGCCACAAAGCACGGTCCTGAGCCACCTGCATCCATCGACTTCCTGCATGTCTTACCAGGTCGTCACTCCATCTCGTGGGGGGACGCCCTACACTTCGCCTACCGGTACGAGGCTGCCACTCGAGAACCTTTCTTCCCCATCGGTTGTCGGTTCTTCGAGCTATATGGCCGGCCCACTGCCATTTCAGCTTACTAATCCGTTGGGCTATGTCGGTTACTCTGGTTCTACTGCGGATAACCTCATTCCTAAGTTTATCACGCAGAGAAACTCCGAGCATAGCCCTCTCCATAGCTCGCTGAGCGACCTTGAGCTTCCTCATACGGCCAGCAGTGAAGGACCACGTCTCAGTTCCGTAAGTCATCACTGGCAACACGCACTGGTTGTACAATTTCGTTTTAAGGTTTTGAGGTATGTCTGACGAGAAGATGTGTCGTAGCTTCCCGAACGCTGCCCAGCCGAGTTGAATCCGTCGATTGACCTCTCGGTCGAAGTTGGACTTACCTAGTCGGACTATTTGTCCCAGGTAAACATACTCGTCAACAACTTCGAGCTTAGTGCTCCCAACAACTACCGGCATAGGTGTGACATGGACATTAAACATAATCTTTGTTTTGTCCATGTTCATCTTAAGACCTATCCGTTGGGAGACACTATTGAGGTCATTGAGCATAGTGCTTAGGTCCTCCAGCGATTCTGCCATAAGGACTATATCGTCGGCAAATCGAAGGTGAGTGATGTACTCGCCATTGATGTTAATTCCGTATCCTTTCCAGTCCAGAACCTTGAAAACGTCTTCCAATGCAGCGTTGAAGAGTTTCGGGGATATAACATCACCCTGTCTTACACCTCTCTGCAATTGGATAGGTTTCGTACTCTGGTTCTGTACTCGGATAGCCATCGTAGCTCTACTGCACAAACACTTCAGCACTTCGATATACCGACAGTCAACTTGGCACCGCTGAAGGGACTGCAGCACCGCCCAAATTTCGACGGAATCAAAGGCTTTCTCATAGTCCACATACGCCAGACATAGTGGCAAATTGTACTCTTCGGACTTCTGTACAATTTGCCGTAGGGTATGTATGTGGTCTATGGTGCTAAAGCCCTTTCGGAAACCGGCTTGTTCGGGAGGCTGGAAGTCGTCAAGTCTGCGCGCGAGACGATTCGTAATGACTCTCGAAAACAGCACGTAGACGCGGCTCAGAAGGGAAATCGGTCTGTAGTTCTTCAAGAGAGCGTTGTCACCTTTCTTGAAGAACAAGACCACCGCACTTCCGCTCCACGCCTCCGGTGTAATGCCATCATGGAGGACGGAATTAAAAAGCTTCTGAAGGACTTCAAGTACCGGTCTTCCACCCGCTTTCAGAAGCTCCGCTGTTATTCCATCCTCACCTGGGGCCTTGCCGTTTTTAAGGTGTTGGAGAGCCATTCTAATCTCGCTCAGACTGACGTCCGGGATATCTTCGGAATAGTGTCGGATAAGACTCGCTCTTGGATCGTTACTCACACTTGCGTGTGGCTCCAACGATGACGTGTACAGCTGCCCATAGAACCTCTCAATCTCACTCAAAATCTCAGGTGCCCCGGAAACGATGCTGCCACATTCGGTCTTCAGCTTTGACAGTTGGCTCTTTCTGGCAGACAGATCTCTGGCAAAGACTTTGGAGCCTTGGTTCCGCTCGATCGCTTCTTCAATACGAGCTGTATTGAAGTTGCGCAAGTCCCGCCGCATGCATTTGGAGATCTGTCTGTTCAGTTGCCTGTATGCTGTCAAATCTGTTGAAGAATGTAGCCTCATCTCCCGTCTAACAGCCATGAGATTAAGAGTGTGATCGGAGAGTTTTTGTGTTCTTCTGCGGCGGGTCTTGCAGAACTTAGCTCCGACCGCATGGACAGTTTCCACGAGCTTGTCATTCATATCGTCCACTTCATTGCAGTCTTCTAGGCACTGAAAACGGTTTTGTAACTCGAGCTGAAAGGTTTCGGGACTTTGGATTAGAGCACGAGGGGGACGGAGCGTTGACTTCATCAGACGAGACCTCTCCAACTTAACATTTAGGTTCAGTGTGCCTCTAACCATTCGGTGATCGCTGCCGGTTTTCACCCTCGCGATCACTGAGACATCACTGAACAGTTGTCGTCTGGTCGTCATAATGAAGTCAATCTCATTTTTTGTCGAACCGTCGGGGCTTGACTAGGTCCACTTCCTGTGGGGCCGCTTCTGGAAGAAAGAGTTCATCATAAAGAGTCCCTCTTTCTCCATGAAGTCGGCCAGCTGTTGGCCCCTTGGGTTCCGTTGCCCTATTCCAAATTTCCCTACTTTCAGCTCACCGTTCTCTCTTGTGCCTAGTTTTGCATTGAAGTCTCCCATTAACACCGTATATTGGGTTTTGGAGGAATGCATGGCTCTAGAGATACCCTCATACATTTCCTCCACCTCCTCATCGGGGTGTGCCGAGGTTGGTGCGTAAACCTGTATGACCTTCAGCGAATACCGTTTGGTGATTCTGAGTATAAGGTACGCAACCCTCGTCGACACACTCCCGATCTTTACAACGTTGTTAACGAGAGACTTGTGGACGATAAATCCGACACCTCCTTGGGACAGATGGTCGCCCTCCCGGTGATAGAGCAAGTTGCCGGATTCGAGGATTACCGTGTCCTCCCCCTCTCTTCGGACTTCGGATAATCCTATAATATGCCAGCGTAACTTGTCTATCTCTTCTTCCAGCTCCACGATCTTCTCGTCAGTCCTCAGGGTGCGTGCGTTGTACGTTGCCAGGTCGAGTCGTCGTAGGTGGCAACCGAACCTCCACCGGAGATTCTTAGCACCCCCTGCCCCACCGTTACCATGGTCGCCACCGTAGCCAGGAATAGCGGGGCCGCCGGGGACTGGGGGCCGTCTCTTTGTTACATTCATAGAGGGGTATTTGCCATAGTTGCCACGCTTGGCGAGCGGGTTGGCAACCGCAGTTTTTTTATTGGAATTTCGGCTATTATCAGGGAGATGCTGCTGCCCATCTCCTGCCTGTTTCCCTTTGTCGCCTTTTACGACACCCACGGGAGGATATGGGGTAGTGGATATTCTTGACCGCCACTACACGGCAACTTGTATCAGGTTCATATTAGTCAATTCCATATTAATTAATCCCTTCCCAATTAGGAAAGGCTCACAATATTTATATAAAATGCGAGATACAAAGGCTTCACTCTCCCACATTTAAAAAAATGTGAGGGAGGAGACACACTGCTCCACATACGCAGTTTGCGGTGAGCGCCAACTAACCACCGCACTCCTCAGATTCTCCCTCCAGCTACTACCCGCATGAGATCAACACATATGCTCCACCAACCAATACAATGGCAGATAAAGGCAATAGGCAGTTATAAGATAATAGTAATAATCCGCCATCAGAAAGGGTTTGTGTCACTGAAGTTGAGTATATGCACCCACTTTTGTCTCACCCACCAACAAGTTGCCTTCAATTATTCAAAGGTGGGAAATTAATTCCCCTTATATTTCCCTTATATTCATGACGTTTTAAGTGCTATACAAGCACAAAAACATTATTTCCTTCTAGGACAGGTAAGTAGAATTTGATAAAATTAAAGCAAAATAAATCTGCAATGTTGATTTCATTAATATTCAGTACCGATTCTGTATCAGAATATTATAGATATTCTTTGTTAAAAATAGTAAGGATCGACCAATATCAACCTTACGTATAAAATACTGAAGTATACAAATAAAAAGACCTTGTTTTATGTGCTAACGTCGTAGGACAGTAAACAAAATAATGATATTTCACAGAATTGCGCGAAGCTATGACTACAAGCGTGGCGTTCGGGGTATAGGTATCTGTTATTCTCTACTTAGTAGAGCCTGCTGCAGAACGCAAAATAAAATGGGAGCATGATATTGTGTATGAGTAACGAATATTGGAAAACACTTCTACTAATGATCTGCATCTGCATCTGCATTTTAAATCTTAATTAAATTTCTAAATTTAGCCTTTAAAACGTATTGTCCATAGTTTATGAATTTGCGTTGTTATACAAATTTGGTTATACATAATATCACCAGTAACAAATAAAGCTAGTAATAGCGGTATCACTCCACTGAGTCTGTAATTCAATCATGGGACAATTGTATACGCTATTTCAAGAAAGTTCCTGAAAATATGCAAGGTCTCTCGATTACAAAGATTCATTTTTTATTAAACAAAGACTAGGGTTATTTTAATATAAATTATTACATGGTCAATAATAAGTCCTCCCATCCAAGCTGTTTCTTTTATGAGTGTAGTAAATAATTGTGCAACCTATTTTATATTGTATGTTGCGTGGAAAAAAATCCCGCTGGGTTGCGGGCTAGGTCTTGCCAAGACAGCGGTCGAACCAATGATCAAATTTATAATAATTATTGAATAAAAATATTCTATTCTGACACAAATAAAAGAGCCGCGGCCCACTGTATCGAATTGACAGATTCATCCATTACAGCCTATAAAAGTCCATTGCTAAACATAGGCCTCCCTCATAGATTGCCTCATGCTCATTAGTCATAGTTGCCACGCTTGGCTAGCGGGTTAGCAACCGCAGTTTTCAGTTTTGAGTTGTTATCAAGGAGATGTTGCTGTCCATCTCCTGTTCCTCTTTCCCTGTGCCGCCTCCTACGACATCCTCGGGTGATACGGGGTAGTGGATATGCTTACAACACCACTGCACGGTTACTCTTTGGTTATTGTTATTTTTCATCATTTACTCGTAAGGTCAAAAATTCTCTGACCTTCTATGCACAAATTTAACTAGTAACGAGGCATTCCATCTAAGTTATCTAGCGTTAAAACATTTTTAGTCTATGGAACATGGCATCCACTTATTATCGGATGGACTGTTTTGACAGCCTTTTGTTTAAATAACTAACACAAGTGCGAGTCGGACTCACCCATGAAGGGTTCCGTAGCAGCAAGTAACATAATCTACGATTTATGACGTATTGAAAAAAACTACTTACTAGATCTCGTCAAAACCAAATTTCGGTGGAAGTTTACATAGTAATGTACATCATATATTTTTTTTTAGTTTTATCATTCTCTTGTTTTAGAAGTTACGGGGGGGGGGACACATTTTACTACTTTGCAAGTGTCTCTCGCGCAAACTATTCAGTTTAGAAAAAAATTCCTCAATTGAAGACCTATCCATAGATACTCCACACGTATGGGTTTGATGAAAAATTTTTTTTTGAGTTTCAGTTCTAAGAATGGGGAACCCTCAAAATTTATTGTTTTTTTTTTTCTATTTTTGTGTGAAAATCTTAATGCAGTTCACAGAATACATCTACTTACCAAGTTTCAACAGCATAGTTCTTATAGTTTCGGATAAAAGTGGGTGTGACATACGGACGGACACACAGACAGCCAGACATGACGAATCCATAAGGGTTCCGTTTTTTACCATTTGGCTACGGAACCCTAAAAACGCCAGTTACTGTGCTAAGCACTACAGAGGTGAGAAATAAAACATACAGGATGAGATGTAATGAATGACTTTAGTTCTTATATATTTTTGAACGTACGCTAGATAATACGTACGACTGTATTTAAATATTTTGCATCAAAAAAACATTCGTTTTATTTGTACCTTAGATTTTTTAATGATCCTGGATTGAAATTTCTATTATTCAACGCTTGTTTATCTCGCATCACTGCCACTCATTAAAGTAAAGAGGTCGTTGGTGTTCGAATTTTCTTAATTTCAACACAGATATATTCCGAAAATTTGTACGTCGTATTTAACATGAGGTCTTTAGATGATCATGTCGTCCCATGGGTGTCGTAAGATGTGAGAAATAAACCAGGAGATGGTAATGCGACATTTGGTAGCGGTGTTTTCCTAATAACAGCTAGAAAATAAAAAAACTGAGGTTGCTAATTCACCTGCCATCTGCAATCTAAGAGGAGGCATAATATGTTCAGCAATGGAATTTAATACGCTGTATTGGAGGAATGGAATGAAACGTATAGAAAAGCATATTTTTTGCAACACATCTTATCTATATGCAACCCCACTTATAAATATTTATTCTACGCGTATTGAAAGGTTTCCGAAAAAATTCTTCGCTATCTTTAATTTATTTATTTTGGATTACACTAAGGGTTGCGTAAAGTTTCACATTTTGCCGCTATAAGAAAGAAGGCGCATAGCGGATTTATCGTGTCTACTTAACATAGCAAATAGCACGATCGACTGTCCCGAACTGTTGGAGCTAATCCGATTACAAGTTCCATACGCATCTAGACGCAAGCCGTGCAAACTATATGAGTAAGCAAGTGTTTCAATGACGTGGTGAAAATACACAATTTTATTTAACAAGTCTAGCAAGTAACTTAAACGTCTACTGAGTAAAAAGTTCTTCGTAAACTGATGTGTACGCTATAAGTACGTTTTTAAAAAATTGATCCGTAATCATCTATTGAAGACAACGCATTTTACATGAATCATCCATTTAATGTGTATTGCTAAACACACGCATATATTCATAGGTATTTGTATGTACTAATTATATATATATATATATATATGTATGTAAATAATCATATATATTATATGTATTGAAATATGTATTTTTGTATGTATATGCATGTATTTAAATATCCATTTATATGTATATATATATGTATATGTATATATATATATATATATATATATATATATATGTAGTAAGAGTAATTGAGTATAGTACAGAGACTAATTTTGTAGTTAGGAATAATAATTAATTCGTTTACACGAATTAATTATCCAACGAGTCGAGGATAAACTAGTAACGGAATACGACAAGCGTACCGTTCCACGTCAGAGCCAAGACTGTCCTAACGGCGGCCGCGCCGTCCGTTTTATACAAGCAAAACGAGCGCCACTGCAGGTGCAATGGTGCAGGTGTGCGGAACACGTGTTATTTACAAGAATTCTGTCTAACTGCACCGACGGCTACCGCGCCGCACGTGCAATGGTGCTGGTCCCGTCATATATATATATATATATATATATATATATATATATATATATATATATATATATATATATATATATATATATGTATAGTTTATTTATTAGTAAAATATATGTATTGTGTAGTTAATTATAATTTTGTGTAGTGTTATTTTATTCTATATTGCCGCACCTACGTCAAATTCTCACCACTCCATGGGTTGACTGGTAGAGAATGCCTCAAGGCATTAAGTCCGCCCTTTGTATTCTTTTGTTTTAAGGAATGCAATAAAGAATAAATAAATAAATGTGTATTATACTAAGTATTGTTATTTACTTCATTTTACTTCTAAAATAATTTGTTATTGTGTAATTGTGTCTTCGTCTACGTTTCTTGCACAATTTTGTCTAGGTACTTTACAGTACATTTATTTTGTTACTATTCATAAATTTGTAACTACTTGCAAGTTCTTCTAACATCATAATCTATACAAATAAATAAAATTGAAGTGTCTATTTGTAATGTTAAAATAACAGATTTTTACTAAATGCATATGAAAGTTTATACGATACTTATAACATAATCACAATTTTTAAAATTTTTGTCTGTCGTTCTGTCTGTCTGTCTGTTTGTGGACTGGACTTTCACTGGCAGATATCTGATGTTATAAGGAGTGACTAAGGCTACTTATATTTTAGAAAAAGAATTAGGGTTCCGCGCAACATAATTAAAACCCTAAATTTCACGCGGGCGAAGTTGCGGGGAACAGCTAGTAAATAAATAAATATGCAACTGCATATTAATATTAAATTTAGATCGACAATACAGTAGCGCGATAGACTTGTAAAATAAACATCGTGAGAACATTGCTTTTACAAAATCAAATAACTTTATGGATATCGTCTTGTTTAGAGACGATGTTATACATTATGTAATAGGCGAAGGTATTTTTTTTATAGCATAAGGGTGGCAAACGAGCACACAGTCCACCTGATGGTAAGTGGTTGCTGCGTCCATATACATCTACATTTATCTTCGTTTGCGAATTATAATGCAGATGCGTTGTCATCCGTGAGGACTAAGATAGAATGCCTCTTCTCCAGTAAAATAGATCTCCGGTTCTCCACACTCACCACACGAAACACAGCAGCATTAGGCTGCTATTTTACGTTGGTATTCTGTGAGAGCGTGGTCCTTCCCCGGTCGAGCCGACCCATTCGTGCTACAACTATACTATTATTATGGCTGCAGCATGGCTTTACCACGTACAAAATACCAATTAAATATCAAAGTAGGACCCCTATTCAATTTCCGAAGCCGAGCCCGCTGCTCGTATAAACTGTTGTTCTATTGTAAGTTAACCGGTGGGGCCGCAGGTGTGAATCAATTAAAAAACAGGTTTGTATGGTCTACAAATAACTTAAAAAGTTGTTATTTGTCCATGTGCAATTTATTTACGTAAAACGCCCCAAACAGTAGTGGTTGTTGATGTAGGTAATGTTAAAAAAATGTCTATAGAGGTTTAAAAAATCTGTAAGCTCGTTTCTCACTCAAATCTAAAGTCAAGTACTAATAAAGTATATTTATCACTGGAACAAAATGTTTGATTTAGAAAAACGGTTGTAGTGGAAATTCGAATAGATAACCTAAAGAACCATTCAATAAATCACCTAGTAAAGTAAACAACGTCGATCCAAGAATCCTTGTAATGTTTATCGACCTTTTCAAAGCAGAAATTAACTGCTTTTTTTTTGCCAATGTGTAACATTTGACGAAAAAAGGAAAAACCACCTATTTACTTCAATATTTTTTTCGCATTTTATAAAAAGCATAAATATTTTTTTAGAAAGAGCTTAGCATTTCTTGCGGCGCTGTGGGCCATAGTTCCGATTCGAGCAGTGAAGTGTTTGTATTATCTACAAATGATTGTTCCATGTCCAGATGTCTGTCAATGCATAACTTATGTATGATAGACAGACACGAAACAGAAAAAAATATAGTAACTTTTCAAATATTAAAATTTCATAAATCGTAATTTATTAGAAATACGTTACGGTTCCTTTACTCGTGTGAAAGAATGTCACTTTGTCAGTTGGTTTTATTTGTAGTTGTAGTAGTTAGTTATAATAAGTTTGCTAGCCTCGATTCATCCCATCTGTTATTATAAATATTAGGTTATAATATTAAAAATATACTTATGCCGGCCGTGTCCCTACTCAAAACTGATTTCTTTTGTCTAAAATTTCGACTATTCTGGACTAATCAGTTTTTTTTCATCAGATAATACAAACAGATCTAGCTCAAATGGATGCTGCAACATTGAATGTTTGAACATGAGCATTATTTATAGTGAGGGAAAATGACGATTCGGCGGAGCCTGGAGTCCTTAAAATTGACATTTCAATTTAAAGGACCTGTGGCCGTGGAAGGAAAAGAGGAGATCTCTCGCCGGGCAAGGTGTACGCCGGGGAGCGGCCAAAGCTCCCAATGGTAGTTCGGAGCTATTCTATATAATACTGCTTTTACCTCGAAACTTTGATAGCGTGATTTAGGCTACGATGTATTTTCGCTTGTGGCGCGACGACAGTGCCACCACAAACCATATCAAAAAATACTAACATATCTATCATTATAGATATGTTAGTATCCATGGAATACGTGTTATTAAAACGACTCCTCCAGTTTCACATTCTGCCAGAATCACCGTTGCATAATTTAGGTGGATTATTAGATTCCACGATAATAATAGGCCAGATTATCCCTCCACACAAACTACTTCTAAAAGCAGTTTGTGTGGAGGGATAATCTTCATATAGTTGCAGCGAATTAAGAAATTACGTTGGGTAATTGACAATTGGCAAAATGATTCCACGTATTAAAAATTGGAATTTTGTTACACATTAGTGTTTTATGTAACTTTTAAATAATTTGATATAACTTTTAAACGATTTCATTATGGAATCTCTGCAAGGCACACGCTTAATCAGCGATTTAGTGGCATATTCATGATTATTTTTTATCGAATTAGTTATTATGATTCCGCTTTTGTCTTCACACATCACCTGTCCGTAAATTTCAGTTTTTATAAAATTATTTTTGTACAACTATTACATTTCAGTAGATTAACAAAGGTTAAGAAATGTTAAAAGGAGATGCAACATTGCCTAATCATTCTAAACCTGACTAATGCTTAAAATAGTTGCGTATTGGCATTGTATGACAATAATAGTAATTCATGCATAAAATGGTTTAGTTAGCGGCCACACCGGATTAACTTTTAAACATTAATGACAATGGCATATCCGATTTCACCGTGACATATCATTAAATAATAATTTTTATTAATCATAAGATCAGTACAACTGTGATATTTTTGCAAGTTTTTATTATAACTGACCAAAACATCTTTTTTTTCAATTTTTGTCCAGCATTGACAACAGCTACTTTATCAGTGCAGTATACTTCTAAAACGTTCGTACGTAAACGTCTATTAAAGGCAATGCTTCTTACATGAATTATCCATGTCCTATATAGGGTATTTTTGAAACGCTCCCGAAAACGAAGACAGACAGACGAAAGAAGTCTAACGGAGTCAGATCTGGTGAGCGAGGTGACCAAGCGTGTGGTCCTAGTCTGCCGATCAAGCGATCATCAAATTGCTCGTTGAGGCGCTCACGGGCGAAATTCACCACATGTGGAGGGGTACCATCATGCTGGAACCATGTGCGGCGATATTCAGTCAACGATAGGTCGTTTAAAATGTCAACCAACTGTTCATTTATGAAGTTCAGATATCGCTGTCCGTTAATTCGCTGTGGCAGAAACACTGGTCCTAGTATGTATGTAGTAATAAACCTGCCTATATGTTGGTGCCCAGTTTGTCGAACAGCATGCGGGTTAACTTGTGTATTTCTTCGGTTCCACAGGCCGTTTCTGGTAAATGTCGACTCGTACGTCCAGATGACGTGCTCAATGAAACCAGGCACATGTTGTTGCTGGTCTAATAACCAACGGCAGAAAACTCGCCGGCCGTCGTGATCGCCGGTAACTAAAGCTTGCACTTTGTACACTTTGTATGAGCGCATTCGGTTACGCTAAACACTTTGTGAACTGTACAGTATGACACACTTGTTTCATCCCGACGCCTTAACAATTTAGCGATACTTTGTGTACCTAGATTCGGGTTCCGGCGAACGACATCTTAAATGCGCTCTTCTGAGTGAACAGCTACTTGACTTCCACCTCCTGCCGCTACCAGATCAATGGGCCGATTTTCCAACACTCGCTGAAATGCTGCTGTTATCAGACGAGATTCAGCTGGATATCGAGCGGTCGGGAATTTCTTTCGGTAAATTCGTAATGCACGCGAAGCGTTCCTGCGAGCTTCTCTAAGGCACATTAACATGTTACCGTATTCACGAGCACTATAAACGTACGCGTTAAGCATTATAAAAATAAAACAAGAAACTTAAAACGTAACAACAAGAATAATATCATTAAGTAATAAATAACAAGTAATAACGACAATAATCTAATAAACAAAACTATTGAACTGTTTCTCGTGAGAGTCAACACGGAACTGTCTCAAAAACTAAAATTATTATTCAGTCCCACCAAAACAAATGCACACAAGGTAAAGTCCTTGAAGTACTTGAACCTTCCACACACCGTTAAAGCGTTATGTATGTTAAGACATCGCCAACGTTAATTTTATTTATAAGTTTAGTTATCCCTACGACTAGTCTTCATATGGAATTTAAATGTTATGGTTGTTATTTTTAATACAATTACACAATCAATTGTACCCTGACGCAACGAGCAGTTCTTAACTGCAAAAAATATTGAAATTAATAAACGAACCTAATTGGGTACTCAGTACTCACACAATTATAAACACTATTTCATCGTTATCTTTGATTTGAACATAAAAATGAAAAATGAAACTAAAAAATGAAACTTCGTACCACCAATTTGATCGATAAATTGCTCAGTGCCCAGGTTCAAGGCCAGCGTTTTTACGTGACGGGATCTATAATAGTTCGGCGCCCGCGAGGATATTGACCCTTTTGTCAGTTGATGTTCTTTTAAGTTTCACTGTTGGTTTTTTGTTTAAGTATTTTCATGATTTTTTTAATGAAATTATCGTTTCATTTAGCTGTACTAACATGATGGAGCGTGAATAAAGTTAATAAAATGTTGTGAAAAGATGATTTTTTTTCCTCGGGATCAAATTTATTTGTGACCCATGTTCCAAGGCGTAGTACCTAGTATCATCTGTCTTCGTTTTCGGGAGCGTTTCACAAACACCCCTAAACAAAAGTATTTATTCATAGTTATTTGTATGTACTAATTATATACGTATATATTGGTATATATGTATGCATAGAGTACATTTGTATGGTTTATTTATTATAGTATATGGATTGTTTATTTATTAAAATGTATATATTACACTAAGAAAGGATTTTTGAAAATTCAAGCCCTGCGAAATAGGGTTTTTATAACACATTTTATTTCATGGGCTAATTTCATATATGAATGCAGAAAATATATTAAAAGATTTATATAAGTTGAAAATTGGTAAAAATGCTTTGAGACAAAATTAAGGAATATTTAATTTTTTGAAAATCTAACCATAAAATGTTAAGTGATTTTATATTTGCAAGAAGGAGGAAATTATGATAATTATGAATAATAGAACAATTTAGAACTTTACAAATATCTTCCCCTAGTTATTCTTTAAAAAGTGGGAAATTATTACACGAACAGTAAAGTTCTTAATTTTATAAATTTTGTCATCATCAGTAGACTAGTATTATTTGAATAAAGTTTGACATATAATTTTTAAAATTCTTGAACTAATTCATATTTTAATTAAGTATTAATTATTTTGAGCAAACAATACCTTCAAATTTTTTGAATCTTTAAATATTCTGTATTGTGTCTAACATAACATAAATAATGTGCAGTGCAGTGCAGAACAAAGAGTTAATAATATGTACGAACCTTTCAGCATTTACTATACTTGGATAGCGCAGGACAGGATTATAGTGAACGAGTGTGTGCCCAAGCTCAAATGCACTCTCTATTGCCTCATTCCCATAGCCTGATGGGATAGTTATAAATGGATCAGACGCAGAGCCAACGACTTTACGTCCTTTTCGAGGACCGGGGGTGAAAGACCGCTAAAATTCTGAATCAGCGATGTTTGCTACTGAGAACTTCTTACCCGTGAACCCAATAAGTGATTTTGATACTTATTACTTAAAGGTTAAAGGACTTTTCTAAGTTGAGTATACTTTTATTTTTCACTTATTTGTATTTAGAGACATAATATAGATACTTACGTACGTAGTTTCATAAATAATATTATAAGTAATGCAGTTTGGCAGATGAAAATGTTAAAAACGTTTATTGTATAATTGGAAGAAAATAAATGAAAAAAAAAGTGTAATTAGGTATTGAATTTTAGGTAGACATTGGATTGTAGTTTTTATTACAATTAAATTGTTTATCATGGCTATGACAGAATTTTTTAATATAAATGATGTATTATAGTGCCTCATAACCCTACCAATACTAAATAATTAGGGTAATCTCTTATCTGGTGTATGTGAACCAATTGTTGGCTGTAGAAATTCGGGAGCAAATCATGGATTACTTTATTGAAAAATTGATCGAGATTTCTGTTCGCCTACGTCTGCAGAACATCATTACTCCTGACTTATCCAAGGGTGGCAAATATTCCGCTACACTGATATGTTTGATGGTATTTTTAAAATATTTGCAGCCACACAAATTTTCATCACTGTTGGCGTAGAAAGGGAACCTATCAACAAACTTGGTTAGACAAGAGATAATTACTACCGATCAATATGAACCTTAATTACTTAAGATTCGGCCACCCCAAAGCCTCGGATATTTGTGTAATATATTATATATTACATTTTTTCTTGTCAGTTGTATTCAAGAAGTGATCCCATTTTTTTGTAAACTCAAAGTGTAGGAGGCATTTTGTGCTCCGGTATTTTGATACAAAATTGGTTAAAATACCAACAACTTGTGGTTTTCTTATAATAGTGTCTATTATTTTGTAGTATTTTTTTTTGAAACTACTAATATTATTATTACGAAATTGTTGTAATTTTGTCTATAAAAATACAACAAATAACAACAAGAAACAAATGAAGTAAATCTTCGTTTATTTGAATAAAATGAATTTTAATTTTTACTAAATTTATTTCTTTCAATACAATATTAAAAACTATTATAAAAAAAAACTAGTAACTTTATTATCATACAGTCTTACTCCCCGCGGTATTGTGCCAAGAACGCCGGCTGCGTTTCCCCGCTGAATGGCTATACTTTAGCCTTTGAGCGAGAAAAGACCCAGCCTTCTTATCACCAGCAGCAACGACCAGCCACGGATGGAGTTCCTGTAGGATCCTCACTGCACGTTGACCCCACAGACCGATAGTATCTACAGATAGTCTTTAATTGGAGTCAAGCTGCTAAATTTCTACTTTAGTTTTTACTTGCTTAAATAGTAGTATGGCCGCATTTTATATGTTTAATGACTGAAATTTTACTACTTTCCAAAACGGTGTCGCGGGAATTAATTCTTACAAGGGAATTAGTTATAAATAACTTTATGTACATACAAAGTAGTATGTTAAGGTAACGGCTGAGTGCACACATACAATTTAAAAGACGCTGGAGATAATATTATGACAATGTTGCAAAGCACGAAGAATACTGCAAATTATTTTTATAAGTTAGGTTCGCCATTACTATTTATGGATGAAGCTGTAACAAAATCAAAACTTATTGATAAACAAAAATCTGGGACGTTTTTCTATAAAACACTCATCATTCATCATCATTACAGCCCTTCACAAGTCCACTGCTTAACATAGACCCCCCAAGGAATCCTGAGCCACCTGCATCCATCGACTTCCTGCATGTCTTACCAGGTCGTCACTCCATCTCGTGGACGCCCTACGCTTCGCCTACCAGTACGAGGCTGCCACTCGAGAACCTTTCTTCCCCATCGGTTGTCGGTTCTTCGAGCTATATGGCCGGCCCACTGCCACTTCAGCTTACTAATGTCGGTTACTCTGGTTCTACTGCGGATATCCTTATTCCTAAGTTTATCACGCAGAGAAACTCCGAGCATAGCCCTCTCCATAGCTCGCTGAGCGACCTTGAGCTTCCTCATAGGGCCAGCAGTGAAGGACGACGTCCCAGTTCCGTAAGTCATCACTGGCAACATGCACTGGGTGTACAGGCTCGTTTTCAAGTTTTGAGGTATACTTGACGAGAAGATGTGCCGTAATTACCCGAACGCTGCCCAACCGAGTTGAATCCGCCAATTGACCTCTCGGTCGAAGTTGGACTTACCTAGTCGGACTATTTGTCCCAGGTAAACATACTCGTCAACAACTTCGAGCTTAGTGTTCCCAACAACTACCGGCATAGGTGTGACATGTACATTAAACATGATCTTTGTTTTGTCCATGTTCATCTTAAGACCTATCCGTTGGGAGACACTATTGAGGTCATTGAGCATAGTGCTCAGGTCCTCCAGCGATTCTGCCATAAGGACTATATCGTCGGCAAATCGAAGGTGAGTGATGTACTCGCCATTGATGTTGATACCGTATCCTTTCCAGTCCAGAAGCTTGAAAACGTCTTCCAATGCAGCGGTGAAGAGTTTCAGGGATATAACATCACCCTGTCTTACACCTCTCTGCAATTGGATAGGTTTAGTACTCTGGTTCTGTACTCGGATAGCCATCGTAGCTCTACTGTACAAACACTTCAGCACTTCGATATACCGACAGTCAACTTGGCACCGCTGAAGGGACTGCAGCACCGCCCAAATTTCGACGGAGTCAAAGGCTTTCTCATAGTCCACGTACGCCAGACATAGTGGCAAATTGTACTCTTCGGACTTCTGTACAATTTGCCGTAGGGTATGTATGTGGTCTATGGTGCTAAAGCCCTTTCGGAAACCAGCTTGTTAGGGAGGCTGGAAGTCGTCAAGTCTGCGCGCGAGGCGATTCGTAATGACTCTCGAAAACAGCACGTAGACGCGGCTCAGAAGGGAAATCGGTCTGCAGTTCTTCAAGAGAGCATTGTCACCTTTCTTGAAGAACAAGACCACCGCACTTCTGCTCCACGCCTCCGGTGTAATGCCACCATGGGGGACGGAATTAAAGAGCTTCTGAAGGACTTCAAGTACCGGTCTTCCACCCGCTTTCAGAAGCTCCGCTGTAATTTTATCCTCGCCTGGGGCCTTGCCGTTTTTAAGGTGCTGGAGAGCCATTCTAATCTCGCTCAGACTGACGTCCGGGATATCTTCGGAATAGTGTCGGATACGACTCACTCATGGATCGTTACTCACACTTGCGTGTGGCTCCAACGACGTGTACAGCTGCCCATAGAACCTCTCAATCTCACTCAAAATCTCAGGTGCCCCGGAAACGATGCTGCCACATTCGGTCTTTAGCCTTGACAGTTGGCTCATTCTGGCAGACAGATCTCTGGTAAAAACTTTGGAGCCTTGGTTCCGCTCGATCGCTTCTTCAATACGAGCTGTATTGAAGTTGCGTAAGTCCCGACGCATGCATTTGGAGATCTGTCTGTTCAGTTGTCTGTATGCTGTCAAATCTGTTGAAGAATGTAGCCTCATCTCCCGTCTAACAGCCATGAGATTAAGAGTGTGATCGGAGAGTTTTTGTGTTCTTCTGCGGCGGGTCTTGCAGAACTTAGCTCCGACCGCATGGACAGTTTCCACGAGCTTGTCATTCATATCGTCCACTTCATTGCAGTCTTCTAGGCACTGAAAACGGTTTTGTAACTCGAGCTGAAAGGTTTCGGGACTTTGGATTAGAGCACGAGGGGGACAGAGCGTTTACTTCATCAGACGAGACCTCTCCAACTTAACATTTAGGTTCAGTATGCCTCTAATCATTCGGTTCTGCTGGTTTTCACCCTCGCGATCACTGAGACATCACTGAACAGTTGTCGTCTGGTTGTCATAATGAAGTCAATCTCATTTTTTGTCGAACAATCGGGGCTCGACCAGGTCCACTTCCTGTGGGGCCGCTTCTTGAAGAAATAGTTCATCATAAAGAGTCCCTCTTTCTCCATGAAGTCGGCCAGCTGCCCGGCCCCCTGGGTTCCGTTGCCCTATTCCAAATTTTCCTACTTTCAGCTCACCGTTCTCTTGTGCTTAGTTTTGCATTGAAGTCTCCCATTAACACCGTATATTGGGTTTTGGAGGAATGCATGGCTCTAGAGATACCCTCATACATTTCCTCCACCTCCTCATCGGGGTGTGCCGAGGTTGGTGCGTAAACCTGTATGACCTTCAGCAAATACCGTTTGGTGATTCTGAGTATAAGGTACGCAACCCTCGTCGACACACTCCCGATCTTTACAACGTTGTTAACGAGAGACTTGTGGACGATAAATCCGACACCTCCTTGGGACAGATGGTCGCCCTCCCGGTGATAGAGTAAGTTGCCGGATTCGAGGATTACCGTGTCCTCCCCCTCTCTTCGGACTTCGGATAATCCTATAATATGCCAGCGCAACTTGTCTATCTCTTCTTCCAGCTCCACGATCTTCTCGTCAGTCCTCAGGGTGCGTGAGTTGTACGTTGCCAGGTCGAGTCGTTGTAGGTGGCAACCGAACCTCCACCGGAGATTCTTAGCACCCCCTGCCCCGCCGTTACCATGGTCGCCACCGTAGCCAGGAATAGCGGGGCCGCCGGTACTGGGGGCCGTCTCTTTGTTACTTTCGTCATTGGGGGGTATTTTCCATAGTTGCCACGCTTGGCGAGCGGGTTGGCAACCGCATTTTTTTTTTATTGTAACTTTGGCTATTATCAGGAAGATGCTGCTGCCCATCTCCCGCCTGTTTCCCTTTGTCGCCTTTTACGACACCCACGGGAGGATATGGGGTAGTGGATATTCTTGACCGCCACTACACGGCAAATGGCTCTCTAGTACCTTAAAATCGGCAAAGCCCCAGGCGAGGAAAGAATAGCAGCAGAGCTTCTGAAAGCTGGTGGAAAACCAGTACTTGAGGTCCTTCAGAAGCTCTTTAATACCGTCCTCCATGGTAAGACTACTCCAGAGGCCTGAAGCAGAAGTGTGGTGGTATTGTTCTTCAAGAAAGGCGACAACACTCTCTTAAAAAACTACAGACCGATTTCCCGTCTGAGTCGCGTCTACGTGCTGTTTTCGAGAGTCATTACGAATTGTCAGACTCGACGACTTAAATCCTCCCGAACAAGCCAGTTTCCGAAGAGGCTTTAGTACCATAAACTACATAAACACCCTTCGGAAAATTGTACAGAAGACATAGGAGTACAATCTGCCAATTTGCCTTGCATATGTGGCCTTATTAGAAAGACTTTGATTCCGTCGAAATTTGGGCGGTGCTACAATCCCTTCAGCGGTGCTACGTTGACTTTTTTATAGGAAAGGGTGACAAAGAAGCACACAGTCCACCTGATGGTAAGTGGTTACTGTGGCCCATATACATCTACATATATCCTCATTTGCGATTCAAAATGCAGATGCGTTGTCACCCGTGAGGACTAAGATGGAATGCCTCTTTTCCAGTAAAAAGGTTCTCCGGTTCTCTACACTCACCATACGAAACACGACTGACGGTACATCGAAGTGGTGAAGTATTTGTACAGCAGGGCTACGACGGCTATCCGAGTACAGAATCAGAGTACGAAACCTATCCAACTGCAGACAGGTGTAAGTCAGGGTGACGTTATATCCCCGAAAATCTTCACCACAGCATTTGAAAACGTTTTCAAGATACTGGACTGGAAAGGATACTGCATTAACGTCAATGGCGAGTACACCACTCACCTTCGATTTGCTAATGATATAGTCCTTAAAGTGTCTCCCAACGGACAGGTCTTAAGATGAACTTGGACAAAATAAGGATCATGTGTAACGTTCATGTCACATCTATGCCGGTAGTTGTTAGGACCACTAAGCTTGAAGTTGTTGTCGAGTATGTTTACCTGTGACAGCTAGTCCGACTAGGTAAGTTAAACTTCGACCGAGAGGTCAATCGACGGATTCAACTCTGCTGGGCAGCGTTCGGAAAATAAGGACAAAGTTAATAATAATGTAGTGTAATAATACAAGGTTTTAAGTAAAATTACTTCTTAAGAGTCAAACTACTTATAACATTTTCTCAAGCAGCAACTAGAATTAGCAACTTAATACAACGTTTATGCTTATAATTAAATTAAAAACTTTGTAAACAACTGCAACTTTGCACTGAGATGTAAATTCATTGTTAGCATCTTCATAAATACGGTCCATCATAAGTCACATCTTACACACATTGGCATCCCTCATAGATTGGCACAAAGCACGATTATGAACCACCTGCATCCGTCGATTCTGAGGATGTTTTTTTACGTGGTAAAGCCATGCTGCAGCTATAATAGTAGTATAGTTGTAGCACGAATGGGTCGGTTCGACCGGGGAAGGACCACGATCTCATAGAATAACAGCGTAAAATAGTTACTTAAAACTGCTGTGTTTCGTTGGTGAGTGTATAGAACCGGAGACCCTTTTTACTGGAAATGAGGCATTCCATCTTAGTCCTCACAGGTGACAACGCATCTTCATTTTGATTCGCATACGAGGATAGATGTAGATATCTATGGGCCACAGGCAACCACTTACCATCAGGTGGACTGTGTGGTCGTTTGTCACCCTATCCTATAAAAAAAATGTTTCATCAAGTTGTCACAATCTAGCAATATAGGGTCTTCCAACACTGCGCTTGCCAATACGAGGCTGCCAATTTAGTACTTTCTTCGGTTGTCGGTTCTTTTAACTTTACGGCCAGCCTTTATACACTACTAATCCACTAGACTACTTCTACTATTCATTGTAGTCTATGCTATTTTGACTACCTAGTCAAGAAATTTTCAGTATTCTCAATCAGCCCAAAGTCAGGAAGTAGGTAGGTTTTCATCACATCAAACTGTGAGAGTGAGCACTATTATAATCCTGCGCAGCGTTGATATTGGCCGCCATAATCGAAATTAGGTTTCTAGGACATGACTACTGGGCTATGTCAGTTACTCTTTTTCTTCTGTGGATATCCTCATTAAGGATTTTTCCATGCATAGTAATTGACTTTTATTCCTTCCAAAGCACGCTTAGTGACTTTAAGCTGTCCAATAAGCCAATCATTCATTGTTAGCAGGAACAGGTTAACAGCTGGGCATGAGCAATTCTAAGGGAATTCATCTCATTCCCAACCGTTGGCTTTGCCTTTACCACCATGCTGGGCAGACTGATTGTAGAAACAAACGTCTGGTATCTTTGATGCTGCTCCCCGTCTTAGAAAAAACTAGATCGGCGTTTTACCTAAGTCTAGCGTAAGAGACATGGGTGCACTACTACCTATTGAAAGTTATAAAATCTTTCCGCCAGTTCCAATAGTCGCCACTAACGACACCATGACACTCGGGACGAAACTGTTGATGTCTAATCTTATGTCGCCATGATATGGCAAAAGTATATTGTATAATGAAGTCATCATGATAATGATGATGACATGGTGAATATGATATGGTAGTATAATAAAGTATAACGTAATATTTGTGGTTAAGCATAAATTAGTAGTAAGTAATGTATGTGTCACTGTCAAAATGACCAAAATGACCATTGGACCATCTTTTGTCCTATAGTCACAATTGTTACAATATTAGTATATCTGGCGTAATGGAATCTTCATTCTATCCGTAAACATGGTGAGTAATTCTTGTACATAATATGTATTTAATATATTTGTCGGGTTTTCCAATTTTTGTTAAAACCAACTAAGTTTATTAGTAAATATTTACTCGTACCAAGCGGTGCGTACTTAAAATCCCATTTTATTCTATTTTTATTATTGACAATAATAGTAAAAAAAAATGACGTAATTCGTTTTTATGGAAACCACTTGTTAAAACTTAAACGAAACTGTTTATTTCCTACGGAAAAGTTGGATTTTGTTTAACAATTCCACCATACATTATATTTGTGTAAGTCTTACAGTTTTTGCACCGCAAGCCAAAATAACTATCAGATGATAGATTTTTCCCACTTACTTAACACTTATCATTATATTTTGACCAATTTACACAATATTTTTATTAGTATAGCCTATGTGTTGTTCTCATGAGTGACCTATATTACTGAAAAGTTTCATTAAAATACATTCAGTAGTATTTGCGTGGCAGAGTAACAAACATCCATACATCCTCTGAAACTTTCACGTTGATAATATTAGTAGGATAGGATGTAACAGTTAATATTTATTTAAATAACATTATTTAAGTTTTATATTGCTTTTCTAATTTTCTAATTTATAATTACAGCCCTTTACAAGTCTACTGCTGAACATAGGCCTCCCCCGAGGAATGCTGGTGATAGTATGCATGGCTTTACCACGTATACTATACTGCAGTTATATTAATAGTATAGATGTAGCACGAATGGGTCAGCTCGACCGGGGAAGGACCACGCTCTTACAGAATACCAACGTAAAATAGCAGCTTAATGCTGCTGTGTTTCGTATGGTTAGTGTAGAAATCCGGAGACCCTTTTTACTGGAAACAAGGCATTCCATCTTAGTACTCACTGGTGACAACGCATCTGCATTTTGATTCGTAATCGAAGATAGATGTAGATGTCTATGTGCCACCGCAACTACTTACGATCAGGTAGACTGTGTGTTCGTTTGTCACCCTAATTCTATAAAAAAATGCCTCAAAGCACTGTCTTCAGCTACCTTCATCCATCGACTTCTTGTATTTTATACCACTCGAGATTTCATCTATTGGGGGGCTGTTCTTTTTTTTTATTCTTCTAAGCCAGCGCTTATCTACGATCCCATCTGATAGGAAGTGGTGATGTAGCCTAAGATGGTGAATCGCACTGACTTAACAAAAGCCCATTCACTCTTGCCTTGTAGACACCCACACTGTAATTGGATGGAAAGACAGATGCTGGCAACTTATTCCACTCCTTTGCAGGACGCATAATGAACGACGTAGCGAACCGTTTAGTTCGAATGCGTGGTAAGACAACAACGTGAGTGGAGACTGGCCGAACGTCTGGTTGTCCGATGTTGGAAGGGAGAGGGAGGAATTAAATTATGCAATTCCTGCGCACACTCTTCGAAATGCATCCTGTAGTAAATCGAAAGGCTGGCTACTTTGAGTCTGTGTTCAAGGCTGGTAAGATTGGTTTTAACCAAATTCGGGTCACTAATAAGCCTCTTAGCACGCCTCTCTATTGAGGCCAAAGCTGCTAGGTGGCATTTTGCAGCACCAGCCTATATATGGCAGCAATACTCCATGCACAACCGGACTTGCGCTTTTTATAAAGTAAGCAGCTGTCCCGGCGTGAAGTATCGCCGTACCTTTGCAAGGACTCCCAGCTTCCTTGCAGCTGCTTTGGCCTTGTACTCAATGAACCGCCTGAAGTTCAGATTTGAGAATATCATGAACGCTAACAACTGAAGGCGGTCGGTAGATTCCAGTGATACATTTCGGAAAGAAGGAGCTAAGGTGAGCTAGCTCTTTTTTGCATTGAAGAGACACGCTTGTTTTTTGGAGGCGTTGAATTTCATAAGATTGGCATCGCCCCATTCAGAGACTGCCTGTAGTGTGAGATTCACACGCTCTACCATAGTTTCTCTTTTGGGCTGGATTTGAGCCTGGCTGGCCCGAGGACTTGATTGGTATCTCTCCACAACTGTGCTATCGTCTGCATACCCATACTTACCGGGCTCATTAATCTCACTTATTTGCAGCAGGAAGAGAGTTTCAAAGAGAACGGATACTCCTGAGGAACACCGGCGTTAGTCGCAACAGGATCGGATGAGCAGCCATCGACGACGACCCGGAGAGACCGTTCACTCAGAAAGTCCTTTACACAGTCAATCCGACCAGGGGATAAGCCGTACGCTGGAAGCTTACCTAAAAGGCTAGTGTGCCATACTCTGTCAAAGGCTTTCGAGACATCAAGGGAAACAGCAAGTGCTTTTACTGTTCTCGAGTGCCTCGCCCGATACGTGTGTGGCATACGCTAGAAAAAGCTTTTAGAAAAATTTTTACTTTGCAAATATCCGCGTTATAAAACAACTAAAATATAACGCGGATATTTGCAAAGTAAAAATTTTTCTAAAAGCTTTTATATAATGGATTTCCGCAAAGTAACGCCTGATTCTATTAATTATACGCTAGAAAGTTCGCAGCTGACCGATTTCGGCGAAACCCTATTTACCCTATTACCTATTACCCTATTGCTGGTCGCTAAGGAGGTCATTCTGTTCTAGTTATGCCATTAAGCGGGCGTTCAAAGGATCTGCAGAAGAGAAACAGACCACCCGCCAAGGATAAGAGGCAAAAAAGTGTCGCATCTCATCCCAATCAGCTGACTTATACTGCCATATTCGTCGAACACCTTGGGACTCGTAATTAGGTGGAGAATATGACGATAGAGATATCACCAGACAGTGGTTAGATGCACCCAAAGGAGAAGTAACCTGTATTTTATATGTTCATATCTGCCTGGTTTGATAGTCAGCAGAAGGTCCAAGCAATTTGCTGTGTGACCTAGTCACCATCTTTACCATCTGAGAAAGACCTAGCGTCAAAGCAAAATTCCATGCTTCTCTTCCAGCGTGGTCAGTCTTCTAGTATGGGAACAGCCAGTCTTGGTGACAAGTGTTAAAGTCCCCCAGAAAAACCAACTGTGCAGTAGGATACCGATTTAGGGCCACGTCAGCAGCTTCACTAAGGTAATCAAATAATCGTGTTGTCTCCTGGTCACCGCTGTGCGATCGATAGACACAGACCTAAAGGATTTTATCAATACCTGTATCTACCATCACCCAGATTGTCGAAAAAGTGGGATCTTCAAGGTGACAGAGACGCTGGAAGCAGATGTCTTTGCGGACATACACACATACTGCGGCACGTGGATGGAATTTGTGCTCCAGGGAGAATCCAAGATAGTCAAGATACGGTGCATTCAATGGACATCCAATTTGTGTCTCTGTCAAGGAAAGTAGGTGCGACTTCTCAGTCTCAAGATGGTGATGGACTGCGCTGAGATTAGAGTGCAATCCTCGAATATTAGTGAGGTGCACTTTTAGTGAGTGGACGTGCTACCGTTGTTTAACACTACTTTTCTTTTTAATGTACATATTAAGTGTTGAGAGGGAATAAGGATGGAGGATGGCAGTTGAGCGTTGCATTAGCAACTAAACGATACTATCAGAGTTACTGTGACCATGGGAGCTTGATCTGGAGACTGCGGGGACGCCCGAACCATCCCAGAGATCGCCATCTGGTCCTCTCGCCCGGTCGCTAAGCGGCACGATGGGGCCAATTCGGATCTCGCTACCCTCTACGACCAAGCACCCGACACAGCAACAACTGACGCTTCGTACCCGGTTTACATACACAACGCTACTGCTCAGACCCATTCTCCATATGTTTTTCACTTCATTACCGGTACGAGGCTGCCACTCGAGAACCTTAAAATTATTTTTATAATAAACTTTACTTTTAGTAGTGGTTTTATTTAGCTTCGTTATAATGCTCATTTTGTTGTAGTAATGGGGTGTTGGTCGCCTAAACTATTGGCTCTGAATTTTAAACAGCTTAAAATTTATATATAACAATTAAAATGTTCAAATAATTTTTCACAACAAAGTATAAAAATAAAATAAAATGAATTTTATTTTAATTTAATGTTGTTTATATACTATATACTTTGTTGCGAAAAATTAATATAATTCAATATATTTTATAAAAGCACGTAGTATGTATTAGAATATAAAACAAAGTTTATAAAATGTTTTTCTGAAAATAGTTCTGTGTATATAACGGATAAGTCCCGAATAGACAGATCGTATTTCGGCAACTTAACCAACTAACAGTAGATAACATCAGTAAAGACAAAACTTTGTCGAATTTATGCAGGAGGTTTGTTTGCTGGTTTAACTCATGAAATTTATGTTTTGAAAAGATTTTTAAAGTTGGTAACTTCAAGTTTGCTTGTACCAATGTTATAAGTATCAACTGCGATAGGTTACGGCTTAATATGGATACCAATGGTAATGCTTTTTTGTTTTTTTCTTTGCTCTATTGCTCATATTTTTTAATTGTATTGAACTACCTTTAAAAACCTTTCCAGATATACCTTAAATTAATATTATTAATATTCAAACAAATGAAATGTATCATTACAACCTGTTACGGCGAACAGCTGCCTATCCCAGGAGTAGAATCCTCCGCGGCCCATAGACGGAGAAGCTACAAGCAGATGCTGATCGGGCGTCCTAACGTCAAGGGTTAAAAGTTTCTAATTACATTAAACGATTCGGGGGGAGCGTCACACTATAATAAAAGGGAGCTTACTTACCTCTATCCAAGGCGACTGGTCCCTCAGGATTCGGTCAGGTCGCGTGTGGATGTATAGTGCTAGGAAAGTAAGGTTCAGTGATGTGTAACTGGGTGTGGCTGGTAGTGTTATTGACCTTATTAGACCGTTCCCTCTGCAGCAGTTCGGCCCTCAGCACCTCTCTAAACTACGGTCTCCCTCCGCAGTCACTTTCTTCGTTTTCTACGATGACAGTTCTTTAACTCTGTCGTACGATTAACTACCTTACAGAAGCCACTAACTCTCGTTTGTTATAACGCTTGACTCACGAATGAACACAGAACGTATGGATCAAAGGTCACCGTTATTTCTAGAATATCAAATACCGCACTAGTAACTAATACGGTCGAATCCACTTATACAGATTCTGCGTTAAACCTAAAAGTCCCGGGTAAAACTCTCAGCAAGGGGCCCGCGCTACAATTCCCAGTGGTATATTTACTATACGCGCCTATCATAAAAATATATCTAAGAGCTCTCGACCAAAACGGACCGCGTGCTTCTCTCTCGACGCGATGAAATGGACTCCTTGTTCTAGCGTGCCCTCGAAACGACCGGACGTCCAAAACCGGTATCGTAAAGGCGCGCACGCCCTCTGACGTCCATTTTTAACATTAACGCTTTTGCGCGAACACAACCTATAAAAGTCCACTGTCCATTTATAGGTTGTGTTCCTACCTACCTAACCTATAAAAGTCCTCATTATCTTTAACTCGATCTTACTCAGGGCTTTATTTGCATATCATTAAGACATGAATATTAAGCAATTTTAAAATGTTTGCCTGTCTGTCAGTTTGGACTAATCTTCGAAAGAGATTGTGACAAAATTTCACAAACATATAAGGAGTAATGTCACGACAATCTACGCTATATTTTATCACAAAATCTTAAAGGTTGATAAAATAAATGGTTATCGACGATTATTTAAAACTAAATCGACATCGATACACAATAGCTGGTTAAAAATAAAATAAACCCGAAGTAAACAATTTCTGGAAATTGGCGTAAGCTTAAATGCCAAGTAGAGTGGCAGCCATATGTTAAGAAATTTTCTACACTGAAGAAATTTTGCAACTAATTCGTCTGTTTCTCTGTTTTGGCATTCCTTCAAAATTTACTGCATATATAGACATTTCAAAAAATGCCTCAAAAGAAAGATTTTTTCAAAGATTTATCCATACATACCACGCTGGTCAGGCACGTCAATAAGAATAAAGCCAAAACCAAAGAGTTCTCTACCACGTACGAAGTAAGACTACTTCGTACGTAGTAGAGCTATTCTGTATCTATATTATAATTGTAGCACAAATGGTTCGACTCGATCGGGGTAGGACCACGCTCTCACAGAATACCAGCGTAAAATAACAGCCTAATGCTGCTGTGTTTCGTATGATGAGTGTAGAGGAGCCAGAGACCCTTTTTACTGGATACGAGGCATTCCATCTCAGGCTATAGGGGTTACAACGCATCTGCCACAGTATCCACTTAGCATCAGGTGGACTTTATGCTCGTTCGTCACCCTTATTCTATAAGAAACTATTGGAAACACCCCATTTATTTACTAATATGGTTAATCCACAGTAGGATATGTGTGGCCTATTATATAATCTAGCTTTATAAATTGTTATGTTCGTATATGCATAACGAATATGGATGTACACAATATCTATCTATACTCAATACATAGTGTAAAAGGAAGTCCCTTGCTGGAGTCTGTGCTTCTGCATGACCGCAAAAATCCCTAGAACTACTGAAGTAATTTGCGTGGGGCTTTCACTGCTATGATCTGCATCCCTTTAGAAAAACTTACGTGTATTAGTAATTTGTGTTTTTAAAATGCTATTCATGTCGTAAAAACAAATATCGGAAATGTCAGAGAAATCTTATGCCTTCTACACTCTTATTTCTGATTAGATAAGATCGATCTATGGCAATTTTAAAACATCGTCTATGCATATGTTTTCGGTTTCCAACCTTTCCTTAATGTCTACCTTTTATATGCTTTGCTTTTACTGACAACTCTTCACAAATGTGTTGAAGATATTAATATCATACCTTATAGGTAGTTCTTAAGGTTTTCCGGAGCATTTCTATTAAGCACGTCGCATGAATTTCCTTTGATTGTTTTTCTTGGTGGTTTTATAAGTCTAGTTCTTACGTAAAACCGACGTATTGTAGTGTTATGCAACTTATATTTCATTATACACTAATTCTCCATTCTGCTTTGATATTCTGCATTCATGTTTTGCATCACTTTATACTATTTTTTTCATTCTGTTTTTGATTCTCTGCATTTATATTTTGCATCACCTTTATTTATATAGGATCCTGTAACGTTTTTACACAATAACATATCATTTTACTGCGTATTTTCACACTATTTAGTACTTTTAAACTAGCTGTCAACGAAGTCTTACCTTTTTTTTGGTCTTTTATTGAATTCTCTGTAACTCTACAATTTCAGGCTTAGTGTACGTTGTCGTGCATTAGTTTTTCCTATGTGATTTTTATCTCGTTTCTTACTTAAATGTAATAGTTTCTTAATAACAGTCCTAAAACTAAAAATTCCTCAATTTGACAACCATTGTTTTTGTGGTTGTTATGGTAACTTTTATTTAAATTCGTCTCTGGTATGATGTTCTTTCTACATAAATACTCTTTGGCTGTAGGTCATTTACAATAAATTTCGTTTTAATTTAAATAATTTCTCGTTCTCTCTAAAAAGGTATAAAAGCCAAACAATTGGAGAATACAGGACAGTCTCGCTTCGGTTCTCAAACGAGAAACATCTACTAAAGGCCTTATCCCGGGGCCGCTTTGCCCCGGGATCCTGCAAGCCTCCATCTACACGTGAAGTCGTCGGTGAATTCTAATTCAAGTGCGGGGCCACACTACTCCGCGCGCTACGACTGCTTGATCCAGGCGCTGAGTGCAGCCTACTGCCCGCGCTACCTTCAGGCGCGCTTCGACTGCTGGCTCCAGGCGCTGCGTCCCTACTGCCCGCGCTACCTCTGGGCGCGGCGACTACTTCTCCAAGAACTGAGCGCACCTACCCCAGGCGCTACGTGCGCCGGCTCCGGACGCTGCGTGTGCCCAGTCCAGGCGCTGCGTGCCGTCGCCGCTGAGAAACCTCAAGCTCTCCGTGTCCCTACTTCTACAAAAGCAGCGAGGCTCTAGGGCTCCACTATCATACTAATTCTCCTATTCTCCTATCCCTTTTTTTTAATATAATTGTAATCTCATTTCATCCATCACCTTCATATTTCATTTTTTTTATAAGATTGTAAATAACTTTTAAAAAATTATAATATATTATTTTCTTGGTCTATTTTGTTGTTTTGCTGTTCTTAGGTTAGGTTCTTTCTCTTTTAATTGTCGCTTCACGACAGTATACGTTTAAGTATGTAGGTACTATAATGAAACATATAGTTTATTCTGTAATAAATAAAGTAATTAAGGCATCTATTGAAACCAAAAATTTCATCAATTACTGAGATGTCCTTTGTGACTTCAATTAATGGCGGAGTATTGTTTCTTATGTTTTCTTGTAGATTTCGAGCACAACGAAAAGGTAAAAGAGAAAAAGAAAAAAACATCGCTGGAAAAGCAATTAACTTCTGAATTGATGTTACCAAACAGTAAACACAATAAATAAATATACACATTTTTTCGACCATTATAATTTAAAAGTAAAAAATATATATTAAAATAAAACAGTAAACAGATACGAATATATCTAATTTCAACCCCGTTTATGAGTAATAAGGCCATTTTGGACCTAAGGGGTGACACCGTAACTATAATATGTAATTTTTTATCCGAGGATAATTATAATCGTACCGACTTTTCATTAAGCGTAAATTTGTTGCGGTTAGTTGACATTTTATGACATGAGACATTAGCCGCTGTTATTTAATATTAGTTATTATTCGCTTTTATTAAAAACTAGCTGACCCGGCAATCTTTGTACCGCCGAACAGTCGATTCTTTAAATTTTTTTTAATACTTATTCTGCTATTCGAAATACCAGGTCAGCTAGAAAGATAAAAAAAGGAAAAAGAAAGTTAGAATAGAATAGAATAATTTTTTATTCAATATTGATTATTACATAATTCTTATTGAAAGTCATTTTTTAGTTACCACTGGTTCGGAAAATACCTCTGTCCTGGGAAGAACCAGCAAGAAACCCAGCGGGACTTTTTTTTTCAAACATATTTCACTTAACAATAATTTCATTTATGCAATTTTTAAATGATTTTTAATAGAACCAGCATGGTGGCGATCACCTTATTCCCAGGGGTTATTTTCATTCATGTATTCCTTGATATTATAATAACCCTTTTTGTACAGTTTTTCTTTAATAAAACTTTTAAACTTGTTTATTGATAAACTTTGAATATGTTCTGGGATTTTGTTGTAAAAGTGTATACATTGCCCCATAAATGAATTACTGATTCTGTGGAGTCTAGTAACTGGTATTACAAGCTTATGTTTGTTCCTAGTGTTTAAAGAATGCACATCCTTATTCTTATTAAAGCTATTTATGTTTTATGTACATACATTAGATTTTCATAAATATATTGCGATGCCAAAGTTAATATGTTTATTTCTTTAAATTTTTGTCTGTCTCTCTCTTTTGCAAAACAAATATAGCTTCAATATCAGTCGCATTACCCCATAGCAAAATTCCATAAGACATTACGCTATGAAAGTAACTAAAATACACTAATCTAGCTGTCTCAACATCTGTGAGACTTCTAATCTTTCTTACAGCATATGCTGCAGAACTAAGTCTGCTTGCTAATTTAGATATATGGGGCCCCATTGAAGTTTCGCGTCAATAGTAATACCGAGAAAAACAGTGGTATCCACAAGACTCAACTCCTCCCCATTTAATAGCACATTGGTATTCGAATGTTTTACATTAGGTATTGTAAATTTAATACACTTTGTCTTATTGCCGTTCAAGAGCATATTGTTGGCGTTAAACCAATGTACTAATTTCGATAGAGCATTATTTACATCGTCATAATTAATTAACTGCCGTTTGAGTTTGAAAATTAAAGAGGTATCGTCAGCAAATAATACTATATCGTGATTGTCCCCTACAAGATAAGGTAAGTCATTAATATAGATTAAAAACAGGAATGGGCCAAGAATCGAGCCCTGAGGAACGCCCATTGATACTACCGATCCGGAGGAACCTTTACCATTTATCACGACTTTTTGAGTTCTGTTACTTAAATATGAAGTAATAAGTCTAAGCGCCAAATTTTTTACACCGTAATGTTGTAGTTTCCTGATTAATGTTTCATGATGAACACAATCGAAAGCCTTGGAAAGATCACAGAAAACACCTAAGGCATCCTGTGAATTCTCCCAGGCATTAAAAATATATTTCATAAGCTCAACGCCGGCATCAGACGTCGAGCGACCCCTTGTAAATCCAAATTGGTTTTTATGAAGTAATTAATTTGTATTAAAAAAAATTAACAATTGATCCAAAATAATTTTTTCAAAAATTTTACTTAGAGTTGGTAGTACAGAAATAGGTCTAAAATTAGCGGGGTCCAATGTACTACCAGATTTAAATAAAGGTATTACTTTACTATACTTCATTAAATCAGGAAACACAGCAGAATCGATACAAGTATTAAAAATAATAGCAAGATGAGGTGCAATTAAATCTATTATGGACGCAATAACTGTCACGGAAATCCCCCACAAATCTGCGGTTTTCTTTACAACAATGGTTTTGAAGTATTTTACGATATCTTGCGGTAATACTTTTTCAAATCTAAATTCTTTTAATTCTTTTTTTTTTATAGTTGATAAGTTAACAATATTATTTATTATACGATACTAACGTCACTCAATGGTTTTGCCTTCCCGGAACTCCTCCACTCACACTTAAACTTTATGGTATGGTATTAAAGTTCAAATTGACTTTTAAGTATTATTACGAACCTTTTATATGCGATTACAGAAGTGTTGTTTTTAGACTTTTTCAGGAATTTTTTAAAAATTTTCTCTCCGTAAGAACCATCTCCGTACTTCAAGGAATATTATAAAAAAAGAATTAGCGAAATCGGTGTAGCTGCTCTCGAGATTTGCGCTTAGCAACACATTCAGCGATCCAATTTTTATATTATAGATTATTCTTCAAATAGCGAATAAAAGTTGTCGACAACGGCAAATAATTATCGGGCAAACATTTTGAAGATAAAGGCCATAAAGAAAATTTCCATATTTAGAAAAAAGTAAAATTTTATATTGTACGATCAAAAACATTAGTACGATTATTAGAAATATATCACAGCAATAGAATAAAATAAAAAATGAGCGTGTCAGCTCCGACTGCAGATTACTCCTGAAAAACGATCCTTAGTCTAAAATACATGCCAAAGGAAGTAAATGAACTCATATATTTATTTATATTGATTGACAAAATATATTATCTCTTGAGATCAGTTTTATAGTAGCAAATTATTGCATTTTCATTTCGATGAAATTATATTTGCTGTTTAAAAATTTTGAACCGTAATGAGAGCAAGTTATATTCAAGCTTGTAAAAATAATAAAAACTAGCAATAATTCAATTCTGTATTAAAACAGTTCATTATATATCGTTGAAACCCATACCTAATATAGGTGGAAAATCTTATGAATAGCTTGTTTGCTTGGAGGCTTATTGCTATTTTGTACGTCAAAATATTTTAGTACCTATTTGATGTTAAATAGTTCTCTGGCAATTAGTTCGACTTTACCATAGGAAATGCCGAATAATCGTTACACATCATGGCATCTAATTGCGGGATTTGTAACTCATACTAATTATTTAGTAAAGAAAATAGGTATTTTTATATTATGAATGTGAAATAATATTTTATATTATTTTATAGATTATCATATAAATTGTGTTGCTTATGCCGGTACTACATATTGCATACATAAAAATATATTTTTCTTATATTTCACTATTGTAGTAACATGTCGGAACTGGGTACCTTTTTTTTCTTCACCAAGATAAAACAAAGAGTTTTTAAAAATTCAAAAGTGACATGAAAAATTATCTTAAAGTACATGACTGTTTGTGGGCAGAAGAGAGATCATGCCACCTTTATTCCGTACCCCGTAACTAATGGGACCCTATTACTAAACCTCCGCTGTCCGTCCGTCCGTCCGTCTGTCTATCAGCGGGCTGTATCTCATGATCCGTAATAGGTAAACAGTTAAAATTGTCACACAGTGTGTATTTCTGTTGCCGCTATAACAACAAATTATAAAAATTACAAACTAAAAGAGGCTCCCCTACTAGAAACGTGTATTACGATGGTACGGAACCCTTCATGTGCGGGTCCAACTCGCACTTGGCTGGTTTTTCTCAAATCTTAACCATCATAGCAGTCCAAGTCCTAAGTCCTAATCCTAGTCGTTGAAATATATTATTTATGTATACTTACTCGTATACAATATAGTTTCTTAAATGATTTAAATAAATAAATATTGTCTAGTATGATTCCTAGTAAATATCACATGTCATAAAGTATATATTAATATATACTCTCTTAATAATAAATTGAAGCTTTTGTCACCACAAATTACCGTGCGAAATTGAAGCGTTAATAAGGTTTTATCAAATTAGAGGCAATAAGGCGAGATAACATAACTTCTCACTACGGAACTAATGGTTCTTTGCCATGTCTATGCATTAAATATACTTTAATGAGCCACGCCTGTGACATCGTTTAACTAAATTAGCTGTAATTTAGTTTCAGCATCGTGTTAAATTTTAATTTTGTAAGCTATCACATGGAAATATTCGCATGAAGTTAGATATATTAGTATTATGGAGAATGAAGCATGACTAAGATTAAAAGCAATACATATTCATAACAGCTCACTTAGTTATTGCATTGAGTGTCAAACTGTTATTAGTAATGGCGTATAGTGGTGGCGAAAGAGAATTCATTACCACATATTATCATCCCGTGAATGTCGTAAGAGGGAAATTAAAATAGGAAATTGGCAGCGTCATATTCCTGATAATAATTCAAAATTAAATATAATAAAAAATCGTGATTGGTAAATCGATATCCCTCAAGAGACTTTGATGGGCTATATATATGACGAATATCAATGTAAACGTGGAGAAGAAAAAAGAAATCACAAAATTTAGCCTCAAACATTGTTGCAGTAGCGTTATCATTCTCCATACAGGCTACTAAATTAAGCGTTGCCGACTATTGTCCGATGTGCTAGGAATGTTTAGTGTTATTCCAATCATTATTTTTATTAAAATATCTCGGTTTTCTTCTAGATTTTAGTGCTCACCGCCAACAAACAATTTTATAGAAGTTATCCCGTGACAAGCATTTTCCTTAATTTTCTATATCCATCTTTTACGACATATACATGCATAACCAGGAAAGATAATAATTTCTTTACTTATTGGCATTTCTTAGTGATTTGCAAGGATATTTACCATTTCAATAAATCAATAAGTTACAGAAAATTGTTTCAAAATGTAAGTTTCAAAGAAAACAATCATAAGTTCATGTAATAGCCTGGATTAAGAATGAGGATAGTATAATTAAAAGCTACACACTGAGTTCTTGATGAAATATAAAAAAAGCAATCAAAACATGAGAAAATATTAACTTATTATAAATCCACGAGAACTAAATGAAGCTCTTTTAAATAAATGTGCGAAAACATTATCCAGCTTTATAGACCTTATTATGACTCGGCTCTATATTTTCTAACTTCAAGGATAGCGTGATAAGATTGTTCGTGTCCGATAAATATACGCGTATAAGAATTTGAAGGCTACTTCAGCAATTCGTAACGTTGACATCACACACTCTCAATGCTGATAATATTTTGCTTATGTTCAGAGCTTTTCATCTATCTTATTTACGACTTTATATCCTCTTAAGACATAGTAGCTTTAAAAGCGGCTTTTCTACAAAGTAACTATAAAACTAAAACTATAATTATGGAACTAAATAAATACGGTTTTTATTACCTTTTAAGGTTTTCTCATTTACTCATATTATATATTAAAATTATATTCTTCTTCTATTTAAAAACGATACCCACACACCAGTTTTATTCGCAGAGGCGTTTTACTTAGACGAATTGCACACGGACCAACATAGAGAAATGGTACAATAAAAACAGAAACTTTTTTATTCAATATAGATTATAAATAACCAGCGAACCGCCCCGACTTCGCACGTTTGTTTACTGGATCTCGACAACAACGCCACTTACTGGGTCCAATTAATCTAAACCAATGAATCTGACTTTGTTATATGGCAGCGAAACCTGGGTATGCCAGAAGAAGCATAAAAGCAAGTTGAATGCAGTGGAGATGCGATCTCTTCGTAAAATGTGCGGCGTTACCATGGCCGACTGGAAGCGAAACGAAGAGATTCGCAATATGGCAGGTTTGAAAGATGACCTTATCACAAAAATTGATAAGGGCGTGCTTCGATGGTTTGGGCACGTTGAGAGAATGAGTGAAGACCGAATGGTGAAGAAAATATATAGCGCGAAAGTTAATGTTAAAAGGTGTCGAGGTAGACCGAGACTAACTTTCGAAGACCATGTGAGCAAACTTCCCGAAGAGGGGAGGGTCAAGAGTACTCGGATACCTAGACGTGCATGTATGAAGAAGATAATGAATCTGAAAGAAGCGAAAGAGGTATGTAAGGATCGTGACACTTGGCGATCTGTTTTCTCTGGCTACCCCGTCAGGGATTGTGCGTGACGATAAGTAAGTAAGTAATGAATCTAAACCATCCTCTAATCAACTCAATCACACACACAAAAATTCATCAAAATCGGTCCAGCCGTTTAGAATGAGTTTAGTAAATCTACATGGACAGAAGAATAATATGACATATAATATGCATTTATTATGCACATAAACCTTTATATTGAACTATTCTGTCTTTTGATGAAAACCGTTAGAAAATCCGTTGTGTAGTTTAAAAGACCTAAACGTATAGAGACGGCGGGAAACAATTTTGTTTTATACTATGGAGAGAGACTTATTGAAATCCATCTTTTGTTTAATTTACCGCTGGCTCGAAAAAAGAACCTCTGCCCTAAGAAGAATCAGTAAGAAACTCAGCGGGATTAAAAAAACGGCTTACAATCTTCACTATTATATAATTAATAACAAAAAACAAATTAGAAATACTAGCTAAGCTAAGCTAAGCTATCACCCCATTCCTAGGGGTTAGAGAATCAAAACCATACCAAGTACTGCGATAGCTCAAAGAACCGACAACCAATATGAAAGAAAGGTTCTCAAGTGGGAGCCTCGTACCAGAAAGCGAAGTGTTAAGTGGTTCCCCACATGATGAAGTCGTGACCTGGAAAATATGCACTTAGTCGATGGATGCTAGTGGCTTAGGATCGTATTGTGTGGCATTTATTGGGAAAGACCAGCAGTGGTAGAGCCACGAGGCAGCTTTTGCTGTCGCACGGGTGGGCCGGCTCGAACCGGGGTAGTACCACGACCTCATAGAAAACCAGCGTGAAGTAGAGGTTTACCTCTGCGTTTCGCTTGGTGAGTGCAGGCGGTCGGAGGCCCTTTTTACTGGAAATGAGGCATTCCATCTTAGTCCTTACGGGCGACAACGCATCTACATTTTGATTTGTAATAGAGGATAGATGTAGATGTCTATGGGCCGCCGCAACCACTTACCATCAGGTGGACTGTGTGCTCGTTTGTCACCCTTATCATAATAAAAAAGAGAGAGAGAGGTTCAGTAGTCACGGCGGCAAATCACAAAAATAGGTGCACTCTCTGTTTCCTTACTGTCCTAACTCGATGTTAGATCAAGTGCAAGACAACAGTTTAACATACTATCTACAGCATGAAATGAAATACGCCAACTTGACTCTGGACTGCAGAAAGAATTTGTTGACGAAAAGATATTGGAGGGATCAGCAATCAGGACCACTTGATCAGCAGTCGTGCTTACGGTCACTAGACCAACGATGTAGTCAATATTACAGTTAGTGATAAATTCTAACTGTAATAATCTAGTAAAATGAGATTCTATTGTGCACTGCAATGCACTTGATTAAATCAGTTAAAAATAACTGATTAAGTCATAGGCACTGCGTTCGCATAACTTCACAAAATAACTGATTAAATCACATTCACGACGCGACGTTAGCATAGTCAACTTAACAAAATAATAACTCATTAAGTCATAGGGACGATGTTAGAATAACATAATAAAATAATAACCGATTAAGCCGTAGGCGCAATGTTAGCATAAATTAAGCTAGACGCGACAGAGGCACGACGATAGCGTATCTCAGTATTAATCTTTCAGATAGGAAGCACTACATTAGCTTTTTCTGACACTAATGACTTACTGACAACTACTCACCCTCAGAGTAAGCATGGGGCGAGCACACACCTCGTGTGGAGGCTAAAGTAACGTTACTGGCTTAATGTAACTTTCCCGTCTCGGCCCTGCCTGATCATGAAACGATAAGCTCTTGTTTTCAAATCTCTCCCAATGGTTATTCAACAGCACACAATGAGCGAGCTATTTAATACATTTCGTACAGACTAAACTTTTACAGAATTGAAAACATCGTCCAAATCAGATTTTAGTATACAACGCTTCCTACTAGATTTTAACGTATGTCTTAACAACGCACGAACACTACACACACGGCACAGATTGTACTTGTACTATACACTGAAGACATAGGCTAAACAGCTAAACGCGCTCCAGCGAGCGGTTCCACTGCGTTCGCGCCAGCAAGCAGTCTCACTCCACTCGCGCCAACGAGCTGTCACGCCGCACCAGCGACAGCAAGTCGTTGCGACGCACCAGCGTCACCGAGCCGCCGCGCTGCACTCGCACCAACGAGCTGTCCAAACTTCAATATTGTACACATAGGCATCAAGTTTGCATACCTGAACAGTGGCTGCTGACATAGGAACATAGCGTTAACGAGTAGCTGAAACCTTTTTCACATTGGATTTTACTAAAGGTAATTTTAATGTAAATTATGAAGCACATAACAGTTAGAGCAAAAGACAAACAACTACGTCAGATGCACAATCTTGCACTTAAGTACATCGCACACAGTTTCCGCAAAATAGGTATCCAAAGTAATTTAAGATTGAAATAGATGTAAAACGTTTCAGGTGCATGAAACAAATAAATAATCTGCTCTGCAAAATTAAAAATTAAAAGAAAGGAAGATAAATGTATTGCGATCCATAGAATTCGGGGCTTACTTTTATTCCAAAGTTCACCACACATTCTCTCAAAAAACGGAAAATTTGTGACATCGCACTCACAAACCATTGCGCACATTACATAAACAGCAACGATGTGGAGAGACTGATTTCGCCACATTTTCCAAAGGGAAGAGGGCAACTGTGCAAAATCTACGCATTGAAAAAGGCAACTGCATGCAGAGACGTACATAGGCACATTGCAAATATAAAAAGCAACTGTATGAAAATCTCACACATTGCGAAAATAAAAAGGCAACTGTGTAAAATTTCACACTGAAAGCTGAGCAAGCGTCAGACGTCCATTTACCGCGCCAAAACACCATGTGCACAGCGGCTGCTTGAGCCGTCCTGCCATTAGATCCACCGAGAAGTCGCAGGCTGTAGCGATGTTGCCTCAATCTTACCAGGGCTTGGCCGTACCTGACCATTTCGAATTAGCCGTCGACTATTTAGAGTAAACTGTAACACTTATCAATACATTAGAATACAAATAGTTTTTTTATTTCATAGCATTAAAGTAAACCCTTTATTTTGATACATCGCTTATACATTTTGAACTTTAAAATGAAAACCACATAAATATAGCCGAGATCACTACTGGTTTGCTTTCTATCTGTTCGTGTAGTTTCACTGGACGGACAGACAAATAAACATTTTAAAAACGTTAGTAATGTCTCACTGATGAAAATCCAGTTATTTTAACATTACAGACAGACACTTCAATTTTATTTATATTTATAGCTAATATACTGGTCTCAATTTATTAACAAGTTTTCATTTACTGATAACGAAGTACTGGCAAATAGCATATATATTCTAAAACCTGGACGTTAGGAGAATCGATAGGCAATATTTATTACGACATTAATGTGCTCTCCCACATTTACTTTGAAATTTTCGAAAGTAACATACGAAAGCACCATGCGATTCATTAAACAAATTAAATCGGTAAAATTATATTAAGAATATGAATATAATAAAAATATTATTATTTTATAAAATAATATAATAAAATAATATATATTATTTATCGTTACAGCCTATTAAAAGTCCACTGCTGAGGCATTGTCCATAAATTGCCACATAGGGGGGTTATTGGCTATAGTTGCTAGTCTTGTCAGGTGGTGTTAAACGCTGCCAGTTTCCCTCTGACGCTTCATATGACACTCACGGGACGAAGTTATGTGATAGTCGATATTCTTACACTGTCACTACACAGAAAAACCTTTATTTTATTCAATTTGGAAATACCGTAGAGCAATAAAAATAATTAAATTCATATTTTTATATCTTTTACGGACACTTTAAAATAGTAGTAGTTTTTAAAATTTGGTATAGTGCAAATTCAAGAAGTACAAATACTGTGTAAAATAAGTCCTTAAATAGCCCTAAGTCATTTTATAGTCTCATTGCCGTAATATATGAGATATGCATTCGGGAAATAGCAGCTCTTTTTTCTATGTCCACGTTTAACTCGTCTTTACTTTATTTCTAATCAAATTAATATTATATAAATGTAATAAGATTTATTATGTTCAGTGTGCGTTGTTAGATTTTATTTTTTAAAATATGATAGTTTTATTTACTTAAACATTAGTTTTAATATTATGATTAGATTATAATTTAGATGTTCTAAAAACCGATTATAAACTATCAAAAAGTAAATCCTTTTCAAAAACTAAAAGGTATGAAATAATTTTTACATATATAATAAATAGCTTCTTAATTGTGTGTTCTTAATTATAAATAACGGTGCTTAGACAAAATGTATCGAATAATTGAAGGCTCCACTATAATATTTTACCCCTTTGGAATAAGCAATATCATAAGCCCAAGGTTACAGTAAAAACCTCATTCCCTATTTTTCCACCCTTTTTTTGCGGATGTAAAATCATCAAACGCCTTTCGCTCTGGGTGGAGCGGAAGGGAGTGTCAGACTTTTACTGACTAAAAACCATCCGTGTTCCTTCAGTGCCCTTACGTTCCGGAGCCGCGGTATCTCTTTCGAACAGCCCGCAGCCCCGGCAGGCGTCGGCCCTTGCGGGCCCCTTCACGCTGCTGACAGCTCTTTGAGGCGCGCGTGGAACAAAACGCGCCGTCGACACGGCCTGTCGTCGTTAGACGGACGGACAGCGAGCTACCCATTGCTCGCCGTCCACAGGCCCGCGCCTACGGTGGCCGGGGGCCAAGACGTAGCCCCCGACGCCCGGGGCGTCTCCCGCGGCGGCCGGGAAGGAAAGCTGCTGCTCTCTCCTTCTCCCGCTCCGGACCATGGCTTCGACCAGGGCCGGACGCGAGAGGTCGCCGCCGCCTATCGCCGCTACGAGGACACGGCGGTGCTCCGCCCAAGCAGGGCACACCTCCACGGTGTGCTCCACCGTGTCCTCCGGTTGATCCTCGCAGTGGGAGCACCCGGGCGTTTCCTCCCGCCCGATTCGGTGCAGGAACCTCCCGAACACACCGTGTCCGGTGAGGACCTGCGTCAGGCGGAAGGTGAGGACGCCGTGGCGTCTCTCAAGCCACTCCTCAAAGAGGGGTCTTATCGCCGCTATAGTGGCGTGCCCAGCACGGGGTTGCGACAGTCGCTGTCTCCATGTCGCCATGAGATCACGGACCCTTGGAAGTGGAATTGTTTCTTCAATTTAAAACGAGAGTATTACAAAAATTATAAAAATCACTTATATCGGTTCAGCCTTTTCCGAGAAATCGGTGTACAAGCTTGATTGTGATTGTATAGAAGGCAAATAAAAAGTTTAGTAAAAATCCGCATGAAAGAACATAGTAGACGTGAAATACCAGTAAATAGAGAAGGTGGATTGGTGCTACCAACTGCTTCGGAGTTTGTAATTAATTGAATTAAAACTTGTATCGTGCTCGAGCAGCCCATTGTTGTAAATGTTTATATGCTACTTACGACTATTATGAGACGATTGTGGAGGAAGTTTTGCTTAAACTTAGTAAAGAGGACAAGTCTGTTATAATATATGGAGACTTTAACATCAATCTTCTCAAAATTTCTACCATTAGTATTAAGTTAAGCTCATTTTTATAATACTTATAATTTTTTTAGTTTATTCTTAGAATCGGCATGTATTGTTTTGCCTAGAACGACATGTATAGATAACATTTTTACTGATTTTAAGCCCTTGCATAAATGTATCATTCGAAATTTTATGTTCAAATCACTGTGAATAGTCTTATTGCCTTAAATACACAAAAACAGAAAAATGAGAAAGTCAATGAACGCCGTAAGCCAGTAAATGAACATCACTTGGAGAGGTTTAGAAGTAATATAGTAAACAGACTTCCATCACTTTCATAATATAAAAATAGTGGCGATTATTTGTATGGTTGCATTATTTAAAATTATAAGTTGTGAATTTAATAGAATAGTTACTTACTTATTTGATATTCGCGACATTTCGAGTACTTTACATCACCCATGGTCACGGGGGAGGGGGAGCGGGGGGGGACTGTGGTGTATGACATCCCAATGTCATAGTTAACCACAGCTACGTCCAGATTAAAAATTGTTAATTTTTGTTCCGATCTAAGCAGTATGAATTTACAGTATCTTGAAGTCTTGAAGTTCTATGCTTGGGTTGGGGTTTAATTTTATTAATTATGGGATCCCAAGCAGATGGTAGCATCCAGCCATCTTCTCTATTAAAATTAGGATGTTTTTTGATTTAATAGCCTCACGAATCATCATTGGAAGGAATCGGTGTTCTTTAGTGGGGATGTATGTTCTATCAAATCTAATGTAGTAACGGGGGCGATCCTGTACTTGTTCACAGACTGCAGACTTCCCAGAGGGTCGATTCTTCACATCAGCTATGTGTTCTTTAACGTGGGTTTTTATGGATCTTTTAGTTTGTTCTATATAAGAGAGACCACATTCACAATCAAGCTTGTACACTCCTGTATCTTGAAGAGGGACATTACACTTGACTAATGGTAAAAACTGACTAATCTTCTTCGGCAGCTTGAAGTATGATTTAATGGAAGCATGCTTCAAGATGTAGTCAATCTTGTCAGTGACACCTCTGACATATGGCAGTTAAGTAGGCACTCGCTCGACTGTGGCCAGCCTCACTCATTCACTGTGACGTAGGTGTAGAACCTAAACCTTATTGTGGTGCAAAACTCGCTTGGCGTGTTGGAGCTCGGCGGCCAGGTGTTTACTGTCACAGATCCCTCTCCCTCGTGCTCTCTGAAACAAAGATTTACCCACGGTAGCTAACTGTGAAGGATGGTGATGAGAATCACCATTTAAATATCTAGCTGTATGGGTCAAATATCTATGTAAACGTCGGGAATATAAAATAAATTAATGTACTTAATAAAATCCGTAAAACTAAATTTATTTAAATGTGTAGTGTTTGCGTAAATATAAGAAATCATTACAGAATATTTACTTCTCAAACATTCTCTTTAAACAGTTGCAAATCGTTTAATGAGCAACATTAGGAATTTATTAAAGTTGGCAAAAGTTATTCGAGCTTTATAATAAAATATTAGTGTTATATTCTGAGAGTAAGTAAAAAAGTTATTAAATAATTATTCAAAAAAAGTATGTTCCACAGCTAACGCTATACATTTAAGCAACAACATGAAAACTGTGTCCATTAAAATTAAAATGATGTTGAAAATAATTCATAGTGAAACGGGCAAGTTCAAACCACGCAACTTGGATTTTCAATTGAATATTAGCAATAATTTAACTCAATCTGATCAAGAACTTGATCAAGTTTGCTTTATTTGTATGGCTATTGAGAAATATTTTACTGATATTCCTTTTATGACAAAAAATATTTTAATTCTTCTCCTGTTATCGAATCATTGCTTGAACAAAATGTGAAGGCTTGTTCAAATAATTTTAAATCCTATAGTGTTAAAATATTTTACAACATATACAAACGGCAAACAAAAGAAGAATTATGAGAGATTTCCGTTAAAGTTATTACATCTATAATAGATAAAATATCACTTTATCAAGTCACTATTTTATTACTCGCGTCAATTCTGGTGTGTGATCCTGTATAGTTTTATAAAATGTAGTAAAGTCATCCTATAAAACATCTTTGAGTCATACCTTTATTCCAATCTGGTAGTAACTTAGACCTGGCTAATTTTAGACCAATTGATGTACTACCAACACTTAGTAAATTTTATGGAAAAAAAAACAGTTTATATAAGATGTTAAGATTTTTTAATATAAATAAATTGCTTCATAAAAAGCAATTTCGTTTTGCAAGGCGTCGCTCGACAACTAACGCTTGAGTCGAGCTTATTAATCAGGAAGCTACAGTACTATGGTTTCAAGAACACGGTGCTTAAAATTATTATTTTACATTTAAATAATAGAACACAGAAAGTTATTATCAATGGTAAAAGTTCTTCCAGGTCACCTGTATTAATGGGTGTCCCTCACGGCTCAATTATCGACCTATTACTCTTTCTAGTCTATATTAACGACTTACCTTCTCTTGTAACTTACTGGGTCGTCACTCCATCTATTAGGGGGATACCCTACATTTCGTCCGCCGGTACGAGGCTGCCACTCTTTTTTCCCCATCGGTTGTCGGTTCTTCGAGCTATCTGGGCGGCCCATTGCCACTTCAACCTACTAATCCGTTGGGCTATGTCGGTCACTCTGGTTCTACTGCAGACATCCACATTTCTAAGTTTATCATGCAGAGAAATACCTGAGCATAGCCCTCTCCATAGCTCGCTGAGCTACCTTCAGCGTTCTCATACGACCAGCAGTTAAGGATCACGTCTCAGTTGCAACACGCACTGTTTGTACAGTCTCGTTTTAAGGTTTGAGGTACACCTGACGAGAAGATGTGCCGTAATTTACGCTTATTGTGTTATTAAAGTTACGATAATAATGATATAGTATTATTTGCTGACGTTACTTCCTTGATTTTTAAACTTAAACGTCAATCATTTAAATATGGCGAAATGAAAAATGCTATATCAAAATTAGTTCATGCCAATGAACTAATTTTGATATAGCATTTTTCATTTAACTTTAATAATACTATTATTAAACGGCAATAAAACTAAATTTAATTAATTTACAACACCGAATGTTAAAAATCTGAATACTAATGTGTTTTAAGTGGGAAAGAACTGAGCACTGTTGAATCCACTGTATTTCTTGGCATCACTAAAACCGAGGGTGTCTCTCAGAGACAAATTTAAAGAAATAACTATATTAACTTATACTTCTCAGTATATTTACGAAAATTTAATGTGAATTCATAAAAACAAAATAAGTATTAGTAAAAAAGTGATATAAACTCTGTAAACACGAGGGCAAACACAAGCTAGTGATACCAGTTTCTTGACTCCACAGAGTCAGTAATTCATTCTTAGGGCATTGTACACGCTATTACAACAAAGTCTCAGTAAATATACAATCAGTCAAAAGTCAAAAGTCAAAAGTCTCTCTAATACCAAGTTTAAATATACAAAAACTATAAAAAAGGGTTATTATAATGTAAATGAGTACTTACTTATCTTCACGCACAATCCCTGACGGGGTAGCCAGAGAGAACAGATCGCCAAGTGTCACGATCCTTACATACCTCTTTCGCTTCTTTCAGATTCATTATCTTCTTCATACATGCACGTCTAGGTATCCGAGTACTCTTGACCCTCCCCTCTTCGAGCAGTTTGCTCACATGGTCTTCGAAAGTTAGTCTCGGTCTACCTCGACACCTTTTAATATTAACTTTCGCGCTATATATTTTCTTCACCATTCGGTCTTCACTCATTCGCTCAACGTGCCCAAACCATCGAAGCACGCCCTTATCAATTTTTGTGATAACGTCATCTTTCAAACCTGCCATATTACGAATCTATTTGGGGGTCATTGTAGAAGCGTGCTCGTCGCGACCCCTGCCAGCCCTTTTCAGGGCTGCAATTCTACACAGCTGCGCACCCATGCCAACGAGGGTTAGGGCGTCCCCCCAAGGCGACGCACACCAGCTAGTCCCCGTTGGTGTGGAATGCAGCGCGCAAAGCGGCGATGGGGACCGCCACCCGTCACGCACAGCCCGAAACGGCGAAAGGTGGAGGACAGAGTGCAGAGTTGGCACGTGGAATGTTAGAGGAGGCATGAAAGATAAGACGAATGAATTGATTTAAATAATGAAAGAAAGAGAATTAGATGTCGTGTGTATGTCGGAGACCAAACGGAAGGGCAGTGGTACTGAAGAGCTCCCTGGCTCTATGGTCCGGAATCCCGGAGAGCGAGAGCGCCCGCCAGGGAGTGGGGGTGCTGCTGTCGTCTCGGTTGGTCGATATTATGACTGAATATAAGGTTGTGAACTCAAGACTTCTCTGGGTTCGCTTTAAATTGGGACTGACGAAGTTATTCCTTTTGGCTGTTTATGCGCCAGTAGCTTCGTCGTCCAGGGATGAGCTGGAGGAGTATTGGGAAAATGTAAGAGAAGTTCAAGATTTGGCTAGGGGAAACGAAAGAATTGTTGTGTGTGGTGATTTGAATGGATGGGTTGGTACCGCTCGACCAGGTTACGAGGCGGTGCTTGGAAAGTTTGGCGATAAAAGGGTTAATGATGCTGGCAATCTTATACTGGCGGCATGCAAGGAAAAGGGTCTTCTTGTGACAAACACTATGTTTAAGCACAAGAAAATCCATATGTATACTAGAGAAAGAAAGAATGAGAGAAGTATGATCGATTTGTTTCTGGTGGATGACCGACTGCGAAAACAGGTGATGGATACGCGAGTGTTCAGGGTTGCTGACCTGGGAACGGATCACTATCTAGTGATAACTAGATTTAGGGGTCTGTTCGCGGGTTGGCGCTACCAGACAGCAGTAACAGAACCAAAGTCGGTCTGTCGCATCCGAAGCTGGAAGCTTCAGGAAGCAGATACTAGGGACAAATATCATGCGAGGGTAGCCGAAAAGCTTGACACCATCGATGGCAGATATGAATGTGTGGAAAGAACATGGCAGAACCTTAGGGATGGAATGGTAAATGCAGCGGAAGAAGTGTGTGGAACAATAAAAAGAGGCAGTAGTAAAAGAAGACATGCATGGTGGAATGATGAAGTAAAAGAAGCTGTAGAGAAGAAGAAGAAAGCATGGTTAGACTACTTGGCCTCTAGTAATGATAAGGATATGAGAGAGAAGATGAAAGAAAGATATAAGCTGCAGAAAGTTCACACGAAAGCATTGATTGAGGAAATGCGTGACAGGTGTAGAATGGAAGCGGACGAAAAGTTGTCGTACAACTTTAAGGAGAACTCCAAACTCTTCTGGAAAGAGGTTGGAAGGACCCGAAGTGGTGCGACGGCCTTAAGAATGAACAAAGTGCTTTCGGGAACTAATGACGTCCTCACAGAAAAATCGGACGTCATGCAGCGATGGAGCGAATTTTATAGAGAAATGTATGCGTGTGATGATCTTAGTGGGGGATCCGGGGATGACGCCGTGACTGGTACGCCAGACCCGGACCTCGATGACACTGAGGTCATCAGTATGAAAGAGATTGAACGTGCGATTCGAAGTTTGAAATATGGTAAGGCTGTGGGACTAGACAGAGTTACTGCTGAAATGGTCAAGTATGGTAGGCCTCGCGTCTGGGACAGCTTTTATCTACTGTGCAATTTGTGCTGGCGGACGGGGGATGTCCCGGATGATTGGCGATCCGCAGTCATTGTGCCTTTAAATAAAGGTAAAGGTTCACATTTTGATTGCGGGTGCTATCGGGCGATCAGCTTGACCAGTTTAGCAAGTAAAGTTTACTCGAAGGTTTTGACACGTAGGATGCAAGAGAAATCGGAAAGATTTCTATGGGAGGCACAATGCGGATTTAGACCTGGAAGAGGATGCACGGATCAAATGTTTTCTCTACGCATGATCACGGAGAAGCTTCTGACTGCTAACCAGAAGATTTTCTGTGCTTTTGTGGATCTTGAGAAAGCATTTGATAAGGTTGTAAGGAAGAAAATGTGGGAACTGTTGCCGGGGTACGGTGTGGATGGTCGATTGCTAAGGGCTGTGCAGTCACTTTAATGTGACTGTAAAGCCTGTGTGCGGGTAGGGCATGACCTGTCACCCATGTTTAGCGTCCAAACGGGCGTGAAACAGGGTTGTGTCATGTCTTCCTGGCTGTTCATACTGTATATTGACAGCTGTTTACAGAAGCTGAAAGATAGCTGTTTGGGTGTGAAATTGGGTGACATTAAAGTATATTGTCTGCTGTATGCTGATGATGCAGTGCTAATTGCACCATCAGAAGCAGAACTGCAGGCATTAGTCACGTGTATGAAAGAGTAATGTGAAATTAAAGGTCTCCGTTTGAATGATAATAAAACTAAGTTTCTGGTATTTGAAAGGGACGAAGAGAGAACGAATTGTGAAATATGGGTAAATCAGGAATGTCTAGAACAGGTAAATGAAATTGTATACTTGGGGAGTGCTTTTAGCCGGGATGGAAGATGTGATTTAGATGTGGACAGGCGTGTCGCTGCCGGGAACAAAGTCAATGGTGCCCTGACTGCGTTAGTCAAAAGGCAAGGCGTAGTGAAGAGTGCACGCCTTGCAATACATAACGCAGTGTTGGTACTGACTTTGTTATATGGCAGCGAAACCTGGGTATGCCAGAAGAAGCATAAAAGCAAGTTGAATGCAGTGGAGATGCGATCTCTTTGTAAAATGTGCGGCGTTACCATGGCCGACCGAAAGCGAAACGAAGAGATTCACAATGTAAATGAGTAAATGCTTAATAACAACCCCTGGTAATGAGGTTGTCGCTTTTAAGCTGTTTCAAATATGAATTTTGTAAATAGTTTCTACAATTTTTTATATTTTATAATTTAATTTGAAAATAAATCTCGTTGGGTTTCTTGCTAGTTCGTCCCAGGACAGAGGTTTTTTTTTCGAACCAGCAGCGTTAAAGTAAAAAAAGATCTTCAATAAGAATTACATGTAATCTATATTGAATAAAAATTCAAACTCAAGCACCGCTGTAAAACTTAACAGTGCTTATACTACGTATACCGTACACTCCTTAATAATGGGTTTTACAAAGTAGGCGAAACGACGGGAGTTTAAAAGTAAATGTGATGAAATTAGTTTTATTCAACTTCATACTGTCAAATCTTGTTACCCATACGCGTGCAACTTCCGTTGCTCAAAATCACTCAATATTGGTAAAAAGTTTTAAGTTTAGAAGCTATATCATTTATTAAAGCTTGAGTAGCTCGAAGGATAGGCTTATTAAATTAGTTGAAAACAATTAATATTAGATATTGTGTAGTGGTGGTATATATAGGTATAACAAAAACGAATGCTGTTTTGGCGTATTCCTAGACTTAGCCAAGGTCTTCGACACTGTTTACGTTCTTTTATAATGTTAAAAGCTTGAAAACGTAGAAATCAGAAAATTGCCTTTAGATTGGTTCAAAAGCTAGAACGAAAACAGTGCTTGAGAGTGGGTACTTATATAAGTGAAATGTAGAATATTAATTATGGTGTACCTCAGGGAAGTATCCTCGGTCTCACTCTCTTTATCATATGCATGAACGACATACATCAGTTCAACTTAAAACATTCAGAAATTATATGTTATGCTGATGATACAGTCATTTTATACAGTGGAAAAAGATGGAATTTCTGTGACGAAATGTAGTTTCACAGGTTGCTCATTGATTAAACTAAAACCCGTTAACTCTCAATGTCGAGAAAACTATTTATATGTGCTTTCATAAGACTCGTTCTTCAACACCACCTACTGACAAACACATTAGATTGCATCATTGCACAACGAAGAAGAATTTGTTTAGTTGTGAAAACATTCAGAGAGTAGAATCCATAAAATACCTCGGTATATTAATTGATCACAACTTTAATTTCAAGGCGCATATCAACGTTCGGTCCCGAACGTCATGCTTAACAAGAAATACAGGTATCCCACAGAGATAGTAAAGTACTTACAGTTCGGCAGCTATTTGTCTTATGTGTGGCTACAAGTGCTCATAGAACAATATTAAGCTCAAATAAATACAATGAGCTGAAGAAAAAAACGTATGTTTCAAATGCCATTACCAAGCGATCGCACAGCTTTCGCAAAACGATTTAGTCCATTCAGTGAAACACTCATATTTAACAAAGTTATGAAGGCATGCGACATAAGAGATTGTTCAACGAACACAGCTAGAAAGAAAATACGAAATTGGTTGCTTACGCTTAGTTATAAACAAACAGAGAAGCTGCTCCAAACATTTTCATAGTAGCTATATGCCCAATATTGATATTTGATTGATATTGATATTGTTATTATAGGAGTAATTCAAAATACAGTAATATTAACAAATTATAAAACATGTATGTATATATATATATATATATATATATATATATATATATATATATATACTACTGAACTGATTTCAATGAAATTTTGCACACTGTGTGCATTTTGGTCCAACTTGAGAGATAGGATAGTTTTTATCCCGATAAATGACCCTCAAAAATTTTTATTGCGAATTTAAGGATTTTTATAGGAAGGGTCGTTGGAAAGGGAAGAACAACGTCTGCCTGGCGAGCTAGTATGTATATATGGATGGATATATATATATATATATATATATATATATATATATATATATATATATATATATATATATATATGTGAGTATAAGTGTGTATATGTGTTTAAGTATATATTTATGTTAATAGAATATAAATAAAATGAGGAAGGCATTTAAAGTAAGGAAAGCTTTGTAAAGTCAGCCATGCACTAATTCTGTTTTTGTTAATATGTGTATATGGCTCTCACGATAAAGATCCGCTAGTTTAGTGTGAGAACCATGGTTAAAATATTTGTAAAGGTGCTAACTGTCAAATAAAGTATTTTTCATTTTCATTTTCATTTTAATAAGAATATTCACTACAACTGCGGATAGAACAATAATAACGCATTTGTAATCATTTTGCTTGAAGTTGGCTACCGGTATCTATGGATTGAAGTAGCGGTTTACGATCAGGTGGATTTAAGTTCTTTTGTCACTTGTATTTTACAAAAAAAAATAAGGCTCATTGAGTAGTAGGGTTTTTTTTATGCATTCCAACCTGCCATTGTTTACCTCGAACCAAAAAATTCAACATTCAAAACATAAAATTGTTAGTGTACCAGGTAAAACAGCACTATTACGACATAATATATTGGGGATGGCTCCTGTTATGTACAATCATTTGCCTAAAAACATTCAAGAAAATGAAATAGAAGATCTAAAAAAAAATAAAAGCTCTATTAGTTGAAAAAGTTTACTACTCAATGCAAGAATACATTCATGAAAAATTTTGAATAGATTTTGATTTTTTTTTGTGTTTTCATTTACAACATTGTCCTCTCTCTTAATTTGTTTTGACATTTACTAAAATTTTACAATTATGATTTGATGATTGACCTCGAAATTGGTAATAGTTTGACTTTGAAATTAATCGGACAATTTAAAGATTTGTATGCCAATTAATGGTAGATCATATAGGACACAATAAACAATTGTTAACATATTTTAATGTATTACTTGTGATCAACAAATAAAAGTATTATAATTATTATTATTTGGGGTATTTATATAGTTTTCACATCTGGTTGGGCTGATAAATATATAAGTGAAAATGATAAATATACATAAATATCAATAGCATAAAATAAGCCCTTGGCAGAAGAGACCAACTAAAAAAAAGGGAAAGAGACCGGCGGACGATGCGGGCGGTATCGAGGAGCACCGCATCTGAGCCCGGGGCGGTCCGTCACAGTCGCCTCAGATGTCCTAAGAGGCTGATCGTGATTAGCCCGTTCGCAGAAACGACCACAGGATTAATTTTGGTTGGCAGACCATTCCACATATCAGTCACCTCGTGAGCCAGGCTCAGATATTTTGTCAACTTATCTATTTCGGCTATCACGTGGTTCTTGCCATAGAGAATGGTAATGTCAACCAAAAAAATTCTTGACTGTGCCTGGTCCATCAGCGCAATATCAGACTTATTCGCAAGAATAGTCCTGTTTGTGATGATGGCCCGGCCCCAGTAGAGCCTGGCGTGGTCATTTTCGAGCACAGCTTCCGGCAAGTACTTATAATCATGCAGTTTCAGAACCACGAGACCGTATTTCAGAGCGAGCTCCTGGTGTAGAATCCTGGCTACTACATTGTGCCTGTGCAAGTACTCGGAGTTAGAAAGCGCCGAACTACCATAGATAACATGCCTAAGTGACTCAACGAGATAGCAACAAGCTCGACAGATGTCGATGTTGCCATAACTTAGGATGTATCTCCGATAGTTGATGGTCTTAATAACCTGATCCTGTATTGCACAGACAAAACCCTCGGTTTCCCCGAAGAGGTCACCAACATAGCCAGTGGAAGGAGGCACCTGTGTCTACAAAAGGCTCATAAAGAGCTTTGCAGAACCTCCCGTCGAGCTCCTTCTCTTTCCATACGGTCTCCCGCTCGGAAATGCACTGTACTTCTAGGTCTTGTCATTGCTCGTTGGTTCAGAATAGAGGGGTTAGCCCTTTATCACACGAAATGACGACCGTGTAAAATGGATCATCCCATCTCGCCAGGAAGTAATTATGCATGGTTAGAGCGCTTAAAAAGCCGCGCCCACCATGTTTCCGCGGCAAGCACAGCCTCATTACTGACGATCTCGGATGGCGCAGGGACGTCATAACAGTGCGGACTTTTCTATTCAGAGCATTCAGTTCAGTCTAATGAATATGCCGAAAGTATACATGAGAACAGGCATGACCCAACCGTCTGTGTGGGTCTTATTAACGCTCGACCAAAGACTGACACATCGCAAACTGACTGTTTCATGTTCATCGCTAAAATCACAATTGATGTTTAGCAATTCCATAAGGTAGGAGCGAGTGGAGGCGAACAACATGAGATTATATGATATTATCATTGTAATATCATTATTATTATTTACATAATAAGAGAGACAAGCGAACACACAGTCCACCTGATAGTAAGTGAATGCTGTTGTACATAGATGTCTACATCTATCCCCGATTGACAATCAAAATACTGATGCGTTATCACCCCTGAAAACTAGGATGGAATGCCTTGTTTTCAGTAAAAACCTCTGGTTCTCTATACTCATCATAAGAAACACAGCAGCATTAAGTTGCTATTTAACCTTGTATTGTACTTGTTTGCTATAAGTTTTGTATGTATATAAGTAGAAACAGAAAAAAACGAAATAATTAAAGTTGATCATTTGCTACAAATGTTACCAAAAATATTCGCCATACGTCAACTAATTTGAATATTCCCAGATGAAAAATAAATACCACATTCACTTAATTAAACGCCTAGCTAAACTATAAGTTCTCTTGTAGTTGAGCAGAAAGACAAGAACTTGGGCATCGGGCCAAGTTCAACGAAATCTATTTTCAGTTACAATGCTTAGGAAATGAGGCCGCGTTGAAGAAACCTTGTCCTTGTCACAGCTAGATGTTGCGATAAAGAAAGTAGCACTCGCCCTAACTAACCGAGATTTTTAAAGTTGAAGCATGATAGTGCTTTAGATTGTTATCGTTAAACTTCATATGATATTCGTTAAAAACATATTACGAGTAAGTTTAGATGTAGAGCATAATAATATGGTTTTATATCAATAAAACATAATTATAATAATTTCAAAATTTTTAAAAGCTAATTTTTTAATTTAATTTGTGTTACAAATACTTACGTTATATAAAATAAATCATTTATCGTTTGTCATGTCACCAATGTCAAACACATAATAGTCTGTGGTCAAACAGTCGCATAGAGAAGTAGATTGGCGCCAAAGATTTTAAAATGTTGCCATCAATTAATTACTATATGCGAAAAAATCCGTAAAAACTAGTTTTATTTAAATGTGTAGTGTTCTCGTAAACATAAGAAATCATTAAATAATTACTACTTAATTATGTGTGATTTCACATGTTCCTTGTACAATAGTTTGTGGACTATACCAACTGTGGACTGTGCCACGGCAAATACCATATATTTTATATTTTCTCTGAGAAACATCTTTGTTTTAATGTGCAGTTTAAGGTGAAATACAGTTTGCTTAATACATCTTAATAATTTAATGAAGCGACCACTAGTAATATATTGATATCCTTTTCAATTTAACTGAGTCAATATTATGACAATTTCTAGGCTCGTTAGCAGATGGCTAAACATTTAAATTAGAATCCCACATTAGCAAATATTTCTATGCAATGATTATTCCGGAATTTCGTTAAGTCCTATAATTATACGATAACATCAGATATATACTAATATGTGGCATATCTTTTTCACAAATGAGGCACTAGTTTTCATGCCTCTCTGGTCTGGGACTAGCGAGTTTACATGCGTCTCCAATCTGAGAGCAGCTAGTTTTTATGCGTAAAACTGCCCAGATTCTCTGAGCACTAAATCTGTTTTATTCAGCTATGTTCTGATACTCTGACTTCTGTATTTATTTTACCTACTAAGTAAATAAATCAAAAAATTAAATAGTTCATTTCTGAATTAATATGAATATACTAACCACTTGAAAATTGAACTCCCTTTTTACATTAAATAAAACCTATTTCTTATAAAATTTTATTTACACAGTTTAAGAATATCTCTCATTTCATTAAAATACAATTAAATTTATTTTCCGTCCAAGGGTAAGTTGTTATGTGGCTTACACACATTTACTTTTGAATCAACACAACTAAAAGAGATTTTGAATTAAGACCCTTCTCAAGATATGCAGACCGCCCCTGACCTTAATACCTTTCGACTTTAATAAATTCTAACTACGTGCTTGAATGTCTGGAATGGGCATTATCTAATAGGATTTCTTTAATATATTATCGGTATTCATTGAATATTTTTACAAGAATTTATATATTATGCATGAAATCTTTTATACATTGCGATTATTTTTGCGGATTACAATAAATATCAAAAGAACTAATTGCTTTAGTCCTTAAATCGGAGAAAATAAAAAATAAGACACTTAAAACAATATTCTGGAGGCCTTGTGACAATCGAGTTAGTCATTATCATTGGTAACTATGACATGGTATTTTAAGAGAATCTATACAATAATTCGAAGTGCATAATATATAAACATACTCAAGCAATTTCCTTTTTTTTTGCATGCATGTCACCATTTATTATCGTGTGTAATAAAAATACTTTATTATATATTTCCCAGTAAAATTTTTATAATATTCCTACTTTGCCAATTTTCGACCACAGCAACAACTATCCAATAATGGGAAGTTATTTTTTGCGTAGGGTAGGTAGGTATGTAAGTAGGGTAGGTAGGCAGTGTATTATGCTACACAGTGTAGGTATACTAAAAATAAAAAAAATCGGTTGCCAACCCGCTTGCCAAGCGTGGCAACTATGGCAAATATCTTCCCTATGAGGCAATCTATGTTCATCTCATCATTCAGTGAACTTTAATAGGCTGTAACGGTAACAGCACGTGTAAACAGACACACTCGTTTCAATCTACCGCTCTAATGTAACGCTCAAGATGATATTCGGGCTAGGTATTAACCATACATATTACTCTCTTTTCTCTCTGATTATTAACCAAAGTTAATGTTACTAGATGAAATATTTTTTACGATAGAATCTATTTCCACCACTGCCATGATACTACTTTATTTTTTCTATAAATTATTGTTTTTTATAACTAGGTACATTCTAAAATTATTTAAATTTTTCAATTATAATATCATTTTTATAAGACAGCAGCAAAATAATTTAAGTAAAGTTAAAAATAAAAGCAAGCATACAAAAATAGCCACAGTTCTTCTTATATTGTTCTTTTCAAAACATTTTATATATCATAAAAATTACTACAAACTTACCAGCATCGACGGTGCCGTAGACCAAAAAGCGTTAGCAAAAGTGTGACAAACCAGCACACCGCCCACCTGTTGGTTAGTGCATGCTGTGGCCCATAGACATCTACATTTATCCTCGTTTAAGAATCAAAATGCAGATGCGTTGTCACCCCTGAGGACTAAGATGTAATGCCTCATTTCTAGTAAAAAGGGTCTCCGGTTCTTTACAATTACCATACGAAACACAGCAGCATTAAGTTGCAATTATATGCCGGTATGCTGAGAGAGCATGGTCCTTCCCCAGTCGAGCCGACCCATTTGTGCTACACTCATAATATGCAGTATAGCTCTACCACGTAAAGTTTTGTGAGAGATTTCTTTCCTCTGCAAAGTTGAGTTTGTCCTTCATTCCTTAGAGCAATTAGAGTTGCTTACCTTAGCTATGATTTCCGGCATGAATGAACTACAAACTTACATAATAGGGTTATACGGAACATAGGTTTATACGGAACCTTCAGGACGCGACTCTCACCCTCACATAGGTATGGTAATTTTTATTTTATTCTCACTAGCTTCAAATATCAGTAACTTACACCTAACCTAAAAAATTATTATACCCTAAAAAATTATTAATTTCAAACACTAAAATTGCATTGTGGAAGTTACTCTGTTATAATATTTAATAAAAACACAAGTTAGATTATGAATACCTTTCCTAATTGATCGATGTAAATTAATCAAAAATATTATGACCAATTGTACTTCACATTTTTTTCTATATTTAACAGTGGTAGAGCCACGCGGCAGCTTTTGCTGTCGCACGGATGGGCCGGCTCGAACCGGGGTGGTACCACGACCTCACAGAAAACCAGCATGAAGTAGAGGTTTACCTCTGCGTTTCGCTTGGTGAGTGCAGGTGGCCGGAGGCCCTTTTTACTGGAAATGAGGCATTCCATCTTAGTCCTCACGAGTGACAACGCATCTGCATTTTGATTCGCAAACGAGGATAGATGTAGATGTCTATGGGCCGCAGCAACCACTTACCATCAGGCGGACTGTGTGCTCGTTTGTCACCCTTATCCTATAAAAAAATATATTTACTTCATATGTTTTTATTGAATAAATGTGAAAAACGAGTACACAGTCTACCTGATACTAAGTGAGTGCTGTGGCCCATAGACATCTACATCCATCCTTCATTAAGAATTAAAACAACACAAGAATGAGAAGATATTTTTGAAATAAATATTGATCAAGTCAATATGTATTTCAAAAATGTTGTCTAATTAAATATCTATTCTATAAGTTATTAGATTATAAGTAAATAATTTAATGTTGAATATTAGTTTATTCGATACGTTTCTTTACTAATATTACCTAAATTTACCTCTTAGCCATCATCACTGTTGAAAACTGGACGCTCCCATTGTAAGGTTTTGCCTTTTGCAGGCGGATTGATGATACCTGTAGGTACAGATGTCTCCCATATTGGACTGAGTCTGAGTTTTCTTCTTCTTCTAGCCTAAACGTGAAGGTATGCCGTAATTCAATGGTTATACCGCCCTTTATCGGATGTCATATGATTTTTCTGGCATTTACCATAGTCACCTACTACGATATAGACCTGCTCAAAGTTAAAAAAACCGTATTAAATTAAGTTTGTATAAAATGGTTATTATAATATTAAAGAATTTGTGGATGATAATAACCCCTGGGAATGAGGTGATCGCTACCAAGCTATTTCTAATTTGTTTTGTGTTGTTAATTGTGTGCATACATGATTGTAAGCTGTTATTTCTTTTTTTTAAAAGTCTCACTAGGTTTCTTGCTGGTTCTTACCAGGACAGAGGTTTTTCTTTCAGAACTAGTGGTAAATTAACTTTTAATACCTAAGTATTGTTTATAATCTATATTGAATAACCAAGTTTCTGTTTCTGTTTCACTAGTTACGTCACCCACAGGGAAAAATCGGTTGATGCATTTTCTTACTCCGCTAGCACACTGCAAAGTGTTTATAATTGTCTTAATATTAGTTGTTATTATTCTAAAAGCTAAGTTTTTACTTAATATATGGACACCTGTAACACTGTAGCGAAAAGAAGCATAAAGCATACCGCCCTAGTCATATCGGCAATAAGATCAAATGTTTGCAAAATATTAAGACTAATAACAGGTTATTTAGAAAGACAAACTTTTTAATTTAAAACTACTAAAATATTATATTCATGGAAAATAATATATTATGTAAGATCTCTCGGCGTTTGCAATATCTCATACTCGATATTCGAGACGGCGACGTCATTATCACGGCATAATAAATTTTGAAAAATGTGTACGATTTTGTTTTCTACGCTTTCCGATGTCTGCTCATATTAAATTACAGTAAAATATTCGACGTAGCTCTTACTTACCAATACAACCATAATGATATCAGATGTACGGAGATACAAATCTCTTTCATTTATTTCAACTAACATTTTTATTACAAAATTAAAATAATAAGTATTTTGTACTTTTATATAAAATATTAACGCTTAATTCAATAAAATTATATATACTATTGGGTTGTTCGGAAAGTCATTTCGTTTTTTCCCGACAGAGGATTTAATTGTATTCTTTTGCACCCAACTTCACATTTAACCCGTATAATTTTTATATGCTTTGAGAGCTCATATAGCAAGGCTTGTGTGTGAAAAATTCCAATTAATTCTACGCAGTAGTTTTTGGTTGGTGTCCTTTTAAATATGGAGAGCGATAAGCAGCATTTTCGACATATCTTACTGTTTTACTACAGAAAGGGTAAAAATGCTGTTCAAGCCAGAAAGAAATTGACTGATGTGTATGGAGAAGGTGTGTTGACAGTACGCCAGTGTCAGAACTGGTTCGCTAAATTTCGATCCGACAATTTTGATGTCGAAGATGCACCACGTTCGGGAAGGCCGGTTGAAACTGATAAACAGTTGAAAGGCTGGGATTATCTGGGATTATCCTCGAAGCTCGATGTATGGGTTCCCCATGTTCTCACAGAGAGAAGTCTGTGTCGCCGCATTGACGTCTGCGATTCGCTTCTCAAACGTCACGAAAATTATGCGTTTTTGAACTGGGGACGAAAAATGGGTTGTATACAACAACGTCAAACGCAAGAGGTCATGGAGCAAAAAAGATGAACCGGCTCAAACCATTTCCAAAGCCGATATTCACCAAAAAAAGGTGATGCTGTCTGTTTAGTGGGATTTTAAAGGAATCGTTTTTTTTGAGCTTTTACCGGATAACACAACGATTAATTCGGAAGTCTACTGTCATCAGCTGGACAAATTGAATGATGCACTTCAACAGAAAAGGTCAGAACTAATCAACAGGAAAGGTGTAGTGTTTCACCAAGACAATGCGAGACCTTACACAAGTTTAGTCACTCGCCAAAAGCTTTTACAGCTTGAATGGGATGCAATACACCCACCATATTCACCAGACCTGGCACCATCGGATTATTATTTGTTCCGGTCACTCCTAAATTTTTTAGACGGTAAAACCTTCACCTCAAATGAGGAGGTCAAAAACCTCCTCGATCAGTTTTTTGCCAGCAAAGACCAAAAATTTTATGAGCGTGGAATTATGCTACTACCAGAAAGATGGTAAAACGTGTTGGACAAGAACGGTCAATATATAATTTAATAAAGTATTTGTTTATTATACGAAAACTGTCTTTCATTTCCACAAAAAAAAACGATATGACTTTCCGAACAACCCTATATTTAATATAAACATTAATATAGTCATAAATTCTATTCAAGAGCTGAAAGTAATCCAGTATATCTTAACGAGCAATATAAAAATATTGCTCGTTAAGATAAACTGGATTTATTTCTAATAGTTATTGCTTTATCCAACAATATTATGAGCTTTCAGAAAGGTCCATAATAATTTTCAATTACAAGTTTATTTTGATAGAAGAGATTAGAGACAATTTTTCCCAACCCCAAATAAAGCTAGGTCGTCAAGGTATTGTTTTTGTATTCTTTATTATGTTACAACTGTGAGATTAAGACGTCAAACACTCAGTTCCGCATGACCGCGCGTGCTGCAAAGCACTTGAAATTATGTAAACTAATGAATCAAGCACGATATAACTATTCAAATTAGTTTTTATTCAATGTTAGTGTTTGTGTGTACATAAGAAATTATTATAATATGAGACATAATTATTATTCACGTGTCTCCGGGCATGACGCTCGCTTTAATTTTATAGTACGCGAGATCGAGGAACCATTCCATATTTTTACTGAAAATTTTAATTGCAGTTTGAATGTAAAAGCACTTATAAAATAATATTGGAGATATCGTGACAAACATAAAACTTTCTGGAGTGATTTATTCATGTATTTACATACATTTTTTAAGATCATAATAAATCGACCTTTACGTATAATATTAGTTATTTACAGCACGAATTAGTTGTATTGTGTTCCACGTTATTGTTTACACGTGTAATTTACGTGCTAGAGCCATGCTGCAGCTATATTAGTATGTAGTTGTAGCACAAATGGGTCGGTTCGACCGGGGAAGGATCACGCTCACAAAATACCAGCGTAAAATAGCAGCTTAACACTGCTGTTTCGTATGGTGAGTGTAGAGAACCGGAGACCCTATTTACTGGAAATGAGGCATTTCATCGTAGTTCTCATGGGTGACAACGTATCTGCATTTTGATTCATAATTGAGGATTGATGTAGATATGTATGGGTCACAGCAACCACTTAACATCAGGTGGTCAGTGTGCTCCTTTGTCACCTTTATCCTATAAAAAAAACATGTGATGTAAAAAAAATATTCTTTTACCCCGTTTCGAGTAGTTGTAAATTTTTTTGTCAATTAGCCGCGTTAGTTGTAAATTTAAAGGAATTCTCATCTTAATATGTCAAAATAAATATAAAATTTTAAGGTTTAACGTCAAATTAAAACAGTGTTATTTCATTAATAGATAAAATTTTAATACTTCTTTTGTTAATAAGGTGCAGAGGAAACTTACAAATTATTAGGACTAAACTCCATAATTATTTAAGTTTGAAAAACTCGAAATTTGTGACAAGCATTCCGTTACAGTATCCGACTACGCAAACTTAATCTTGCCAATCTTTGTTTACTTTTGTTTGTTTGCTAAACCCTTGTACGAGTAGAAAATTCAATAGTCTCAGGCAAAGCAGAAACGTCTTTCATACAAAATACTACTATGAAAATAAAACGGCAAATAATAGGGATATGTATCAAAATATGATATCGTTATGCATACATAAACTGTGCACGGGAAATAAGCCTCTTCCATTTCGTACTAAAGAAAGTTCTTATTATCGCCACGACTGACCTCACACCTAAGTCACTGATTTAGATCGCTGATCTACATATTTAAATCTGTTATAATTACGGAATGCTTGCGATAACGGCGATTGGAGGCCAAAGATTAACACGACATTACCCTAATGCTAAAATAGCCAAGCCAGAGAGCGTCTGTTAAGCGTATGAATTGTGGTAAATTTATTCTAGATTGGGAGGGGCGTATGTTCAGTAGAGATTTACAGACTGCTGACGATAACGATAAAAATGAAGATAACTGGTTTTCCTATGGAACAGATACATATATAGATACAGATATGGAACAGGATATAAGTTTAATAACTAAAAATTTTTATATCAAAGAGAATGTACAGGAATTGGAAAAAGTTAGGGCGGAGCGTAGCGTAGCCTTCTTATCTCTGACTCCGAAGCAATTTTTATTGCTATCAACTCTGAAACGAACTATCCGATTTCGATAAAACTTCGCAGAGATAATCTGCGTAGTGTGAAAGTAAGTGCATATATTAATTTCATTTATCTAGTCTCTAGCTATTTTAATTCATGTAATAAATACACAAGCGTCACCTGATGCACTCAGATGCCAAAACGCATGGTATATAATATATTTTTGTACACTTGTGTATCGACTACTGGTAAAATAAGTCATGGTAATATTTTCAAAATTCAATCTTTATGTCTGTTATTCCTAAGAATTTTTATATAAAATTAAAGTTAGACATGAAATATCAGTTCACCTGATTGGTAACTGACTATTACAATTTATGAGACCTGTAATCAACTGTAAACAAAGGAGGCTACAGTTGCGTTTGTAACCTTTGACGAGAAAGATTAAATTCCTCAGTAGTTCAATCAATTTAGTTAAGAAATGAAGTACCTACTTTTATCCGTCGACTTATGCACTTAATAGAGCGAGAAAAATGGAGTACCTACTTTTATCCATCGACTTATGCACTTTATATAGCGAGAAATGTACGTACACCCTCCCCCCCCCCCCCCCGCGCTCCAGCAAGTGTTCAGAAGCGCGGATTTTGCTATTTTTAATGTAATGTAATTCAATATCTATCAAATATTCCATATCCCGTTTCCCATAAAATAATGATTTTTATTAATTTAATTATTATTATTATATAACTAATTTTATTAAAATAAGCAATTCTGTCCACTATAGTACGTAACACGGGCATACAGCATACTCCATTTTGAATAAAAAGCAGCGCCTGTTTACAAAATGATAGCCAAGATATGTTTGATATTCGGCGATTCCTAGCCGTGGTTGCTCAGGGGATAATGTGGTAAATTTCACAGGACGCGAACAACTATGGGTCGATCCCAGATGCCACAAATGAAATCGTTAAGTACGATTTCAGGTGACGGTTTACCACTGGAATATGTTTGTCTCTGAAATAATTTCGAAAACATGAGTCCGCCAACATGCACTATAACAGCGCTGCTGAATGCAATGAGAGGAGGTCTGTGGCCAGTTTTGGGATGTATATAAGCTTACTTTACAGTGGTTTGTGATAATTCAGGGGATGAGATGTGATAATTGTTGCACGTGGTAGAGCCATGCTGCAGCTATATTAGTAGTATAGTTGTAGCACGAATGGGTTAGCTTGACCGGGGAAGGACCACGCTCTTGCAGAAAACCAGCGTAAAATAGCAGCTAACGCTGCTGTGTTTCATATGGTCAGTGTAGAGAACCGGAGACCCATTTTACTGGAAAAAGTGGCATTCCATCTTAGTCCTCACGCGTGACGACGCAGCTGCATTTTGATTTTTTTTGAGGATAAATGGTGAACCACTTACCATCAGGTGGACTGTGTGCTCGTTTGTCAATCTATTCTATAAAAAAAAATAAGCACACGCCTCCAATTTTTATAATACGTGAACAAGTCGAGTCTGGTTTGGAGTTCCCACTGGAGCTGTCATCATCATTATCATTACAGCCCATCATAAATCCACTGCTAAACATCGAAGCAGTAGAGCCATCTGAATCTATCGACGTCTTACAGCTCATAGTCTTTTGCTCGGTCACTGCATCTGCCTATTTCCTGGTTAAGTGGTTAACCAGACAGAACGAATACGAATATTATTGCAACTTGAGAGTGCTAATTGGCAAATTACCGGTGGTAAAAAATAATCTTATGAAACTTTGCTTATCTAAATAATTATAAATAGTATGAAAACAACGGCAACGCGGCAACACATATGAACAAAAAATATGCTCAACGAAACCTTTAAGCGTAGTATTCTCCAAGGTTGGACTTTTTTTTGCAATTTTCATGTTGCCAATGTTTATCTCAAGAAATTCCCATTGGAAGCGACAAATGAAGTCATTAAGTACATTGTGCTTAGGTCCTGTTGCGTTTCTACAGTAATTATCTCATTTATTGTCGGCTCTGTGGTGCAGTAGCTTAGCATTGAGTTGGGTCGCTGAGTGCCGCAGGTTTGACTCCCGTAAGGAACAAGTATTTATATCAAATAATTGTTAACGTTAAAAAAACAAAAGGTTGAAAAAATAAAAGATTGTTGATCATATGTAGTTAATATTCCTTTGTTTTTAAGGATTTGGTTTAGAATTTTAATTTTAATATAATAATTTATATAGACTTTTTTTTAATTTTAATTTTAATATAATAATTTAGATAGAATAACGGTGGTAGAGCCAGAGATAAGAGGTGGTAGTTTTTGCTGTTGCACGTATGGGCCGGCTCGAGCCGGGTTAGTACCACGACCTCACAGAATACCGGCGTGAAGTAGAAGCTCTGCTTCTGCGTTTCGTCTGGTGAGTGCAGGTGGCCGGAGGCTCAATCCCCCCCCCCCCCCATCAACATGGTAGCGGAATTACACAATAGACTACCCCAGGAGGGTACCAGTACCCCTGGAGAATCCCTCGCTGAGCATCCATGACCATGTTATTCCAATCCTGAGCGTGGGTGCTCAGGCTGCCCCGCGTATTCTGGGGGGGGCAAAATTCCGCTCAAAAACATAACTGCTCGGGGTAAACAGAGCAACAATACCAAGGCGACCCCTGCCACGCTATCCGTGAATTTCTGCAACATCAGGGGACTTAACTCTAACCTAAACGCCGTCCACTACCATCTCGAGACGGCGAAGCCGGCCTTGCTCTTCCTGACCGAGACGCAGGTTTCCTCTCCGGCTGATATTTCGTATCTCTCCTACCCTGGGTACAAATTGGAGCACTCCTTTGTGCCTCGGGCTGGAGTTTGCGTGTATGTCAGAGAGGACATCTGTTCTCGACGCCTCGGCAGTCTTGAAGGTTCGGACCTGTCCATCCTTTGGCTACGCGTAGACAGCGACGACCATCCGCGCGTCTACGGGTGCCTCTATAGGTCCCATAGCGGTAATGCCGAAACAGACCGACTCATCGACCACGTCCAAATGGCTACAGATTCCTTGCTACAACAGGTCCCATCCGCAGAGATCGTGATCCTTGGTGATTTTAACGCCCACCATGCCGAATGGCTCGGTTCACGTTTAAATGATCATGCGGGGAGATCTGTTTATGACTTTGCCTTGGCATATGGTCTGACACAACTGGTTACTTCGCCTACGCGGATTCCAGATGTGGAGGATCATACACCTTCCCTGTTGGACCTTCTGCTGACCTCTCATCCGGACGGATATCAGGTTTCCGTCGATGCCCCTCTCGGCTCTTCGGACCACTGTTTGATCCGGAGTATGGTGCCACTCACGCTCCCTTCGCGGTTGCGTTCTGCAGGTTGCCGCCGTGTTTGGCATTACAGGTCGGCGGATTGGGACGGAATGCGGTCTTTCTTTGCATCCTACCCATGGGGGCGGGTTTGCTTCTCGCCGGATGATCCCAGCGCTGTTGCTGACTCTGTCACTGATGTGGTGCTACAGGGAATGGAACTATTTATTCCATCATCTGTGGTACCCATCGGAGGCAGATCTCAGCCTTGGTTTAGTCGCTCCTGTAAAACTGCATTACGCAGTAAGCAGGAGTGTTATCAAGCCTGGGCTGCGGCTTCGGCGACTCGGGATGTAAACACCAGCACACTTAAAAAGAAGTATAACTTCGCCTCCAGGTCCTTCAAAAGAGTTATTGCCAAGGCAAAGTCAGAGCACATAGGCAGAATTGGCGAGAAACTAGTTCGCCTTCCTTCGGGAACCCGTGCATTCTGGTCTCTCGCCAAGGCTGTCCAAGGGAATTTCTGTAAGCCATCACTACCATCTCTGCACAGGGAGGACGACTCACTGGCCCATGACGCAAAAGACAAAGCCGACCTTTTAGGCTCCCTTTTTGCGTCCAACTCGACTCTTGATGACGGGGGGAAAACACCGCCGACCATCCCGCGGTGTGAGTGCTCTATGCCGGATGTGCTGTTCTCACAGCGCTCGGTTCGCAAAGCACTTCTCTCCCTGGAGATCCAGAAGTCGAGTGGGCCTGACGGAATCCCCCCAATTGTGCTGAGGACGTGTGCTCCGGAGTTGGCACCGGTCCTAACGCGTCTTTTTCGGTACTCCTACTCCCAAGGCGTAGTCCCGAATTCATGGAAGACAGCTTTTGTCCACCCGATCCCGAAAAAGGCGACCGCTCAGACCCGTCCAACTATAGGCCTATCGCGATCACCTCCTTGTTCTCCAAAATAATGGAATCCATTATCAACTGCCAGCTCATCCGGTACCTTGAGGATCACCAGCTGATTAGTGACCGCCAATACGGTTTTCGTGGGGGTCGATCAGCTGGTGATCTTCTGGTCTACCTGACCCATAGATGGGCGGAGGCAGTAGAGTCCAAGGGGGAGGCGTTGGCCGTTAGTCTGGACATTGCGAAGACCTTTGATCGGGTTTGGCACAAAGCGCTTCTCTCGAAGCTCCCTTCCTATGGGCTTCCCGAGAAATTGTGCAATTGGATCACCAGCTTCCTTGCAGATCGGAGCATCAAGGTTGTTGTAGACGGTGCATGTTCTGACTACAAGCCTATTAACGCTGGTGTTCCACAAGGCTGTGTGCTATCACCAACGCTGTTTCTTCTGCATATCAATGATATGTTGCTAACTGGTAACATTCATTGCTATGCGGATGACAGCACTGGTGATGCTCTATACACCGGCCGTGCTAATATTTCTCGGGAAAACGTCTCCGAGTACCGGAACAAACTTGTGTCTGAAGTCGAGTCTTTGCTGGACAAAGTCTCGAACTGGGGGCGACTAAATCTAGTCCAGTTTAATCCTCAGAAGACACAAGTTTGCGCGTTTACCGCTAAAAAGAACCCCTTTGTCGTATCTCCTCAGTTTCAAGGCACTCCCCTGGTTGCCTCAGCCAGTATCGGAATCCTCGGCGTCGACATATCGAGTGACGTGCAGTTTCGTGGTCATTTGGAAGAGAAGGCCAAATTGGCCTCTAAAAAGCTTGGCGTGCTCAGCAGAGCGGGACAGTATTTCATGCCGGCACACCGCCTGCAACTTTACAAGGCGCAGGTTCGGCCTCACATGGAATACTGTTCCCATCTCTGGGCAGGGGCTCCCCAGTGCCAGCTCCTTCCACTTGACCGCATCCAGCGCAGAGCGGCTCGAATCGTCGACGACCGAGTTCTTTCCGATCGGCTCGACTCATTGGCGCTGCGAAGAGATGTTGCATCTCTTTGCATTTTCTTTCGCATCTACCATGGGGAGTGCTTTGAGGAATTGTTCGGATTAATTCCAGCCGCCAAATTTCACGAACGCACATCGCGGCAGAACTCCCGATACCATCCACACCATCTGGATGATTGGCGGTCCACCACTGTGCGATTTAGAAGATGTTTTCTTCCTCGCACGACTTCCTTGTGGAATCGATTACCATCAGCGATTTTTCCGGACCGATACGACTTAGGGACCTTCAAGAAAAGAGCGTACTCCTTTTTAAAAGGCCGGCAACGCATCTGCAATTCCCTCCCTGGTGTTGCAGTTGTTCATGGGCGGCGGTAGTCACTTACCATCAGGTGAGCCGCATGCTCGTTTGCCCCCTCTACTATAAAAAAAAAAAAAAAAGACTACGTTGCTGGCCAGGCAGACTTTGTTTTGCCCTTTCCGATGACCCTTTAAAAACCTTTAAATTAACAATAAAACAATCAGGGTCACTTATCGTGATAAAAACTACCCTATCAAGTTGGAGCAAGCAATACATATTATTTACAAAAATTCATAGAAATTGGTTGAGTGGTTTCGGAGTTCATCGCGGACAAACAATGTGATGTGACAAAGTTACCGCTGTGTAGTGGCGATGTAAGAATATCCACTACCCCATATCATCCCGTGGGTGTCGTAAGAGCGACAGCTCCAAAAGTTAAATAAATAACCACAGCGACAGATAGAAATAAATCAGGAGATGGGCAGCAGCGACTTCCTAATAACGACGAATAAAAAATAAACTGCGGTTGCCAACCCGCTTGCCAAGTGTGGCATATATGGCAAATATCCTCCTATGAGGCAATCTCTGGGGGAGGCCTATGTTCAGCAGTAGACTTTAATAGGCTGTAGAACAGAACAGAACAGAGATATAATATGTAACCATTTTTTAACTAACTAAATTAACCTAAAAAGTATAACCCTAACCTATTTAATAAAAGTAGAATCATTAAAGGCAGTTTCAGGTTCAGTCTATTGCGAGAAATCGGTGAACATACAAAATAAAAATACTCATCGAAAATAGAACCTTTTCGTTCTTGGAACTCGGTTAAAATTACTGAAACGGCGTCTTAAATGTGCCACTTGTGGCATACATGTACTTGAATCAAGATTAGTGTAACAAGCTTTTGAAATAGGTAGAGAAAATTTATATAAATAAACTGCCGGAGTGAATTAGTTTAAACATAGCTTTTACTTGTGAACTCTGAAAGAGGTTTACACCAAAAGTTAAATAAATAACCACACCGGCACGGCGCTGGGAAGCTGGAACGGCAACAGAAAAAAGCAAGTCGGATAGAACGTTGAAGGAAAGAAAGAAACATCTTTACTTGTAGCTAATTATTACATAATTTTGTATAAAATATTACATTATCATTTGTAATGTTGGAAGGTGTTGAATGAAAAGAGGAGACGTGTTGCTCAGTTTAAGACTTTAATTATACTGCCCACTTATTCTACCTACCTAGTGAGACTAATATATACAATGTAGCAAAAAATAGGCATTCGACTCAACATTGTGCTGGGGATCTCACGAGCAGTTGCTAAACGTGTTTTGTCTTTGACACATTATAAGTATAATTATATAGATACTTAATATTAACAATGAAATTAAAATACAGTGGGTAAACAATGAGAAACAAAACAAAAGTAAATGCTTGAGATAATAGTTCTTGAACCACAAGTCACAATTATGCCATTAATTACGAATAAAGAATAAACTGAATTTATCATTTTCTTATTATTTTATTACCTAGAATTATATTATGTTATTATCTGTGAAACTTGACAGCTCGGCTGTAATAAAAAAAGACCTTGATCTCGCCACGTAACCTAACATAACACTAAAGTACAGTCGCTCATAAATACTCCTAGAATGGACACACGCTTTAAACATAATGTTTTATTATAGCTTAGCTCAAAATCTGTCGATCAAGTAAAAAAATAAAAAGAGTAATCGGGGTTGTTTTGCAATAATTGACAATAATTTGCTGATTTGCATGATTTTTTGAAATTGTTTTTGTATTAAAATATTTTTTAAAGTTAAAGTTAAGTATGTGTACGCATTTTTTCGTAATGTAAACGATAAACAAAATTTTATCCTCCGAATGAGACTATTTTTATTTCAGTAGGACCAAAACTTTAAAAGAAATTATTTTTTTGTACATACAGAATATCTAAAGAAAAAAATGGCTGCTAAAAATGGGTCTAGACGTCAATCTGTAGTGTATTTGTGTATTAAATTAGTTGTTATATAACACAATACATGTTGCAGGTTTATAATAAAACCTGGATTTTGATGAAAAACCTAGGATTTTGATCGAGAACCAGAAGAAGGCAAAATTACTACTTTATATATTATACCTGAGAAAATCCAAATTTATGATCAAATACTTGGATCGATTTAGTTTTATGATAAAATCAAACTAAACTAACCTAAGCTTCAAAATTATCAGAAACGTAAACAAGTTGAGGTTTTTGATCAGAAAACAGAATTTTGTCAGTTTAATAATAAGATTAAGTAATAACTTTGTTTCTTCTGGTTCTTGATCAAAAACCTGATTTTACCATAAACCTGCGATATATATATATATATACACATATATATATATATATATATATATATATATATATATTTGTTTATAAATCTTTTTTATATACGGAGGGGCACATTGAAATGATCGGGAATAGAATATTTTGGATTGAGTTACAATAAAAAATTACTCTGCAACGCTTCAACGGAGGGAAGTCAATTGCCGTTTATAATATCGTCTCAGGTGACGAATCATGGATTTATTCATACGAACCTGAAAGAAAACAGCATTCAGCAGTTTGATTCTTCGTAGACGAGGTCAAACCAACGAAAGTGGTTCGCTCCCGCAGCGTGTCAAAGAAACGTTTGTCGATCGCTACGTTTGTCTCGAAAAAGGGGCATGTTCCTACATTTCCTTTACAGGAACGCAGAACGGTTACCGCTGAGTGGTATATCACGGTTTTTTTGTCAGAAGTGATAGCTGAACTCAGAATAAATAACCCGAAACGTCGCATCATCTTACATCACGATAATGCGAGCTCCCATACGGCTCGGAAGACAAATGATTTTTTGAAGCAGGAAAACGTTGAGCTGATGAACCATCCTCCGTACAGTCCTGACCTGAGCGCAAACGATGTCTTTACATTCCCCAGAATGAAAGATTTATTACGCGGTCAACGGTTTAAATACCCCGAAACAGCTGTGGAAACGTGCAAATCAGCAATTTTGTCAACATCAACTTCAGACTGGAATTACTGTTTTAATGATTGGTTTGCACGAATGGAAAATTGCATAAGGTTGAACGGAGAATACTTCGAAAAACAATAAAATACAATTCAGCTATACCGTGCATGTGGTTTATCTTATTCTCGATCATTTAAGTGTGCCCCTCGTATATTTTGATTGCCAATCCTTCTGCTAAACGTGACAATTATCACAAATCATGCCTTTGCACTGTATGGGATGGGCCAACGCAGGAGAAGGAATACTCAAATAGTATGATAGATCAAAAAGTAATCTGTGGTCTACTATCAACACTGTTTTCCATTTAAAAATGAGTGTTTGTTTAAATCTAAGAATGCCAATTTCTATAAAAATGAATTAATACTAATAACATTTACGAGAAGGAGGTCAATGGTTATGTCAGATCAGAACCAACTACGTATGGTATACGTTCTTGGTGTGGCACTAAAGATAGTGAAAAATTATGTCAATTCGTAAAGTCGTTGTCAAGATATATTGGAAAAATAAGTACTATTTTTTACAACAGAATACCTGATGGCGCCGTAAAATTTTCCCATGGACTTTTCTTATAATAATACGTAGTGCAAAACTTAATAAATGCATTAGTTTTAATACAAGAATTCAAAAAAGAAGGAGGTACTCAATTGACTGAATTTTTTATGTGCGAGTGAGTGTGAGGTTTATGCTACCTCAGAACTTTTTTCTAGGTGAACCGATTTTGTTGATTCCTTTTTATTAGAAAGCTCGTGCTTCTTATGTGATCCCATATAAATATCAAGCTCTGACCAGTAGTTTTTGAGTTATGCTTAATAACGCGTATTTCATTACGTTCGACTATTTTGATGATGTTCTCATTTTGTTTATATTGAATTCGATTATACCGTATAGTGGCGGTAAAGAATATCCACTACCCCATATCGTCCCGTGGATATCGTGAAAGGCGACAAAGGGAAACAGGCAGGAAATGGGCAGCAGCATCTTCCTGATAACAGCAATATTACAATAAAAAAACTGCGGTTGCCAACCTGCTCGCCATGGGTGGCAACTATGGCAAATACCCCTCAATGATGAGAGTAACAAAGAGGCGGCCCCCGGTCCCCAACAGCCCCGCTATTCCTAGCTACGAGGGCGACTATAGAAACGGCGGGGCAAGGGGTGCTAAGAATCTCTGGTGGAGGTTCGGTTGCCACCTAAGACGACTCAACCTGGTAACATAAAACGCACGCACCCGAGGACTGACGAGAAAATCATGGAGCTGGAAGAAGAGATAGACAAGTTACGCTGGCATACTATAGGATTATCCGAGGTCCGAAGAGAGGGGGAGGACACGGTAATCCTCTAATCCGGCAACTTATTCTATCACCAGGAGGGCGACCGTCTGTTTCAAGGAGGTGTCGGATTTATCGTCCACAAGTCCCTTGTTAACAACGTTGTAAAGATTGAGAGTGTGTCAACAACGGTTGCGTACCTTATACTCACAATCATCAAATGGTATTCGCTGAAGGTCATAGAGGTTTACGCACCAACCTCGGCACTTCAATGCAAAACTAGGCACAAGAGAGAACGGTGAGCTGAAAGTAGGGAAATTTGGAATAGGGCAATGGAACCCAAGGGGCCAGCAGCTGGCCGACTTCATGGAGAAAAAGGGACTCTTTATGATGAACTCTTTCTTCCAGAAGCGGCCCCACAGGAAGTGGACCTGCTCGAGCCCCGACGGTCCGACAAAAAATGAGATTGACTTTATTAGGACGACCACGCGACAACTGTTCAGTGATTTCTCCGTGATCACGAGGGTGAAAACTGGTAGCGATCACCGAATGGTCAGAGGCACACTAAACCTAAACGTTAAGTTGGAGAGGTCTCGTCTTATGAAGTCAACGCTCCCTCCCCCTCGTGCTCTGTTCCAAAGTCCCGAAACCTTTCAGCTCGAGTTACAAAACCGTTTTGAGTAACAAGAAGACTGCAATGAAGTGGACGATATGAATGACAAGCTCGTGAAAACTGTCCATGCGATATTTCCTAAGTTCTGCAAGTCTCGCCGCAGAAGAACGAAAGAACTCTCCGATCACACTCCTAATCTTATGGCTATTAGACGGAAGATGAAGGTACATTCTTCAACAGATTTGACAGCATACAGGCAACTGAACAGACAGATCTCCAAACGCATGCGGCGGGACTTACGTAACTTCAATACAGCTTGTATTGAAGAAGCGATCGAGCGGAACTAAGGCTTCAAAGTCTTTGTCAGAGATCTGTCTGCCAGGAAGAGTTAACTATCAAAGCTAAAGACCGAGTGTGGCAGCATCGTTTCCGGGACACCTGAGATTTTGAGTAAGATTGAGAGGTCTTATGGGCATCTGTACACGTCGTCGTTGGAGCCACACGCAAGTGTGAGTAACGATACAAGAGCGAGTCTTATCCAACACCATTCCGGAGATATCCCGGACGTCAGTCTGAGCGAGATTAGAATGGATCTCCAGCACCTTAAAACAGCAGGTGCGCAGGTGCGGATGGAATTACAGCAGAGCTTTTGAAAGCGGGTGGAAAACCGGTACTTGAAGTCCTTCAGAAGCTCTTTAATTCTGTCCTCCATGATGGTACTACTCCGGAGGCAAGGACGAGGAGTGCGGTGGTCTTGTTCTTCAAGAAAGGTGATAACGTTCTCTTGAAGAACTACAGAACGATTTCTCTTCTGAGCGTCTACCTGCTGTTTTCGAGAGTCGTTACGAATGGTCTCGCATGCATACTTGACGACTTTTTGCCTCCCGAACAAGCCGGTTTCCAAAAAGGCATTGTAAAATTGTACAGAAGACAAAGGAGTATAATCTGCCACTTTGTCTTGCGTATGTGGACTATGAGAAAGCCTTTGATTCCGTCGAAATTTGGGCGGTGCTGCAGTCCTTTCAGCGGCGCCAAGTTGACAGTCGGTATATCGAAGTGCTTAAGTGTTTTTACTGTAGATCTACGATGGCTATCCGAGTACAGAATCAGATTACGAAACCTTTCCAACAGCCGAGAGGTGTAAGACAGGGTGATGTTATATCCCCGAAAATCTTCAGCCCTTGCATTGGAAGACATTTTCAAGCTACTGCACTGGAAAGGATACGGTATTAACATCAGTAGCGAGTACATCACTTTGCCTTCGATTTGCCGACGATATAGTTCTTATGGCAGAATCGCTGGAGGACCTAATCACTATGCTATATAACCTCAATAGTGTTTCCTAACGGATAGGTCTAAAGATGAACATGGACAAAACAAAGATCATGTTTAATGTCCATGTCACACCTATTCCGGTAGTTGTTGGGAGCACTAAGCTCAAACATGTTGACGAGTATGTTTACCTGGGATAAATAGTCCGACTAGGTAAGTCCAATTTTGACCTAGAGGTCAATCGACAGATTCAACTCGGTTGGGCAGCGTTCGGGAAATTACGGCACATCTTCTCGTTAGACATATCTCAAAACCTGAAAACGAAATCGTACAACCAGTACGTGTTGCCAGTGATGACTTACGGATCTGAGACGTGGTCCTTCACTGCTGGCCGTATGAGAAAGCTCAAGATCGCTCAGCGAGCTATGGAGAGGGCTATGCTCGGGGTTTCTATGCATGATAAACTTAGAAATGAGGATATCCGCAGTGGAAACAGAGTAACCGACATAGCACAACGGATGAGTAAGCTGAAGTGGCAGTGGGCCAGCCATATAGCTCGAAGAACCGACAACCGATGGGGAAGAAAGGTTCGCGAGTGGCAGCCTCGTACTGGTAGGCGAAGTGTAGGGCGACCCCCCACTAGATGGAGTGACCACCTGGTGAGACATGCAAGAAGTCGATGGATGCAGGTGGCTCAGGACCGTGCTTTGTGGCATTCTTTGGGGAGGCCTATGGTCAGCAGTGGATTTATGAAAGGATGTAATGATGTTGATGATGAATTCGATTATACAAAATTTTTAATATTATTACTTGTTTCCTTAGTGTTTAATACTCATATTAATACACGTATGAAGTACAGTAAAAATAATAAACCAGATTTAATACGGACCAATGTTGTGATCTTTAAAAATCGTTGTGTGTAATAAATATACTCAAATATATTGAAACAGAATTATGTATTAAGCTACAAATAAATTATAAAATGACACCCTCAAGAGAAACAACTCCTACCTTTTAAAATTTTATTCGAATTTGTACTCCCTTTAATGCCTTGATAATTAGATTTATCGCGTGGACAACAAAAAATTACATTTAATATATTACATACACTCTCTAACTTGGTTTGAAAAGTAAAATTTGTAAAGAACTGACTACAAGATTTTTTTTAAAGGAGGGGCAAACGAGCATATGGGTCACCTGATAGTAAATGTCTATCACCGCCCATGTAAAAACTGTATCACCAGGGGAATTACAGATGCGTTGTCGGCCTTTTAAAAAGGAGTAACTCAGAAGTGGCGCGACAGATGCGCTTAGTCGTGTAAAAGTGCCGTGACGAACGAGGGGTTAAAGCATGCTGCAATTATACAGGGGTGACTAAACCATATCTAAGTTCTGCCTCCGATAGGCACCACAGATGGAGAAATAAATAACTACATTCTCTGATGTACCACATCAGCGACAGAATCAGCAACGATATTGGGATCATCCGGTGAGAAGAAAACCCGCCCAAAAACGACCGCAACCCGTCCCAATCGGCTGACCTATAATGCCAAACACGGCGGCAAGATGCACATCGCAACTGCAATGGGAACGTGAATGGCACCGTACTCCGGATCAGACAATGGTCCGAAGAGCCAAGGAGGGGCATCGACGGAGACCTGATATCCATCCGGATTGAAGGTCAGCAGAAGGTTCAACAGGGAAGGTACATGATCCTCCACATCTGGGATCCGCGTAGACGAAGTAACCAGTTGTGGTAGACCATATGTCAAGGCAAAATTAAAAACAGATCTACCCGCATGATCGGTTAAACGGGAAACAAGCCATTCAGCGTGGTGGGCGTTAAAATCACCGAGCATCACGATCTCTGCGAATGGGACCTGTTGTAGCACGTAGTCTGCAGCTATTTGAACGTGGTCGATGAGTCGGTTTGTGTCATACCTATAGATGCACCCGTAGACGAGGGGATGGTCGTCGCTGTCTACACGCAGCCATTGAATGGACAGGTCCGACCTTCAAGACTGCCGCGGCGGCTATTGGACCTCCGCCTGGACAACCTGCACTCACCAGGCGAAACGCAGAAGTATACTACTTCACGCTGGTATTCTGTGAGGACGCTTGGTCAGCAAGTTTACAAAAGCAGTTTTTTATTATTGAGTTTTTTTCAGTGTGCTTTGTCGCCTTTTATTACAATGTAGTTATGAAACACAAATAAATTTTATTTTTCATAATAAACGTTTGTATTGTTAGTACAGACTAGATAAGGATATGATGAGACTAACTCACCCATTTGACAAAAGCCCCTAACTATACAATGATAAAAAATAACCATTTGCCAAAACAAGTGAGAGAAGTATTTCATATTTACTTACTTTAGTCTACTGAGTGATGTACGTAAATATTTATCCGAGCGCTCTAATATCTTTTTCGTGGTCGCAAAGTTGTCACAAGAAGAAGGTCAGGAAATTAATTTGCCTTTACCCTTATGTAACATATGTTGTTGCTTGAAAAACCCCTATATAGGCAGCTTAGTAAATTTAATGGAAATATCTTTAATTTTTTTTTACTGTGTAGCATAATGATAAAAATACTGAGTTCTGTTTGTATATTCTCGGGTAGATTCGAATTCAAGAGACTTCTTTTATCAGCACCAGATGACTGTATTAAGTCACATGGAGTAAATTAAAATTAACTTATATTGCTGTTACGATCTACCTTTTAAGTGACAAACGACAAGTGCCAGCTTGTCACGCTCTTCAATAATAAGGAAATTAAATACAAAATACAAATACAAAAATTAATATACATGTAAATTACTTACAGAAATGATTCGAAGAAACCGCACCATCGGGATAATAAATGAAAATTATAAAAAATTGTAGTTGCAAACCCGTCTGCCAAGCGTAGCAGTTATGGCAAAATTTCCCATACATCACCTATGGTGACTTTTATTAAGATGTAATTATTAAATGAATGTAATGAAAACAACCAAAATCAATCAATTATTTATAACTTTAATTGCAGCATTTGCCAAAAGTATTTTTTATTTTTACTTTATTTATGGTCTTTCATTACACAGGCGAGAAACGATATACGTGGTAGAGCCATGCTGCAGCTATATTAGTAGTATAGTTGTAGCACGAATGGGTCGGCACGACCGGGGAAGGACCACGCTCTCACAGAATACCAGCGTAAAATAGCAGCTTCAAACTGCTGTGTTTCGTATGGTGAGTGTAGAGAACCGGAGAACTGTTTTACTGGAAAAGAGGCATTATATCTTAGTCCTCACGGGTGACAACGCATTTGTATTTTGATTCGCAAACGAGGATAGGTGTAGATGTCTATGGGCCACAGTAACCACTTACCATCACGTGGACTGTGTGCTTGTTTGTCACCCTATCCTATTAAAAAAAACCATGACACCATATTCTCACGTGTGTGTCGTTAACAGAAGATAATAATAAAACCTGCGGTCGCCAACCCGTCAAGTGCAGCAACTAAGGCAAATATGCCTATAAAAATGGTGATTATTAATGGTGTTCACTTTTGTACAATTTTGTTGTGGTGGCGCAACATTGACCATGAGTGACTGACGGATAAGGTTCTGGCGATCACCTGAATGCGGAAAATGCAAAACTTATATCGCACTCAAAGTGAATGTAAAGTAATGGTGTGAAATATTACCAGCACAAACAAAACTTTCAAAAAATAGATGTTTGATGATGCATACTTGAAAAGCATTATGCCTTGTTAGAATGAAAACGCTGACCTATCGTCAGCAACATTCACAAATATCATAGCGGTATGTAAAATGTAAGAAAAATTACGACTTCGAAAAATATTAACACCAATGTCACATTCACAGTTGTAGTTGTTGCAAACACTACGCTCAAAGTTATTGACGTGTATGTTTATCTCATAGATTTAATAACTAACTAAGTTTACCTAGAACAAAATCGAGAGGTTAATAGTGGGATACAACTCGACTTGGCAAGGTTTGGAATATTAAGACATCTTTTCCTCATATATTTCTAAAAACTTGAAAACAATGTACAACCAGTACCTGGTGCCATTGATCACATATGAAAATAATACTTTTTACATTGTAGAGTCATTCTGCAGCTATAATACTGTAGCACGAATAGTTCGGCTCTACCGGGGAAAGACCACGCTCTCGCAGAATTCTAGCGTAAAAGCTTAATGCTACTGTGTTTCGTATGGTGAGTGAAGAGAATCGGAGACCCTTTTTACTTGAAACGAGACATTCCATCTCAGTCCTCAGGGGTGACAACGTAACTGCATTTTGAATTTAATCGAGGGTAGATGTAGATGTTTATGGGTCACAGCATCTACTTACCATCAGGTAGAGTGTGCTCGTTTGTCACTCTTATGCTATAAAAAAGGTGGTCATTCACTGTTGGCAGTATGGTGTGCGTGATAGTCTTCATTATGAGCTTAAGTCACTATATATCTATTTCTGCTGCGAGGCAGCTACGCATCCACGGGTGTGATTCAGTGGGGTAAGAGAGGGAGTAAAATTACAAGTTGACAAGCAAGGCTTCTCATCCTAATCATCAGTAATGTCAACGTATCGTATCTGTAGCTTTCTTTGTCTGAAGTTGGTCACAGAAATGTTCACGGCATGGGCTATATTCATCCACCATTAGGTTAATTTTTTGATTGCTTATTATAGTCTACTAGCTGATACCAGCTTGCTTCGCACCCAGTGCACGATAATATTTTAATGCGGAACATAGAGACTATCGTAAAATAATTTCTTAGTGAGCATCTTCATTGATGTAACTATACTAAATTTCAAGTCAATCGGATGTATAATTTTAGAGATCTCATGATAAGTATATATTCCATCAATAGATAAGTTATATTACCAACACACAGATTATATATTATGCAGAATATTAAAAATCTTTCACATGATTACGATCACAAAGAATATTAATTTTTTTTTTAATTGAATCGCTTTTAAATCCAGCCTGTAGACTATTATACACAGATAACAACACAGCGAGTTTCCAGGCTACAAGAGGATTTACGAGATAAATACGTAAGCCTTATATCGTGATTGTATTGAAATATTAAAAATTTGCTTTTACTTTACATGCTAGGTAAAATAATTACTAAGGATTGATTTTTCAATCCTGAGATAAAATTTATTCATAGGATAAAATTCAACATAAACAAATTGAAAATTTCAGTTGGATGAATGAAATTGTTCAATTGTTTCACTTTTATATTCTTATGATGTAAGAATATCCATTATCTTATATTGTTCTGAGGGTATCGTAAGAGGCGATAGAGGAAAATGAAACATGGGCAGCAGCGTCTTCCTGATAACAACTCAAAACAATAAAAAACTGCGGTTGAAAACCCGCTTGTCAAACGTGACAACTATTGCAAAATCTCCCCATGAGACAATCTATGAGGAAGGCCTATGTTCAGCAGAGGACTTTTATGGACTGTAATGGATGCATGGATGGATGGATAAATTTTATCGAATGACTAGTTCTGCACATGACTTATTCTCGTGAAACCAGTACTCTTGCTATGATGAGTGATTGTGGTTTACTTTTTCTTTTCACTAACACGAAGACCTTAAGTGACAAGGAATATATAATCTGGATAAAAAAATTGTTAGTATTCAATAAACATATGAAAGAACCATCAGACGAATCCACAAACAAACCAAAAATCGAAAATTATTATAACTGATTACAGTAGCGTCCTTTTATTTATTATTAGTGACCGACCGAAGATTCGGTTTCGGTTTCAGTTTCGGCAAAGTTTCGGCAAAATATCTAGTTTCGGTAAAAGTTTCGGTTTCGGCAAAAAACCTGCCGAACCTTCGGCGGCGCCGAACCTCAGTGTTCGTGAATTATCGTGCGTCGTTCGGATGAGTTCGTGATTCCTATATTATTCATAATTATACAGAAACAGAAACAGAATCTGTTTTATTCAATATAGATTTAAAATAATACTTATTGAAAGTCACTCTTTTGTTTAATTACCACTGGTTCGAAAAAAACCTCTGTCCTTGGAAGAACCAGCAAGAAATCCAGCGGGACTTTTTTTTAAATAACAGCTTACGATCAGAGGCGTAGCCTGGACTAAGATAAACGTGCGCGAAGTTGCATCAGCGAGGCCTCTTTTCTTTCGTTTTATGGGTCTACCGAATAGATCTACCCTACCTAACATGCATTGACATGACATACGAGGGCGACACTGAAAGTTTTTAGAACTGGCCACTTGTAAACGATATTATAAAAAAATAAATTCAAATTTTCAAAATGGAACTCTTTGCCAATATCATTGTGTATTAATTTGTCATTTGTTTACGATTTGGCGCCAAATTGAAAATTGTCTGTGTCACGTCAACATGAATTTAACGCGAGAAAATTTTCGTACACTGATTTTTTATGAATTTCGATGTTATTTAAGTCATCAAGAAAGATATGATTGACTTCGGTTGGTCTTTCACGATGCAGTCCCATCTCGTGCCACCGTTTATAACTGGTTTAATGAGTTTAACCGTGGTCACAATAATCTCACCGATGATCTGCGTGCGGGACGGCCATTGATTTAGTCTTGTATAACTCAATGGGGACGGCCTTCTACGGCGACCACTGAAGATAACATCAGTGTTGTGCGGCATGTGATAGAGACTGACAAAAAGTGACTTTTCAGCAGATTCGGACAAGATAAGGCATCGGTATGAGTCAAATCCACAAAATCCTCCATGAATATTTAGCAGTCATGAAGCTTTGTGCCCGGTGGATACCTCATAACTTGACAGAGGCCCAAAAACTCCGTCGTGTTGATTGGTGTCGTGAAATGATTCAAACATTTAATGGAGGTGACTCAAATGCTGTGTTTTATACGTGGTAGAGCCATGCTGCAGCTATATTATGGTTGAAGCACGAATAGGTCGGCTCGACCGGGGAAGGACCACATTCTCACAGAATACCAGCGTAAAATAGCTGCTTAACGCTGCTGTGTTTCGTATGGTGAGTGTAGAGAATCGGAGACCCTTTTTACTGGAAACGAGGCATTCCATCTTAGTCCGCACGGGTGACAACGCATCTGCATTTTGATTCGTAATACAAGATAGATGTAGATGTCTATGGGCCACAGCAACCACTTACCATCAGGTGGACTGTGTGCTCGTTTGTCACCCTTACCCTTTAAAAAAATATACTTACAAGTGACGAAAGCTGGTTTTATTGTTATGATCCTGAAACTAAGAGACAGTCTGCTGTCTGTGTGTTTCCTTCCGAGGAGTTGCCAACTAAAGTAAAGAGAAGTCGAAGCGTGGAGAAAAAAGATGGTGGCCTCGTTCTTCGGAAGGATAGGTCATTACGCAACAATGGTTTTAGCGAATTGAAAAACAGTTACTGCAGACTGCTACACTAACAATTGTTTGCTATTTGTCTTGGAAAAAGTTCGGGAGAAACGACCTCGCAGTAGGATCCTCCTTCACTACGACAACACCTCGTCGCACAATGCCAAGCAAACAATCGACTACTTGGCAACGTCAGGCGTGGAATTACTGGGTCACCTGCCCTATACCACCGACCTCGCACTTTGCGATTTTTATTTATTTCCGAAAATAAAAGAAAACTTCTTAAAAAAGATGTATATGGACACTATTTTGAAAAGATATAATAAGAGTAATAACTTGCTAGTTTGTTCAGTTTTTGATTTTTTAAGAACTTTAAGTGTTACCCTCGTACCTGCTCGTCGTTCCAAGGATCTTACTCATTAGATCTTACCAAATATGGTTTGACATGACATATATACTCATATCTATTAGTTCCTGACAAGTTTTGTATTCCGTCAAAGTAATAGTAGCGGTCTTTGAAGGTAATTACAACGGCCTCGCAGTTGCATTTAAGGGGAGCTTCTTGCGAGGCCCCAAACAAACACACTTTCACTTTTTCAAGGGTAAAAGAGATCAAGTTAATTAGCCATCTATGGTAAAGTCTGGGGGCATCGCATTTTAGGGGGTCTCGCGAGGCCCCTTTAAGTGCGAGGCCGTGGGCGAGGGCCCACTTTGCCCACACGTAGCTAGCTACGCCACTCTTACTATCATATATGTAACACAATTAACAACAAAAAAGAAATTAGAAATAGCTTGGTTGTGATCACCATAGGGGGGTTATTATCATCCATAAATTTCTTGATATTATAACAACACTTTTTATACAAACTTAGTTTATTAAAGTTTTTGAACTTTGAGCAGGATTTGTATATTTTCTGGAATTTTGTTAAGGTGTGTGTATTGTGTGTGAGTGAGTTATATTAAGTAAATGCTCTCATTGAATAATATTAACAATATTGTGAACACAATAAAATATGTTCTCAATTAGTGAGCAACTTTTTATGGGTGTAAGTGTTGATCTTTTTTACAAAATTGAATTAAAAATGTATTTCTTAACGTTAATTTGTTGATTTTTACTTGAAAATAAATAAATATATTGCTGCATGACTATTACAGTTACTGTTTCTCATTACCATGCATTTATCTATCTGTACATGTATAAAAAATATAGCAGATTCCAAAATACAATAAAAAAATGAACATGTCTAAATAAGGTTCGGTTTCGGTTTCGGTTTCGGCCGAAACTGACACCCAGACCGAAGGTTCGTTTTCGGTTTCAGTTTCGGTTGAAAATCCTGTTTCGGTCGGACACTATTTATTATGCTTAAAGTTTTTTTTCTACCATGTGGCGCTAAAATTACCAAACCGCTGGAACAACTTACTTTGAAGAATACTACAAAAACGGCCAAGAGAAAAAGTTTTCCCCAAAATTAAATCCAGCTATTTTCTACCGACTTCAAAAAGGAGGAGGTACTAAATCTGACTGTATGTTTTTTATGTATGTTACCTCATAAATTTTTCTTGGTGAACCGATTTCGATGATTCTTTTTTTATTTGAAATCTTGGTGCAAAGGTGCTTCTCGCGTGTTCCCATATAAATTTGAACAAGGTCTGACCAATAGTTTTTGAGTTATTCTTAATAATTTACATTCAAGTTGGTTGTGCAAAATTTTTAATTTTAAATTATAATGAGTCTGCTACTAGATTAAATATGAATGGCCATTGCAAAATACATATTTTATGGGAAACTGTAACCTTTTGAATTAATTAATATCTGATAAAATGAGTAGTATTTTTGGTATGAATATCGATTCTCTTTGAGCTGGACCAGTTATATTAAAGGCTCGACTATGTTCCTATGGAGCGTCTGAACCCGAAATATGTTGTATGTTGCAAAGCTTAGGTTTTTGAGTTTGAGATGTCGCAAATTCGCAAAGAACAATGGCAGACTTTCATACATAAAACTAGTTGGGAAGGAATTGTAGCGTCTATATATCAAAAATATCTTAAAATGTTAAGCGTCAGTCCCTTAATAACTCTGTCAAAGAATTTTGTCCTGAGAAGGCGTCAAAAAAAAAGATATTTAGATTTGAACCTCTTTAGGTTATGTCTTTGTCACTTGGAAAAAGTTATGCGTCCTGTGGTTGTTTGATGTTAGCTTAATATATTCTCAACATAATGTACCTACCTACATAATTGAGAGTTTTTAGATTATTGTATCTCTATTATATATTTGCATACTATAAATGTATTTTTCTGGCATGACTCCAGAGCCTTTGTGTCATAGAATGACATTCTCAGAAGGGCTAGAACCCAGTGTCGTAAAGCCAGTAGTACTATAGATAATGTATCATTGTAGGAAGTTCTTTGTTAGATACTTATTTTCAACCATATCACTTTTATTTTTATTATTACTGATAGTATTGTTATTACTAATAATAACTTAATATAACAATATTTTGTGTTTGTGTGTTGTGTTGGTAGTCTTACAAAGTTATACGATAATAGTATGAAATAAATAAATGGCAACACTTGAATAGAGTAAAATGATTTAAGTCATTTGATATTCCTGAAAATGTTTGTTTTTTTCTGTGGCTTTAATTGTAATACATTTTTATTTGAAAAATCATAGAAAAATAATAAAACGCATTATATATATATATATATATATATATATATATATATATATATATATATATATATATATATATATATATATATATATATATATATATATATAACTTATCTCTAGACGCAATAATTTTCGTCAACTATTTTTCTGCCATTATTCTTTTAGCAAATACACAAGATCACCTTTTTTATAGAATAAGGGTGATAAGGGTGACAAACGAGTACACAGTTCACCTGATGATAAATGGATGCTGTGGTCCATAGACATTTACATTATTATCTATTAAAAATCAAAATGCAGATGCGTTGTCACCCCTTAAGACTGAGATGGAATGCCTCGTTTCCAGTAAAATGGGTCTCCGGTTCTCTACACTCACCATACGAAACACATCATTAAGTTGCAATTCTATGCTGGTATTCTGTAAAAGCGTAGTCCTGGCGTGACTCCGGTCCAGTCATTCGTGCTACAAACATAATATTGCTGCAGCGTGGCTCTACCGCGTAAATTAACAAGCTTTAAGAAGTCTATATCTGAGAAGACCAGGTGGATGCAATAAACTAAAAATTTTCATAGGGTACTGAACGACGTCATTGCTATGCACTACGGAATCTACAGAGCGATAATCCATTTGAAATCTTGAAAAAAATATCTGTCAATACTTTATTAAACGTGGCACCTTTAATGTTTTATTAGATAAAATATAATTTTCAGATAGTAAAACCTGCGAGTTATTGTAACCTATGGTAGTGACAACCCCTTATCGTTGCAATAATACTAAATATACCCTAATAAAATTTTTACAACTGTACTAGTTTAACTACTTTCTTACCTTTAAGGGTGAATATTTTGTTAAGTTTTCTAATATTTATTTCACAATTTTGTTTCCTTGCAATTTTAAAACTGTTTTTTTTTTCTATGCAAACGTTGTACACTCATCTTAACAATTTCAAGGTTAGATTTTCGAATAATTAAAAATAGCTATTTAATTATATTACCCAATAAAAATATGAAATTAATAAATTACTATATTTTTGAAAATTAAATACCTATTTTTTCTCCATACATATTTGAGCATCCTCTTGCACCTCAAAAATCATTGAAAAATCACAAGAACGTTTGAATTTCTGAGAGTATTTTCAGTAAGTGTCAAGCCAATCGCCTAGTAAAATAAAAAGTTTCATACAAAAAGTAACACCCTAATTCACCCTCTTACGAGTTTAATTTTTTAAATCCTCACTCACTTATAGTACGCCTACACCATAAAAGGCAGTTGCTGTCCAAATTTCAGATTTCTACATAAAACGATTTGGGCTGTGCTTTAATAGATGAGTCAACCACTCAGGAAATCTTATTTTATATAAATAAAAAGATTGAGAAATCAAGTTACAAATGTTAAATCAATTTGTATTTGAATTTTAACTAATATGTATAATGTGCTCTAAAATTAGATTCATTGGTTATTAAACTAGCAAATACTTATTTAGATTATAATGATTTCGCCATAACATTAATTAAAGTAAAATTTAAATATTTTAAACAAACTTTAAATTCGACCTCGACATAATATAGAACATGAATATGCGGAGAGTAATAAACTCAGTTCATACGGTGTTCATTCTGTTATCTCTATTTGTTTATGGAGGAGGAAGCAAACGAGCCTCTTTTAAGTGATAGTCTCGCTGCAGCTATTTAATGGTTGTATCACGAATGGCTCGGCTCGACTTAGATAGGACCACGCTCTCACAGAATACCAGCGTCAAATAGCAGCTTAACGCTGCTGTGTTTCGTTTGGTGAGTGTAGAGAACCGGAGACCCTTTTTACTGGAAAAGAGGCATACCCTCTTAGTCCTTAGGGGTGACAACGCATCTGCATTTAGATTTTTAATTGAGGATAAATATGGATGCCTATAGGCCACATCATCTACTTACCATCAGATGGACTGTGCATTCGTTTGTTACCCTATACCATAAAAAAAACGAGCATACGCATATTTTGATGGTAAGTGATCACCATTTCCCATGAACATCCGCAACACCAGGAGAATTGAAGGAGCATTATTATTTGAGTTGTGTTAAACTTTTCTTTTTGGTTTGTTCCATAAAATATAATTACAGTTTGTGAACATGTACAGGATCGCCCCCGTCACTACATCAGATTTTATAGACCACGAATCCTCGCTAAAGAACACCGAATCATTCCAAGGATCATTCGGTGTTATTTAGCGAAGCTATTGAAATAAAAATACATCGTAACTTCAATAGAGAAGATGGCTGGGTACTACTATCTCCTTGAGATTGTATAATAAATAAAATTGGGACTTCCCAACCCAAACATACAATACAAGACTTCAAGGCACTATAAGCTCATTTTGCGTAGATCGGACCAAAAATTAATAATTTCAAAATGAAGGTAACCGTGGTTAATTAATAAAATAATATTTAAACCTCGAACACCTTAGTCCAGAAGCGTTGGGAATTTAAAAAAAGTTAATATTCGCGATATAATCCGTAAAACTTAGTTTCATTTAAATTGTTAGTAATTATCTTAGATTTCTATCACAATATACAGTTTCTGCACAAGTGAAAACGATTATTTTTTGATAAATGTTACTATTATTCCAAATGCCAGTAGCCGGCTCTTTCATGACACGATGTGGCTCTTTCATCAACAGATTATTATGAAAAAGCCGATTTAAACTTTTTTTAAATGTAAAAAATTGTTGGTTTATTGGTTATTTTTTAAACTTATTCTCGGTTTTTATCTTTCATAATAAAAAAACAACTGCGTGAACACATTTTTATTTACATTTTATAAAAGAATTATATCTTAATCAGCTGGTTTTCAAAACTGGCTTTGACACACCTTCCTCTACGCGGTGCATCCGGCTTACTAACGAACGAGGTTCATGCGACCAACAATTGACGGAAATCAGCATTACTAGTGCGGGCATATCTATGAATTCAGTTAACATACTAAGGAGTATACAAGCAAATCTTTTAAGATATGCTAGAAAATTTTGCATTTTTAAGTAAAAGCAATGGTATTTTGTTATTGGCAATAAATAAAAAGGTATTTTTATTATCCAGCAATGTATTTAGGACGATTGATAAAAGAAACTATTTTCTTTTTTTTTCTCATCAAAATAAAAGCTGCCTATATAAATATTTCGTACAAGGCAAATGCCGTCCCACATTTCTAATATAATAAATCTAGCAAGCTAATAGCATAGCAAAGTGGCGAAGCAATCAGCTTTTTTTTTAGCAATCAGTTTCAAAATAGGAGGTTCAGATGCCTGGGTGATCAGTAATCGATTGCTGAAAACAGAATTTGAAAATTCGATACCGTTCTCGAGATAATCGTGGGACAGACAGACGGACATACATCGTGAAATCAATAAGTGTCTTCGCAAGCTTCGCCTATTAATAATATAAATAATAGGTTTTAAGGCGAGGTAGTGAGAAAGTGTCCGCCACGTGGCCCAATGCGTGTTGGCAGACTTCACAACATGTCTTTATTTATTTTTAATTTCCGAGACAGGCAGCTTTCCTCACAAAGTTTTACTTCACCACCTAGCGCATGGTATTTAAAAAATATAACAAACAATTTTATTGGTACAAGCGGGGATTAAATCTGGTTTGTACGCGTACTCTCACATATACAATGAGCGCTGAGGCCCTGAACTAATGTGTAGATTTTAAGTTTACTAACTTACCTATTAACTAACCTCTGCATCTATCGCAATTGATTCATCTGTTTAAAGGGTATGGAGAGGCAGCATAATAACAGGCTGTAAGGCGTTGGTGTTCATATCCTTCAGTCGCTAATTACCATCAGACAGACTGTCAACTCTAAAGAAGTGTCATATAAAAAAAATAATAGAATCTGGCGTTACTTTCCGGAGATCCATTACATTAAAGTTGGTAAAAATTATTTTGCCTGTATCCACTAGATGAAATCAAATGATGTGTCTTACCTAGTTTGAAGAGCACCTCTCAATTTTTACTAAGTTTAAAAAATTTAAATTTCACAACGTGGACTAATTAGGAATGCGATATTTATTTATTAAAAAATTATTTATGACTGTGAGCTACAGGATTCGCTGATTTAGTTATTATAAATGTTTAATTCCTTACGAAACTATGTTAAATGTCAGCAATGACGTTTCGCTGACTTACCTTGAACGTGCTATTTTATAATAATTTCGTAACATACAAATATAATTCATTTGTCACAATGCATTCAAGGCACTCCAGTTTATACTTGTATGCAGTTTTAGCTCCGATTTCGTAAACAGGTGCCAAAATATATGAAATATTTTTTGTATGCAGTATTGTGGTTGCAGCACGAATGGGTCGGTTGCACTCGGGAAGGACCACACTTTCACAAAATACCAAACTATAATAGTAACAGAATTGTGCTGCGTATTATCGTATAATGAGTTTTTATCTCGTATAGTGAGAATAAAGTTTTTATGGTGAATTTCTCATTTAGATTGAATGTTTTTTTTTGTATGTCTATAAGGTGATATCTTCACCAATTGAGAATGATTCTGAAGATTCTTTTTTTTATTATTATAGGTTAAACTTCATTTGTGACTCTCACTGAAATTTGGGTAATAAAGTCCACCTCTAAGGGTTGCAAAAATGACTTTTCGAATTTAGACGACAATGAGATTGTGATATTCGTTAGTTCACTTGCTTCAAAATGTGAACTTATTTTCATCTTTTTTATTCTTTGAAGTCAGCTCTTACATTTTCATTAATTTTTACTACTAACAAGTCATTCCATCCTTTTAGTTTCGTACTTTTTCCTTTTTTACCCTCTTCAAAAAAAGGAGGTTAGTACTCACCTCGACTGTATGTTTTGATAATGTGTGTTACCTCAGAACTTTTTTCTAGGTCAGGCGATTTTGATGATTCTTTTTTTTAAAGCTGGTTCTTCTCATGTGGTCCCACATAAATTTAATCAAGATCTGACCAGTAGAATTTGAGTTATCCTTAATAATTTATATTGATGTCGGTTACACACAATTTTTAATTTCACCACTTGTTAGTCCTCAGGAGTGAGAACGCATCTCCATTGTGAGTCTAATTCGTCTTATATTTAGGTGTTTTGGACCACAGTATCAACTTGTCACCAAGCGTACTATGTGTTCGCTTATCATCCAGTATATTATTAAAGTTAAACTTCGTTAAGTTTAACCGAAACAGATTACCGCTGCAGCTATAATATGGTTGTAGCAGGAATGGGTCGACTCTACCGGAGAAGGACCACGCTCTCACAGAATACCAGTGTAAAATAACAGCTTAATTCTGCTGTGTTACGTATGGTGAATTTAAAGAACCGGAGACAATTTTTACTGGTAATGAGGTATTCCATCTTAGTCTTCAGGGGTGACAACGCAGCTGCATTTTGATTCTTAATCGAAGATAAATGTAGATGTCTATGTGTACAGCCATCAGTTGGACTGTGTACTCGTTTGTCACCTTCTATGAAAAAATTCAATTGTTTAATGTACACAAAATATAACAAGTAGAAATAATTCGTATTTAAAACTGTGAATATTGTAATTAAGTCAATATGTTTTTAAAACTTTCTGCTTTTGATAGTTAAGTTGAACATTAATTTATAGTTTTAAAGTATGTAAGGTAAAAGCACCTATATTTCCGCGGTATTTTTACTAAAACTCGAAAGGAGATCGAAAATTAAGTATTTATTGTATCCTTTGGAAGGTTCGGCTATTTTTATCGGAACTATAATTGTTTCTACTCTTATAATAGGTACTGTTGTAATAGATAATATGTTTTGCTATTAGATTTTGATTTGCATTCGATAATGCTTAACTGTGCTTAAATTATACTTCCGATTTAAAGTTATTTCCCCTCTTATTTATAACTAGCTGTGCGCCTTGACTTCGCCCACGTGTAATTGAGGGTTTTAATTATATTGCTCAGAACCCTAATTCTTTTTCTCAAATATAAGTAGCCTAAGTTACTCCTTAGAACATCGGCTATCTGCCAGTGAAAATCACGTCGAAATCGGTTCAGCCGTTTCGGAGATTAGCCGGAACAAACAGACAGACAGACCGACATACAGACAAAAATAAAAAAAATGTTTTTTTGTTATAAGTACCGTATATACATACATATGCAGTGAGTAAAAAGCTTTTATTTTAATATTACAAACAGACACTTCAATTTTATTTATTTGTAGTAATATTGTATGTATTGTATAGATAACTGTTATTTTAGAGACAGTTAAAATATAAGACATAAGATAAAAGTAAAACAGTTGTAAATGAAATAAATAATTAAAAGTTATTATACGTGCTGTATTTTTTACTCTTTGTTGAAAGCCCTCGGTAACTACAAAATATCGTCGTTGACATAGAACGGATTAAATTGCAAAGCCAAGGACACTCGCGCGCAGCGATAAAGTTTAACTTATCTTGCTTTCGTGATTTATCTGATTAAAAATAATTATGTAGGCTATTAAAACGTCGGCAAGTAATCAAAATTTCTGTACATAGTACTATTATTTAATCCATGTTTAGTTATACAACTCCTGCATAAGCTTGCATTGAGGCGTCGCTAAATCCGTGTAATTTAATAATTCTTGATGTTTTCTTCAATAAATATACAGTTTCCCTGTCCGCGAAACAGACATAATAGTTAAACTGTTATAACAATGTTCATATATGATTCCATTTAAAAGAAAAGGCTTAATATCATTTTTCGTATCGGCTCTTGTTACAAAGTCATCGACAAAGAAATCGTTTTTAATATGTTTATTACAATTTTATTAAAATTAACTATTTTGTCTTCAGCTAATTGCTTCAATCTTCTATTTGCCAAATAAAGTACACGAAAAGTACCGTCGGCATGTAACGGTCGGCAAATAATATTATTTAATTGGTTTATTTTTATTAAATCTCCAGAGAATTTTTTGATACATTTAATCATGTACGTGAATTAAAATTTGCCTATATATTTCTTTGAAATCACCAACGAATGGTAACCTATGTTTCCTCCAGCGTATGATTAAATCATTAATATCTGCCTCCAACGGCAACCCTATAATAGAACCATTAAATACAGTTCGAAGCATCGTTGTTTTCTTTTCTTCGTTGATTACTGCATAGTGCGTTACATAACATCCTAAAGTTTTATCAATTTCCTCTTGTGTAATCTCACGCATATGTTTCTGATCAATATAATCTTGCATGAAATCTTTGTATCTGATATACAATACATTACGTGGTAGAGCCATGTTGCCGCTATATTGTGGTTGTAGCACGAATGGGTCGGCTCGACCGGGGAAGGACCACGCTCTCACAGAATACCAGCGTAAAATAGCAGCTTAACGCTGCTGTGTTTCGTATGGGGAGTGTAGAGAACCAGAGACGCTTTTTACTGGAAACGAGGCATTCAATCTTAGTCCTCACGGGTAACAACGCATCTGCATTTTGATTCTTAATCGAAGATAGATGTAGATGTCTATGAGCCACAGCAACCACTTACCAACAGGTGGACTGTGTGCTCGTTTGTCACCTTTATCCTATAAAAAAAACATTATTTTTCAAAAATTTAGACTCCATAGCAATTAATCGCTTGTAAGCTAAATGATAAGTTCGGGGATGTTGCAAGAAAGGCAATCTCACTTTATGCTTACCAACAGATTTTCTCTTACATATAGTTGAGTAAAATTCATTAAATTTTTTTTTTATATTTAAGGTTTCCGTCAAATGTTTCGTGTTATTCCCAAAAATTTCGTAGCCATGAGTCTATTTCGATTTAGTTGTGGTAAGATAAAAGTAAATAATGACAATATTACCATTAACTTGTCCTGACACAAACCATCCAAATGTTATATTTTGAATAATTATTGGCTGATTACTATGTTTTGGAGTTATTTTTTAATTATGTTCCCAAATACCTCCGCACCCAAAACTAAATCTATGACCACTATTAAATAGGACCTGATGTATTTAATTGTGGGTTTGCTAGTTGTATTTGTTGCAATAAAGGCCAGTTGAGTGATGCATTATGTGAGTAGGTAGTTGTGAAGTGATTTTTTTAAGAACAAAAGCTGTAACAGTTAATTGAAAAGAGTATTCGTATTTTGACTTAAGGTTGACTTTTACAATAGACTTAGCTGCAGTTATTTTGGAATCAACACCGAAGATTTTGCTGAATACTTTATTGCGCTTCAAGACTAATGTTTGACGCGCCGACTCTGTGATTAGTGAAATCTGTGATCCTTGGTTTATCAGAGCTCGGAGAGTATACATCTTACATTTTGTTTGTATATCGACTAACACAGTGACATTGTATTTTTTATTGTATATTGTATGGAGTATTGTAGAGCCAAGTTTTGTATAGTTGCATTGTACCACTTGGTCTTCTTGAGTTTATATATCATCACTAAATGTGTGATTTACGTCATTTCGAATTGAATAAACCATCAAATCTTATGCTTATTATGTTTGTTTGTGAGTATGATGTTTCTTTTTTCACTTGCATGACGTGGAATGTAAGCATGTTTTGATAGTGTGTACCTTGCGTTAGCAATCAAAACAAAGACCTTATTCAAATACAAAGTCTCTTTGATCTTCTGTATTTAATTTTGAAAATGACTTACAGTGACTTATAAAATGATCTTCTTTGCAAGCGTGTACAAGCTCTGTTTATTGGGTTGAGATTAAAAGCAATTGAATGACCGCGACTTATTTCACTTGCGCTAGTCTAAAGTGTTCCCTTCCGATACCAATAATTCCGGTGCTTTAAATCTTTGTTGGAAAAAATGAGACAAGTCCTTCCAAGTTAGAACATTTGAATGGTCTAGTGTAACGTATTGATGAGAATCAGGATCTAGTTTTAAAAGAACAACATGAACTACTATGTCATCCTACTGATAATAATAATAATAAATTTATTCATAAGGAGTATGGTACAAAGATTTCCATATAAAATAATAAAATATCACATAATGAAAACTTATGGTTAGAAAATACAATATTTAAGTAAAATTAAAGGTGCATCAGTTTACAATTTTGATATGAACCCTTTAAAACACAATCAAATAAGAAACAGCGTTTAATATTCACTAGAAACGTTCTTTTATTCTTTGCAGTTCATTTACCGGATAAAATTGTTTTTCCAAAAGCCACTTTAATAAATTACGTCTAAATTGATTAAAATCTAATTGCCTTATTTCATTTGAGATTTTGTTAAACACTTGAATAGCCATCATATAACAATTTTTTTTGAGTACAGACTACTTTTTAATGAAGGCAAAATATTTTATTCTGGGTAACTGGTACTATATTTCACTGTATCTTTTAATTTCGTAAAAAAATGAGGATACTTTTTTTACGAATATTGAAAGTTCAAAAATGTACATGGATGTCAGAGTAAGAATACCCAATTCTTTAAATAGTGGTTTGCAAGAAAGGAGTGGCCCGACGCCACAAATTGCTCGTAGACGGCGTTTTTGCACTATATAAGCACGGTTCACGTCTGTCGAGTTTCCCCATAATATGAGAGCATATCTTAATACAACAGCGACATTTGAATGATATGCTATAAGAGAAGTATTTCGTGACGAGATTGAAGCTAGCCTTCGTAAAGCAAAATCTGTTTTTTGGCTATATCTAAGCTTTTTAGACAAATCATACATTCAGATGTGATATCTCATAATTCCCGAATCGGGTTAGCGCTTACTACCGTTATTTTCCGTTGGTTTAAAAACATGCTGATATACGCATTGACTACACTCCTTTTATTATCGATTATATATCTTTTATTTAATAACTTTCAAATTACATCGTAACTGTCTTCAGAAACTGTTATATTATGCTTAGAAAATTGTTCAAACAGTCTTCAAATACTGGAACTTGCTGTCATTTCTGAGCTTATCATTATTGTGTATGAGCGATACATAAACATCTTTATTAGTTATACATTTGATGAATTTTCCAGTGAATACAGGTAATTATATAGGTAATAATCATGTTTCCACTGTTTGAGAGTTCAAAGGATTTACTATTATATACTCATTAGATTGCATTTGAAATGTTGTCGGTTTCATTGTTCCCAATTGTGTTTTTGTGTTCAAATATAATTTTATCTTTAAAATATGGAAGCTCGCCTTTCATTTCCGCTTCAGTATAATTAAGAATGATTGATCTAATGATTTGAAAAGTCGCTAAAGATATTCGAAAGATATCGTCACGAACAAGGACAAATAGTATATAATAATAATAATAATCATTATCATCTTTGTTTAGGCAAATTACACCCTTATCCAGTAATAAATAGCTATGAATAAATTATTAATATATATATCACTATTTTAAAGACGGGTTTTAAATAGAGAAGAATTCAATTACGCAATAACAGCCTTGGTTTTGAGGTTTGTTCATCCGTCCACCAATTACAAACTTAACCAATTAAAACGCCGCATTTAATGTTGCACTGCATGGCGTTTTTAATATCTTATCATACTATACCAAACATACTAAGAAATATAATACATACTTATTATAGCGTTGCTCCTGTAATTAAAAACAAATGTTTGTAGATGTGGGTATAAATGTTTAATGCTATTGTGTTGTAACTATATGATTCGCATAAGATTTAAATAGTATAGAGGGTAGTGTCGTTGAATGTAGTGGTGGTGGGTTTAGCGGTGGAAGTGATGGTGCACGCAATTGAGGGAGGCATGTAGGTGATATGTAAACTACAAAAATATACATTTTATTTTTAATCTGATGAACACATCTATAATATGATGAATTTACACTAAACAAGACCTGATTCTATGAATATTTATAAAAAATATGTAAAATTATTATGAAATAAAAAACTCAGGGTTTTATATGTCATTATAAAATAAATGCGTTATTGTAAAAGTAAAAAATAGTTTTGTAAAACAATAATATTAGACTTTAAGGAAACTTGTACAACACGCATTGATCGTGAGCTGTGATGATTCTAGTGAGAACACTGGGTCATAGTCATTAAAATGTTGTATTGTACAGACTTGAAAATTTTCACTCGTACAAAATTTTAAGTCAATCGATCGTCTACAAGTTGGTGAATATTACCAGCGAAACTAATAAAATAGTATTAAAAAATTAAAATAAATCCTCATAAATATTTCAAGAGTGTATGTTTATATAAGAAAAAGTTCTATGAGGTTTAAGTTAATTGAATGATAACAGTTTACCTACTTCTTGTTTAACTACCTCAAAAATAGTTAAACATCGGCATTGTTTTTGCAAATTAACATTGTATTAAAGTTGGTAAACAATTAATTCGCGCACATCCGCTCCATAATCAATATCGAGCGGATGTGCGCGAAGTAATTTTTTACCAAGTTTAATATAATGGACTTCCGCAGAGTAACGCTTGGTTCTATTAATTAATTAACATTGTAAAAATTGCAACCTATGATACAATACAAAGTTCATTTAGCATATTGCAAGAAAAAAAAACTTAGCGAGTCTGCAAAAACTCAAGAACTCTAACTTTTTAAATCAAAAATATTATAAACTATGTTATTGCATTGTGTTATAAAAATCTCATAGCAATTTAGTGACTCATAGATGGCGAAGTAATCAAAACCTAACAATTAGTTCCTCACCCTAAATATTACCACTCATATGAATACACCTTCTTAAGAACCGGCATGCACAGTGACTGTATGTGCAATAGGACTTGATTGGAATTATATTGCAGTCGCTTATTTACCTGTGAAGTATATTAATTACGGTAATTTGTCTTAGCTAAGGCCATATCGCACAACATACTTCGTTTATAGGTTGATTACGGCAATTTTGATATTAAAAGATACTTCTAAATTATTTATTACGATACGTACTCCATATACACGTTATACACAGACAATATATTATTTTATAATTATTAAAGTCTATCACAAGTACACTGTTGAATCTAAACCTCTCCCAAGGAACCACACAGAACAAATCTGCCACCAAATCCACAGCCACCAGCAGCCATTGACTTTGCCAAACTTATATTTGATTACCGGTACGAGCCTACGGCACATTGAACATTTCTTCCTCATCTGTTGTTGGTTCTTCTAGCTATATGACCGGTGCAATACCAAAGTGGCATTGCACCGGTCTTACTGATCCTTGGGCTATGTCGCTTACTCTGGTTCTAATGCAGTCTCATTCATTATGAAATCTATCACGCACCTTGAGCTGTACATTTTTGATTTCAAATTTTGTTTTCTTTTTTTTATACGTGATAGAGCAACTCTACAGTTATATTATAGTTGAATCATGTACGAGTCAACTTGACCGGGAAAAAACCGCGCACTCACAGAATACTAGCGTAAAATTGCAGCTAAATGCGTATTTCGTACGGTGAGTATAGAAAACCGGACAACCTTTTTACAAGAAACAAGGCAGTCAATTTGGTCCCCATAGATTACAACACATTCTGCATTTTGGTACTATCGAGGATAGATGTAGATGTATAAAGACCATAGCATTTACATACCATCAGGTGGACCTTATGCTCATTTGCCAAGCTTATTCTACAATGAAAAATATTTTATTGCCATGTATACGTGGTAGAGCTATGCAGCAGCTATATTAGTAGTATAATTGTAGCACGAATGGGTCGGCTCGACCGGGGAAGGGCCACGCTCTCACAGAATACCAGCGTAAAACGGCAGCTTAATAATGCTGTGTTTCGTATGGTGAGTGTAGAAATCCGGAGACTATTTTTACTGGAAAAGGGGCATTCCATCTTAGCCCTCACGGGTGACAAACGCATCTGCATTTTGATTCGCAAACGAGGATAGATGTAGATGTCTATGGGCCACAGCAACCACTTACAATTAGTTGGACTATGTGCTCGTTTGTCACCCTATCCTATAAAAAAATGTGGTGGCGAAAGAGAATCCAACATCTCATTTCGAACCGTAGGTATCGTAAAAGGAAACTATGGAAATTTCAGGGAAAACTCATAGCTTCTGAGAAATAATCAACACATTACAACAGACGTAAAATCAGAACGGGCAGGACTGTACTGTCAAAGGTGCCATTCCAAAGTCGTCCATCCGCCTACCAAGTGTAATGATTTAGGCAAACCCTTCTTGCCCCGGTAGAGGCCTAGGCCAGTCACGGGCTGGATTTTAAGGAAGTAACGCCTGATTCTATTATTTATTTAATTTAATTAGTAATATTCGCGTAAATACAAGGCAAAATTAAGTTCTACTATTAAATATCCGCTGTTCGCTTATTATATGTAAGTAAATTTTATTCTAATTAGTCTATATAATGACTATTAAGCGCCATAATTTGCATTTATATATCTTTCGTGTCATTGTTTATTTATTCATACTATATATTTATATATATATATATATAATATAAAATATTATTAAGCTGCGATCATGCAATCTATAAAGTAATGTGTTTTAGGTTTTAGTGAATAAAAATGCAGATGCGTTGTCACCCGTGAGGACTACAATGGAATGCCTCGTTTCCAGTAAAAAGGATATCCAGTTCTCTACAATCACCATACGAAGTACAACAGCCTTGAGCTGCTATTTTACGCTGGCATTCTGTGAGAGCGTGGTCCTTCCCCGGTCAAACTGACCCATTTTTTGAAACAGAAACAGAAACAGAAACTTTTTTATTCAATATAGATTATAAATAATACTTATTGAAAGTCACTCTTTTGTATAATTACCACTGGTTCGAAAAAAAACCTCTGTCCTGGGAAGAACCAGCAAGAAACCCAGCGGGACTTTTTTTTTTAAATAACAGCTTACAATCATGTATGTTACACAAATTAACAACACAACAAATTAGAAATAGCTTGGTAGCGATCACCTCATTTCCAGGGGTTATTATCATCTATAAATTCTTTAATACTATAATAACCCTTTTTATACAAACTAAGTTTAACACGTTCATGCGAACAACGTATATGTACGTCACATATTTGTAGATATGATATGGCACAACGTATTATTACGTTCAACAATAACTCGATTTATTGAGCACAACGTTATGGTACGGTGTCTGGCCATACTAATGTTTTAAAGTTGGGTTACTGTGCCACAATATATCGAATCCTCAAAATTGTTGTGCCACATCGAACCGATTTTTTTTGGCTTCTTAAATGGCGTTCCTCCCTGATACTAAGTACCCTCTTTGTTAGCGCACAACGTCACTATACGTCGTTTCGCAAAAGAAGTTTCATTACATCAGTCGACTTGTGCGCGTCGCGGGGCTAGTGCGTGCGCCAATTTTATGTTCACATGGAATATTGACGCTAAACGCTATCTTACTCATTGAACTAAAATGTACTAAAGTTAGTACATAATACCTCAATGATCTTACTACGATATATATATTATATAAATATATTTTACTTTGTGTTCTAGTTAGTGTAATATGTTCAAAATACATATTTTGTATTTTTTTGTTTGAGATATATAAAATGAGCCAAAAAAAGGAATCTTCAATGAAAATCTATGAGCTTTCTTCATCCCGGGAAACCACGCCAGTCCCTTTTCTTAACGATGGAGAGTTTGGATCAGATGCTGATTACGGCGCAATTGGTGATAATGATGACGACAGCTCCTGTGACATTGGCTTTCGCAGTTTGAGCGGGGCAAACAGCGCAAAAAGTCATTATTGCATGTCAAAAAGAGTATTTGTTCCAATTTACGATCTGCTTCTGATGTTAGATCTACATCGGATTCCACATCAGAAAATTCTTATAACACCACAGACGATTCAGAGTATTCTAGTTATGAAAGCATTTTTGACTCTCATAAACGAAAATGTAGTGACGTATTAGGACGTCAGCGCAATATATTTCAATACTAATATTATCAGTTATTTGCACAGCGTCATTAGACGTCGCTTTAGTTTGTATGAAAAAATTATGTGCAATATCACATAGAGCTACTATATTGAAGTGTGTGCATGAACGTGTTAATAAAGTTTTTGAACTTTGAGCAGGTCAAATTTTGTATATTTTCTGGAATTTTGTAGTAAAAGCGTATACATCGCCCTAAGAATGAATTTCTGACTCGATGGAGTCGAGTAACTGGTACTACTAGCTTGTGTCTGTTCCTAGTATTTACAGAATGAATATCACTTATTTTTGTAAAACTACTTTTATTTTTGTGTACGTACATTACTTTTTCATAAATGTATTGAGAGGCCGAAGTTAATATATTATTTTCCTCAAATTTTTGTCGCAGCGACTCTTTAGGCTTTAAATCATAAATTGCTCTTATGGCCCTCTTCTGTAAAACAAATATAATTTCAGTGTCAGCTGTGTGTCCCCATAGCAAAATACCATACGACATTATGCTATGGAAATAGCTAAAGTAAACTAGTCTAGCTGTTTCAACACTAGTTACACTTCAAATCTTTTTTACGGCATATGCTGCAGAACTAAGCCTGCTTGCTAGTTTTGATATATGGGGGCTCCATTGAAGCTTCGCGTCTAGTGTGATTCCAAGAAAAATGGTGGTATCTACAAGACTCAGTTTCTCCCCATTTAAAATTACATTAGTATTTAATTGTTTGACATTTGGAGTCATAAATTTTATACATTTCGTTTTAGTGCCATTTAAATGCAAATTATTAACATTGAACCAATTTACTAATTTAGATATAGCATTATTTACTTCGTCATATTTTAGCAAATCTCGATTTAATTTGAAAATTAAAGAAGTGTAATCTGTAAATAATACTATATCATGGTTTTCTCCTACTATATAAGTTAAGTCATTAATGTATACAAGAAACAGAAAGGGGCCGAGAATCGCGCCTTTAGGCACGCCCATCTGTACCATCGACCCGGAAGAACTCATACTGTTAATGACAACTTTTTGCGTTCTCCTACTTAAATGTGAAATAATTAATTTAAGAGCATCACTTCTTACACCGTAGTGTTGAAGTTTCCTGATTAATGTTTCATGGTAAACACAATCGAAGGCTTTGGATAGGTCACAAAATATACCCAGAATTCACAGGATGCTCCTGTGAATTCTCCCATGCATTAAATATAAATTTAATCAGCTCAACACCGGCATCAGTTGTCGAGCGACCCCTTGTGAAACCAAATTGATTTTTATGAAGTAAATTATTTATATTAAAGAAATTTAACATTTGATCAAGAATAATTTTTTCGAAAATCTTACTAAGTGTTGGTAGTACAGAAATAGGTCTAAAATTGGCGGGGTCTAATGTAGTACCAGATTTAAATAAAGTTATTACTTTACTATACTTCATTAAATCAGGAAACACACCAGATTCGATACTAGTATTAAAAATAATACGAGTAGCTAAATGAGGCGCGATTGTATCTATAATAGACGCAATAACTTTAACGGAAATCCCCCACAGATCCGCAGTTTTCTTAACATCAATAGTTTTAAAATATTTTACAATATCTTTTGATGATACTTTGTGAAATGTAAAATTCTTTGTACACGCATTTACATTTTGTTTAAGTAATGATTCGGCGACCGCAGGAGAAGAATTCAGTGACTTAGTGGTTAATATCGGAATATCATTAAAATATTTCTCAAAAACCATTGCAACGTCCTGATCTGATTCGGTTAATTTGTTATTAACACTTAACTGGTAGTTTGAATTGCGAGATTTAATCTTACCAGTTTCGCTATTAATTATACTCCATGTCATTTTAATTTTATTAGAAGCCGTCTTAATTTTGTTGCTCAAATGCAAAGACTTGGCTGTGGAGCACACTCTTTTAAATATTTTTGAATATTTTTTTTACATATTCCCTAAATTCGACGCTATGATTATATGACCTTTCATGGTAAAGATCATATAACCTATGTCTGCTCTTATGGACTCCTACTGTCGCCCATTCATTAAATGACTTCCGACTGTTCAAGGAGAATGTTTTAGAAGTAAAAGTATTATTAAATTCATTGCAAATAAGCTTAAATAATGTTCCATACAAAAAATTTGGATCATTATGGTATGAAAGTGATGAAAGTATTTTCACTATGTTACTTGTAAATTTCTCCAAGCGACGTGCATTAACTGGAACAAACACAACTTTCTTATCTACTTGCTTTTTGTGAACATATGGTAACGAAACTACTTGTCCACAGTGATCAGAACTTAATTTGTGAATTATACATTTATGCAACGGCTTCACATTTGTAAAAATGTTATCTAAACATGTTGCACTAGATTGAGCAATACGCGTTGGCTCTAAAAATAAATTAAAAAGACCATATGATTTAAACAATGATCTAAATTTAATATTGATTGAGGAAGCTTCTAGGAGATTGATGTTAAAGTCTCCACATATTACAACAGATTTATTCTGTTTATTAAGCTTAGCAAAAACTTCCTCCATAATTTTTTCAAAAGTATCGTATATAGAACATGGGGGTCTGTAGACGCTCACAACAATGAGATGATCAAACTCAACACATGCCATTTCTACAGTTCGCTCAACAGAGAGGCTCACAATATCTTTACGTTCTTTACATGACAATAATTTACTAGCTAATATTAAGGAGCCACCTCTTAAAACCGTTTCGCTATTGAAAGAACTGACCACCTGGTGATTACTGAAGTTAAACATTAATTTATAAGCTTTTAACCAATGTTCAGTAATACATAAAATATGAATATTGTTGCTATTTAAGAACAACTCAATTTCTAGCTCTTTGCCTACCATGCCTTGTATATTTTGATGCACCAGATGTAAACAATTTTCATTATCACTCTGTGGAGTCATACAATTAAAGATTTGTAAGCTACATTCTAAATTATTTAAATTATTACAACTGCTAGAGATTACCTCTTTTGTCTCATTTTCTAATTTAAATTACTTGGAACTGATTCCAAATTACATATGAAGTCATTATACTGCTCAAAAGGAGCAGATGTCTGTGTAGCCAAGCCCTTGGCTGAGTTAATATATAAACAATAAGATAGCACATTTGCTATCTGTCTTAAAATATATTTAGATAGGTAATACCTATCACTAGTCAAAAATTTCTACTAATTAATCTAAATCTAAATTAATATAATTAGTGCTACAACTATACTAGTAACATAGCTGCAGCATGGCTCTACCACGTAAAATATGCAGGCAAAATGATAGAATGCAGCCAGTTCAATAGGGTATTACTACAACTTTCAAATAGTGTTTTAAATGAATCCTTAATTGATAATAAACCACAATAATTTTTATATAATAGCTTTTTAAAACGAATAGAGCAATATAAAATTACTTTTAATATATCGCTTAAAATTTTAATATCTTATTACTTTGCACAGCCGTGTAGTGGCGGTTAAGAATATCCACTACCACATATCTTTCCGTGGTTGTCGTAAAAGGTGACAAAGGGAAACGGGCTGGAGATGGGCAGCAGCATCTTTCTTATAACAGCAAAATGACAATAAAAAACTGCGGTTGCCGACCCGCTCGCCAAGCGTGGCAACTATGGCAAATACTCCCCAATTATGAGAGCAACAAACAAACGGCCCCCAGTCCCCTGCGGCCCCGCTATTCCTGGCTACGGTGGCGACCATGGTAAAGGCTAGGCTGGAGGTGCTGAGAATCTCCGGTGGAGCTTCGGTTGCCACCTAAGACGACTCGATCTGGCAACATACAACGCACGCACCCTGAGGACTGACGAGAAGATCCTGGAGCTGGAAGAAGAGATAGACAAGTTACGCTGGCATATTATAGGATTATCCGAGGTCCGAAAAGCGGGAAGGTCACGGTAATCCTCGAATCCGGCAACTTGGTCTATCACCGGGAGGGCGACCATCTGTCCCAAGGAGGTGTCGGATTTATCGTCCACAAGTCTCTCGTTAACAACGTTGTAAAGATTGAGAGTGTGTCGACGAGGGTTGCGTACCTTATACTCAGAATCACCAAACGGTATTCGCTGAAGGTCATACAGGTTTACGCACCAACCTCGGCACATCCCGATGAGGAGGTGGAGGAAATGTATGAGAATATCTCTAGAGCCATGCATTCCTGCAAAATCTAGTATACGGTGTTAATTGACTGACTGACTGTTAACTGACTTCAATGCAAAACTAAGCACAAGAGAGAACGGTGAGCTGAAAATAGGAAAATATGGCATAGTGCAATGGAACCCAAGGGGCCAGCAGCTGGCCGACTTCATGGAGAAAGAGGGACTCTTTATGATGAACTCTTTCTTCGAGAAGCGGCCCCACAGGAAGTGGACCTGCTCGAGCCCCGACGGTTCGACAAAAAATGAGATTGGCTTCATTATGACGACCAGACGACAACTGACAACTGTTCAGTGATGTCTACGTGATCGCGAGGGTGAAAACTGGTAGCGATCATCGAATGTTTAGAAGCACACTGAACCTAAACGTTAAGTTGGAGAGGTCTCGTCTAATGAAGTCAACGCTTCGTCACCCTCGTGCTCTGTTCCAAAGTTCCGAAACCTTTCAGCTCGAGTTACAAAACCGTTTTATTAGTGCCTAGAAGACTGCAATGAAGTGGACGATATGAATGACAAGCTGGTAGAAACTGTCCATGCGGTTGGAGCTAAGTTCTGCAAGACGCGCCGCAGAAGAACACAAAAACTCTCCGATCACACTCTTATTCTCATGGCTGTTAGACGGGAGATGAAGCTACATTCTTGAACAGATTTGACAGAATACAGGCAACTGAACACACAGATCTCAAAATGCATGCGGCGGGACTTACGCAACTTCAAAACAGCTTTTATTTAATAAGCGATCGAGCGGAACCAAGGCTCCGAAATCTTTGCCAGAGATCTGTCCGTCTAAAAGAGCCAACTGTCAAAGCTAAAGACGGAGTGTGGCAGCATCGTTTCCGGGCACCTCAGATTTTGAGTGAGATTAAGAGGTTCTATGGGCAGCTGTACACGTCATCGCTGGAGCCACACTCAAGTGTGAGTAACGATCCAAGAGCAAGTCTTATCCGACACTATTCCGAAGATATCCCGGACGTCCGTCTGAGCGAGATTAGAGTGGCTCTCCAGCACCTTAAAAAGGGCAAGTCCCCGGGCGAGGCGAATTACAGCGAAGCTTCTGAAAGCTGGTGGAAAACCGGCACTTAAAGTCCTTCAGGAGCTCTTTAATTCCTTCCTTCATGGAGGTACTACTCCGGAGGCGTGGAGCAGAAGTGCGGTGGTCTTGTTCTTCAAGAAATGCGACAACAGTCTCTTGAAGAACTACAGACCGATTTCCTTTCTGAGCCGCGTCTACGTGCTGTTTTCGAGAGTCATTACGAATCGTCTCGCGCGCAGAATTGACGACTTCCAGCCTCCCGAACAAGCCGGTTTCCGAAAGGGCTTTAGCACCATAGACCACATATATACCCTACGGCAAATTGCACAGAAGTCCGAGGAGTACAATTTGCCACTATGTATGGCGTATGTGGACTATGAGAAAGCCTTTGATTCCGTAGAAATTTGGGCGGTGCTGCAGTCCCTTCAGCGGTGCCAAGTTGACTGTCGGTATATCGAAGTGCTGAAGTGTTTGTACAGTAGAGCTACGATGGCTATCCGAGTACATAATCAGAGTACGAAACCTATCCAACTGCAGAGAGGTGTAAGACAGGGTGGCGTTAATACCCGAAACTCTTCACCGCTGCATTGGAAGACGTTTTCAAGCTACTGGACTGGAAAGGATACGGTATTAACAGCAATGGCGAGTACATCACTCACCTTCGATTTGCCGACGATATAGTCCTTATGGCAGAATCGCTGGAGGACTTAAGCACTATGCTCATTGATTTCAGTAGTGTGTCCCAACCGATAGGTCTTAAGATGAATATGGACAAAACAAAAATCATGTTTAACGTCCATGTCACACCTATACCGGTAGTTGTTGGGAGCACTTAGCTTAAAGTTGTTGACGAGTATGTTTAACTGGGACAAATAGTCCGACTAGGGTAGTCCAACTTCGACCGAGAGGTCAATTGACGGATTCAACTCCGCTGGGCAGCGTTCGGGAAACTACGACACATCTTAACGTTAGACATACCTTAAAACTTGAAAACGAAACTCTACAACCAGTGCGTGTTGCCAGTGATGACTTACGGACCTGAGACGTGGTCCTTCACTGCTGACCGTATGAGGAAGCTCAAGGTCGCTCAGCGAGCTATGGAGAGGGCTATACTCGGGGTTTTTCTGCGTGATAAACTTAGAAATGGGGATATCCGCAGTAGAACCAGAGTAATCGTCCTAGCCCAACGGATTAGTAAGCATAAGTGGCAGTAGGCCGGCCATATAGCTCGAAGAACCGACAAGCGATGGGGAAGAAAGGTTTTCGAGTGGCAGCCTCGTACCGGTAGGCGAAGTGTAAGGCAACCCCCCACTAGATGGAGTGACGAACTGGTAAGACATGCAGGAAGTCAATGAATGCAGGTGGCTCAGAACCGTGCTGTGTGTCATTCCTTGTTGGAGTCCTTTGTTCAGCAGTGGACTTGTGAAAGGCTGTAATGATGATGATGATGATGATGATTTCATACTCAATTTTTAAATAACTAAAATGAGTATGCAAAGTAATAAGATATTTTTGGATTTTTGATGAGTTATCATCTTTATCATTGGTGTTACGCCTGAATGTAAAAATAGGAGCATAAGAACTCCGGGGATGTAATGGATTGAAGTGGCAACTGATTTAAATATGAGAAATACTTGTTTAAAACTTGCAATTTCTGTGAAGATCACTTTGATGTAAGTGTGACTTATATTTGACTATCGTTTATACAAAACAAAGCACCATGAGGTGATAGGTATTGCAAGTAAAATTTTGTAAAAGATTAAGTTATCATAGATACAACTGCTTGCTAATGATTGTAATCATAGATAAACATAACTAAGTATGTATTATCAAAAGACCTTCTGAACTGGTGTTGTGTTATTGAATAAACTAAAGTTGTTAATAGGTATTTACATTGTTGTTATAACATTCCTCAACTCGGTAGAACAAAAAAGGGAACCGACGAACGGAAATTTTGCCTCCATTAATGTATTTATCCTTGGTAGACTATTACTTTTTGTTTTACGGATCTGTTTTGTATTCTATTTCAATATCATACGGAATAAAAGTCAACAATCGTGATAATAACTTTAAAATTTCTAATTAACACACAACACATTAGTACGTAGTACTATTATATTTATTCTGTGACATTAGCTTGTTTACTTTATCAGTGACGTCACGACGGAATCTAATATTTATTGAATGCGGCGGATAGTGTTTTGACGACTCCGTGGTGCAGTGGCTTAGCAATGAGTTATTGCGCTGGGGGCTGCGGGTTCGAATCCCGCACGGAACAAGTATTTGTATGGCCTACAAATAATTTTTCCGGGTCTGGATATTTGTCCTCGTGCAATCTATGTTTGTAAACTGACTCCATGATACAGGAGTAAATCCTAGTGTAGGGTTAACGTTGTTTTTTTTAAAAAGTGTTATGGAGATTTGACGTACAGATCTAAAAAATATTCTTAAAATTGAATTATAAAATTTATAATGTATTCCCAAACTCATGGAAGACAGTTTTTATGCACAAAAAATAATAGCCACCGTCCAATTACAGGCCTATTGCCACCACCTCTTTATTCTCAAAAATAATTGAGTCCATTATTAACTGCCAGCTCGTAGGGTATCTTTAGGAGCACCAGATGATTAACGACGGTATCTTCTTGTATAGCTAATACACTGGTAGGCACAGGCGGTCGAGTCCAAGGGGGAGTCTTGGCGGTTTAATTTGGATATAGCGAAAACCTTTGATTGGGTTTGGTACAAAGCGCTTCTTTCGAAGCTTCCATCTTATGAGCTTCCCGACAAATTATGCAATTGGATCACCAGTTTCGGATCGGCGCATTAAGGACGTAATCGACGGTGCTTGCTTCAACCCCAAGCCTGTGAATGATGGTGTTCCACAAGGATGCGTGCTATCATCTACCTTGTTCCATCTGCATATCAACGATATGTTATAAACCAGTAACATTTATTGTTATGCAGATGAGAGCACTGGCCATGCCTTATACGCTGGCCGTGCTAATATTTCTCAGAAATACGTCGTTGAGTGCTGGAATAAATTTGTGTCTGAAGTCCAGACTTTGTTGAACTAAGTCTTGAATTGGAGGCGACAAAATTGAGTCCAGTTCAATTCCCAGAAGAAAAAAAATTACACATTTACCGCTAAAAAGAACTCCTTTGACGTATATCCTCTGTTTCAAGGCACTCCCCTTTAGCTAGTATCGGAATCCTCGGCTTCAACATATCGAATGACGTTCAGTTCTGCGGTCACTTGGAAGGGAATGCCAAATTGGCACCTAAAGAGCTTGGAGTGCTTTTTAGAGTGGGACAGTATTTCATGACTGCACTTACAACTTTACAATGGGAAAACTCGGCATCACATGGAATAATGATCTCATCTCTGAGCTGGAGCACCGCAGTGCCAGCTCCTTTCACTTGATCTTATCGCATCTACCACTAAGACTAATTCGAGCAGCTCAATTTCCCATCATGGGGATGATTGGTGGTCCACCACTGTCCGTTTTACAAGAAGTTTTTTGTCTCGTACAATTTTCTTGTAGAATCGACTACCACCAGCAATTTTTCCGGACCGATACGGCTTAGGGACCTTCAAGAAAAGACCTTCTCTTTTTAAAAGGCCGGAAAAACATCTGCAACTCCCCTGGTGTTGCAGTTGGTAATCGGCGGCGGTAGTCACTTACCAGGTGAGCCGCATGCTCGTTTTTCCACCTTCTTATAAAAAAACCATAAGAAAAATAGCTTACACCCAAATTACGAAATAACGGTCTGATCTAAGTTGGTGTCGACACCAACCGTGAATTTTTAAATTGAATTCGTAATGTCAATTCGAAAAAACAGTCACTACAGCACGTGACCGATTACACAAAATTGTTTCTCCAAATTTGTATTCGTCTGCATTGTCCGGAAATAAAGATGACCAAATTTCTTTCAAAGTTACCTTTGTGCGTAGAAACCGAGGACAAACTGTAACAAATTTATTTTCCTAACGGTAGTAAACGTGCCCTGATTTGATAATTAGGAATAAGTGATTGTTAGTTTTATTATGGCAAAAAAAAAAACAACTGCGGTTGCCAAACCTCCTGCCAAGCCTGGGAATTGTGACAAATATCCTCAGTTTGATAGTCTGTAATAATTGCCGTTACAGCCTATTAATGTTTACAATTAACACAGGTCTCTCCCATAGATTGCCTCATAAGAGGGATATTTACCATGGTTGCCACGCATGGCAAGCAGGTAGGCAACCGCAGTTTTTTTTTATTTTAGTCGTTATTTGTAAAGCGTTATTGCCCATCTCCTGATTTATTTTTCTTTGTCACCTCTTATGACATCATCGGGATGATATGGGGTAGTAGATATTCTACACCGCCACTACACGGCAACAGTTACTACACTGGCTGTAACTAATGACAGGCTGTTATAAATGAATGAATGAAAATAAAACGAATGCATGAAAAATAAATAATTATATTAATTATAAATAATAATGTACTCATGATGGTATAGGTACATTAATTAGTTCTTCATAAGGAACGGCAAGAAAGAATTTTTCGATTGTTCTAATGGCCAGTTCAACAGCATAGTCTACTATTGGTTTTCCAAATTCTTCAGAGACAGTTCTCCAGTTTTCATTAAGGAACGCCAATACTGTGTCACCTATAACGATATGTAAAGTGAATTGGTACATTCAAAGAAAATGAAGTCAAATTTGATTTCGGTTATATTGGCACAGAATTACTTAACTAAGGATATTTTAATCGCTAGTTGGAAGTTATAATGTGAGCTATTTTTGAACGTCCTAATTTCAACATGGCTTCAAGTTTTAACCCTTTCACTGTCCCGTGCACTACATATAGGTCATTGTTATTGTCTTACTATTGTGTCTGGAAACCGCACAGTGAAAGTGTTAAGATAATTCTATTTTTGTCTTACATATAGCAAAACATGATGTTATCGATTCCAAATCAATTTTATACTTGTACGATGCGTAATTCTATATTAAACACCTGATAAAGTTGTCATTAGTATCGATTTGGCAGTTAGTTAATAAGTAGAATTGAGCTTTTGTCACTAAATAGGAAATTGATTGTGAGGGCAGACTGATCGCACCCGCACTGATTTATATTTCATACATTCATAATTCTTAAAATAAATGTTGGTTCACCTACAATACGTTACTATCGAGATATGTGGTAGTAAATGATATTTTAGAATAACAATCAATATGCAGGATTTATTGTATTGTATCTATCATAGAAATATTAAAAAGAGGAGAAGTGGCAAGGGGGCGTGTCTGTGTCCGCACGATATGATCAAAATGCTCAGGTTCTATTCAAACGGCCGTCTTTGCGTATTAGTATATGTACTTTCAACCGTAATCGTGAAACAATATCAGAATGCCGTGTTATTCAGTGGTTTCATGTAAAAAACGAAGCCAAAACAAAATCTTTGTAGATCATGGAATCACTTACCATATGTAATAACAAGTATTTTACTATCTTTATCTTTAAAATCATGAAAAACAACAAATCGTAAAATATTTTTTGCTCTTAATGCGTTATTTTTGTTTTCAAATATCACTGCAACGGTACTATTTTGTAGTAAATACATTGCTCCTTAACCACTACTTATGTATATCGCTAAGCGACTGAACAAGCAATGTAAATATGACAAAACGATACTATATTTATGGTGATGCATCGTGTAGTACGGCCACTGTATCTTGCGATGAGTTAGTGTCGTGCTTGCGCAGATCCACTAACGTATGCTATCGACAACAATGTCGATTGGCGAATTGCTATTATAGTTTATTCTTTCAATTTGTCAACCGTTTCAGCCCGGTGGGAAGACTGATGTGACATAATGGTATTTAATTATTTTGATTATTTTCACCGTTTAGTAAACTGAATTCGTAACTAGCGATCAAAAAGTAAGTTGCTTAAATAATTAGGTTAATCATCGGTGAAGTGTTTTGGGTTGAATTATAGTATATTATGCCTTATCTTCGTGTTAATTCCATACTATTATGTTTTCAAAAGCTTCGAATGCGCATTATACCTAATTGGCATGGTTCAAAATTCAGATAATATTATAATAGTGACTTTTGCTAAAAATAAGTCAACGTGATTCTCCTGGCTATTTATTTGTTATGCATGAAGGTGTGTTTGTTTTCATATATTTAACAATATCTTAACCAACCAGGGGTTTTTTAACAAAGACTTGCCAGGTACATGGTGAGGTTAAGAAATTGCGTAGGATATATGTAAATGATAAATAAATTATTATCGTACATTATCAGCTTCCCAAAAGATGCTAATTTAAAAAAGAAATGAATTGATGCCACAGGAAGGCCACCAAACTCGTTCCCTACAAAAACTAGTACCATATGCCAAAATACCTACTTTTTCAATACGCTATGACAATCTAAACCAACATAACCGGATTTTTTTATTGTATTTGTTAGGTAGGTTAGGTACTTAATAATTTACGTTTAGCTACATATTGTTTATTTTTATTATATAATTTCCTGTGCATATCGTTTTTTATTTATTTTATTTTCAATTTTCGTGCAATTTTAGTATAAATGGAAGAGAATCGATAACTTTCCAATTTAGTCAATCACTAATGTATATGTAAAATAAATGGCTTTTGTTTTTAAAATGCGCAGCACAACGATAGCGACTGATATTTTTGTGTGAGTAAGTAGTACGGTGCATGGTAAGTGCACGCTGTTTCTGTAGGGATACGGTTTATAATTGATTGTGTAGTACGTTCTGATTTATAAAATGCGGGTGTGTGCGCGACTGCGTATCTATTGCTTTTACTGATCTGCAAGTGTAGTAGTAGGCAGGTGGTAGGGGCCAACTGGAGACACCGGGTTTTGATACATTTTCAACTACCGGGCATATCTCCTTCTATTATTATATCTATGGTATCTATAATGTAAAGCTACTTAGTAGTTGAAGTACCTTATCATGTCAACAAGTATATTATATAATATCAGAACCAGTTGGATACGCTAGTTTGCCATGACATTGCAAGGTTGCAAGAGTCTGATTTAGTTTACGTAATTCCTATCTAGCTTATTATATTTAAATGGTGTTATTTAAATCTCTTCACTTTGACTTTTTAGCATGCGATGGTATGAACTCTTCGTATAGATAACTCTGTATAATAAATTTGGGGGCAGTGAACAGGTGGTGACTTGGCAATGAAATTATTTGTTACACTATTGTATTTGCATTGGAAAACACATTCAAAGATTCCGACCTTAACACAGGCCGGTGATGAAAAGCAGCATTATAACATAAGCCTGGAAGTACCGGCTTCACTACTCAGCAATACATTAATGTAGTACATACATCCGAAGGTATTGACCTATCTAAACGAATAAGTTTATACGTATACATTATATACACTATACTGTAATATCCGTTACGTTTACAATTATATAGAATATATAGAAATAACATGCGATAAACATACTTATGGCTGTGCAATAAACAATATGGAGATATCTATCCAAATTCATTGTCGAAATAAAAATAATAAATATGCACACTATACTTACTTAATTCTTTACTTTCTTTGAAAATATTTTGTAAGTCAAACGTTACTCTGTCTCCGTAGTCGAATGAATATTTATAGCTCCTTAAACCAAAGTAGTTCACTCCTTTATTGTCTTTTATATATTTTGTATTAATATCAACCTTCATTCTCAGATTTGCTAAAAAATAAAGTGAAACCATTATTACATCATAATTTGTTAGCTATGTATATTTCCTACGAAATATCTCTTAAAAACCTAACAATAATTAATTTCAAGTGCGCTGTTTGATAATAATGACAAAGTAGACAATTTTCCAAAAAGAAGGTAAATATGAAATATTTCACTTTGCAATCCTAACCTCTTTTTACAAAACTGAATGAGAAATAATATTCTACACAATTTTATTAGAATAAGTACACAATTTTAATCGAAAAAGGAAAGATAGTTGCCAAATTGGACAGTGGTGGAGCCACGCGGCAGCTTTTGCTGTCGCACGGATGGGCCAGCTCGAACCGGGGTGGTACCACGACCTCACAGAAAAGCAGCGTGAAGTAGAGGTTTACCTCTGCGTTTCGCTTGGTGAGTGCAGGTGGCCGGAGGCCCTTTTTACTGGAAATGAGACATTCCAACTTAGTCCTCACGGGTGACAACGCATGTACATTTTGATTTGTAATAGAGGATAGATGTAGATGTCTCTATGGGCCGCAGCAACCACTTACCATCAGGTGGACTGTGTGCTCGTTCGTCACCCTTATCATATAAAAAAAAAGTTACTTGTCGTAGACAAAATCATAGATAATATTATGAATAATATTTGATTAAGACTCCTTTAACATATTGTCCAATTTTTTACGTGGTAGAGCCATGCTGCAGCTATATTATTACTGGCATAGTTGTAGCACGAATGTATCGGCTCGACCGGGGAAGGACTACACTCTCACAGAATACCAGCGTTAAATAGCAGCTTGATGATACCGTGTTTTGTATGGTGAGTGTAGAGAACTGGAGACCCATTTTATTAGAAACAAGGCATTCCATCTTAGAACTTACGTGTGACAACGCATCTGCATTTTGATTCGTAATCAAGGATAGGATGGAAATGTCTATGGGCCACAGCAACCACTTACCATCAGGTGGACTGTGTGGTCATTATACTTATCCTATAAAAATAAGCTGGATAATAGTAATAACTAAACACGAACTACAACAGTCAATATATTTGCTATTAGACATCAAAAAACATAAAATTACTTCTAATATTATTGGTTGGTAGGACTTTTTTCTGCCTATAAGACGGAGTCCGGCAAAGCTCTACCCTACTATATATTTTCTCCGTCAAATAGCAGTGCCTGCACTGCGGTGTTCCAGTCCGAAGCGTATGGAGAGTCAGTTTTACTACAGACTGTAAAGTATCCCATCTTAGTCCGTATCTATAGGTATTTTTGTTTAAAATTGATTGCAGGTTTCCGTCGGAAGCAATAGCCACTTAGCATCAGGCAGACTCTAAATTCGCTTGTCAATTAAGTTTCATAAAAAAAGAAGACTATTCTTAAAAGGTTGTAATTTAATACATCTTTTAACTCATCCCCTATTTTATATTTATACTTACTCAATTTTATCTTTGCATCACCCTCGCCATTAATAGGGAAGAGTAAGATTTTTCCGACGGCGTCGTAAGCTCCTTTGATGGTCAAGTTACAGTGAAACTCTAACACAAAGTGACGTTTCTCAAGCTCCGATCTGAAATTAAATAGGATCCGGGGTTTTAAATGATCAATATCCTTAAGACTTTTCCAGAATATGTATTACACGATAAAATATTCCAGTTAATTAAGTGGTATAATATTCCAGTATATTTTTGATAAGAAAAATATTTATAATTGTTTATTACAAGTTAATAATCGCGTGATAGAGTAAAAATAGACTATAAACCAAGGTAAGAAACTGGTTCCAGCTTTAGAGGTTAATTAAAAATATAACTCACAGTTTTTGTCGACAAATATGTAATATATTATACGACGGAAAATCTGATGTTCATTAACAAAATCATTTTTTTATGTAAATAATATTATATATATATATATATATATATATATATATATATATATATATATATATATATATATATATATATATATATATATATATATACACACACAAACATATATATATATATATATATATATATCTATAGGTCTATGATGTGTATATATCATAATTATATTCTTGTACACAACAAGGTATACAAGGTTGAAGTTGAAGTTAAAGTCCAACTGTTTCAAGCATCACAAGAAAAATAAATCAATTAATAATATATTTTATGTTTTTTTTAATACCAAGCATATAAAGTTATTTTATTTAATATTATCGAATATTTAATAAAATATTTTTAATTTTATAATTTTTAAATCTTAAGTATATACGTTTGTAACGAGATTCAATTTAAATAGAAACGCCTTTTTTGGCTTCCCAAAGCATATTCTATTTAGCTAGATTGAGACTAATTTGAAACTATCTACTTAATTAATATCGCCCATAGTTCAACTGTGAATTAAAAACTAAACTTTTTCAGAGTGACCGAAATATCAAATACGTACTATCTAAATCTTTTATATATTAATATTATTATCATGTCGCATTATGCACAGGAAACATGACAATCAGATACGTGACGAAGGAGTTCTACTATTACGCCTTTATTATCTCTATCTTTATATATAAAAATTACGTGTCATGTTGTCTGTCCGCGATGGACTCCTAAACTACTGAACTAATTTCAATAAAATTTTGCACACTGCGTTCAGTTTGGTCCAACTTGAGAGATAGGATAGTTTTTATCCCGATAAATGACCCTCAATATTATTTATCACGAATTCAAGGATTTTTTTTATAGCACAAAAGTTCGTCGGAGAGGGCAGAACAACGTCTGCCTGGTGAGCTAGTACATATATGAAAATCAATTGCTCTCCGTTAATGTTGCTAAAATACAAAAACGGCTCGACAGATTTTGATGAAATGGGTGTGAATGATCTGGTGATGTGTTTGAATGGGTCCTTAGATGGTCCTTAGATTTACATTTGGACCCGGTTAGCTGCGTTCTTGTCTAGATCTAGAAACCACACATGTGAAACCGGGGTGGACTGCTAGTTAAATATAAAAAAATCGTCATAAATTATTTTGATGAGAGTGAGAGTGATAAAAAATATTTATTATGAAAAGATGAAAAGACTCACATAACATTGTCGACAATACACTTCCTGAAGCCGGTTACTTTTCCTTGATAGAATGTCACTTTTAGCCCACTGAGAGGAATTGACAACTTTTCGATAGTAAAAGGGTCTAGCGGAGGGACACCAAGATTCGGCATGCCTTTAACGAATTCAGGAATTGCGTCTTGGGTTGACTTGACCAAACACTCTCTGCTAGTTTCATTGCATGGGTGAATAAAATCGGCTGAAAAAAATTGAAAATTAAAAACAAATTGAAAACATAAGTTTGAAGCCATTTTTAATTAATTTCATTTTCCCAAATTTAGTATTTATTAATAACACCTTATGGTCCAACTATTGCAACTTCATAATAACACGTAACATATACTTTAATTTTATCAACGAATGAAAAAGAGATCGACTCGATCGAAGGAGATTAACTAGAAGTTATAACTGTTTCTAATATCTCTCTTATGCTTAGAGTATGAGGCAGAAAACATATGAGAAAAGTGAAAAAAGTCACTTTAAAATTCTGGACCAAAGTTTAAACTTAATAAAAAAACTAACAACACGCTTTGAGAAAGGTTTTCTCCCCACATAGCATCTCTACTTTATCCTTTGGTTTACCTTAGACACTTATAAAAAAGCTTTGACGGCCCGGGGACGCAGAAAGTCATAGAAAGTAATTTAGGCTTTACCACTGGTTCGGAAAAAGCCTCTGTCCTGGGAAGAATCAGCAAGAAATATTTATACAAATAAGTATGAAAACATTTAGAAACATCATGATTTTCAGAATTTCTTTGAGGAAAAACGCAATAAACGATTTTGAATGCGGAACCTCGTGATCAGTAATCGTGTTGACGACCACTGGAACAACAAGGCAGTCAAATAGTGCAGGTGCGCGACTATCCTTGAGGATCAAGATGGAATTTGTAGTGAATAAAATGTGTTTTTTTTTTAATATGATTATTTGACTGCAAGGCATTACAACGGTATTGCCGATGTTTGAACAGACAGTTGTGTCTTCTTTAACCTATTTAAGTAACCTATTTATAAAAGTCAATTGTGTGAAAAAGTGTTATTCATTAATAACTATTTGAATAAAACTGTTAAATGCTGCCTTATAATTGAAGTTTTTATTCTATGCTCTTAACACTATTTACAATCTATGTGTTCTATGCTAATAATGTTTTAGAAGTTTTCACGTTATGTTTTTCTTTGCTGCCGACCACGTGACTCGACTAAACCCGACTTGCGTGCGTACCACTATTTATAGCAGGATTATAGTGCCCAAGTGTATGCGCAAGCACAGGTGCACTCTCTATTTCCTCACTCTCATAGTCCGATGGGACGGTAATTTGACACGACCGGAGATATATCAGGCGCAGGATGGTGCAGAGTGTGAATGAAATACTATGCCGTGCCTCATATCTTGTCCTGTGCACATGGCTAGTCTTCGTTAAAAACTGGCTGCGGTGACCGGAATACGGTCTGGAGGACATTATAAATAGGCTTTTGTTAAGCTAAACACAAATTTAGCATTTACCATATAACATCAAACACAGGGCGAATTTTTCGATACATTAAGTGAAAATAGCTTGTTAACTGGAAGATACAATCAATGCTTTATCATAATACTAGCAGGCTTATAAAAAAAATATTCTATTATTTTTTAAATACGTAAAGAAAATTGCAAACTCTTTTTTTTTTAAATTCAAAATACCTACTTATTTATGTATTTACTTAATCTCTAACGAAAATCGTAAACGAAAAACCGATACAATTGGATTATTTTCAAAGCAGTAAGTAAAGTATTCTAGTTTCTACATATGAACTGCTGAGTACAATTTCGTTATCTCATAAACTTAGATCAATAAAGAAGTTTAAAATATTAATTTTTCTTCGTTATTCTGATAGTCGTAAAACAGATAGTATGTACTGTGCTTGTAACAAGTGATGCTGTATAATGAGTTTGTGTTCTTTGGGAAACAAATAAACTTCTTGACATGAACGTAAACAGCGCTAACTTATGAATCAAACATAAGCATAAGGTCTCTCTAGACGCGTGCACTTTCTGGGCAATTTTCGTCCTGTCAACCAGACCGACCTGCGGGAACAAGTGGTCCGTCTATTTAAGTCGTCAAAAAGCCAATTAGCACTGAGTGTATATTTTCAACCGACTACAAAAAAAGGAAGAACAAAGAAAAAACAAAGTTCTCAATTTGACTGTTTTTTATGGGTGTTGCCTCGGAACTTTTTTCTAGGTGAATCTATTTTGATGAAAATTTTTTTAATTTGAAAGGGAGAATCTCATGTGGTCTCATCATCAAGATTTGATCAAGATCTGACCAGTAGTTTTTGAGTTATCCTTAATAATGCGTATTTAATTTACTTCGACTACATTGATCATGTTCTCATTTTATTAATATTGAAGTCGGTTGCACAAAACTTTTAATGTTACCACTTGTTGTGTACTAAAACCACACGAAATCAATATTCGATTTCGTGAAAATTTGTGTACTTTCTATTATTTATGAGTATCACCGAGTCTATACATAAAAGTTCTCGACGCTGAGGTTGAGGACGACGACGAGGAGGTTGATAGTTATGACTTATGAAAATGTAATGGTATTCAACAGTTTGATTTTCAGACTGAAAATAATAAATTGCGCAAATGATGTTAAAGCGTAACGATCGTACGCGCATATATAGAAGCACTTGCTCGTTCGATGTAAATTATGGATCTAACACTAATACGATAATTATGGTAGCAATAGACTTGAAAAACTTTTTGGAACTATATTATATTAAGATTTTTGCACAAATACTAGCTTTGCGTAAAATTTGGGCAATAGTTATTAATTACCTGGTACTCTACTACGCCACGCTGTTGTCGTGTCGTAATCAATGGTATTAAACTTTGATAGCAAGGACCTAGACCTATATAACCGATATAGTTCCTGCTAGACACATGCTTCCTCTCAATTCTGAGAGGGTTATAGAGTAGCAAGTTGGCCGCGCTGTTCAATTGCGTGTTGGCAGACTTCACATGTTCTCTTAATTTTTTATGTTTCAGATATGCAGGTTTCCTCGCGCTAACTTATTTTACCAGTGAGTATATAGTAAATCTGTACTTAAAATTGCAATTAACAATTTTATTGCTGTGGGCGATGATCCTACGAGCGCTTAGATCCTGAATTGAAAGTGATTTTTATACGAAGAAATATTCGCATCAATAAAAATAAAAAATGATATTCTAAAATCATATTATCGAAATTCAATTAAGACATTTTTTAAATAAATCGTTAATTGTATTTTCCTTATATGGTTAATAAATTTTTATTTGTGAAGCTTTTGGATTAATATTTTTAATAAAATAAATTATATTATTCAATATTATAAATAGAGTTTCTAAAAATTTCTTAGAAACATTGAAGCAGACGCTAAACAAACAAACATTAATTGCATACTTACGTGCAAGTTTAGTATGTGTTAACTCACAAAAACTGCACAAAATACACAGTACAATAATAGAATAGATTCTATTATGTAAAATCATTTTAATCTTTTTTGTTATTTGTGTGTCGCAATTAAAAGTAACTTCACGACTGCGCCCGGCGTTGAGTATAACTGCTTTATATCTTCTAAGTAATTAGATATTAGTGAGCCTTCACAGCTGACATTGTACGCCAACAACCGGTTTCATAATCGGACCTTATCAAAGAAATATATTTTTTGACCACTTGCTTGTAGTGTGACTAAAAGCTATAGTGAAAAATCTTAAAAACAGTCATTATAGTTAAATCCCAAAAAAAAAACTGACAGTCGTAGGACTGCACGTCAGAAGTGAAAACTTCTTAGCTTTACAAACTTGTAAACATTATTTTTGTGATGTTAAGAAAAATTTTTAGGGAGTATTTTAATCAATGTTTTAATATTGTAATAAAATTTTCATTAATTGCGTTGTTTTACATAAAAACAAATCTATAAATACATATATTATATAAAATTGATATGTATATCAATTTTATAAAATTTTATCAGTGGGATTTTCATCAATACTTTCATCAACTTTATGTAGCTGGGCGTGACCATCACGCGAGTTAAGTGCTTTTTCCTCATCTTAAAGTGGCCAACGTGCCTAAAAAGTTTTCACATCAAAAAAATATTGTAATTAGATATGGTCGTTGTAACCCAGGTTGTGACCTAAGCGCTCGCTGTAAATTTCACAATACGCGAGCAATCTGGGTTCGATTCTCACCAGAACCAATATTTTTTTATAATTGCAATTTAAGTGCAGATTTACCATGTGTTTGGGCAGCACGGTGGACATTTCCTTGATTTAACACCATCCCAGAAATAAGACACCTGTACCCAGGAGTGACATGTACAATGGCTGCAAATTTCCTTTTACTTAAATATGTAAAAAACCGCCTTTTGTTTTATTCTCTGTATGTTTCATAGGTTAATTGTTTTCTTAGTGTACAATGAAGGGTATTGTATTGTACTGTATCTTTTTGTCCACCGAATGTCGCACGTTTACTTTGTTCTGGACAAATATGTATGTAGCGGTAAATGGAGGTAACCCTGGCCCTAAAATGTTTTTGTTTATTATCGGAATTTGAGGATTGAATTACAAATATAGAGGATGAAGAATCTAATTCAATAACATGCCTTTCATATTATTAATAATTATTATATTTTTTATGGTTATTGCTTAAAAAACGGGAACTCGAGCATCAAAGTTTATTCCTGGCGATTAAATTCTATTTTTTAATCTCGATCAATTTATAGTATATTAAAACTCCATTCGAGGAATTTAATTAAGCATTTCATGTATGCGTATGTTTTTGGAGCATATATATTATTTCAAGAAGAGATTTTTAATAAATCTTTCTAGTGTTGCTTTGCCTACCTTCCTTGCTTCCGTGCATAGTGTCAGTGACTTATGTAACATAATTTTAAATAATAAATTAGACCTGTCTTTGCTACGGAGGCAAGTCAAACATAGCTGACACTCGGTCCCGGCAAAAATTTCGCACTGGAAATTAACCAATAAAACAGTGGGATATTCCGTTGGTACTGAGTGTGCAGAAAGATTTGTTTCACAATTTCCACAGTGACCAAGATCAAACTCGGCTTCTATATGTTTCGACTAAGAATTGTCGTCACTATCTCGCTAAGTATAGCTATTCAGCGATGAAACGCAGCCAGCGTTCTTGGTGCGATACCATGGGGAGTAGGACTGTATGACAATTAAAATTTTTAGTTTCAGTTTTTCTTTATTATAGTTTTTTTACTCAAAGGTTATTGAAGATAATTTTGTAAATAAGACTTTATTTACGTTATCCTAATTTTTATCAACAATATTAAAAACTATAATAATAATAAAAAAAAAAACCAAAACTAGAAACTTAAATATCATATAGTCCTACTCCCCGCGGTATCGTGCCACGAACGCTGGCTGCGTTTCCCCGCTGAATGGCTATACTTAGCCTTTGACCGAGGAAAGAATCAGCTCTCTTATCACCAGCAGCAACGACCAGCCGCGGATTGAGTTCGTTTAGGAACTTCACCGCACGTGGACCCCACGGACCGATAGTCTCTACAGCAAATGGCACAAATATGTAGTCATCTCTCAGAGACTCATATTTGCGCCACTTACTCAGTTCAGCTACCTCTGATACCGCCTCTAAACGAGGTACCCCTGATATGAGAGGCCGCCAGAGTGTCTACGCAAGTAGCATCCCACACTAGGGCTTTACCTCTCTCCCAAGGGACCAAAGTCATACCGTCGGGTCTCTTGCCATCATCTCTAAAAAAATGAAATATTGTTTTTTTTTAATTTTGTGTGAAACGTTTTAGTTAGATTTATTTTACACTATGTTTTAACAACGAAAATTTACTATTATAAAAGTTCAAGATGTTATTACAAATTATATTAAAACATTGTTTGTTCCAGTTGCAAGAAGTATCAATCAATATTCGCGAGTCCAACTTAGGCATAAAATGCAAATATTTTGTCTAACCTGACCATAAGCTTAGGCATTTATGTTAATTGATAAAACTTTTTAGGTTGTATATTAAGTAAGCTGTATTTCACTTTCAATTCTCAGTAAGTCAATCAGTTTTATACGTGGTAGAACCATGCTGCAGCTATATTAGTAGTATAGTTGTAGCACGAATGGGTCGGCTCGACCGGGGATGTACCACGCTCTCACAGAATGCCAGCGTAAAATATCAGCTTAACACTGCTGCGTTTCGTATGGTCAGTGTAGAGAACCGGAGACCTTTTTACTGGATAAGATGCATTCCATCTTAGTCCTCACGAGTGACAACGCATCTGCACGGGCCACAGCAACTACTTACCATCAGGTGGACTGTGTGCTCGTTTGTCACTCGATCCTATAAAAAAGAGTTAAAATACATGGTTATTTTGCAAAAACCGACACAATATGCAGAGATTCAAAATAAGTACTATAGGGAAATGGTGATGAAAAATTATTTGAAGAAATCTTAAACATTCTGTCCTTTTTATCTTTTAAATTCTAAATGCGTGGTAATGCATTACTTTAACTGATTTTACTTTACATTCATAACGGTCGATCAGAACAAAACTATGTCTGCTTGCAAATTTTGATATATAGGGGCTCCATTGCAGCTCCGCGTCTAGTTTTATTCCAAGAAAAATGGCGGTGTCGACAAAACTCAGTTTCACCCCATTTAAAATTACATTAGTATTTAATTGTTTGACAATTTGAGTAATTAATTTCATGCATTTCGTTTTAGTGCCGTTTAAATGCAAGTTAATAACGTAACAACATTAAACCAATTTACTAATTTGGATATAGCATTATTTATTTCATCATATTTTAATAATTGTCGTTTTCATTTTAAAAATTAATGAAGTGTCATCAGCAAATAATACTATATTATGGTTATCCCCTACTATGTAAGGTAAGTCATTTTTAATTAACTTTTGCACTTTTCTAATATATTTATTAATTTTTATGTATTTCTTTAATTTTTTTTCTACTGCATATAATCTTTGCTGCTTTTCTTGATGTGACATAATCATCACCCGTCAAATCGATTATTGTGGAGGGTTACAATGCTTAAGAAGATTCACATTCTATGAGCTCACCGAACAGACTTTGAGTTTGAAAAGCTTTCAAGTTATCTATGTATTGTTCTAATTGCACAATCTGTTTATTAGCCTCACTTAATTGGAACTGCAATGCAGCAATTAATCTGAGGGATTCCTTATATTCCTTTCTGTATTGGTCCAACTCATCGACTCTTCTCTGAAGTTGATCCCTTTCTTTTAAAACAAAAGTATGTTTTTTACGCAACTTAACCATATCACTTTATAGCTCAGTTTTTTTTAGCAATTATATTTATTATCTTCTTTTTATTGTCATCCCTATCTTTATACAACAGCTCACACCGCTCCTTTGACTCCTTAAATTCTTGAAGCTCAATTTAAAGTTGGTTCTCCAACTGGCGCACTCATAAGTTGCATGTATTCATTTTACTATTAAGTGTAAACATTGTTAGATTCATTTTACTATTAAGTACAAAAGAAAACAAAAAAAGAAAACCGAAGCAGCAGAGTAAGCAAATTTCTAGGTCTATGAGTTTATTTACAGATCTCAAATTAAATTATCATGTAAATCATTCAAAATTAAATCCAGAGCAACATTTACTTAAAGATAAATCTTAAAATATTAAAGGGATAACAAGAATAACACTTACAGTAAGTTTAAACGATGTTCCTTACAGCTGTCACCTTTGGTTGGAACATTATACACAATTTAATCAAAAAACATATGACTTTTACTTATTTTACAAATACAAATAAATTGTATTTAGCAACTGTAACTCAAAATTGAGGTGTATATTATCAATTTACAACGTGTGTCCGGGGTTGCCACAGAGTCAAAAAGAAACATTCAATCTAAACTTACATTTAAAGATTACATCAAGAAAACTATTAAGAAATAGAGCAGTTGAAGTTAAAATCACATACAATCATATATTCTCTCGTCTATTTTTTCTATATGTATTTTTTGAGGCTACTAATATAAATATAAGTACTTAAGTTATTTTATTTAATATATATTATAATTAATTATTTGTATTATGTTTATATATTTATACATTTAATATGTATATGTACAGAAGTACATATATATATATATATATATATATATATATATATATATATATATATATATATATATATATATAAGGTAATGTAATATATCATTCTACCTCACTATCTCTCCTGCTCTGTAAACTTATGACCACATTCATTACATTGAATTGCTTATGATTTTGCTTATAATTTATCTATTAGATTGTTCTTCTTTCCTTTTCTTCCAACAACAATACACCTACCATCAAGCAATATAAGGGAAACCTGTTATTGGCCATACTTTTAGTTTGTTACATTAGTGTTAATATTTACTATATACGCTGTTTGTTTTCTAAATAAATAAATATAAACTCAACGTGCCTGATAGGCTATTAGGTGTGAATTGAGGCTTCTGCGTCACTTGCTCTCGCATTTGCTCGAGCTACATGCCGCTGAAGGCCGCAATTCTCTCCATTAGAGGTCTAAATTTTTAGTCTAATTCTTGATCCGCTTTTTTTATCTTTGCTCAATTTCTAATACCTTTTCATTCGGAATCTCAAATACAAATGGTTCAATAATATAACAACAAAATATGAAAGCTAATCTATTTCATCGTTAAAAATGCAAGGTTGTACAAAAAAGTAGTTACTTTAATAATAATTACTAATCCTTAACGGTCTGAAACTATTTTTTTTCTTCATCTCGAATACAAAGGTATTTTAAATTAAAAGATGAAGTGTTTATTTACATATATTTTATTAGAAATCAAACAATCATTTTGTTTTCAAAACACCATTTCTTAATACATAAAACATTTTTTAACGAAAATATTTTTTTATGAGTAAAACAGTTATACAGTAAAGTATCTTTACAATAAAGTTCAAAAAGAGTATTTAAATTGGGAGCTCCTAAGCAACTTATATCTATGATAGTATTATTTTCATCACAAATATCTTGCACCCATTTAATTTTTTCACATCCTTTTAAAAAATCTTTTTATCTTTCAAATATGTTTTTATAATTCTGTGAATCTCTCTATAATCAATAAAGCCCTCATTTCATCGATACCCTCTGTGCTTTTCAATCCAGCCAATTTGTTTTTTCTCTTCAGGAGATGGTGAAGTGAATGGGTAAGGAGGTTTAATTAGGAATATATTGGTGTACTCTATAGTGGCTATAGCAAACTCCTTTATTATAAATTTATTTTTGCTATTTTTGAAGCCTTGAAAATCGACGATTATTGTATTGCTATTCATGATATTTTCTTAAAGATATTACTCAGTGGTTTGTAGTCGAATATACAGTCGTTTAATATCAAGCAATAAGCGGTTGTCTGATCTGGTATTTCTTGGTCTGTTTCGATTTCAACTCTCACATCGATCGAACCTTTTAAAGTTTCATGTTGTCTTGAACAATCAATTACAAATAATGGAGCCACGTCTCTGAACTCCTTTAAACCCATCAACGGATTGGACCCACGTCCATGATACGACTGTTGAAATCTCGCATACTGATCGTATAATAAAGTAAACTTATCTTCTGAAAAACTGACATTCAGCCCCTCATAAGGAAGAAGGAATATGATGAATTTAAAAAGACTCTTACATTTCGTACGAGATGTGACGCCTCATAATTATTATTAATAAATCATAATTAAATTCATTATAAAGACATTTAAAAATGTCATAGAAATTATATTTTAAACAATTAAAATGCAAATAATAAGCATAAAGTTCAAATATATTCAGTTGGAATATTGAATATTATAGTATTAGAAAACGCATAAATTGTCTCTAAAAATCTCTAAATTTATTAAAATTCTGCTTAAAATATTAAAAATGTATTAAATCAAATAAATACAAGTCGATTATATTTCAATAATAAAGAAAAATAACATTTGTAATATAATAGAAAAAATGGATCAAAATTTCTCAAGTTGATGAAGGTGTTCTTGTAATAATCAGAAAATTTCAAAGTTGATGAACGTGTTCTTGTAATGTTCCTTTATATAGGGGCGTTGCCGGAGACGCATACCCAAGGTTGTACATATATATGGGGTGGTCGGCTGATCGACTGCTAGTAGTAAGGTTTCACAATGACTAGACCTATATTAGGGACTTATGAAAGTAAGGTCTAACGAACCAAAGCATTAATATAGGTCTGTATGTTGCATAAGCATTATAATAGCAGGAGTTATGACTTGAAGTCCCATATGAATAAGACATACAATAGTATGGTCTATGAAATAAAGCAAATATATGGAAGGTCTCAAATATGTAAAAGCATTATATTGAAAGCAATGGGACTTGAAAAGGATTATTATAGTGGCGTGTAGGTTGCTTCGCAGCCTCCGAGACCGAGTTAAACTTGGACTCGCTAACCGATGTGTCCTAGAAATATCATCTTAGTGCCGGTGGTAAGCGGGTTTGTTGTAGCAATACGACTTGCCCGTAGACATCGCACACCCCTACCGTTTGTGGGCGGCGTCTTAGCGCATAGCGTTATGATACGTCGGCTATCTTTCGGATTAGGGTGAGTGTGTTTGGTAGTACTTTTAAGCGCAGCAAGCATACTCAACTCCATGTCTTAGTGCAATAGCGCTATGATACGTAGAGTTTTGGCTACTGACGTCTTAGTACCGTGCTACTATGATGCGTTGTTGGTATTATTAGTTAACAACATTATCAATTTTGTTACCAAAGTCGATAGGGATCATGTGGGTGTGTTGTGAGGGGGCGCCATCCGTATGATAGTTGCATTGATGCTTACTGCTACTTGCAGTATTGTGTCTTGTGATGGATCTGCGGAAGTACTGCACCTGATTCGATGCATCTTGTGGTTCTGGTCGATGGAGGTATGCGGGTGGTGATCTGCTGGGACTGTATGGGGGACCTTAGAATGGTGTAAGCCCGACGATAGTCGTATTGATGCTTGTTGCGTTCTGCAGCATTGCGTCTCTACGATGGTTGTTTGGCGGGTCGCTATTCTCAATGGCGCTCCCTGCGTCTTGATTCACAACCTAAGTAGCTTTGCACAAGTCGGGTCCCTTCATTGCGGGGCTGCAGACTGTCAGTCCTCCATGATGTTTTATATAACAACTTAATAATATATCTCTATAAACCACCACATTTGAAAGATTGAAGGCAACTTGTTGGTGGGTGAGACAAACATGATCGAAAAATGCATATACTCAACGTCATTGACACAAACCGTTTCTGATGGCGAATAATTACTATTATTTTATAACTGCCTATTGGCTATATCTGCCATTGTATTGGTTGGTGGAGCATATGTGTCGACCTTATGCGGGTGGTAGCTGGAGGGAGAATCTGAGGAGGCTCTCAAGGCTGCGGCCGAAAGTCGCGCAACGTGGGACCCCATTCCCTTGAGGTGAGCGGTAGACTCATGACACGCTCTGCGGCCAATTGGCCGTGCTGACCATGCAATTGGTGGTGATGCCTTACACTTACTTCACGTCTGCAGGAACGGCGGTTTGGCAGGTGGTGGCGCTCACGGAGAGCTTTTTATGGCCAGTGTGGCTATTGTTGCCTAACCCGTGTGACATACATTCACTGTGTCTGGATTTGATCGTATTATGTATGGCGTTTACACGCATTGACATGCGCGACTTTGGTCGATGTTTGTGCTTACGCACTATCAAGGGGCCAAGTCCTCTTTTACTGGTTCGCCAGTTATTTTGCTGTGGACTACGGTCCAGTTTCCAACTTAGGGTACCCTTCGAGGGGAGCGCATTAAAATGGTTGGCGCTCACCGTGCGCGGAGCCGTGTACCTCCTCCACATTTTTTTTAAATGTGGGAGAGCGAAGCCCTTGTATCTGGTATTTGATATAAATATTGTGAGCCTTTTCCAATCGGGAAGGGATTAATTAATAAGGAATTGATTCTTGTGAACTAGATACAAGTGGAATAGGGACAATTTATTGTTTTTAACTTTTTTGATCTCTGTCTTCGTGAACGGGGTTCTTTAGCTTATAAGACGCTACCAACAGCTTTCAATTGCTCTCGTGAATATTCATTCTTCCAAGATACACCTAAAAGAACTAAGTTACTATACAAACACAACGTAAATAAGTGTCCTTACTAAGACGATCACGCCATAAATTTATTAAACGGCCTATATTTAAACCTTTAGAAAGATCAAAATATACTGGTCACTAAATTAGATATATTTATATATCTTATAGTTATAGATTCAAAAACAAGTACAGGTATAAGTATAGAAGAGAGAGAAGAGAAGGGGAGGGGGGGGGGGGGTCGTTACAGTGACAATGATCAAACTCTGCCATTGATAATTTCGCGTTATGTTTGCGGTTGGTTTGCAAGGCATGGACCACAAATCGTTGTTTCTCTATTTGCGATGAAGTTTTTATAGACCATGTATGTTTACGTGTTTTGGGTAGCAATGGATATTCATATAAGTCCCAGGAACGGAATGCCAATGGAATAGCTCTATCTTTTTCTTAAAGTTTTAATAGGCTGATTCTTTCACGATCCTCGCCAAACAATTTTATTTATTATAATATCTTCTACAACTTCACCTGTATTTAACTTGATCGCATTAATATTTGTATTGCTTCGTAATAATACTAACTCATGTTTACAATTAATTACAATTTTTTCATAATCTTCTGCTAATCCTAATATCTTGTTCAATGGTACAGATGCGCAAAACGCTCCACCACTAGTATTGCTTGTTCCGCCAGTTGACCAGCCCCAAACTCGAGCACATTTGTATTCATTTTCATTTAAGGATAGATAAGATTTTATTGTAGTAGTGACACCAGCATTCTTATTTTATTTATTTCTACTCCATTAAGTTCATATCGTATGTCTTGAAAAAGAAATAGCATGGGATTATTGACAAAATGTACGTTTGATACCTTTTCTTTTGTGGTGCTGTTATAAACGTTAACCTTTCCCTCGATATATAAACTACTGAGTGAAGGTAGTACGTACAGGTATTGCTGATTAATAGGAATACGTATTTCGTCCCTTTTGTTAAAACTACTTACATGTGGTTTGTATGAATGATACTTAAACTTTTCAATGCTGTTATCGTCTGATGTTTGTTGAGATACGTTTAAAATATTCATTTTATCAAGCCAACTAGCTTAAGAAATTCTTTGTTAGACTTGGTAAGCTTCTTTTTTAGCTGAAGAGGTGTGCCTTTATGAGATCTTCTTTTAAAACTGGCTTGGGTACACGAAGTAGACGGGCTTTTATTGAAATTTATCATATTTTTTTTCGGAAATGTAAATACAGTTGTACTTCTTCACCTCGTAAATGTATCTCTTTATTCTCAGCGTTCAATAACTTTATATTAATAGCACTTATGGAACTTTGGTTAACAGGAAAATAAATCAAGTTTCTGGGTATTTCAATTATTCGTTAACCAGGTGGTACATTAGGTGCAAATTCAAAAATTATATGGCTTGCTTTCCCGTTGACAAATGAACCACTAACTACATCGCATTCAATCCGCACGATGGTTGTCGAAATAATACAGACAGGATACTTTGATTCAGTACTTATATTTAGCTCCGCGATGTTAGCACCTCATGTGCGGAATTTCGATTGACCAATTATACCATCTAAAAGGTCAGAAATTGGTCATAAAAGGTCAGTCGGTCTTATTAATTGGTCAGCGTTAGAATTTATTTTATTAAGGGTTAAAGTTTTTCAAGGTTATTGAGAAATTTTAGCACCTCATTCGCGAAAAAAATAAAAATTAAAAAATATGCACGATCGAGAAGCATTCGCTGATAATTGGTCAGCTTATAAAAATATTTGGTCAGTTTAATTTAATATTAAAAAAATTAAATAAGTTGGCATTGTCGTAACGCGCATGCTTTGGGACGGTTAATTGTAACTCAATCTACTTTTAAAACTCTTCATCTATCATGTGGGAAGTCATGGAATGTAAACGGCAATTAAATTTTGTTTTGTTTAGTTAGGATTAATTTTTTCAGTTATTATATATTGCTATTTAACTTTGCTAAGAAATGGAGAAACTTTCGGTGTTTTAAGCAGCCTTGTATTAATATATTTTAGAGTATTAATATAAAGTTATAGTTGAAAAACTTAAATTATAATAAATGTATTTTAGAAATTAATTTTCATGGTAATTTTATATGTAAATAAAATATTTCAAATTTAAAAAAAAGACCGGCCAAGTGCGAGTCGGACTCCCGCAGCGTCTGTAGGCATATAAGTTTAAAATTATTAAAAATATTTTTATTGCATGATGTAACTAAAAATTTATGCTTTTCGCAATTTTTCCTTTATTTGTGCTATAAAACGGTGCTTTGTACCAAATTTCAAGATTCTGAGTTCACGGGAAGTACCCTGTAGGTTTTGATTCCCTTGCGAATGTCGAAAATTTGCGCCATAAACGGCTGTACTTTTTGATTGTGTTGGCTTAGAAGTTTGATTTTTTCACAGCTCGAAGGGACAGTAGACTTGAGTATTTGAAATGAATTTCAGCTTGATACCTCCCCGAGAAAAAGGGTCTTGACAGACAGACAGAGAACAACAAAGTGATCCTATAAGGGTTCCGTTTTCTCTTTTTGAGGTACGGAACCCTAAAAATCATGTTTATATAAAATTATTATAAAATAAGCTAGTTAACTATCATCCCCAAATCCCATGCATGCACTTTCACCTTCACGTAGTTTAAAAAAATATCCTATTTACTTTCTCCACTATTATATATTTGATAGAAGAAGTTTAGTTAAGTTTTTTTTTCCTTAAATAAATATCCCCCCCTCCCCTCCATCACGTTCATAGTAAAGAGCTGTGCGTAAGTGCTCACTGCCCTGATACAATTAACCGTTCTAAAGCATGCGCGTTACGACAATGCCAACTTATTTTTTTTTAAATATTAAATTAAACTGACCTAATATTTATATAAGCTGACCAATTATCAGCGAATGCTTCTCAATCGCGCATATTTTTATTTTTTATATTTTTCGCGAATGAGGTGCTAACATTTCTCAATGACCTTGAAAAACTTTAACCCTTAATAAAAATGTTTCTAACCCTGACCAATTAATAAGATCAACTGACTTTTTATGACCAATTTCTGACCTTTCAGATGGTATAATTGCTCAATCGAAATTCCGCACTTGAGGTGCTAACATCGCGGAGCTCTTATATTTGCTTTCATTGTTTCCATACCAAAGCCTAAAATTTTACCCAGTGTAAAAAGTGTAAAGTAAAGTGTATAAAAATATTTGTTTTCAATGTATTATTGTTACAAGTTAGTTTTAGTACAGCGTTCTTAATATATTTTTTTTAGATAATCACAAATATCTAGAAGCTCGTAAGATCCTTCAGGAATTTCGATCATTTAATTTTCACCATAATAAAATTTATTGTTTCTTTCATCTATATTGGAAATAGAATTGAAAGTTGAAAAATATAAAAGACCACGTTCGTAGTCTCCTTGTATTTCTATTGTCGATAAATAGTTCGTTGATAAAGAGGCTCCTGTCCCAGCTATATAGACACAGTGAAAGACATTTTTATACTGATAAGTTTATTTATTTCATACATTATATAATTGCTTTTTCCAGTAATTCTTCAAAAATTTTAGACAAAGATGTCCACAGTTTGTAGCACCAAACGCTTGATGTCGCGCATAATTATAGTTAATAGGTAATTTATGCATATATTTAACTAATTATAACGGGGGCTTTAAATTACCAAAACTATCATAATATTCTACGTATTTATTGTGCTTTACAAAGGCTACCTAATGCGTTCCAGGATTTCTGTAGCTATCCAAATTCAGTATTCCACATTCTATCTTTCTCAGTTTCAAAGGTAAATTATTTCTCATGAAAACGCCGCGAAAGTATGGAATGTCACTTGCATGTTCTAATATGTCGAGATTAGTGAGTGCCCGTCTGGGTAGCCATTTAATTAGTTTTTTGAGGGGTTAAGATATAAACCTGCTCCTTGCTTATGAGGTTTAATATATAATCCTTTTTCTAGAGCAACGGCTTCCATCATTCTGTTGTGTCTTTCAGATTCCTGAAGACCCTTTTGTGCTGCTTTTGAATCATTAACAGCTTTTGCTATACCCGCTGCTCCACCGGCTAATGATCCTATAGCTGACAATCCTGAAAATATGGGAATAAGTGGTAAAAATCCTCCTTACTTTAGAAGAGGAATACAACGGAATAAACTTATTCCTTTTTTATTACTAAATATTTTCTTTGCAGCTGGATTTTAGTTTTTTCAACTGAGACTGTATTTTTATTATCCACTACTTAAATGCTTTTATAACGCTCCCCGCTCGAATTTTCGCTTTCATCGCATTTTTGACTATCCATGAGGCAATTTTTTCTCCTTTCCTAGCATCTTCTGATTTCAACCTCCTCTTAGCCATTTTCAAAAGTTCTAAATCCGCTTTTTGTCGAGCGCCCGAATCTTTGTTAGTGTAAGCAATATCACGGAGCATGCACGCTTCATCCAATTTGTTTATCCCACGATCGCCTTTGAGTAACCGTTTTTGAAGTTTAGTTCCGGGGCCGCAAAATTGATAGCCGGGTAAATGTAACTCAAACGTTAAATTGTCTATTACTTTATTAATTATACCACTGCCTTCCTTCATCGATAAGTATAAAATGACATTATTAAGTAATAATACGTTATTTATATACCTAAACCACTAATTCCCTTTAATCCACCCAACTATTTTCTTCATCACTCAAACCTAACCATGTTACTAAAAGCTTATTTCCTTTTCTTTTAATGACTTTTTCAATAAGATAAAGGTCTGGAAATTTAGTTTTTTATAATTCGTAACCGTAAAAAGAGCCTAGAATTTTTTGATTGTGTTTGTCTTCTATTTAATAGGTTTGAGGATTGGTTTGGTTGACTATAACGATACGAAATATTTCTGTAAAGCAACTAGGGGTGTAACCTTTGTAAAAATCTCCTTTGTATTTGCTTATACGAACGTAATCGCCAGCGTGAAATGCCGGTCCTTGACGTATCTTAGGCTTTTGAGACTTCTTGATGTTTGACATAACTAAAATGGCATTTTAATCATTAACGTTTATAGGCTTGAATTTTTTAATGCGATGTAAAGTATTATTATACCGCTTTACAACAAAATCGAAATTATTTTTGAACCATTGATATCGTTTGCATAGACTGAATATTTTGTGAAGGTGAGTTTTTAAGGTTCTTATTACTCGTTCTACAATGGAGGCCATTAAAAAATCATTATAAAACTCTGTACCAAGATCTGTTTGTAAATTTTTAGGTTTTCGTCTTGATTCAGATAATAAACTTTGCATCGCATTTTTGACACAATTTTTATGTTTCGTTTTCAATGGTCTAACCCATACGTATTTTGATAGAGCATCAATTACTACTAGAACATATTTATATCCTTTATTAAACGCGGAATATTTTTGAAAATAAATCAGGTCAGCTTTATGACTCGCTCTACAAAGCGTCCCTTTAAGGGAGGAGTCAGTGCCACATAGGCTAACAGAATTACCATCGCAGAAGCTAAATAAAACAGCAGGGACCGGCGGAAAACCAGTGCTGAGCATAATGCCCAGCGAATACCGAGTCTGTTCCCGTTCTCTCACATTTTATAATAATGGTACTTACTTAATTTGTTTATTGTACATGGCTCTTTTTTATTAAACATTGATTAATGTTTGCCGTTACAATCTATTAAAGTTTACACTGAGCACAGGTCTCTCCCATAGATTGCCTCATAAGGGGTATATTTACCATAGTTGCCACGCATGGCAAGCGGATTGGCAACCACAGTTTTTTTTATTTTTAATCGTTATTAGGATGGCGTTATTGCCCATCTCCTGATTTATTTTTCTTTGTCGCCTATTACGACATCCTCGGGATAATATGGGGTAGTGGATATTCTACACCGCCACTACACGGTAACAGTAACTACACTGGCTGTAACTAATGACAGGCAGTTATAAATGAATGAATGAAAATAAAACAAAGGCATGAAAAATAAATAATTATATTAATTATAAATAATAATCTACTCATGATGGTATAGGTACATTAATTAGTTCTTCATAAGGAACGGCAAGAAAGAATTTTTCGATTGTTCTAATGGCCAGTTCAACGGCATAGTCTACTATTGGTTTTCCAAATTCTTCAGAGACAGTTCTCCAGTTTTCATTAAGGAACGCCAATACTGTGTCACCTATAACGATATGTAAAATGAGTTGGTACATTCAAAGAAAATGATGTCATATTTTATTTCGGTTTTTTCGGCACTTAATTACTTAACTAATGATATTTTAATCCCTATTTGGAAGTTCTTATAATGTGAGCTATTTTTGAATGTCCTAGTTTCAACGTGGTTTCAAGTTTTAAGATAATTCTATTTTTGTCTAACATATAGCAAAAAATGATGTTATCGATTCCAAATCAGTTTTATACTTGTATGATGTGTAATTGGATATTAAACACAGGATAAAGTTTTCATTAGTATCGATTTGGCAGTTAGTTAATAAGTAGAATGGACCTTACAAAAAGGAAGTCGATTGTGAGGGAAGACTGATAGCATCCACACCGATTTATATTTCATACATTCATAATTCTTAAAACAAATTTTTGCTTCACGTATAATACGTATCTATGTGATAGTAAATGATATTTTGAGGATAAAAATAAATATTCGGGATTTATTGTATTGTAGCTATAATATAAACCACTTAATTTGAAGTACCTTATTATGTCAAGAAGTATATCATATATTATCAGAATCAGTTCGATTTGCTAGTTTGCCATGACATTACAAGGCTGCAAATATCTGATTCAGTTTACGTAATTGCTACCTAGCTTCTTATTTTCGGTAGTATGAACTCTTGGTAAAGATAGTTCTGAATAATAAATTTGGCGACAGTGAACAGGCAGTGACTTGACAATGAAAGCATTTGGTACACTATTGTATTTGCATTGGAAAACAAATTCGAAGATTCAGACAACTTTATATAACATTTAACTTTATATAAATTATAACGAAAGCGTGAAAGTGCCGGCTTCACTACTCACCAATACATTAGTGTAGTACAAAATAAAGTGACTCTTGGCACTTTATTTTATGCCAAAGTGGACCGTAACAACTCTTTCACCGAATGCATTCCTAATAGTGCCAACTTTATAAAGGTCTTAGTCCAGTAGAAGACTTAAAATAGTAAATATTGTAACACAAATTAATTCATTTATGGCATTAATTTAATTATTAAAAGTTGAATATAATCAATATTAAACTAAGCCAAGGATCAACGTGATTTCATGTAATCGAAACATCCGAAGGTCAATGTCTATCTAAACGAATAAGTTTAAACGTACATTATATACAATTTACTGTAATATTCGTTACGTTTACAATTATATAGAATGTGTAGAAACAACATGCGATAGATATACTTAAGACTGTGTAATAAATAAATTTTAGATTTCTATCCAAATTGATTGTCGAAATAAAAATAATAAATATGTGTAAAAATTTACACACTATACTTACTTAATTGTTTACTTTCTTTGAAAAGATTTTGTAAGTCAAACGTTACTCTATCTCCGTAGTCGAATGAATATTTATAGCTTCTTAAACCAAAGTGGTTCACTCCGTTATTGTCTTTTATGTATTTTGTATTAATATCAACCTTCATTCTCAGATTTGCTAAAAAATAAAGTGAAACAATTTGTTAGCTATGTATTAATTAAGCTTTTGTTCTTTTAATTATTTTATAGTAATTGCAATAATAATAAATAAATAAAATATAAAATAAATATAAAATAATAAAAAAAATAATAAGAAAGTATATATTCTTATATTTCCTATGAAATATCTCTTAAAAACCTAACAAGTATTAATTTCAAGTGCTCGTAACCTAAAATTTCAAGTGCGCTGTTTGATAATAATGACAAAGTAGACAATTTTCCAAAAAGAAGGCAAACATAAAATAGTCCACTTTGCAATCCTAACCACTTTTTATAAAACTGAATGAGAAATAATATTATACACAATTTTATAAGAATAAGTACACAATTTTAATCGAACAAGAAAAGATAGTTGCCAAATAAAATTACTTGTCGTAAACAAAATCATAGATAATATTACGAACAATATTTGATTAAGGCTCCTTTAACATATTGTTCATTTTTTTACGTGGTAGAGCCATGCTGCAGGCATATTATTACTGGTATAGCTGTAGCACGAATGGTTCGGCTCGACCGGGGAAGGACCACGCTCTCACAGAATACTAGCGTTAAATAGCAATTTGACGCTACCGTGTTTCGTATGGTGAGTGTAGAGAAATGGAGACCCATTTTACTAGAAACAAGGCATTCCATCTTAGTACCTCACGTGGTACAATGCATCTGCATTTTGATTCGTAATCAAGGATAAGATGTAAATGTCTATGGGCCACATCAACCACTTACCATCAGGTGGACTGTGTGCTCATTACAATTATCCTATAAAAAATCCTAGCTGTATATTAGTAATAAATAAACACGAACTATAACAGTCAATGTATTTTCTATTAGACATCAGAAAACATAAAATTACTTTTAATATTGCTGGTTGGTAAGACTCTTTTTCTACCTAGAAGAAGGAGTCCGTCAGAACTCTACCCTCCTCCTATCTATTCCTTCCGTCAAATAGCAGTGCCTGCACTGTGGTCTTCCAGTCTGAAGCGTATGGAGAGTCAGTTTTACTAGAGACTGTAAAGCATTCCATCTTAGTCCGTATCTATAGCCTTCTTTTTTTTAAATTGATTTCAGGTTTCTATCGGTAGCGATAGCCACTTAGCATCAGACAGACTGTAAATACACTTGTCGATTCAGTTTGTTAAAAAAAAAGAAGTCTATTCTTAAAAGGTTGTACTCGTAATTTAATACATCGTTTAACTCATCCCCTATTTTATATGTATACTTACTCAATTTTATCTTTGCATCACCCTCGCCATTAATAGGGAAGAGTAAGATTTTTCCGACGGCGTCGTAAGCTCCTTTGATGGTCAAATTACAGTGAAATTCTAACACAAAGTGACGTTTCTCAAGCTCTGATCTGAAATTAAATAGGATCCGGGGTTTTAATTTTGTTAAATGATCAATATCCTTAAGTATTTCCCAGAATATGTACTATACGATAAAATATTCCAATTTCGCAAATTTTTGACAAGAAAAATATTTTTAATTGTTTTTTACAATTTAATACTCGCGAGGCAGAGTAAAATCTTTATATATAAAAAGTACGTGTCACGTTGTTTGTCCGCGATGGACTCCTAAACTACTGAACTGAATTCAATGAAATTTTTGGTCAATGTGCAGTTTGGTCCAACTTAAAAGATAGGATAGCTTACATCTCAATTTATAGCCGCAATACAATATTATTTTATTGAAAATTATTTGTCTATTAATTGACAGTCACAATTATCTATTAGCTCCAAACGATTCTGTCAGATGACGATATCTGTTGACTGGATTGAGTAAATATTTAATAGATGGCGCTATGTTAAAAATGCAAACGTTTAATTTAAGCTACAATTTAGTAGTATAACCACCACGTGTTGCTGTAACTATTCAACAAATGGAACCGATTAAAAAAAAATTTGCAGAGTATGTGCAGTTTGGTCCAACTTGAGAGATAGGATAGTTTTTATCCCGATAAGTGACCCTCAATTTTTTTATTGCTATTTTCAGGAGTTTTTTTAGGAAAGCAATTGGTCGTTCGGAAAGGGCAGAAGAACGTCTGCCTGGTCAACTAGTAGACTATAAACCAAGGTAAGAAACTGGTTCCAGCTTTTGAGGTTAATTAAAAATATAACTCACGGTTTTTGTCGACAAATATGTAATATATTCTCCGACGGAAAATCTGATGTTTATTAATTAAATCATTTCGTAAGTGTTTTTTATGTAAGAAGTATTATATATACACACACACACACATACACATATATATTTTAGATCCACATATATATATATATATATATATATATATATATATATATATATATATATTTTATGTATATGATGTGTTAACACACATTATAATTATATTCTTGTATACAATAAGGTATACAAGGTTGAAGTTGAAGTTAAAGTCCAAATGTTTCAAGCATCACAAGAAAAATAAACCAATTAATATATTTTATGCTTGTTTTAATACCACGCATATAATGTTATTTTATATAAAATTCTCGAATATTAAAACAATATATTTTTAAATATTAAGGATATTCGAAACCGGGGTGCATCGCTAGTAAAATATAAAAAAATCGTCATAAATTATTTTGAATGAGTGAGTGTGAGAGTGATAAAAATATTTATTATGAAAAGACTCACATAACATTGTCGACAATACACTTCCTGAAGCCGGTTACTTTTCCTTGATAGAATGTCACTTTCAGCCCACTGAGAGGAATTGACAACTTTTCGATAGTAAAAGGGTCTAGCGGAGGGACTCCAAGATTCGGCATGCCTTTGACGAATTCTGGAATTGCGTCTTGGGTTGACTTGACCAAACATTCTCTGCTAGTTTCATTGCACGGGCGAATAAAGTCGGCTGAAAAAAATTAAAAATTAAAAACAAATTGAAATCATAAGTTTGAAGCCATTTTTTAATTAATTTCATTTTTCCTAGTTTAGTATATTTTAATTTATAATAACAACTTATGGTCCAGTTATTGCAACTACATAATAACACGTAACAAATACTTTCATTTCATCCATTAATAAAAAGAGATCGACTCAATCGAAGGAGATCAACTAGAAATTAAAACTGTTTCTAATAGCTCTCTTGTGCTAATAGTATGAGGAAGTAAACATATGAGAAAAGTGAAAAAATTGACTTTAAAATTCTGGACCAAAGTTTAAACTTAATAAAAAAACTAACAACACGCTTTGAGAAAGGTTTTCTCCCCACATAGCATCTCTACTTTATCCTTTGGTTTACCTTAAACACTTATAAAAAAGCTTTCACGACCCGGGAACGCAGAAAGTCATAGAAAGTAATTTAGGCTTTACCACTGGTTCGGAAAAAGCCTCTGTCCTGGGAAGAATCAGCAAGAAATACTTATACAAATAACGAGCACTTGCTCGTTCGATGTAAATTTTGGATCTAACACTAATACGATAATTATGGTAGCAATAGACTTGAAAAACTTTTTGGAACTATATTATATTAAGATTTTTGCACAAATACTAGCTTTGCGTGAAATTTGGGCAATAGTTATTAATTGCCTGGTACTCTACTACGCCACGCTGTTGTCGTGTCGTAATCAATGGTATTAAACTTTGATAGCAAGGACCTAGACCTATATAACGGATATAGTTCCTGCTAGACACATGCTTCCTCTCAATTCTGAGAGGGTTATAGAGTAGCAAGTTGGCCGCGCTGTTAAATTGCGTGTTGGCAGACTTCACATGTTCTCTTAATTTTTTATGTTTCAGATATGCAGGTTTCCTCGCGCTAACTTATTTTACCAGTGAGTATATAGTAAATCTGTACTTAAAATTGCAATTAACAATTTTATTGCTGTGGGCGATGATCCTACGAGCGCTTAGATCCTGAATTGAAATTGATTTTTATACGAAGAAATATTCGCATCAATAAAAATAAAAACTGATATTCTAAAATCATATTATCGAAATTCAATTAAGACATTTTTTAAATAAATTGATAATTGCTTTTTCCCTATATGGTTAATAAATTTTTATTTGTAAAGCTTTTGGACTAATATTTTTAATAAAATAAATTATATTATTCAATATTATAAATAGAGTTTCTATAAATTTCTTAGAAACGTTGAAGCAGACGCTAAACAAACAAACATTAATTGCATACTTACGTGCAAGTTTAGTATGTGTTAACTCACAAAAACTGCACAAAATACACAGTACAATAATATAATAGATTCTATTATGTAAAATCATTTTAATCTTTTTTGTTATTTGTGTGTCGCAATTAACAGTAACTTCACGACTGCGCCCTGCGTTGAGTATAACTGCTTTATATCTTGTAAATGAATAGACATTAGTGAGCCTTCACAGCTGACATTGTACGCCGACAACCGGTTTCATGATCGGACCTTATCAAAGAAATATATTTTTGACCATTTGCTTATAGTGTGACTAAAAGCGATGGTGAAAAATCTTAAAAACGGTCATTATAGTTAAATCCCAAAAAAAATGTCAGTCGTAGGACTGCACGTCAGAAGTGAAAACTTCTTAGCTTCAGAAACTCGTAAACATTAATTTTGGGATTATAAGAAATATTTTTAGGGAGTAGAGAGAAATAATTTTTATCAATGTATTAATAGAGTAATGAAATTTTCATTTATTGCGTTGTTTTACATTAAAACAAATTTATAAATACATGTATTACATGTATAAAATTTTATCAATGGGATTTTCATCAATACTTTCATCAATTTTATGTATCTGAGCGTGACCGTCACTCGAGTTCGGTGCTTTTTCCTCATCCCAAAAGTGGCCAACGTGCCTAAAAAACTTCCTACATCAAAAACATTTGTAATTAAATATAGCCGTTGTAACCCAGGTTGTGACCTAAGCGCTCGCTGTAAACTTCACAATACGCGAGCAATCTGGGTTCGATTCCCACCATAACCAATATTTTTAATAGCAATTTTAAGTGCAATTTACCATGTGTTCGGACAGCATGGTGGACGTTTCCTTGATTTAACACCATACCAAAAATTAGACACCTGTACCCAGGAGTGACATGTGCAAAGGCTGCAAATTTACTTTACTGAAATATGTAAAGAAATCGCCTTTTGTTTTATTTTTGTATGTTTCATAGGTTATTTGTTTTCCTAGTGTACAATGAAGGATATTGTATTGTATTGTAACTTTTTGTCCACCGAATGTCGCACGTTAATTTTGTGCTGGACAAATATGTATGCAGCGATGAAAAGAGGTAGCCCTCGCCTTAAAACGTTTTTGATTATTATAGGAATTTAAGGATCGAAATAAATTAATAATAAATAAATAGATTCATATTACCGAAAATTATTATATTTTTATGGTTATTGCTTAAAAAACGAGAACTCGAGCGTCACCGTTTATTCACGGCGATTAAATTCTATTTTTTAATCTCGATCGATTTATAGTAATTGAAAACTCCACTCGAGGAATTTAATTAAGTATTTCATGTACATATGCGTATGTTATTTTGGCATAAACGAGTATATAATTTCAAGAAGAGCTTTTAATAAATCTTTCTAGCGTTGCATTGCCTACTTTCCTTGCTTCCGTGCATAGTGTCAATGACTTATATAACATAATTTTAAATAATAAAGTAGACCTGTGCTTTGCTACGGAGGCAAGGCAAACATAGCTAACGCTCTGACCCAGCAAAAATGTGCCACTGGAAGTTCACCAACAAAAACAGCGGGATATTTCGTTGGTACTGAGTGTGCAGAAAGACTTGTTTCACAATTTCCACAGTGACCAAGATCAAACTCGGCTTCTATATGTTTCGACTAAGAAATGTAGTCACTATCTCGCTATAAGGAATGTGCTCCCTATAAGGTGTGTGCGTGGGTGCGTGTGTGTGTGTGTGTGTGTGAGTGCGTGCGTGTGTGCGTGCGTGTGAGCGTGCGTGCGCGTGTGTGTGTGTGTGTTTGTGTGTGTGTGTTTGTGTGTGTGTGTATGTGTGTGTGTGAATGTTTGTGTGTGTGTGTGTGTGTGTGAATGTGTGTGTGTGTGTGTGTGTGTGTGTGTGTGTGTGTGTGTGTGTGTGTGTGTGTGTGTGTGTGTGTGTGTGTGTGTATGTGTGTGCGATGTCACTCGTGAGGACTAAGATGGAATGTCTCTTATCCATGAATATGTGTCTCCGGTTCTCTACACTCACAACACGAAACACAGCAGTGTTAAACTGCTATTTTACGCTGCTATTCTCTGAGAGCGTGGTCCTTCCCCGGTCATCGTCCATTCGTGCTACAACTATACTACTAATAGAGCTGCAGCATGGCTCTACCACGTATAAAACTGACTTACTGAGAATTCAAAGTGAAATATAGCTTACTTAATATAAAACCTAAAAACTTTTATCAATTAACATAAATGCCTAAGCTTAAGGTCAGGTTAGACAAAATATTCGCATTTTGTACACAAGTTTGACGCGCAAATATTGATACTCCTTTCAGCTAGAACAAGCAATGTTTTTATATAAATTGTAATACCATCTTGTACTTTTATAATAACAATTTTTTATTGTTAAAACATAGTGTAAAATTAAATCTAACTAAAGCGTTACACACATTATTAAAATAAAACTATAATAAAGAAAAACTAAAACTAAAAATTTAAGTTGTGGTACAGTCCTACTCCCCATGGTATCGCATTAAGAACGCTGGCTGTGTTTCCTTGCTGAATAGCTATACTTTGACTTTGAGCTAGAAAAGAACCAGCCCTCTTATCACTAGCACCGACGACCATCCGCGGATGCAGGTCCTTTAGGAACGTCACCGCACGTGGACCCCCACGAACGATAGTCTCTACAGCAAATGACACAAATATATAATAATTTTTCAAAGGTTTACTTAATTCAGCTACCTCTGATGCCGCCCCGGCTCTAGACGAGGTACCCTTGAGACGAGTGGCCGCAAGTGTCAACGCAAGTAGCATCCCACACTAGGGCTTTACCTATCTCCCAAGGGACTAAAGTCATGCCGTCGCGTCTCTTGCCATCGTCTTTATATATCTCGTAAGGCTCTAAAATCGAGGGAACATTTAAAGAGGCAAGAAGAATGAATTCCTTTAAAGAACCGTGACTGGAAAGCCTGCCTGCACTTCTCTTACATGAAAGTCCGTGGAGCCCAAACTATTTGACGCTGCTACCACAGGGTTTTTTTTATAGGATAAGGGTGACAAACGAGCACCCAGTCCTCCTGGTGGTAAGTGGTTGCTACAGCCCATAGACATCTATATGTATCTGCGATTAAGAATCAAAACACAGATGCGTTGTTGCCCGTGAGGACTTCATAGTCCTCACGGGCAACAACAATAGAACAACAAAGATAGAATACCTCGTTTCCAGTAAAAAGGGTCTCCGGTACTCTACACTCACCATATGAAACACAGCAGCGTTAAGCTGCTATTTTACGCTGGTATTTTGTGAGAGCGTAGTCCTTCCTTGGTCGAGCCGACCCATTCGTGCTACAACCATAATATAGCTGCATACGTGATGAAGTTGAAAAACTTGCCGCTCCTAGACGGATTCCCCGTCAAGCAATGATTACTATATTCCTAATAGCGAGATAGTGACTACATTTTTTAGTTGAAACATAAAGTAGCCGAGTTTGATCTTGGTCACTGTGGAAATTGTGAAACAAGTCTTTCTGCACACTCAGTATCAACTGAATATCCCGCTGTTTTTGTTGGTGAACTTCCAGTGGGACATTTTTGCCGGGTCAGAGCGTTAGCTATGTTTGTCTTGCCTCCGTAGCAAAGCATAGGTCTACTTTATTATTTAAAATTATGTTACATAAGTCATTGACACTATGCACGGATGCAAGGAAAATAGGTAATGCAACGCTAGAAAGATTTATTAAAAATCTCTTCTTGAAATAATATACTCGTTTATGCCAAAAAAACATACGCATATGTACATGAAATACTTAATTAAATTCCTCGAATGGAGTTTTAAATTATTATAAATCGATCGAGATTAAAAAATAGAATTTAATCGCCGTGAATATACTTTGACGCTCGAGTTCTCGTTTTATAAGCAATAACCATAAAAATATAATAATTTTCGGTAATATGAATCTATTTATTTATTATTAATTTATTTCGATCCTTAAATTCCTATAATAATCAAAAACGTTTTAAGGCGAGAGTAACCTCGCTTCATCACTGCATACATATTTGTCCAGCACAAAGTAAACGTGCGACATTCGGTGGACAAAAAGTTACAATACAATACAATATCCTTCATTGTACATTAGGAAAACATTTAACCTATGAAACATACAAAAATAAAACAAAAGGCGATTTCTTTACATATTTCAGTAAAAGTAAATTTGCAGCCTTTGTACATGTCACTCCTGGGTACAGGTATCTAATTTTTGGTATGGTGTTAAATCAAGGAAACGTCCACCGTGCTGTCCAAACACATGGTAAATTGCACTTAAAATTGCTATTAAAAAATAATGGTTATGGTGGGAATCGAACCCAGATTGCTCGCGTATTGTGAAATTTACAGCGAGCCCTTAGGTCACAATCTGGGTTACAACGGCTATATCTAATTACAATTTTTTTGATGTAGAAAGATTTTTAGGCACGTTGGCCACTTTTGGGATGAGGAAAAAGCACTGAATTCGAGAAACGATCAAATGAAAGTATTGATGAAAATCCCATAGATAAAATTTTATAAAATTGATATGTATATCAATTTTATAAAATTTTATACATGTAATACATGTATTTATAAATTTGTTTTTATGTAAAACAGCGCAATAAATGAAATTATTTCTAATAAAAAATACTCCCTAAAAATATTTCTTAACATCCCAAAATTAAGGTTTACAAGTTTGTGAAGCTAAGAAGTTTTCACTTCTGACGTGCAGTCCTTCGATTGACAGTTTTTTTTTGGGATTTAACTATAATGACGGTTTTTAAGATTTTTAACTAAAAACTGCGGTTGCCAAACCGCTCACCAAGCGTGGCAGCTATCGCAACCATGGTAACGGCGGGGCGGGGGGTCCTAAGAATCTCCGGTGGAGGTTCGTATGGCACCTTAGACGACTCAATGTAGCAACATATAACGCATGCAATTTGAGGAAGACCCTGGAGATGGAAGAAGAGGTACACAAGATGCGTTGGAATATTGTAGGATTATCCCATGTCCGAAAAGAGGGTAAGGACATGGTAATCCTCGAATCCGGGAACTTGTTCTGTCACCGGGAGGTGAACCATCGGTCCCAAGGAGGTATCGGATTTATCGTCCACAAGTTTCTCGTTAACAACGTTGTAAATATTGAGAGGGTGTCGACGACGGTTGCGTACCTTATACTCAGAATCACCAAACGGTATTCGCTGAAGGTCATGCAGGCTCACGCACCAACCTCGGCATATCTCGATGAGAAGGTGGAGGAAATGTATGAGGAATTCATGTAGAAAGAGGGATTCTTTATGATGAGCTCTTTTTTCCAGAAACGGCGCCACAGGAATCGGGTCTGGTCGAGCCCCAACGGTTGACAAGAATGAATGACAAGCTCGTGGAAACCATCCATGCGGTCGAAACTAAGTTCTGCAAGACCCGCCGCAAAAGAAAACTAATATTCTTCAATCACACTCTTGATCTCAAGGCTGTTAGACGTTTAATAAAGCTGCAATCTTCAGCAGATAGGACAGCGTACAGGCAACTGAACAGACGGATCTCCAAATTCATGAGGTGGGACTTACGCAACTTCAATAAATATTATGTGCTATATTGTAGAAGTAATTGAGAGGAACCAGGGCTCCAGAGTCTTTGCTAGACAACTGACTGCCAGACAGAGCCAACAGTGTTTGAACTTTGAGCAGGTTAAATTTTGTATATTTTCTGGGATTTATTGTAAAAGCGTATACATCGCCCCAAGAATGAGTTACTGACTCGGTGGATTCAAGTAAATGGTACTACTAGCTTATGTCTGTTCCTAGTATTTACAGGACTAATACCACTTATTTTTGTATAACAACCTTTATTTTTGTTTACGTACATTATATTTTCATGACCCCAAATTTAATATATTAATTTCCTTAAGTTTTTGTCTGAGCGACTGTTTAGGTTTTAAATCATAGATTGCTCTAATGTCCCTCTTCTGAAAAACAAATATAATTTCAGTGTCAGTCGCGTATCTCCATAGCAAAATACCATACGACATTATGTTATGGAAATAACTAAACTAAACAAGTCTCTCTGTTTTCACACCTGTATGATTTCTAATCTTTTTACAGCATATGATGCAGAACTAAGTCTGCTTGCTAATTTTGATATATGGGGGCTCCATTGAAGCTTCATGTCTAGTGATATTCCAGGAAAAATGGTGGTATTCACAAGACTCAGTTCCAACCCATTTAAAAATACATTAGTATTTAATTGTTTGACATTTTGTGTAATTCATTAATATCATACATTTCGTTTTAATGCCGTTTAAATGCAAGTTAATAACGTAACAACATTAAACCACTTTACTAATTTAGATATAGCAATAATTATTTCGTCATATTTTAATTATTGTCGTTTTAACTTGAAAATTAATGAAGTGTCATCAGCAAATGATACTAAATTATGGTTATCCCCTACTATGTAAGGTAAGTCATTTTTAATTAACTTTTGCACTTTTCTAATATATTTATTATTTTTTATGTATTTCTTTTTTTTCTACTGCAGATAATCCTTGCTGCTTTTCTTGATGTGACATAATCATCACCCGTAAAATCAATTGTTATGGAGGGTTACAATGCTTTAGAAGATTCACATTCTATGAGCTCACCGAACAGACTTTGAGTTTGGGACGCTTTCAAGTTATCTATGTATTGTTTTAATTGCACAATCTGCTCATTAGCCTCACTTAATTGGAACTGCAATGCAGCAAAAAATATGAGATATTCCTCATATTCCTTTCTGTATTGGTCAAACTCATCGACTGTTCTCTGAAGTTGATGCCTTTCTTTTAAAACAAAAGTATGTTTTTTACGCAACTTAAACATATCAATTTTTAGCTCAGTATTTTTAGCAAATATTTTTATTTTGACATTTTCATTATCATCCCTACCTTTATTCAACAACTCACACCGCTCTTTTGACGCCTTAAATTCTTGAAGCGCCATTTCATGTTGGTTCTCCAACTGGCGCATTTTGACGTTGCATGTATTCATTTTACTATTAAGTGTAAATATTGTTAGATTAATTTTACTATTTAGTACATAAGAAAACAAAGAAAGAAAACCGAAGAAGCAGAGTGAGCAACTTTAGATGTCTATGGGTTTATTTACAGATCTCAAATTACATTATCATGTAAATCATTTAACATAAAATTCAGACATTTACTTTAAAGATAAATCTTAAATTATTAAAGGGATAACAAGAATTACACTTACAGTAAGTTTATACAATGTTCCTTACAGCTTTCACTTTTGGTTGGAACATTATACACAATTTAATCAAAATACTTATGACTTTTACTTATTTCACAAACACAAATAAATTGTATTTAGCAACTGTAACTCAAAATTGAGGTAAATATTATCAATTAACAATTTGTGTCCGGGGTTGCCACGAAGTCAAAAAGAAACATCGTATAAACTCAACGTGCCTCATAGCCTCACTCACATCATCAGAGCCTTTTTTGCCAATCGCAACTTTCACTATCGAACAGAGGATACTCGCTTTACAAAGCGTCCCTTTAAGTGAGGAGTCCCACAATGCTCCATCCTCTCCCCACTACTCTTTACACTCTTCACTAGTGACATCCCAAAAGACCCAGTAGGGAATACTGCTCTTTTCGCCGATGACACAGCACTCCTCGTCACCCATCATAATAAATAATCCTCACCGAGATGCTCCAGATCCCCTGGCAATCTGATTCATTTCTCTACACTCACTATATGAAACACGGTAGCGTCAAGTTGCTATTTAACGCTAGTATTCTGTAAGAGCGTGGTCCCTCCCCGGTCGAGCCGAACCATTCGCGCTACAACTATACCAGTAATAATATGGCTGCAGCATGGTTCTACCACGTAAAAAAAGTAAACAAAATGTTAAAGGAGCCTTAATCAATTATTGTTCATAATGTTATCTACGATTTTGTCTACGACAAGTAATTTTATTTGGCAACTATTTTTCCTTGTTCGATTAAAATTGTGTACTTATTCTAATAAAATTGGGTATAATATTATTTCTCATTCAGTTTTGTAAAACGTGGTTAGGATTGCAAAGTGGACTATTTTATATTTCCCTTCTTTTTGGAAAATTGTCCACTTTGTCATTATTATCAAACAGCGCACTTGAAATTAATACTTGTAAGATTTTTATGAGATATATCGCAGGAAATATAAGAAAATATAATAACAATAATTATTGCAATATTTATAAATATATAAAATAATTAAAATAACAAAAACTTAATACGTAGCTAACAAATTATGATGTAATAATGGTTTCACTTTATTTTTAAGCAAATCTGAGAATGAAGGTTGATATTAATACAAAATGCATAAAAGACAATAAAGGAGTGAACCACTTTGGTTTAAGAAGCTATAAATATTCATTCGACTACGGAGATAGAGTAACGTTTGACTTACAAAATCTTTTCAAAGAAAGTAAACAATTAAGTAAGTATAGTGTGTAAATTTTTACACATATTTATTATTTTTATTTCGACAATCAATTTGGATAGAAATCTAAATTTTATTTATTACACAGTCTTAAGTATATCTATCGCATGTTGTTTCTACACATTCTATATAATTGTAAACGTAACGAATATTACAGTAAATTGTATATAATGTACGTTTAAACTTATTCGTTGAGATAGACATTGACCTTCGGATGTTTCGATTACATGAAATCACGTTGATCCTTGGCTTAGTTTAATATTGATTATATTCAACTTTTTAATAATTAAGTTAATGCCATAAATGAATTAATTTGCATTACAATATTTACTATTTTAAGTCTTCTACTGGACTAAGACCTTTATAAAGTTGGCACTATTAGGAATGCATTCGTTAAAAGAGTAGTTACGGTCCACTTTGGCATAAAATAAAGTGCCAAGAGTCACTTTATTTTGTACTACACTAATGTATCGGTGAGTAGTGAAGCCGGCACTTTCACGCTTTCGTTATAATGCTGCTTTTCATCACCGGCCTGTGTTAAGGTCTGAATCTTCGAATTTGTTTTCCAATGCAAATACAATAGTGTACCAAATGCTTTCATTGTCAAGTCACTGCCTGTTCACTGTTGCCAAATTTATTATTCAGAATTATCTTTACCAAGAGTTCATACTACCGAATATAAGAAGCTAGGTAGCAATTACGTAAACTGAATCAGATATTCGCAGCTTTGTAATGTCATGGCAAACTAGCAAATCGAAATGGTTCTGATATTATATGATATACTTGTTGACATGATAAGGTACTTCAAAATAAGTGGCTTTACATTTTAGCTACAATACAATAAATCCTGAACATTTATTTTTACCCTCAAAATATCATTTACTATCACATATCTCGATAGATACATATTATACGTGAAGCCAAAATTTATTTTAAGAATTATGAATGTATGAAATATAAATCGGTGTGGGTGCTATCAGTCTTCCCTCACAATCGACTTCCTATTTGTAAGGTCCATTCTACTTATTAAATAACTGCCAAATCGATACTAATGAAAACTTTATCCTGTGTTTAATATACAATTACGCATCATACAAGTACAAAACTGATTTGGAATCGATAACATCATTTTTTGCTATCTGTTAGACGAAAATAGAATTATCTTAAAACTTGAAACCACGTTGAAATTAGGACGTTCAAAAATAGCTCACATTATAAGAACTCCCAACTAGCGATTAAAATATTCTTAGTTAAGTAATTCTGTGCCAATATAACCGAAATCAAATATGACTTCATTTTCTTTGAATGTACCAATTCATTTTACATATCGTTATAGGTGACACAGTATTGGCGTTCCTTAATGAAAACTGGAGAACTGTCTCTGAATAATTTGGAAAACCAATAGTAGACTATGCAACAATCGAAAAATTCTTTCTTGCCGTTCCTTATGAAGAACTAATTAATGTACCTATACCATCATGAGTACATTATTATTTATAATTAATATAATTATTTATTTTTCATGCATTTGTTTCATTTTCATTCATTCATTTATAACAGCCTGTCATTAGTTACAGCCAGTGTAGTAACTGTTGCCGTGTAGTGGCGGTGTAGAATATCTACTACCCCATATCATCCCGATGATGTCATAAGAGGTGACAAAGAAAAATAAATCAGGAGATGGGCACTAACGCCTTACAAATAACGACTAAAATAAAAAAATGCTGCGGTTGCCTACCCGCTTGCAACTATGGTAAATATCCCCCTTATGAGGGAATATATGGGGGAGACCTGTGTTCAGTGTAAACTTTAATAAGTGGTAACGGTAAACATTAATCAAGGCTTAATAAAAATAACCATGCCATCAAAAACATAACTTGTAAAAAAGCCAAGTCTCGCAACTCAGTTCTTCTACCGTAAAAGTTGTGAGATCCATGTAATACCAAGTCGGTTAATTTATTCAGTCCATAGATTGATACATAAATTGACTTGTTCATATATTGTTTAAAAAGTTATTTATACAGTTGGTGTATCTCGAAAACTGGACCGAAATTTTTAAATATTTTAATTTTTCCTTAACTTATATATTAAACAAAAATTGTATTCCAAATTTGAAGTTTCTATGTCTGCTAGAAGTGCCTTAGAATTTTGATGATCGGTCAGTCAGTGAGTGACAAAATTAAGAAACTTTGTCTAGTTATAATTCTTAAACTATTAGTTCAAATTAAATTAAATTTGAAACAAAGTGAGTTTATACAATGCATGCTTGGTAACTGAAAATTCAGGTTTCTAGTTTTATCTATTTTCTCTATGACGAAGTTATAGTGTTTCGGAAATGGCCTGAACTGCTTCGAGAAAAGGATGGTACGGCCGTGCCGCTTTTGTGCTCGACTTGGCGAGGGCACTGCCGTGCCCCTAGATGTACAATAAACAAATTAAGTAAGTACCATTACTATAAAATGTGAGAGAACGGGAACAGACTCGGTATTCGCTGGGCATTATGCTCAGCACTGGTTTTTCGCCGGTCCCTGCTGTTTTATTTAGTTTCTGTGGTGATAATTCTGTTAGCCTATGCGGCCCTTACAGCTTTATCGGAATCAGGGCCCGTGGTCAGATTGCCAGGGGATCTGGAGCATCTCGGTGAGGATTATTTATTATGATGAGTGACGAGGAGTGCTGTGTCATCGGCGAAAAGAGCAGTATTCCCTACTGGGTCTTTTGGGATGTCACTAGTGAAGAGAGTAAAGAGTAGTGGGGAGAGGATGGAGCGTTGTAGGACTCCTCCCTTAAAGGGACGCTTTGTAGAGCGAGTATCATCTGTTCGATAGTGAAAGTGGCGATTGGCAAGAAAGGCTCTGATGATGTGGGTGAGCCTATCAGACACGTAAAGTTTATATGAGTCTTTTATTTTGACTGTGGCAACCCCGGACACAAGTTGTAAATTGATAATATCCACCTCAATTTTGAGTTACAGTTGCTAAATACAATTTATTTGTATATGTAAAATAAGTAAAAGTCATAGGTATTTTGATAAAATTGTGTTTAGTATTCCAACCAAAAGTGACAGCTGTAGTGAACATGGTTTAAACTTACTGTAAGTGTAAATATTGTTATCCCTTTAATATTTTAAGATTTGTCTTTAAAGTAAATGTCTAGATTTTATTTTGAATGATTTACATGATAATTTAATTTGAGATCTGTAAATAAACCCATAGACCTCGAAAGTTGCTTACTCTGCTTCTTCGGTTTTCTTTCTTTGTTTTTACTTAATAGTAAAATTAATCAAACAATATTAACAATTAATAGTAAAATGAATACATGCAACGTCAAAATGCGCCAGTTGGAGAACCAACATCAAATTGCGCTTCAAGAATTTAAGGCGTCAAAGGAGCGGTGTGAACTGTTGTATAAAGGTAGGGATGACAATGAAAAGGACATAATAAAAATAATTGCTAAAAGTACTGAGCTAAGAATTAATATGTTTAAGTTGCGTAAAAAACATACCTTTGTTTTAAAAGAAAGGGATCAACTTCAGAGAACAGTCGATGAGTTTGACCAATACAGAAAGGAATATGAGCAATCCCTCAGATTATTTGCTGCATTGCAGTTACAATTAAGTGAGGCTAATGAGCAGATTGTGCAATTAAAACAATACATAGATAACTTGAAAGCGTCCCAAACTCAGTCTGTTCGGTGAGCTCATAGAATGTGAATCTTCTAAAGCATTGTAACCCTCCATAACAATTGATTTGACGGGTGATGATTATGTCACATCAAGAAAAGCAGCAAGGATTATCTGCAGTAGAAAACAAATTTCAAAAAATACATTAAATTAATAAATATATTAAGAAAGTGCAAAAGTTAATTAAAAATGATTTACCTTACATAGTAGGGGATAACCATAATTTAGTATTATTTGCTGATGACACTTCATTAATTTTCAAGTTAAAACGACAATAATTAAAATATGACGAAATAATTAATGCTATATCTAAATTAGTAAATTGGTTTAATGTTGTTACGTTATTAACTTGCATTTAAACGGCACTAAACCGAAATGTGTGATATTAATGAATTACTTAAAATGTCAAACAATTAAATACTAATGTATTTTTAAATGGGTTGGAACTGAGTCTTGTGAATACCACCATTTTTCTTGGAATTACACTAGATATGAAGCTTCAATGCAGCCCCCATATATCAAAATTAGCAAGCAGACTTAGTTCTACATCATATGCTGTAAAAAAGATTAGAAATCATACAGGTGTGAAAACAGATAGACTTGTTTAGTTTAATTATTTCCATAGCATATCGTATGGTATTTTGCTATGGAGACACGCGACTGACACTGAAATTATATTTGTTTTTCAGAGAGGGCCATTAGATTAATCTATGATTTAAAACCTAAACAGTCGCTCAGACAAAAACTTAAGGAAATTAATATATTAACTTTGGGGTCTCAATATATTTATGAAAATATAATGTACGTAAACAACAATAAAGGCTGTTATCCAAAATTAAGTGGTATTAGTTCTGTAAATACTAGGAACAGACATAAGCTAGTAGTACCATTTACTTGAAACTACCGAGTCAGTAATTCATTCTTGGGGCGATGTATACGCTTTTACAATAAATCCCAGAAAATATACAAAATTTAACCTGCTCAAAGTTCAAACACTGTTGGCTCTGTCTGGCAGTCAGATCTCTAGCAAAAACTTTGGAGCCCTGGTACCTCTCGATTACTTCTTCAATTAGCGTATAGTTGCGTAAGTCTTACCTCATGAATTTAAAGATATGTCTGTTCAGTTGCCTTTACGCTGTCCTATCTGCTGAAGATTGCAGCTTCATTAAACGTCTAACAGCCTTGAGATCAAGAGTGTGATTGAAGAATATTAGTTTTCTTCTGCGGCGGGTCTTGCAGAACTTAGCTTCGACCGCATGGACGGTTTCCACGAGCTTGTCATTCATATAAGCCTACTGCATTGCAATTTTCTAGGCACTTAAAACAGTTTTTTAGCTTAAGCTGAAAGGTTTCGGGACTCTGGATTAGAGCACGAGGAGGACGGAGCGTTGACTGCATTAGACGAGACGTCTTCAACTTAAAGTTTAGGTTCAGTGTGCCTCTAACCATTCGGTGATCGATATCAGTTTTCACCCTCGCAATCACTGACACATCACTGAACAGTTGTCATCTGGTCATCATAATGATGGCAATCTCAATTTTTGTCTAACCGTTGGGGCTCGACAAGCGCGTCAGGGCGGTCGGGCGTTCGTGCGTGCGTGCATGCGTGCGTGCGTGCGTACGTGCGTGCCTGCGTTCGTTCGTGCGTACGTACGTACGTGCATGCGTGCGTGCGTGCGTGCGTGCGTGCGTGCGTGCGTGCGTGTGTGTGTGTGTGTGTGTGCGTTGTCACTCGTGAGGACTAAGATTGAATGCCTCTTATCCATTAAAAAGTGTCTCCGGTTCTCTACACTCACAACACGAAACACAGCAGTATTAAAATTCTATTTTACGCTGGTATTCTGTGAGAGCGTGGTCCTTCACCGGTCATCGTCCATTCGTGCTACAACTATACTACAAATATAGCTGCAGCATGGCTCTGCCACGTATAAAACTGACTTACTGAGAATTGAAAGTGAAATACAGCTTACTTAATATACAACCTAAAAACTTTTATCAATTAACATAAATGCCTAAGCTTAAGGTCAGGTTTAACAAAATATTCGCATTTTGTACACAAGTTTGACGCGCAAATATTGATACTACTGTTATAGTTGCAAGAAACTAGAACAAGCAATGTTTTTATATAAATTGTAATACCATCTTGTACTTTTATAATAACAATTTTTCATTGTTAAAACATAGTGTAAAATTAAATCTAACTAAAGCGTTACACACATTTATAAAAAAAAACTATAATAAAGAAAAACTAATACTAAAAATTTAAATTGTCGTACAGTCCTACTCCCCATGGTATCGTATTAAGAACGCTGGCTGGGTTTCCTTGCTGAATAGCTATACTAAGACTTTGAGCTAGAAAAGAACCAGCCCTCTTATCACCAGCACCGACGACCATCCGCGGATGCAGGTCCTTTAGGAACGTCACCGCACGTGGACCCCAACGACCGATAGTCTCTACAGCAAATGACAAAAATATGTAATAATTTTTCAAAGACTTAATTAATTCAGCTACCTGTGATGCCGCCCCGGCTCAAGACGAGGTACCCTTGAGATGAGTGGCCGCAAAAGTGTCAACGCAAGTAGCATCCCACACTAGGGCTTTACCTCTCTCCCAAGGGACCAAAGTCATGCCGTCGGGTCTCTTGCTATAGTCTTAATATCTCTCGTAAGGATCTAAAATCGAGGGAACATTTAAAGAGGCAAGAAGAATGAATTCCTTTAAAGAACCGTGACGGGAGAGCCTGCCTGCTCTTCTCTTAGATGAAAGTCCGTGGAGCCCAAACTATTTGGCGCTGCTACCGCAGGGTTTTTTTTATAGGATAAGGGTGACAAACGAGCACACAGTCCTCCTGATGGTAAGTGGTTGCTACCGCCCATAGACATCTATATATATCTTCGATTAAAAATCAAAATACAAAGGACAAAAGGACTAAGAAGTCCTCACGGGCAACAACAATTGAACAACAAAGACAGAATGCCTCGTTTCCAGTAAAAAGGGTCTTCGGTACTCTACAATCTTCAGCAGATAGGACAGCGCACAGGCAACTGAACAGACAGATCTCCAAATTCATGAGGTAGGACTAAGGAAACTTTAGTAAAGCACATATTGAAGAAGTAATCGAGAGGAACCAGGGCTCCAAAGTCTTTGCTAGAGATCTGACTGCCAGACAGAGCCAACAGTCTTTAAACTTTGAGCCGGTTAAATTTTGTGTATTTTCCGGGATTTATTGTAAATGCGTATGCATCGCCCCAAGAATGAATTACTGATCGGAATCGGTGGATTCAAGTAATTGGTACTACTAGCTTATGTCTGTTCCTAGTATTTACAGGACTAATACCACTTATTTTTGTATAACAGCCTTTATTTTTGTTTACGTACATTATATTTTCATAAATGTATTGAGACCCCAAAGTTAATATATTAATTTCCTTAAGTTTTTGTCTGAGCGACAGTTTAGGTTTTAAATCATAGATTGCTCTAATGGCCCTCTTCTGAAAAACAAATATAGTTTCAGTGTCAGTCGCCTGTCTCCATAGCAAAATACCATACGACATTATGCTATGGAAATAACTAAACTAGACAAGTCTATCTGTTTTCACACCTGTATGATTTCTAATCTTTTTTACAGCATATGATGCAGCACTAGTCTGCTTGCTAATTTTGATATATGGGGGCTCCATTGAAGCTTCATATCTAGTGTTATTCCAAGTAAAATGGTGGTATTCAAAAGACTCAGTTCCAACCCATTTAAAAATACATTAGTATTTAATTGTTTGGCATTTTGAGTAATTCATTTATCTCATACATTTCGTTTTAGTGCCGTTTGAATGCAAGTTAATAACGTAACAACATTAAACCAATTTACTAATTTAGATATAGCAATAATTATTTCGTCATATTTTAATTATTGTCGTTTTAACTTGAACATTAATGAAGTGTCATCAGCAAATAATACTAAATTATGGTTATCCCCTACTATGTAAGGTAAGTCATTTTTAATTAACTTTTGCACTTTCCTAATATATTTTCCTTTCTAATTATTCTTGGTGTGACATAATCATCACCCGTCAAATCAATTGTTATGGAGGGTTACAATGCTTTAGAAGATTCACATTCTATGAGCTCACCGAACAGACTTTGAGTTTGGGATGCTTTCAAGTTATCTATGTATTGTTTTAATTGCACAATCTGCTCATTAACCTCACATAACTGTAACTGCAATGCAGCAAATAATCTGAGAGATTCCTAATACTCGTATTCCTTTCTGTATTGGTCAAATTCATCGACTGTTCTCTCAAGTTGATCCCTTTCTTTTAAAACAAAAGTATGTTTTTTACGCAACTTAACCATATAAATTTTTTGCTTAGTATTTTTAGCAATTATTTTTATTATGTCCTTTTCATTGTCAACCATATCTTTATACAACAGTTCACACCGCTCCTTTGACGCCTTAAATTCTTGAAGCGCCATTTGAAGTTGGTTCTCCAACTGGCGAATTTTGACTTTGCATTTTACTATTAACTGTAAATTTTCATTTTACTATTAAGTGTAAATATTGTTAGATTAATTTTACTATTAAGTACATAAGAAAACAAAAAAAGAAAACCGAGGAAGCAGAGTAAGCAACTTTCGAGGTCTATGGGTTTATTTACAGATCTCAAATAAAATAATCATGTATATCATTCAAAATAAAATCTAGACATTTACTTTAAAGATAAATCTTAAAATATTAAAGGGATCACAAGAATTACACTTACAGTAAGTTTAAACAATGTTCCCTACAGCTGTCACTTTTGGTTGGAATACTAAACACAATTTTATCAAAATATTTATGACTTTTACTTATTTTACATATACAAATAAATTGTATTTAGCAACTGTAACTCAAAATTGAGCTATATATTATCAATTTACAACTTGTGTCCGGGGTTGTCACAGTCAAAATGTAAGATTCATATAAACTCAACGTGCCTGGTAGGCTCACCCATATCATCAGAGCCTTTCTTGCCAATCGCCACTTTCACTATCGAACAGATGATATTCGCTCTACAAAGCGTCCCTTTAAGGGGGGAGTCCCACAATGCTCCATCCTCTCCCCACTACTCTTTACACTCTTCACTAGTGACATCCCAAAAGACCCAGTAGTGAATACACCTCTTTTCGCCGATGACACGGCACTCCTCTTCACCCATCATAATAAATAATCCTCACCGAGATGCTCCAGATCCCCTGCAATCTGACCACGGGCCCTGATTCCGATAAAGCTGTAAAGGCCGCATAGGCTTACAGAATTATCATCACAGAGACTAAATAAAACAGCAGGGACCGGCGGAAAACCAGTGCAGAGCATAATGCCCAGCGAATACCGACTCTGTTCCCGTTCTCTCACATTTTATAGTAATGGTACTTACTTAATTTGTTTATTGTACATGGTTCTTTTTATTAAGCCTTGATTTATGTTTACCGTTACAACTTATTAAAGTTTACACTGAACACAGGTTTCTCCCATAGATTGCCTCATAAGTGGGATATTTACCATAGTTGCCACGCATGGCAAGCGGGTAGGCAACCGCAGCTTTTTTTTATTTTAGTCGTTATTTGTAAGGCGTTATTGCCCATCTCCTGATTTATTTTTCTTTGTCACCTCTTATGACATCCTCGGGATGATATGGGGTAGTGGATATTCTACACCGCCACTACACGGTGTCAGTTACTACACTGGCTGTAACTAATGACAGGCTGTTATAAATGAATGAATGAAAATAAAACAAAGGCATGAAAAATAAATAATTATATTAATTATAAATTATAATCTACTCATGATGGTATAGGTACATTAATTAGTTCTTCAAAAGGAACGGCAAGAAAGAATTTTTCGGTTGTTCTAATGGCCAGTTCAACGGCATAGTCTCCTATTGGTTTTCCAAATTCTTCAGAGACATTTCGCAAGTTTTCATTAAGGAACGCCAATACTGTGTCACCTATAACGATATGTAAAATTGAAAGAATTGGAAAAAATAAGGGGTCACTTTAGAAGCGTGCTCGTCGCGACCCCTGCCAGCCCTTTTCAGGACTGCAATTCTACTTAGCTGCGCACCCATGCCAACGAGGGTTAGGGCGTCCCCCCAAGGCGACGCACACCAGCTCGTCCCCGTTGGTGTGGAATGCAGCGCGCAAAGCGGCGATGGGGACCGCCACCCGTCACGCACAGCCCGACACGGCGGAAGGTGGAGGACAGAGTGCAGAGTTGGCACGTGGAATGTTAGAGTAGGCATGAGAGATAAGACGAATGAGTTGATCGAAATAATTAAAGAAAGAGAATTAGATGTCGTGTGTATGTCGGAGACCAAACGGAAGGGCAGTGGTACTGAAGAGCTCCCTGGCGGGGCGTTAGCTCTATGGTCCGGAGTCCCGGAGAGCGAGAGCGCCCGTCAGGGAGTGGGGGTGCTGCTGTCGTCTCGGTTGGTCGATGTTATGACTGAATATAAAGTTGTGAACTCAAGACTTCTCTGGGTTCGCTTTAAATTGGGACTGACGAAGTTATTCCTTTTGGCTGTTTATGTGCCGGTAGCTTCATCGTCCAGGGCTGAGCTGGAGGAGTTTTGGGAGAATGTAAGAGAAGTTCTAGATTTGGCTAGGGGAAACGAAAGAATTGTTGTATGTGGTGATTTGAATGGATGGGTTGGTACCGCTCGACCAGGGTACAAGTCGGTGCTTGGAAAGTTTGGGGATAAAAGTGTTAATGATGCTGGCAAGCTTATACTGGCGGTATGCAAGGAAAAGGGTCTTCTTGTGACAAACACTATGTTTAATCACAAGAAAATCCATATGTATACTAGAGAAAGAAAGAATGAGAGAAGTATGATCGATTTGTTCCTGGTGGATGACCGACTGCGAAAACAGGTGATGGATACGCGAGTGTTCAGGGGTGCTGACCTGGGAACGGATCACTATCTAGTGATTACTAGATTTAGGGGTCTGTTCGCGGGTTGGCGCTACCGGACGGCAGTAACAGAACCACAGTCGGTCTGTCGCATCCGAAGCTGGAAGCTTCAGGAAGCGGATACTAGGAACAAATATCATGCGAGGGTAGCCGAAAAGCTTGACACCATCGATGGCAGAAATGAATGTGTGGAAAGAACATGGCAGAACCTTAGGGATGGAATGGTAAGTGCAGCGGAAGAAGTGTGTGGAACGATTAAAAGAGGCAGTAGTAAAAGAAGAGATGCATGGTGGAATGATGAAGTGAAAGAAGCTGTAAAGAAGAAGAAGAAAGCATGGTTAGACTACTTCGCCTCTAGTAATGATAAGGATATGAGAGAGAAGATGAAAGAAAGATATAAGCTGCAAAAAGTTCACACGAAAGCATTGATTGAGGAAGTGCGTGAAAGGTGTAGAATGGAAGCGGACGAAAGGTTGTCGCACAACTTTAAGGAGAACTCCAAACTCTTCTGGAAAGAGGTTGGAAGGACCCGAAGTGGTGCGACGGCCTTAAGAATGAACAAAGTGCTTTCGAGAACTAATGACGTCCTCTCAGAAAAATCGGACGTCATGCAGCGATGGAGCGAATTTTATAGAGAAATGTATGCGTGTGATGATCTTAGTGAGGGATCCGGGGATGACGCCGAGACTGGTACGCCAGACCCGGACCTCGATGACACTGAGGTCATCAGTATGAAAGAGATTTAACGTTCAATTCGAAGTTTAAAATGTGGTAAGGCTGCGGGACTAGACAGAGTTACTGCTGAAATGGTCAAGTATGGTGGGCTTCGCGTCTGGGACAGCTTTCATCTGCTGTGCAATATGTGCTGGCGGACGGGGGATGTCCCGGATGATTGGCGATCCGCAGTCATTGTGCCTTTATATAAAGGTAAAGGTTCACATTTTGACTGCGGGTGCTATCGGGCGATCAGCTTGACCAGTTTAGCAAGTAAAGTTTACTCGAAGGTTTTGACACGTAGGATGCAAGAGAAATCGGAAAGATTTCTATGGGAGGCACAATGCGGATTTAGACCTGAAAGAGGATGCACGGATCAAATGTTTTCTCTCCGCATGATCACGGAAAAGCTTCTGGCTGCTAGCCAGAAGATTTTCTGTGCTTTTGTGGATCTTGAGAAAGCATTTGATAAGGTTGTAAGGAAGAAAATGTGGGAACTGTTGCCGGGGTACGGTGTGGATGGTCGATTGCTAAGGGCTGTTCAGTCACTTTACTGTGACTGTAAAGGCTGTATGCGGGTAGGGCATGATCTGTCACCCATGTTTAGCGTCCAAACGGGCGTAAAACAGGGTTGTGTCATGTCTTCCTGGCTGTTCATACTGTATCTCGACAGCTGTTTACAGAAGCTGAAAGATAGCTGTTTGGGTGTGCAATTGGGTGACATAAAAGTAAATTGTCTGCTGTATGCTGATGATGCAGTGCTTATTGCACCATCAGAGACAGAACTGCAGGCATTAGTCACGTGTATGAAAGAGGAATGTGAAATTAAAGGTCTCCGTTTGAATGCTAATAAAACTAAAGTTCTGGTATTTGAAAGGGATGAAGAGAGAACGAAGTGTGAAATATGGGTAAATCAGGAATGTCTAGAATAGGTAAATGAAATTGTATACTTGGGGAGTGCTTTTAGACGGGATGGAAGATGTGATTTAGATGTGGACAGGCGTGTCGCTGCCGGGAACAAAGTCAATGGTGCCCTGACTGCGTTAGTCAAAAGGCAAGGCGTAGTGAAGAGTGCACGCCTTGCAATACATAACGCAGTGTCGGTACCGACTTTGTTATATGGCAGCGAAACCTGGGTATGCCAGAAGAAGCATAAAAGCAAGTTGAATGCAGTGGAGATGCGATCTCTTCGTAAAATGTGTGGCGTTACCATGGCCGACCGGAAGCGAAACGAAGAGATTCGCAATATGGCAGGTTTGAAAGATTACCTTATCACAAAAATTGATAAGGGCGTGCTTCGATGGTTTGGGCACGTTGAGAGAACGAGTGAAGACCGAATGGTGAAGAAAATATATAGCGCGAAAGTTAATATGAAAAGGTGTCGAGGTACACCGAGACTAACTTTCGAAGACCATGTGAGCAAACTGCTCGAAGAGGGGAGGGTCAAGAGTACTCTGATACCTAGACATGTACATGATACATGCACATGTATGAAGAAGATAATGAATCTGAAAGAAGCGAAAGAGGTATGTAAGGATCGTGACACTTGGCGATCTGTTCTCTCTGGCTACCCCGTCAGGGATTGTGCGTGACGATAAGTAAGTAAGTAAGTAAGTAAAATGAATTGGTACATTCAAAGAAAATGAAGTCATATTTTATTTCGGTTTTTTCGGCACTTAATTACTTAACTAATTATATTTTAATCCTTATTTGGAAGTTCTTATAAAGTGAACTATTTTTGAATGTCCTAGTTTCAACGTGGTTTCAAGTTATAAGATAAAACTATTTTTGTCTATCAGATAGCAAAAAATGATGTTATCGATTCCAAATCAGTTTTATACTTGTATGATGCGTAATTGTATATAAACACAGGATAAAGTTTTCATTAGTATCGACTTGGCAGTTAGTTAATAAGTAGAATGGACCTTATAAATAGGAAGTCGATTGTGAGAGAAGACTGATAGCACCCACACCGATTTATATTTCATACATTCATAATCCTTAAAATAAATTTTTGCTTCACGTATAATACGTATCTATGTGATAGTAAATGATATTTTTAGGATAAAAATAAATATTCAGGATTTATTGTATTGTAGCTATGATGTAAAGCCACTTATTTTGAAGTACCTTATCATGTCTCTCCTCATCTCATGATAGGGTTCTTCTTCTAACAACAAAATATGTATTCCAGTTCACTTCACCGAGTTTTATGGTAACTCCTTTACAGTTCAGGCTGCACGCCTTTGGAACTCCTTGCCTGACGACATCAGAAAAGCTCCCAATAAGAATGCTTTTAAAAAGTTGGTGCGTAATCATCTATTAAAGACAACGCTTCTTAGATGAATCATCCATGTCATTTATATTTTGGACGTATATATTTATAGTTATTTATATGTACTATTTGTATATGTATGTCGGTATGAATATATGTATGCTTATGTATGTACGTATATTTTTGTATACTTGTATATACTTTTATAGTTTATTTATTGTATATATTAGTAAAATTTATATATAACGTAATTAATTATAAATATCTATTTTGTTTTTATTCTATATTGCTACACTTACTTCAAATTCTCACCACTCCATGGGTTGACTGGTAGAGAATGCCACAAGGCATTAAATCCGCCCTTTGTATTCTTTTAGTTTAAGGAATGCAATAAAGAATAAATAAATAAATAAATAAATGTCAACAAGTATATCATATAATATCAGAACCATTTCGATTTGCAAGTTTGCCGTGACATTACAAAGCTGCGAATATCTGATTCAGTTTACGTAATTGCTACCTAGCTTCTTATATTCGGTGGTATGAACTCTTGGTAAAGATAATTCTGAATAATAAATTTGGTGACAGTGAACAGGCAGTTACTTGATAATGAAAGCATTTGGTACACTATTGTATTTGCATTGGAAAACACATTCAAAGATTCCGACCTTAACACAGGCCGGGGATGAAAGGCATTATAACGAAAGCGTGAAAGTGCCGGCTTCACTACTCACCAATACATTAGTGTAGTACAAAATAAAGTGACTCTTGGCACTTTATTTTATGCCAAAGTAGACCGTAACAACTTTTTCAACGAATGCATTCCTAATAGTGTCATTTTCATAAAGGTCTTAGTCCAGTAGAAGACTTAAATTAGTAAATATTGTAATGCAAATTAATTAATTTATGGCATCTATTTCATTATTAAAAAGTTGAATATAATCAATATTAAACTAAGCCAAGGATCAACGTGATTTGATGTAATCGAAACATCCGAAGGTCAGGACCGTGCTTTGTGGCATTCCCTTTGGGAGGCCTATATTCAGCAGAAGACATGTGAAGGGCTGTAATAACGATGATGAATGCAATCACCTTCGGTGCCGCTCTGAAGTATCTTAGTAGGAATTTTCTCAGCCGAACACCACCGTTCAGTTACTTCACCTCACAGAATACATTCTGACAGGACTCAAACACCCAAGTAGAAGTTGCAGAACCACCATATCCGGTGCCTTCTTCTTCGATATCACAAAAGCGATTCACGATGTCTGGCACGGCTCTACGTATACGGCTTGCTTTACAAGCTGTATACAGAAACAGAAACAGAAACTTTTTTATTCAATATAGATAACATATAATACTTATTGAAAGTCACTCTTTTGTTTAATTACCACTAGTTCGAAAAGAAAACCTCTGTCCTGGGAAGAACCAGCAAGAAACCCAGCGGGACTTTTTTTATAAATAACAGCTTACAATCATGTAATCACAATTAACAACACCAAACAAATTAGGAATAGCTTGGTAGAGGTCACGTAATTCCCAGGGGTTATTATCATCCATTAATTTCTTAATACTATAACCCTTTTTATATGTACAAACTTTGTTTAATAAAGTTTTTGAACTTTGAGCAGGTTAAATTTGGTATATTTTCTGGAATTTTATTGTAAAAGCGTATACATCGCCCCAAGAATGTGTGAATTATTGACTCGGTGGAGTAACTGGTACTACTTGTTGCTTGTGTCTGTTCCTAGTATTTACAGAACGAATATCACTTAGATTTGTATTTTTTGTAACTACCTTTATTAATGTGTACGTACAATTCATTTTCATAAATGTATTGATGGGCCAAAGTTAATATATTAACTTCCTTAAACTTTTGTCGGAGCTACTCTTTAGGCTTTAAATCATAGATTGCTTTTATGGCCCTCTTCGGCAAAACAAATATAATTTCAGGTTCAGTCGCGTGTCCCCATAGCAAAATACCATACGACATTATGCTATGGAAACTGCAAAAGTAAACAAGTCTACCTAAACCTGGACAAAGGTGGTGGTGAAAAAAAATCTAAATGACAGCAAACAAGATAGCCGCCATACCAATTTTAAAGAGTTATAACTAGGCAATGATTGTAGGGAGCGATAACGGTCAAATGCTGGCGATAAAAAAATTCAAGACGGCGATCAAAATCCAACAATAATGCATTAAATGAATTGAACAGACTTAGAAACATTTTTTTTATAGGATAAGGGTGACAAACGAGCACACAGTCCACCTGATGGTAAATGGTTGCTGCGGCCCAAAGATATCTACATCTATCTTCGTTTGCGAATCAAAATGCAGATGCGTTGTCACCCGTGAGGACTAAGATGGAATGCCTCATTTCCAGTAAAAACGGCCTCCGGCCACCTGCACTCACCAAGCGAAACGCAGAGGTAGACTTCTACTTCACGCTGGTATTCAGTGAGGTCGTGGTACTACCCCGGTTGCCGGGGTAGTACCACGGCACCGGGCATACGGTACCGGTACGGTACCGTATGCGGTATGTGATGCGTACGGTCGTGGTACGGTACGGTACCGGCCATGCGACAGCAAAAGCTGCCGCGTGGCTCTACCACTGTTAAAAACATGTTAAGCGATAACTAATAAATGAAAAATAAATTAATACTGTTGCGCACCACTATTAATGTCTTGTACATGGCAACACTAGTTTTCACCAGCGCCCTCTAGTGTCGAGTAGCAGAACTAGGAGAGTCAAGATCCTTCCAGAAATTTCGGGACCGATATATCCCCGTGTAGTGGCGGGTAAGAATACTCACTACCCCATATCTTCCCGTGGGTCGACACCCAGGGTGACAGAGGGAAACTGAAGCAGAGGATGGGCAGCAGCATCTTTCTGATAACAGCAATACAACAATAAAAAAACTCCGGTTGCCAACCCGCTCGCCAAGCGTGGCAACTATGGCAATATACCCCCATGAAAGTAACGAAAAGACGGCCCCCAGTCCCCAGCGGCCCCACTATTCCTGGCTAAGGTGGCGATCATGGTAACGGCGGGGCAGGGGGTGCTAAGAATCTCCGGTGGAGGTTCGGTTGCCACCTACGACGACTCGACCTGGCAACATATAACGCACGCACCCTGAGGACTGACGAGAAGATCCTGGAGCTGGAAGAAGAAATAGACAAGTTGCGCTGGAATGTCATAGGATTATCCGAAGTCCGAAGAGAGGGGGAGGACACGCTAATCCTCGATTCCGGCAATTTGTTCTATCATCGAGAAGGCGACCATCTGTCGCAAGGAGGTGTCGGATTTATCGTTCACAAGTCTCTCATTAACAACGTTGTAAAGATTGGGAGTGTGTCGACGAGGGTTGCGTACCTTATACTCAGAATCACCAAACGGTATTCGTTAAAGGTCGTACAGGTTTACACACCAACCTCGGCACACTCCGATGAGGAGGTGAAGGAAATGTATGAGGATATCTCTAGAGCCATGCGTTCCTCCAAAACCCACTATACGGTGTTAATGGGAGACTTCAATGCAAAACTAGGCACAAGAGAGAACGGTGAGCTGAAAGTAGGGAATTTCGGAATAGGGCAACGGAACACAAGGGGCCAGCAGCTGGGCGACTTCATGGAGAAAGAGGGACTCTTTATGATGAACTCTTTCATCCAGAAGCGGCCCCACAGGAAGTGGACCTGTTCGAGCCCCGACAGTTCGACATAAAATGAGATTAAAGATTAAAGAGAAAAACCTGCAGCGATCATTGAATGGTGAGAGGCACACTGAACCTAAACGTTAAGTTGGAGAAGTCACGTCTAATAAAGTCAACGCTCCGTCCCCCTCGTGCTCTAATCCAAATTCCCGAAACCTTTCAGCTCGAGCTACAAAACCGTTTCCAGTGCCTAGAAGATTGCAATGCAGTGAACGATATGAATGACAAGCTCGTGGAAACTGTCCATGCAGTCGGAGCTAAGTTTTGCAAGACCCACCGCAGAAGAACACAAAAACTCTCCGATCACACTCTTAATCTCATGGTTGTTAGACGGGATATGAAGCTGCTGACTTCAGTAGATTTGACAGCATACAGGCAACTGAACAGACAGATCTCCAAATGCATGAGGCGGGACTTACGCAACTTTAATACTGCTCGTATTAAAGAAGCGATCGAGCGGAACCAGGGCTCCAATGTCTTTGGTAGAGATCTGTCTGCCAGAAAGAGCCAACTGTCGAAGTTGAAGACAGAGTGTAGCAGCGTCGTTTCCGGGACACCTGAGATTTTGAGTGAGATTGAGAGGTTCTATGGGCAGCTTTACACATCATCGTTGGAGCCACACGTAAGTGTGCTTAACGATCCAAGAGCGAGTCTTATCCGACACTATCCAATGATATACCGGACGTCAGTCTGAGCGAGATTAGAATGGCTCTCCAGCACCTTAAAAACGGCAAGGCCCCAAGCGAGGATGGAATTACAGCGGAGCTTCTGAAAGCGGGTGCAAAACCGGTACTTGAAGTCCTTCAGAAGCTCTATAATTCCGCGCGCCATGGTGGCACTATACCGGAGGCGTGGAGCAGAAGTTCGATGGTCTCGTTCTTCAAGAAAGGCGACAACGCTTTCTTGAAGAACTACACACCGATTTCCTTTCTGAGCCGCGTCTACGTGCTGTTTTCGAGAACCATTAAGAACCGTCTCGCGCGCAGACTTGACAACTTCCAGCCTCCCGAACAAGACGATTTCCGAAAAGGCTTTAGCACCATAGACCACATACATACCCTTCGGCAAATTGTACAAAAGTCCGAGGAGTACAATTTGCCACTATGTCTGGCGTATGTGGACTATGAGAAAGCCTTTGAATCCGTCGAAATTTGGGCGGTGCTGCAGTCCCTTCAGCGATGCCAAGTTGACTGTCGGTATATCGAAGTGCTGAAGTGCTTGTACAGTAGAGCAACGATGGCTATTCGAGTACAGAATCAGAGCACGAAACCTATCCAATTGCAGAAAGGTGTAAGACAGGGTGACATGATATCCCCAAAACTCTTCACCGCTGCATTGGAAGACGTTTTCAATCTTCTGGACTCGAAAGGACACGGTATCAACATCAATAGCGAGTACATCACTCACCTTTGATTTGCCGACGATATAGTCCTTACGGCAGAATCGCTGGAGGATCTAAGCACTATGCTCAATGACCTCATTAGTGTTTCCCAACGGATAGGTCTTAAGATGAACATGGACAAAACAAAGATCATGTTTAATGTCCATGTCATACCTATGCCGGTAGATGTTGGGGACTTAGACACTAAGCTCGAAGTTGTTGACGAGTATGTTAACCTGGGACAAATAGTCCAACTAGGTAAGTCCAACTTCGACTGAGAGGTCAATCGGCGGATTCAACTCGGTTGGGCAGCGTTCGGGAAATTACGGCACATCTTCTTGTCAGGTATACCTCAAAACTTGAAAACAAGACTGTACAACCAGTGCGTGTTGCCAGTGATGACCTATGGTACTGAGACGTGTTCCTTCACTGCTGGCCGGACGAGAAAGCTCAAGGTCGCTCAGCGAGCTATGGAGAGGGCTATGCTCGGGGTTTCTCTGCGTGATAAACTTAGAAATGAGTATATCTGCAGTAGAACCAGACTAACCGACATAGCCCAATGGATTAGTAAGCTGAAGTAGCAATTGGCCGGCTATATAGCTCGAAGAACCGACAACTGTTGGGAAAAAAAGTTCTCGAGTGGCGGCCTCGTACCGGCGGACGAAGTGTAGGGCGTCGCCCCTCTAGATGGAGTGACGACCTGATAAGGTATGCAGGAAGTCGATGGATGCAGGTGGCTCAGGACCGTGCTTTGTGGCATTCTTTGGGGGAGGCCTATGTTCAGCAGTAGACTTCTGAAGGGCTGTAATGATGATGATGATGATGTACTCGAACATTCTAGACGTCGCTACATTACAAGGTCCTGGAAACTATCTGAGGCCGGTATAGACCACTACCAAGTCATTATTGAATTGGTGATACAAGAGAATACTTCGAAGCGAAACAACTGCGAACTTAAGTGATCAGTAGTACAATTGTGTTTTATAATTAGTGTGGTTTTAGATTGTAATTATTGTTGTGTAATTAAAGTGTCAATTTTGATAATTCAATCGGCAGTTTTAATTGTCTTGAACCCCAAGCTCGTAACAATTGGTTTCAGAAGTGGGATCAAATATGCCAATTTTACCTAAGGACAACCCGGAGGGTATCCGCACTCGAAATCAACGCCAACAAGAGACGGACCAGAGACGATTTGGTAACGCAACGCCGCAAACGTCGGAGTGCCAGCTGATAACCACGGAGGCCGGCCCGTCAGCAGCTCCTGCATCTGCAGCACCTGACCTAGGTTCTCTGATGATGATGCTGCAGAATCAGGCTCGCCGACAGGAGGAACAGGCCCGCCGACAGGAAGAACAGGCTCGCTGACAGGAGGAACAGGCCCGCCGACAGGAGGAACAGATCCGTCGGTTGGAAGAGCAGCTGCACCACGGTATGGAAGAGCAGATGCTTCTCAGGAAGGACCTTCACGCTACCTTCGGAAAAGAGATAAAGGATGTGAAGGATAAGGTTGCTCAACATGACAACCGCCTGTCGGAAGCTGAAACCCGAATCGACCAAGTGAACAATCCGGTTGGCAACGTGATGGATGACGTGAAGAAAACGCTGGACGATTTCAAAATTGGGGAAGGATTTACAGCTCCCATGGTAGCTATAACACCTTTGTTACGTGGATTCAAAGTGTCGCCGTTCGACGGGACTTCTTTCTGGTCGGCCTACAAAATCCAATTCGAATCTGTCATGAAAGCGAACGGCTGGAATAAAAGTCAGGCCATGACTGCTCTCACCCTAGGCCTGCGCGACCAGGTCTTAACTGTTCTGGAAGCTCTCGGTAAGGAAGTGACTTACGAGCAGCTCCTTGAGGCATTGGAGGTGCGATATTGCGACGCTCACCTGGAACACGTCTTTCGTCGTGGCGTTTAGCGACATTTTATCAAGTGGTTAGAGCGAGCTCGAGATTTTAGTGAAAATAATATTAATAAAATTGTTAGCTGCAGATCTTCAATCACTTTTTCAGATATTTACGAACAATCATGCTTAAATGACGCTTTTCGAGAGTTTCATCAACTATTCGAACTATTTTTTAATCTGTGCTTTCCTGTAATCGTATTAAAAAAAACTAACGAAATTAGCAAAAACTCTTGGTTAACAAAAGGATTAAAAAAAGTCTTGTGTAAAAAAAAGAAAACTATACTTAAAATACATACGGACAGGTGCTAACAAAAAGAAAAATTATAAAAATTATAAAAAATGTCACAATATTCTCAAAAACTGTATATATAAATCGTTGCAATTACAAAATAAAAAGTATATAGATAGGAACAAAAATAAATGCAAAGCAGTTTGGGAGCTTATAAATGCGAATATTGGTAAAATAAATGGAAATTTCGAAATAGATACTATTCTAAATAAAAACGAAATATATTCTGAACCAAGTGACATTAGTGAAGCTTTTGATAATTTTTATATAGACATCACCAATACAAATGATTTTAATTTTAAAATAGATGACATCAATAAAACTATGAATATCAATTATTTATACACAATATTTTTAAAATCGACAGATGAAATTGAAATAATTAATATAATTAAAAGACTTAATAATACTAATTCAGTAAGGATTAGATAATATAAATACAAAAATAATCAAAGTCTGTGCTAAGTACATATGTGGACCTTTGAGCTACATTATAAACATGTCGCTTGAGGAAGGTACTTTCCCAGAAGTTTTCAAAAAATCAATCGTTAAACCCTTATTTAAAAACGAAGAGGCTACCGACATGAATAATTATCGTCCAATTACTTTAATACCAGTTTTATCTAAAATATTTAAAAAGGTAATGATGAAAAGACTTTACGACTATGTTACAGATCAAAATATTATTAAACATGAGCAATTGGGGTTTAGAAAGAATAGTAACACGACACTAGCATGCTTTAATTTAATAAAATATATTACGGAGGCAATTAATGAAAGGGCACCAGTAAGTGCGATCTTTCTTAATATGACTAAAGCTTTCGATTTCGTAGACTATAAATTATTACTATATAAGCTTGAAAAATACGGAATCCGGGGAAAATGACATGACTGGCTGGAGAGTTATCTAACTGGTCGTGAACAGTGCGTAGAGGTTGCTAAAATTCAAAAGGGCAATAAAATTACAAGCAGATCTCGGCTGCAAAATAATAAATATGGTATCCCACAGGGAAGTGTGTTAGGTCCATTTTTATTTCTTATATATATTAATGATCTTCCATACGTCACTGACTACGAAACTGTTCTGTTTGCGAATGATACTACTGTAATTATTAAGTGTAAGGAAAGAAAAAAACTATGAAAATGTAACATCTATTGCACTCGACAAAATCTTTAGATGGCTCAAAAGTAACAATTTAAAAATAAACTTAAATAAAACCAAGATGATTCAATTTAGGGGTTTTAGAACTCCTTGGACTTAACATCTGTTACGCTAGTATAAAAATTGTACTAAATTTTTAGGATTAATGGTGGACAGACACTGAGTGGAAGAATCATATAGAGTACGTATGCGATAAACTGGAGAGATTTGTTTGCTATAAAACAGCTGCGGTTGACAGTGTCTAATGAAGCGGCACTGAGCGCTTACCATGGCTATGTCTCCTCAGTGCTTTCATACGGTCTCTTGTTGTGGGGCAACTCGGTTGAGGTTGGCAAGGCCTTTCATGTTCAAAAGAAATGTGTAAGGACCATTTGTGGAGCTTGGTCTTTAGATAGTTGCAAACCTTTATTTCACAAATTTCACATACTGCCTCTAGTTTGTATGTACATACAGGAACTTTGTGTTTTGTCAAACAGCATCCACAATATTTCACCATTAACTCAAGTTTAATCAGTATAACTGCCATGCCAAGAAATAAATTTAAGCCATATCTGCCCCTATGCAAGCTTGATATATATAAAAGAAATGTATTTATAAATGCTATTAGAGTTTACAATAAATTGCCTAACACTTTTAAAGACCTCTAAATTTAAGCCATATCTGCCCCTATGCAAGCTTGATATATATAAAAGAAATGTATTTATAAATGCTATTAGAGTTTACAATAAATTGCCTAACACTTTTAAATACCTCCCTTTCGTAATTTAAAAAAAAACCAACAGAATGGTTGGTTTTGAAAAATATTTTTTTTTTAAATGTTTTTATAGGTTAGACGAATATATGAATTGTAAAGAAATATAAAATAATAATGAAATATAGAAAAACATACGAGTATTATTTTTTTAACATTTAATATTTATTTGAATTTTTTTGACTTTTTTTTAGATACTAAACGTTTATATATAACCAATTACCTAATTAATTCAATTTTTGACATATATTTATTGTAATTATTATTATTATTACAATTTAAAAACTTAACGCTAATATATTTTTAAATAACTACATAATTATTTTTTCTTAAATATTTTATCTTGTTAAATTGTAATAATAATAATTTTTGTATATTGTAGATATTGCACGCCATTATCATGGTAGAATGTAAGGTCTCATTAATAAATAACAACATCATAATATTATGTACTACATTCTGGCAATAAATAAATTTGAATTTGAGTTCGTGCGCAGCTCAAAGATCGCGTGCAACGCAGTAACGAAAACCTGTAGCAATGTGCCCTTGAGGTGGAAAAGTTGGTTCGAAAAGGCTGGCCAATCAGGAAGTGTCCCGGAGTTAGAACCTCAAAATCATTCGGATCGGACGAGAGGGGACAGAGGGGCAGAAAGTTGAGTACCGCCTCAATTTTACAGAATACAGTGGCAAGCTCCTCAAAGGTCATAATAGTTTCGCCAATAACGCGACGAAGATGCGTTTTTGCAACCTTAACCACCGCCTCAAAAATACCGCCCCAGTGTGGGTAAGCCAGAGGGTCGAATTTCCATTGGATACCCTTCTTGGACATCGCAGGACCTAAATACGTCCTGTCGTTGGACAGAAATTCGACGACCTCTTTCAAATATCTATCCGTGCCCTTATAATTTGTTCCGCAATCAGACCGGATCAGGTCCGGCAAACAAACAGAAACAGCACGGAGCGCTTGGTCCATGCTTTGGGAGGGGGATCGAGTTTTACTCGATACGTGAAGGTATCCTGAACAGGCTGATATTGAATGCCCAGCACAGTCAACAATTTAGGATTTTCAGGGTGGTCGAATAGATGAGGGTCTTATTGATCCTCTCCTGGGAGGTTCTTTAAAATATGAGGGGAGTTTGACAACCATTTGTACAACTCATAACCTCCGGCCTTCAGGATGGCAATTAATTCGTTTCGCAAGACAAGAGCCTCCTCGACGGTAGAGGCGCCCGTACAAATGTCGTCCATGTAGACCGAAGTCTACGAAGCCCCTCGAGCGTATCTTAGACGCTCTCTCTCAGCTAGTTCAAGGAGGGTTCGCATGGCGATATACGCGCTGGACCGGAGTCCATAAGTAGTAGTGTTCAACTCAAACACCTGTATCGGATCGCTGGGCTTCTCGCGCCACAATATCAGCTGATATCGACGGTCATCACGATGGACCACTGATTGTCGAAACATCATCTGAATGTCGGCTACAAAAACCACTTGGTGCCGGCGGAAGTGGGTCTAAATGTCGGATATGTCCTTGATTAATTTAGGACCAGAGTGGAGACACTGGTTCAAGGACACACCATTTGACGAGGGGGCGGAGCCGTCAAAAACTTTCCGAATCTTATTTCCAGAGAGTTCTCAAGACCACATGGTGAGGGAGGAAGTAGTGCTCCTGTGAACGCCATTCGAAGTTGGACGGTGACATTTGGCCCAGCTCTGGATACTCGCGCATGAACTCGACATATTTGTCAAGAAAGGCTGGGTGGCGCCGCATACGGCCTCCATAGAAAGCAACCTCTTTTCGGCCAGGGTACGAGATTGGCCCAAAGGGGGACGTGAATCAAGAAAGGGTAAGCGAGTGACAAAACGACCGTTGACACGACGGCTGGTATTGTTCTGGTAGAACAACTCGCACTCACGGTCCAGAGGGTTGACTCGAGCTGCGTGTGGTGGCTCCTCAATTTACCAGAACCGCTGGACGACGTCCGAGAGGAACATGCCCACAACAGAGAGCGGGTCGGCCGTCTGAGGAAGTGGAGACCACAGAACCGGTCCAAAGAAACTGTGCCCAAATACAGTGGATACGGCCGACAAGCCATCGGGCTGCAGGGCTCGTATCTCGCCTAACAAGATGAACCCCAGCGCGTTGGCCCCCAGCAACAAATCTATAGGCCCAGGTTGGGACCATTTAGGGTCTGCCGGTCTCAAACCTGACGCACAACGAACCGCGCTGTCATTTATACGGACGTTGAACGTACGGACGGAGAAAACCTACAATGTCATCGAAGACATTTACCTTGACTAAAATGTGAAGGTGTTCGCTGGCGGGGCTAAACACAAATGGGGGAGGGCGGCGCTCCAGTCGCGGCCTCTCAGCTAGCGGGGGGAGAAGAGTTTAGCTGGCCGCTGAGTGGCCGTGAGATTCCTATCGACCCGCTAAGGGGGCGACGACCCCCCCCCCCCCCGCCCCTGGGGGACGACCCCCCGACTGGAAGGACCTAAAAAGGACCATTCGTCCACTGGTAAATCCAGCCGCCGCTACGAGTTGCAAGCCACCACGACTGGATTCACGATTTCCGTACGTAGTCTGGTCTGGTCCTTAAGCAGCGGGATGTTTAGCAGCTTCTGGACGTATTTGTCCGCAATGCGCCGGACGTTGGCGTACAATCCGGCGAGGAGGTCCCGAGCATTCTGGTAGGCGTCGTCCGACAATTTCAGGTGGCCGACGACGCCCAGGGCCTTCCCCTCCAATGATGCTAGGAGGTACCCTATTTTCTGGCTGGGTGTCAAGTCCCTCCGGGTGTCCACTAGTCTGTCAAACAGACCGACGAAAGTCAGGCATTAGGAGAGGACCCCGGAGAACCTTGGCAGGTCCAGAGTCGGAAGTCGTCCTAACAGCTCCGGCTGAGTAGGTGGCTTCCGAGGGGACTCGGGCCGGCCACTCAGCCGAGCTTCACGCGCTTTCTCCGCATTCTTGGCCCCCGCCTCGATCAAGTCGTCCGTAAGCGAAAAGAACTGCTCGTAGTCCGCGAGGCCGGAGTTTAGGACTCCCTGTTCCGCTTCCAAGGCCTCGAGCTCAGCATAAGCCTCCTCCACTACTCTACCTCCACGACCTGCTCGAGTCGCTTCTGTAGACTATGGACCCGATCGGTTCTCCCTATCAACGTATGTGAATTTGCGGCCCAGCGCAGCTCCACCTGCAGGCGACGAGCCGGTTACTTGTGCGATGACATCACTACTAAATACAAATTACTACGCGGCCCAAATACAAATCAAATTAACAAATAACAAATACAATTACGATCAAATCAAGTTTAATATAAATTACACAAATACAAATTATTATTTATTAAATTAAATACAAATTACACTACAATTAAAGGTACACACTACAGTAGGTAAGAAAAGATGCCTCGCTGAAGCGACCGACCCTTCGACAATTAATCTACTATAATTATACGATAACGATAATTATCTGATTACGTGATAACCTTATCTACCTAGTCAAAATACCTGACCTAGCCCTAACAACACTACGGGCGTGGTTCCTCCTTCTACCCGTCTACAACCAAAAATATTAATATGTAATTTTTATTACGTACTATTTTTATTTATATTACGGCCGGGTGATTGGAGAACTAATCAACCACGCTCTGCTACCAAATATGTACACGCTCCTAGTTGCCCAGACTAAGGTCTACCATACAGGGGCCCATACAGCTGTTAGGTTCGACGGACAACTAAGGACGGGGCCCAAATGGCCTTATGGAGGAATGTCCTATCAGACTACACAATAGGGGAAGGCTAGGTAAATAAATAAGACGTACCTGGTTCTGAGCCGTATACTGTCCCAAGGCTCGGTCAAGCCGTAGGTGTGTAGGTGCATGAAAAGTGGTGTTTAGTGGTGTGTATTATGGTTGACCAGACTGGACCGTTGAAGTCGGCAGCAACCCTGACTCTGGCACAGCTCCACGGTGTGGTATTCTCCAGCGGCGTCACCAATGGTCAATTTCTTTCTTCTATCAACTATGTCAGTCTATCAACTTTATTTTACATTTAACTAACTTCAAAATGCAACTAAATCCCGTTAATTATAAAACGTAACACGCGGCGCGGCAGATGAACGGGTGTCAAAGTTCACTTCCGTTCACTCAGCAACAAGTTATTTCGAGAACCGAACGCGACCTTTTTAGGCACTTAACGCAACGGTACAATTAAACATTAACTTCCCAACAATTAGTCAACTCGGCGTCTAATGTTCTAGACTACACAATTCCTCGTCGTTGCATAAATTTGCTAACAAAATCGACACGATCAGAAGTAACCACGCGGCTCGAGTAGACTCACAGCAATGCAACGCCCGGCCGCCGCTTGGCGACAAAAAAATGCTCGATCTCCCACGCGCTCGGCGCGTGTGGGGAGACGCCCGCGAGCCGCGTGCCAGACGGTGCTAGTTACTTCGGGGAAGCGCGCCGACGCGCCTATATATTAGTAGTTATAGTAATTTTAAATTTTAGCGTTTGGCGCAAACAACAATTGTGATTTATTATTAGTGTGGTTTTAAATCGTAATTAGTGTTGTATAATTAATGTATCAATTTTGGTAATTCAATCGGCAGTTTTTAATTGTCTCGAACCCCAAGCTCGTAACAATACTAAAAAAACATTTTTAAAAACAAACTTTTATTTAAATGCTCTTAAAAGAAGAAAGTAAACTTAAGTTAAATTAAAACCATTAATTCATTGCAATACACAATTTTTATGATATAAAAGCTTGTCGCGAGATTAACCTGCATACGTTAACAAGAATATATACGACACGTAGCTTGATATAATACTAGCGTTGAATTTAGGGAATATGTAAAAACATATTCAAAAATATTTAGAAAAGTGTGCGCCACAGCCAAGTCATTGCATTTGAGCTACAAAATTAAGACGGCTTCTAATAAAATTAAAATTACATGGAGTATAATTAATAGTGAAACTGGTAAGGTCAAGTTACGCAATTCAAACTACCCGCTTAAATTTTAACAACAAACTAAATAAATCAGATCAGGACATTGTAATGGTTTTCAAGAAATATTTTAACACTAAGTCACTAAATACTTCTCCTGGCGTCGCCGAATCATTGCTTGAAAAAAAATGTGTGGACAAAAAAAATTACATTTCATAAAATATCAACAAAAGATATTGTAAAATATTTTAAATATATTGATAATTTTAATTGTCAGATTGTAACTGACACTAAAATCATATTTGTTTTACTGAAGAGGGCCATAAGAGCAATCTATGACTTAAAACCTCAAGAGTCGCTCAGAAAAAAATATAAGGAAATTAATATATTAACTTTGACCTCTCAATACATTTATGAAAATACAATGTATGTGCACAAAAAATCAAAGTACCTCTACAAAAATAAGTGAATTTATTCTGTAAATATCTCCAATATAATCTGAGTTAATTCTGTAAATACTAGGAACCGGAAAGACACACCACTGACGACAACACGGCACGTGTTTTGCCTCTAGACGAGGCATCTTCAGGTAATGTAGACTCTGCGGTAGCTGACCGCTAAGAACTTATTCCTAGTATAGTGGTGTTGGGAGTAGTGGTGCTGGGATTTGTGGTGACGGGGATAGTACACGCAATTGAGGGAGGGCGGGAGGTGCTCTTTAAACTAGGTAAAACAAATCATTTTATTTTATCGAGAGCATGTACGCGAAGTAATTTTTTACCAACTTTAATATAATGGACTTCCACAAAGTAACGCCCGATTGTAATAATTATGTTTTTTTTATAGGAGAAGGGACAAACGAGCATGCGACTCACCTGATGGTAAGTGACTACCACCGCCCATGAAGAACTGTAACACCAGGGTAATTGTAGATGCGCTGCCGGCCTTTTAAAAGGGAGTAGGCTATTTACTTAAAGGTTCTTTAGTCGTATCGGTCCGGAAAAATCCCTGGTGGTAACCGATTCCACAAGTTGTGCGAGGAAGAAAACATTTTCTAATTCGCACAGTGGTGGACCGCCAATCATCCAGATGGTGTGGATGGTATCGGGAGTTCTGCCATGAAGTGCGTTCGTGAAATTTGGCGGTTGGGATTAATCCGAACAATTTCTCAGAGCTTTCTCCGTGGTAAATGCGAAATAAAATGCAAAGGGATGCAACATCTCTTCGCAGCGCCAATGAATCGATTCAATCGGAAAGGCCTTGGTCGTCGACGATTCGAGCCGCTCTGCGCTGGATGCGGTCAATCGGAAGGAGCTGGCACTGAGTAGCCCCAGCCCAAAGATGGGAACAGTGTTCCACGTGAGGCCGAACCTGCGCCTTGCAAAGTTGCGGGCGTTGTGCTGGCATGAAATACTGCCCCGCTCTGCTGAGCACGCCAAGCTTTTTAGAAACCAATTTGGCTTTCTCTTCTAAGTGACTACGAAACTGCACGTCACTCGATATGTCGACGCCAAGGATTCCGATACTGGCTCAGGCAACAAGAGGAGTGCCTTCAAACAGAGGAGATACGACAAAGGTGTTCTTTTTAGCGGTAAACGCGCAAAGTTGTGTCTTCTGAGGATTAAACTGGAGCAGATTTAGTCACCCCCAATCCGAGATTTTGTTTACCAAAGACTCGACTTGAGACTAAAGATTGTTTCAGTACTCGGCGACGTTTTCCCGCGATATATTGGCACGGCCTGTGCATAGAGCATCACTAGTGCTGTCATCCGCATAGCAATGAATGTTACCGGTTTGCACATATCATTGATATGCAGAAGAAACAGTAGGTTTGTAGTTGGAGCATGCACCGTCTACAACAATCTTGATGCTCCGATGTGCAAGGAAGCTGGTGATCTAATTGCAAAATTTCTCGGGAAGCCCATAGGAAGCGAGCTTCGAAGGAAGCGCTTTGTGCCAAACCCGATCGAAGGCCTTCGAAATGTCCAAACTAACGGCCAACGCCTCCCCCTTGGACTCTATTGCCTCCGCCTATCTATGAGTCAGGTAGACCAGAAGATCACCAGCTAATCGACCCCGACAAAAACCGTATTGGCGATCACTAATCAGCTGGTGATACGCAAGGTACCGCATGAGCTGGCAGTTTATAATTGACTCCATTATTTTGGAGAACAAGAAAGTGATGGCGATAGGTCTGTAGTTGGACGGGTCTGAGCGGTCGCCTTGTTTAGGGATCAGGTGGACGAAATCTGTCTTCCATGATTTCAGGACTACGCCTAGGGAGTAGGAGTACCGGAAAAGACGCGTTAAAACCGGTGCTAACTCCAGAGTACACGTCCTCAGCACAATTGGGGTGATTCCGTCAGGCCGACTCGACTTGTGGATGTCAAGGGAGAGGGGTGCTTTGCAAACCGTGTGCTGTGAGAACCTCACTTCCGGCATGGACCACTCATACCGCGGGATGGTCAGCGGTGTGTCCCTCCCGTCATCAAAAGTCAAGTTGGACGCAAAAAGTGAGCCTAAAAGTTGGCTTTCTCTTGCGGAGATGGTAGTGATGGCTTACAGAAATTCCCTTGGACATCCTTGTCGAGAGACCAGAATGCACGAGTTCCAAAAGGAAGACGAACTAATTTCTTACCAATTCTGCCTATGTGCTCTGACTTTGACTTTTTTGTCATTTTATAAAATGTAAACTGACAGCAATCACCGAATTGATATAGACACACTTACAAATGTACAACAATGAATGTATAAATTTGTGAATGTAATATTAAAAACAAGAAAGATACCATAATAAATGATCTCTTATAAATATCTCTGATGATGATCTCTCAAAAAAAAAAACGACGGGTTGCACTCCGGGAGTGCCGGCAGAAGGGAAAATTTGAATATTAACGTTGTGCATTTTTGATATTTTGGAATGGCGAAGATTATTTATTATTATCTTATTTCATTTATTTTCATTCGAAATTATTTGTTTGGTAAACCTACACCGCACATGTGCTTATTGTAATGCTATGAAAATATAGGTTAATGCTCATCATATTACAAATATTACATCTATAATGTGTAAGTACATATGTATCTATATTAATAATTTCGTCAAGCATTACAGTAGACTCGATCGAAACCTAATCTTAATAATAAAATTATATTAATTAATAAATGAAAATTAATTAAACCTAACTTACTTCCTCTCCTACGCCGCGCCGGCTGTCTACTCTCCGTCCGTCTTACGAATTTTCGATCAGGACACGTGACCTGACGCGAGTTTAACATTTTTTACCCATTACAAAAGAGTGCACAACGCCGCTAAAGAAGTTTTCACTTCAATAGATACAGAATTCCCTGTGAATCAGTCCCCCTCTGTTATAAAATTAATTCGTAATAAAATAATTCTGTAATTTAAATATCGAGAATTTGATATAATCTGTGGTAGGAATTGTCATAAATATTGCAATAACTAGCTGTGCCCCGCGGTTTCACCCGCGTCATCACGTGTTGGAGGTGCGCGACATGACCTAGTTTAAGCATTTTATAATTGCAATTAAATATTTTATTTGATAGCAATGGATGGAAAAATTGGCATAATTAATGGAGTACTTTTATCTGTTGGCATATTATGTATGATGTAGAGCGAAGTTTTATCCACTTTCCCGTTGAGCCCCCCTCCCGGTTGAGCAGTTCTCGCAGTTCGGTTAAGCTTCGGCGGCTAAGGTTTATGTGTCGTTCGCGCGCTCAGCCAAGTATTGAATTATTTTAATTTACATTATCTCTTAAACTATGCGTCCAAATAACATGGTATAAAGAACAAATTTTATCTTCATAAAATTGTCTTGATGATGAAGTAACCGTCGTTCGTAAGGATAAATAGGCCATGCCTAATAATAACGCTCATAAATCACTTTTAAATTTTCAATATTTCTTTGTCATAAAATACCTAATTATGGCTTATGTATAAGAAATAGACATATGTTATCACAAACTTTTTTTTAGACGAAGTAAAGATCTATATTTTTCTAAAACATTTTATTTACGTATGCCTGACGATAACACCAGCGTACGTGGATAAATAATTTCGGGAGTGCTTTTTCTTCTGACTTGCTTAACAAATATCCATATTTTAGGCTAGTTGGGTGATATAGCTTAATGCTAGATAGCCTATACTATTTCACATGAATCTGGCTATAACATACAAAAAGAATTTTTCAAATCGGACTGGTAGTTCCTGAGATTGGCACGTTTAAACAAACAAAAAAACAAAAAAACTCTTCCGCTTTATTATATTATAGTATGTGCCAAATCGATTGAGAAAAACGGACAATGACCTTTCGGTCGTTTAACCAGGGGTTACAAACCTTCAATATATAGGCACATTTTATATGTAGTACTTTCTTTATTTATAATGATTTTTTTATAATGATTGATATAATATATATTTATTAACTATTATTAAAAAGTTATGTGAAAGATCGCTGTAGAAGAAAAATCATCTATTGTTATAAAGTACTTTATTCATTTAACAACAAAAAACATTAATTTATAACACATATAAAGATTCGAGTGATAACGACACCGAATAAGTACGTACTTATGCAAAAGATAAAACTTTATTTTTAATATTATATAAGAACTTTATTTTTATTCGGTGCAATCATCACTCGTATCTTCACTTGATGAACTATCTGTAACATTAATTATAAAGCGATCTGCAGTTTGGTCAATTCTATCATCCATGCCACGCATTTTTTGTTCAACCTTAAGGACATGCTGAACACAGTTTTTCCATTTATCTGGCGTGATTTGAGTTAAACCATCTTTAAGTAAATTTTTAACATCTTTTAACTTGAAAGTTGTATTTTTTCGTGCAACGTACCCTTTCACATCTGCCCACACAAGTTCAATGGGGTTAAGCTCACAGTGATAAGGAGGTAACCTTACCACTGTGATGCTTTTGTCTTTTGCCATCTCGTCGGTGACGTAACTTCGATAGTTATCTTTAACTGCCTTTATTTTTTCCATTAAGTGGGTCTTTGTGTCCGAGGGCACGTATGCGATCTGTTTAGATTCTAGCCATTCCTGCATATTTTGTTTCCGCCAAGACATTGTTGGGGTTTTTTCTAAACGTCTGGAGTGGTAACTAGCGTTATCCATAACTATGACATCGCCGCTTTGCAGTTTTTCTATTACTTTTCTAAACCAGTCCTCGAAATGGAGAGCGTCCATACTCTCATGGTAGTCACCAGTAGATGATGATTCAAATACCCAATCACATCCCTCCAAAAAGCCATTTTCATTGCCAACGTGTACAACTATTAATCGCTTTCCTTTACCCGAAGGGGCTTTCGCGCCAGTAGAGTAGCCTTCTAACCGTTATTGACGAGAAGATTCAATTGTGGTGTCTTCCCATACCTTTCCCATAGTATGACCTGCGTTAATCCATGTTTCGTCAAGGTAAAAAATGTTACGTCCCTCGTTTCTTAATATTTGTATTTCTCTCAAATATCTGGTACGCCACAGAACTATCTCTGGGCGATCTATTAGACCACTTTTTCTGTTTCTCTTTATATATTTGAATTTTAAATGGCGCAACACACGTCGCAGGGAAGTATTGCTCAAGTTTGGCAACTGGTCATCTTGATTTATACTGAGCAAAATTTTGTCTAAAGTCGGTAATTCTCCTGCAAGAAAGAACTGATGCACTTTCGCTCTTATAGCCGATTTATCAAAATCGTCCAACTTGTCAATTACAGACTTTTTTCTTTTATTAATTATTCCCTTTTCTGGTATTTTATGGGAATCTCTATACACGCTTAATACGCGATATATAGTGCTCTTGCTGACTCCTGAGATCTCCGAAACCTTTTCTACCATATTAACGTTTGAAGGATACACGTCTTCGGGCCAGGTGTTTTTGACATATTTGTATACATTAATGATAATCTCTTGTTCCCCGACCGACAAAGTGGTAGGTTTTCTCTTTTTTACTGGTGACGTTAAAGGTGCTCCAGAAGATGGGCCTGTAAATAAATGACAAAAATATACTACCATAGTACTACATCACATAAATACATATTGTTTTAGAAAATAAATACCACATGGTCACATAAAAAGAGCGCTTTAAGAAATAGAAAGGCTACGTCGTCGCATTTGTACCTATTTGTACGTACCTGCTACGTTTATTATGGGTCGGCGACGTCTCTTTCCACTTGATGTTGAAGGACCGGGTCCTTCACCAAATTCTCCTGAACTCATGTCGATTTAGTAACGACCGTCACAGTAAAACTAATATAACAGATTCAAAAAACAAAAACTTAACGATATAACAAATTTAACAGTAAAAACTCAACTAAAACAATGCAATGAATGCTATGAATTACCCGAGACGTACACACGCAAGCGCTATCCGAACACGAATGAAAACAAAATGGCGGACCGGCCCAAAAAAGGTGACGCATCTCTGGCTGCCATTGTCACGTTTCTTTTAGAACGAACTGACGTAACGCGCGTTTTGTTTATTTTAAAGGGATGAATTTGCAAAAGCTCAATATGGTGATTATATTGCTTCAAATATTTTTTTAATATAAAACTGTTATTAAATGAATTGCTGCGTTACTTACCATAAATTGAAATATAAAATATAACACATTTTTCGCGATGTACCGTAAGATTTTACTATGTTTATTGGAACCACAGACAATATTATTTAAGAAACAAAAAAACAAAACATATGTGCTGACCTAGAAGTGGGAATAATATCAATATTTAAATATTGTTATCACATCTAAATTGAGATTTTGTAAGTTACGCCTTTTGACACTCGGCTCATATCTGAGGTCATTGTCCGTTTTTCTCAATCGATATGGCACATACTATAGTATAGTATAGATAAGTAATTTTAATTTTTTTTTCTCTAAAAGTATGCCTCTCCGAATGTTGAAACTTTGCGTGTGTGCTTATAATATTGTAACCTTTCTGTAATATCAACTCCCAACTTCACGAACGTCAATCGAAAGTCGTACCCTATTTAGAAGAAGATAAATACCTAGTCAGGTCATAAATTCTGTCACATGTTTAATATAAAATAATTGAAACAAGTTTATTCATTATGTAACCATTTATATACCAAAACGTATTTATTAAAACATAGATTCTTATTACACTAAAGTTTATTCAAAATTACCTCCGTAATTTTGAATACAGGCCTTCAATCTGCGCGGTCAGTCGTCTATCGCAGCACGAACGAGGTCCATGTCAATATCGGCGGCTGCCTTAATCAAGGATGTCTTGAGTGACTCCAAATTGGGATGAGGCTTTGAGCACGCCTTTTCCTCCAAGTGTTGCCATATATTGTAATGTAACGGATTCAAATCTGGTCTGGAGGAGGGCCAGTCTTCGTGCCGGATGAAGTCGAATTCACGCGCCGCCAGCCAGTCTTGTGTGCTCTTCGCTCTGTGTGAGCTGGCGCCGAATCTTGTTGGAATACCCAGTGCCTGTTATTGAACATGGTATGAGAAACAGGTTCCACAAGGTTCGTCAGGACTGTATTTTGATAACACAACTGCATTCGTTTTTACACCTTTCTCACAAAAATGTACCTCTGTTAAGCCCCAATAAGAAACTCCCAACCATACCATGAGCGAGGATGGAAAATGACCTCGTTGGACACGTGGAATACGGTTGCTCGCTTCTTCACTACTGTGTGCGTACACCTTATCATTTTGTTTGTTGTAGCTCTCTTTTTTCATCCGAAAAAAGAATTTCCCGATATTTTTTTCCCGCGTACCGCTTCAACAAAGCGCGGCATCTCTTCAGTCTCAGGTCCATTAGACGAGCATTCAAACGATGTACTGTTTTTCTTCGATATGCCCGAAGTCCTAAGTCTTCATTTAACACTCTTTTCACCGTGGTTCTGCTTAACCCCATCTGAAGGGCCAACAGTTTCTGCTTACGTTTGGGATTTCTTTGAATTCGCGCCTTCACAGCTTTTATCACTGCTGGAGTCCTAACAGACCAAGGGCGACCACTTCTTGACCTGTCATCTACACTAGAGTCTTCATTGTATCGTTTGATGGTACGATAAACGTATTTTTTTTTATATTCAAATTTCTCAGTATGTCAAAAGTTTGAATTGGCGCGTAACCGCAACGATGCAACGCAATAACTGCAACACGGTCTTCTTTAAGCGTCCACTCCATATTTAAAAATGAGTAAAATTCTAAAAAAGTATACAGTTTTATTTTCATGAACAATTCGAATTCAATAAACTTTTTTGTGGCCAGCATTCTAAAAGAAAAGTTTTTACTGTGTGACAATACTTATGACCTGACTGTGTATAGTGACACTGAAGAATTTTATTTAAATTTTAAAGCGGAATTACAAGAAATGTTAAACAAAGAATTCAGTAATTTACTTCGAATGACAGTAAATTAGATAATGGAAATGGAAGCATTAGATAATGTCATAAAATAACACAAGGAAAGTATTTTAATCAAATATCATAAATAAGTGGAAAGCGATAAATAAAAAATCAAAACTTACTGCATTCAAGATTCACTCGGAATACTCGGCAGTTGGAGGATGGATTTGTAATGCTAAACTTATTAAAAATGAAGAACATCCAATCTTGATTCCTTCCGATTTCGATGCATGCCTAAATTTGAGACCAATGTCATATGTCCAAGATTAAGGCGAGGCGATAATTTTTCTTTTCTTTTCTGTGTATATAAATACAAATACTACCTAAAATATGTATGAAATCGTCATACAATTCAGTTATTTATGTTGACAAAAAAAGTTTAATTTATTAGATTCATAAAGTTCTTTGTTTTTTTTTTATATAAAATATACAATATATAGATGGGATTTAATATTATTTTTCACATAAATAAAAACGTAGCAATACCATTGATAACATAATTTTTAGCTAGAGATTTTCCTTATAATTGATATAGTATGTTACTACGACAGGCGGATAAACGTACATTGACCTAAAGTATTATGTTAGCATCGAAACAAAACGACAGGAATTGCTTCCATACATTTAATTATCGATTACGTATCGTTATGCGCTAAGCGTGTCTCATGGTACGGGGTAGGGTAAAGGAAGCGGTCATTCAGAGATAACAAACCTGTTTCCACCCGATTCGCGGTCTCAAGTCGTGTGTAATTGCTAGAGCGGGTCATCATAGTTTGAGATTTAAAAATTTCGGTTATAGTTGTTGTTTTCATTTTTATTAAGTTTGTTTTGTTTGTTGCATTGTTACTTGTTAAGGTAATGGGTTTGTTATTGTTTTGTGACGTTTTGTATATTATCACCGGTATGTAATCGAGTCCATCGACATCGAAATCTTAAAAAGATTTTGCGTCACCATGAAAGAAGCGGAAATTGTTGCATATTTTGGAAACCGAAAAAATAATAATTGTAAACATCTATAAATATGTAAAAGAAAAGTAGTCTAGTGACGTATATATATATACAGGGTATTTTTGGAACGCTCCCGAAAACTAAGACAGGCAACAGCACCAAGTATACCTTTGATCATGGGTCACAAATAAATTCGATCCTGATGAAAAAAAAAATCATATTTTTACAACGTTTTATTAGCTTATTCACGCGCCATCATGTTAGTACAGCTAAATGAAACGATAATTTCATAAAAAAATCATGAAAATACTAAAACATAAAACCAGCAGTAGAAACTGAATTGATATCACCTGACTAATGGAGGTTAATGTACGCGCGAACGGTGAAAAAAGAACGCTGGCCTTGAACTTGGGTACTGAGCGATTTATCACATATTGGTACGAAGGGGGCGCGACAGGGGAAAAATCCGCCAGTATTACTGTGCCTGCATGCTATTGGTTCCCGCGCTTTGTTCACTCCAAAAATACAGTCGCTTACACAGCTTACTTTGCAACTCGCGACGATGTTTTAACAGGGAAGGAAAGAAAAATTATTTATATATATTGTTTTATGACTAAACTAGTGAACGAAAAGGTAAATATGATAGGAGAAGGTGAATGGGGAAAATTGTGCAGTAAAGTTAAAAGTGTTGAGGGAGAATACCGAAAAAATTACCATGTGATCAACCTGATGACGGAAGCTCAAGTGAAGATGAAAGTGATGATGAAGTAGCATCCAGTAACACCAACACACCATCAACATCTGGCTTCCATGTAACCCAAGACGTCATAATGGACGGCGTGTCACCCTTAGCTTAAGTTTTCTTGTTACAAACTACTTTATATTTTACGATAGAAATAACAAATAATGCTCAAGTAAACGTTATCCATTTTTAATTCCCACCTCTTCCAATGTTCTAAGTAGCTAGTAAAACACCTATTATGATTCTACAATAAAACAATTAATTACTATAATATTATAAAACAATAGCCCAATACCATGTAGTACTTTAGAACGCGACTGTACCCACACTCCTACCGCTGTCGACCTGTATCTAGCTCGGTACAAAACAATGCTGCGGTCATAAGAAAAAAGGGCGCATCTAACAATTTTTTAATAAATGAGTTAAATATACCATTCGACTCATGATATGAAGGCGCATCTACTAATTTTTTTTTAATATTCACAAATATCAATATTTTAGAAATTATAGTAAGAATTTTAGACGTAACTGTTGATCACAGATGACATTTTTTTAGTAGAAAAGACTTATACAAATTCAACATAAAAGAAAAGACTTATTTAACCAGTTGCTACGTCATCTTTAACAATACTTGCATCGATTACTTAAATTTCAATTATTCTTGTCTTATTATTCTATATCTTATTATTAAGAGCTAATATCTTATTATTAAGAGCTGGTGTTTCACATGTGGTCCCATATAAATTTTATCGAGGTCAGACCAATATTTTTTGAGTTATCCTTAATTATTTATAATAAAGTCGGTTGTACAAAATTTTTAATTTTTAATTATTATCGTAGTAAGTCTTGTATGATATCCCCTTTAAAATCATTACTCAAGAGTTGCGGGTTGTTATTTTTTGTGTCTCACTACCAATGCTTTTCTAATATTTATTAAGAAAAAAGTAGTAAATTACTATTAATGTCCTTTCAACTTCAAATGACCTTTCTAAAATATGTAAGAATGTTAAATGAATGGCAGTTTTTTTTTATTTATTAGGTTGGAAAGACGCAAATAGTTATATGCGTCTTTCCTTGATGTTTTTGTGTTGCCAGGTGCATTTTTTAAGCTAAGATGAAAAGGAAAATTCGTTTTATTTAAATAAATAAACAAATTATCAAAAAAATAAGTTCGCCCTTAAAATCTTCATGTCTCTACGAATATATATCAATTTTCATATAGATACCTTATATACTTTAGACACAGGGTCTGAAAGAAAAATTCATGAATTTATTTGTTATTTCTATTTTACGTTTTTGTTAGTTGTGTCCTTCTTTATTATGACGGCAGAATGTAACCCGGCCGGCTCGTGTCGCCTCATGCTGTGACGCAGCAGGTTTCAGTTTTGTCGGGGTTCGTTATTAATTTTAGTTTTTGAAACAGTTCCGTGTTGATTTTGTACACGTGTGCGCGAGCTACAGCTCAATCGTTTTGTTTATTAAATTGTTATTACTTGTGATTACGTGTTGGTATTATTCTTGTTGTTACGTTTTTTGTTTTAATAATGCTTAACGCGTACGTTTATAGTGATTGTGAATACGGCAACATGTTAGATATCCGAACCTAGGTACACGAAGTATCGCTAAATAAATTGTTAAGACGTCGGGATGGAAAAAGTGTGTCATACTGTGCAGTGCACAAAGTGTTGAAGCGTAACCGAATGCGCCCATACAAATTGCACAAAGTGCAAGCTTTAGTTCCCGGCGATCACGACCGCCGACGAGTTTTCTGCCGTTGGTTATTATACCAGCAACAACGTGTGCCTGGTTCCATTGAGCACATTATCTGGACGGATGAATCGACATTTACCAGAAACGGCCTGTGGAACCGAAGAAATACACACGTGTATCCAGAGGCTAACCCGCACGCTGTTTGACAAACCGGGCACCAAACCCGATGGTCGGATAACGTAGGGCAAGTGTATTTAAGGATCGCATACTGGGACCAGTGTTTCTGCCACAGCGACTGAACGGACAGCGATACCTAAACTTTATAAATGAACAGTTGGTTGACATTTTAGACGACCTATCGTTGGCTGAATATCGCCGCACATGGTTCCACCATGATGGTGCCCCTCCACATGTCGTGAGGGTCGTCCGTGAGCACCTCAATGAGCTATTTGATGATCGCTGGATCGGCAGACTAGGACCACACACTTGGCCACCTCGCTCACCAGATCTGACCCCGTTAGACTTCTTTTTGTGGGGTATGTGAAAGAAAGGGTTTTTAATCATGAGTGTGATAGTGCTGACGAAATGCGCCAAAGGATCATGGATGCTTTCGAGAAACTACGTACGGACTGTGTCGAAGACCACACGATGAAGCCCCGCCTGCACCCAAATCTACCTTCAAATGAATGGAGCACAATTTGAGCTGCATCTCATAAGACCACGGAGGATTTAGAGAGGTAAGCTGTTTCATAACTATTTTTTTAAATAACTTAGTACTGGACTAATCTGAACAGGTACATAACTGAATACATGAGAATAATAAACATACCTACACGGTAAATAAAAACGCATGACTCCAACCTTGGTTACATTTCATTTAAGTATTTTTTCATTAGCGGGGAATTGAACTAGTTATTTGGGTTATTTAACCTGTAAATTCGGATTAAACTGGTTACATGGAGACAAGCACAGTGGCAAAATAGTAGGTTAAGTAGATAAGTTAGGTATTTAGACAAGTGTTGTAAATTATTAGGTATTGTGGTATGGTTGCGGGCCGCGCGAATTTGCGTTCGCGCGTACATTGACCTTTAGTCAGGTGATATCAATTCAGTCATTCCACTGCTGGTTTTATGTTTCAGTATTTTAATGATATTTTTTATGAAATTATCGTTTCATTTAGCTGTACTAACATGATGGCGCGTGAATAAATCTAATAAAACGTTGTAAAAAGATGATTTTTTTTCATCAGGATCGAATTTATTTGTGACCCATGATCAAAGGTATACTTGGTGCTGTCGCTTGTCTTAGTTTTCGGGAGCGTTCCAAAAATACCCTGTATATATATCCTTTATAATCACTGTGGCAGACTCTTCTGCGTCATCATCATCAGAAAATGATTCTGAAATAGATACAGAAGAATAGTCTGTCAAGCGTCTCTAACAATCTATTATGAGAAGTTTTATGCATGCTTCAAGGTTGACTGCTAAAGAATGCTTAGCATTAAAAGTTCGCCTTGTATATAATGATACAAGGATAAAAAAATAAAACGTAAAAAATGTTGGCTACCCGGATGATATCGTCAAAGGTCAATGTACGTTTTTCCGGCTGCCCTAGAAACATACTATACATGACATTGTTACGGACTGTGATCCTTGGTGGGCAGTTATTTTTACGTTTATATCAATTATATCAATTTAGTTACGTTTATATAAATTATAATTTTAAATCTGACAATGAAATTCCAATTTCAATATAAATATATGTGTATAAAAGTAACTAGATGGCGATACCTATATTTTGAAAAGCGATATCATATTATTGTTTCTGACTTGATAGATATCCGCAACCATTTCTGAAATATATTGAGTTATACTTGAGTACATGTGTTTATTTGTTTAATACCTTTCCTACCAACTGAGGTTACCTACTAATACAGTACGCGATTATACACTTGCCATGAAATAAATATTATATTATTTTAAATGACGCTTCATTGTAATACGCCAGTAATTCATTTATTTATATTTGTTAACTAGTGGGATTCGGGAAGTAAAGAACCTCCTAAGAAGGCGAAGTTATATCCTAAATAAGATTTTTTTTTTGGTTATTGGCCAATTTGACCCCTAGGAGTGTAAAGAGAACTTTTTGACCGTATTCAACCATGACCCCCATGACATCATCTACATGATAGGCTATTCAAACTGACTAGGCCTAAAGTTCGAGTCACCCCCCAACTCATTTCTAAAGTCTACTTTCAATAATCAATAATGTAATATGTTTGAAGCGTTATGTAAGAAGCGTCAGTAGCCTAATAGTAGGACGCGGACCGCGAACTCGAAAGGTAGTGAGTTCGAATCCGCCATTCGACTACTGTCGTGAACTACTTCTAACACATTAGTAATATTTAATAGTAGTACTAGTATTAAAATAATACGAAAGGAACTTTGTTCCAACCGAGTGTGGAACACTCGGCGACAATCACGCATATTTTTTAATTGCTAAATTGAGCTTTTATAAACGTAAAAATTAAAGTTAAGTTGCAGCCGCCTACGAGTATATACTTCCCATAAAATTCACTTCCCATAAAAGTCACTAATCAGCTTATAGTCCTCAAGGTACTGCATGAGCTGGCAGTTAATAACGGACTCCATTACTTTCGAGAACAAGGAGGTGATGGCGATAGGCCTGTAGTTGGATGGATCAGAACGGTTAACTTTTTTAGGGATCGGATTTACGAAAGCTGACTTTCATGAATTTGGAACGAGAAGAAGAGTAGGAGTACTAGGAAGGATACATTAGAACCGGTGGCAACTCTGGAGCGCATGTCCTCAGCTCAATTGGCGCGATTCCGTCAGGCCCACTTGACTTGTGAATGTCTAGGGAGAGGAGTACTTTGCGTACTGAGCACTGTGTGAATGGCACATTAGGCATAGAGCTATCACACTGCGGGATGGTCGGCGGTATGTTTCCCCATTATCGAGACTCGACTCTCGATAGTCGAGTTAGACGCAAAAAGGGAGCCAAAAGATCGGCTTTCTCTTTTACGGCGTGGGGCAGTGAGTCGTCGTCCCTGTGCGGAGATGGTAGTGATGGCTTACAGAAATTCCCTTACATGCCGAACCGCCGCAGCCTCAGCCCAGGCCTGATAACACACCTGCTTACTGCGTAATGCAGTCTTATAGGAGCGAACAAACCAAGGCTGAGATCTGCCTCCGATAGCACAGATGATGGAATAAATAGTTTCCCTGTAGCACCACATCAGTATTATGTAAATTTGGAAATTCAGATGGGTCAATCACAAAGGCCTCAAAGTATAGCTGGTATAGATTTAGAGCCAGTATCATTACATGTTATGAGGCACACCATCTTACTCGTAGTCCTCGGGTACAACGCATCTGTAGCCTTCTTTATTTAACCTTACATATATACAGTAGTACAGTAGTCTATTGTCTGAGAAGTAACCTTACATATATACAGTAGTAGCATACTAGATAGTTTACTTGAAACTATTGCTTTAAGGCAAATTGCACAAACAATATGCATGTTTCAATGTAAAAGTATAAGATGTCGCCAACTTGCGATCGAGCATTGTAAGCTAAACCAAAGGTCTTATTAAAGTAGGCCAATGACATGCAGTGAGATAAACTACAAGCTGATATCGGATTTATTCTTAATACGCATTACGCACCATATATTAATGATGAAGACGGCCTCGTTGCCTACTGATCAGGGTAACTTGCTATTGTATACTATTGTTATAGGGTATATATTATTAGGGTATATTATAGGTGCTAGACTCGAGTTCTAATGAAAGCCAATATTTATGTAAAAATACAAATTATCAATCTATACATATGAATAAAATTGAAGCTTCTGTCTGTAATGTTAAAAAAACTGGCTTTTATTAAGCACAAGAGGTTATTTGCATGCTATTAAGACGCAAAAATCTATTTTGGGAAGGGTTTACTTAAATCCCCTTTTGACGTGTACTTTTTCTTCTAATACACGGGTTATGCCTGATACAAACATACTCAGAATAACTTTAACCCGTAATTTTTTTTAATTCCAATTTGGTGTATCGGATGGCACTACAAAAACAAAGAAAAATTCACATAAGAGCTTCCGAAGTCGGGGCTTTAATTCTTCGATACACAATAACTTTGTAAATTATTTTTAGGTTTTGGAGTCGGTTTTCAATTATTAATAAAAATTTTCATCTTTTTGACAACTAACAGCCAATCACAACTTTGAAAATGACTAATTCATGGTTGCTATATTGAAAATGTTTCGATGTACAGTAGAAAGTGCATGAAAAAACCATTCGTACAACAAAATACTGGTTTAACACCATATGACGGATTAAATATCGTCCTAAGTTATTTAACGAATAATTTCCAATAAAATAGTTTTTACTTGCATCTACTGCAAGACGCTTTTCTACCGATCTTCTATTTCGTATCAGCGGCTTACTCTCTGTCAGGAAGTTGTATATATTCTGTACAACCCTCAAAACTCACAAATCATTGTCTTATGATCCATGCCATTTAAATAAACGACGTAGAAACATGGTTGCCCAGACGTACAGAACTAAAACCACATTTGCAAGCAGACAATTTATATCGCGTTCTGCCTTTCTTTATAATAAAATAAACAAAGATATTTATATATACGACAAAACATATCACAACTGTAAAAACTTTTGTTAAATTGGATTCATCACAAGACATATGACGAAACTGAGAAGCTACTGGATTGTGTAGCATGATTTGTTCAGATTCAGACACTGTAATCACACACACTCTTTTTAACTCACGCAAGCATAGACACACACACACGGACACGCACACACACGCACACACACACACACACACAAGTAAATAAACTAAGAATAGAATTAATATAGAATTTAAGTAATATATAGCATTAATATGGATATAGAATATGTTTATACATACTGCCTTGTAACATGGATATAGTAATGGAAGAGCGGACCCTCCAAACACAGGCATTATTTGCTTAAAAGGAGGTTCCAATGTACTAGTTTTTAAGGCATGTACTTTTTAAAAACGAAATAAAATTTATTATTATGGGGTATTTGTATAGTTTTCTCATCTGGTTGGGTTGTATAAATATATAATTGAAAATGAAAATAATAAACTTACATAAATATCAATAAAATAAAATAAGTACATAAAAATTACATAAATATATAAAAACCCAACCAGATGGAAGCCCTCGGCAGGGGAGACCAAACGGCCGAGGGTTAGGGGGAAAGGGAAAGAAACCGGCGGACGATGCGGGCGGTATCGAGGAGCACCGCCTTCTGCATTTGAGCTTGGAGTGGTCCGTCACGGCGTCCCAGTCGCCTCAGGTGACCCGAGAGGCTAACTGGGATTAACCCGTTCGCAGAAACGACCACAGGAATAATTTCGGCCGGCAGACCACCCCACATGTCGGTCACCTCGTGAGCCAGGTCCAGATATTTATATTTATATAGACAAAGTAGCGCCATCCCAGCCTGGAGAAGAAGGATTGAGGACCGTATCGCAAAGGCAAGGGCCCTCATCGGCAGACTGATAAGCTTCAGGTCGGGCAATAATAGGCCGAGAATTGTGCGCACCGTCAGGATGGCGTTTACTGGGACAAATATCAGTTTGTCCCAGCCGGATATAACGCAAAAACTGACGGAGCGCATAGACGACCTGAAGCAGAGAATAGCTGCTTGGGGGAAGCGGATTCGGCAATATACCGAGAGGTTGACACGGTTCAACCAGAATCGTCTCTTCCAGAGTGATCAGAAGAGGCTCTATGAATCACTGGAGCGACCAATGGTACGTGGAACGGGCCCAGCACCGAATCAGGCCGACACTATCGCATTCTGGCGCGGCCTGTGGTCAGAGCCCGTAAACCACAGCGAGGGCCCTTGGATGGAAGTTGTGGCGAGTCAGTGTGCGAATGTTACGCCCATGGACCCCGTCATCATAACGCTGGATGACGTAGCTGAGGCGGTCCGTAGAGCCCCGAACTGGAAAAGTCCGGGGCTCGACAGGCTGCATCACTACTGGCTGAAGGGGTTCGTGGTGTGTCACGCTGTACTCGCCCGACAGTTTCAAGAGGCTCTCGACCAGAAGTCGCTCCCGAGCCTCTTCACTACTGGGATCACTCATTTGGTTCCTAAAGACCGGGATTCCACAGACCCGAGCAAATACCGCCCCATAACGTGTCTACCAACCATATACAAGACACTTACATCCATTTTGAGCGTGAGAATCACTCGTCACCTGAACTCAAATCAGGTGATGTCGCGCGCTCAAAATGAATGTCGGGGCGGTGGTCGTGGAACCAAGGAACCACTCCTCATTGACGCGGTCATTGGCAAAGTGGTTAAACGCAACCGTGGGAACCTCTCCGCCGCCTGGATAGACTATAAAAAGGCATTCGACTCGGTGCCTCATACATGGCTTAAGAGGGTCCTCGAGCTGTACAGGGTTGACTGTGCAGTTCGAGACTTCCTCGGGCAGTGTATGGGGCAGTGGAGTACGATCCTTTGTCATCTAGGCGAGCGGATGACGGCTGCGGAGAACCACATAAGGATAAGAAGGGGTATCTTCCAGGGCGATTGTTTGAGTCCAATCTGGTTTTGCCTCTCTCTGAACCCTCTCAGTACCTTACTGGAGGATTCCGGGAAGGGATTTCAGCTTCGGAGAGGAGGTACAAAAGTGACCCACCTTTTCTACATGGATGATCTCAAGTTATTCGCCTCCAGTCGCTCCCATCTTATGGAATTGCTAAAAATCACGTGTGATTTTAGCAATTCTATTGGAATGGAGCTGGGGACGGATAAGTGTGCGATCCTCCATGTCGAAAGGGGAAGGGTTGCTAACTCTGAGGGCATAGACTTATCTATGCCCATCAGCATAAGAACCCTTTCCGAGGCTGAAACATACCGATACCTGGGTATGTCACAGAACATCGGTGTAGATGAGGCGGGTATGAAACGGTCAGTTTGCGATGTGTTTTATGCACGCTTGACCAAAGTGCTTATTAGCCTTTTGTCCGGTGTGAATAAGACGCACGCATATAACGGTTGGATCATGCCTGTTCTCATGTATACCTTTGGCATACTCAGGTGGACTCAGACCGAACTGAACGCTCTGGACAGAAAAGTCCGCACTATAATGACGTCCCACAGGATGCATCAACCGAGATCGTCAGTAATGAGGCTGTACTTGCCGCGGAAGCATGGTGGGCGCGGCTTTTTAAGCGCGCTTACCATGCATAATCGCGAAGTGTGCAGCCTCCGTAATTACTTTCTAACGAGAGCGGATGATCCATACTGTAGGGACGTTATTTCTTGTGATAAAGGACTTACCCCTCTATCCTTAGCCAACGAGCAATGGCAAGACCCGGCAGTACAGAGCATTTCCGACCGGGAGACCGTATGGAAGGAGAAAGAGCTCCACGGGAGGTTCTACAAGGCCCTACATGAGCCTTTCGTAGACACAGTCGCCTCCCTCCACTGGCTACGTTTCGGTGACCTCTTTGGGGAAACTGAGGGCTTTGTCTGTGCAATACAGGATCAGGTTATTAAGACCAACAATTATCGGAGATACATCCTAAAGGATGGCACCGTCGACATCTGTCGAGCTTGTCGCCATCCCGGTGAGTCACTTAGGCATGTCATCTCTGGTTGTTCGGCGCTTTCTAACTCTGAGTACTTGCACAGACACAACCTAGTAGCCAGGATTCTACACCAGGAGCTCGCTCTGAAATACGGTCTCGTGGATCGGAAACTGCCATATTATAAGTACTTGCCGGAAGCTGTGCTCGAAAATGACCGCGCCAGGCTCTACTGGGACCGGGCCATCATCACAGATAGGACTATTCTTACGAATAAGCCTGATATTAAGCTGATGGACCGGGCACAGTCAAGGATATTTTTGGTCGACATTACCATTCCTTATGATTTATTATTATTATTATTATTATTTTGGGGTATCTATATAGTTTTCTCATCTGGTTGGGCTGTATAAATATATAATTGTAAATGAAAATGATAAACATACATAAATATGAACAAAATAAAATAATACATAAAAAATACATAAATAAATAAAAGCCCAACCAGATGGAAGCCCTCGGCAGGGGAGACCAAACGGCCGAGGGTTAGGGGGAGAGGGAAAGAAACCGGCGGACGATGCGGGCGGTATCGAGGAGCACCGCCTTCTGCATTTGAGCTTGGAGCGGTCCGTCACGGAGTCCCAGTCGCCTCAGATGACCCGAGAGGCTGACTGGGATTAACCCGTTCGCAGAGACGACTACAGGTATAATTTCGTCCGGCAATCCACCCCACATGTCGGTCACCTCGTGAGCCAGGTCCAGATATTTAGTCAGTTTATCTGTTTCGGCTTTCACGAGGTTCTCGTCATAAGGAATGGTAATGTCGACCAAAAATATCCTTGACTGTGCCCGGTCCATCAGCACAATATCAGGCTTATTCGCAAGAATAGTCCTGTCTGTGATGATGGCCCGGTCCCAGTAGAGCCTGGCGCGGTCATTTTCGAGCACGGCCTCCGGCAAGTACTTATAATACGGCAATTTCCGATTTACGAGACCGTATTTCAGAGCGAGCTCCTGGTGTAGAATCCTGGCTACTAAGTTGTGCCTGTGCAAATACTCAGAGTTAGAAAGCGCCGAACAACCGGAGATGACATGCCTAAGTGACTCACCGGGATGGCGACAAGCTCGACAGACGTCAACGGTGCCATCCTTTAGGATGTATCTCCGATAATTGTTGGTCTTAATAACCTGATCCTGTATCGCACAGACAAAACCCTCGGTTTCCCCAAAGAGGTCACCGAAACGTAGCCAGTGGAGGGAGGCGACTGTGTCTACGAAAGGGTCATGTAGAGCCTTGTAGAACCTCCCGTGGAGCTCTTTCTCCTTCCATACGGTCTCCCGGTCGGAAATGCTCTGTACTGCCGGGTCTTGCCATTGCTTGTTGGCTAAGGATAGAGGGGTAAGTCCTTTATCACAACAAATAACGTCCCTATAGTATGGATCATCCGCTCTCGTCAGAAAGTAATTACGGAGGCTGCACACTTCGCGATTATGCATGGTAAGCGCGCTTAAAAAGCCGCGTCCACCATGCTTCCGCGGCAAGTACAGCCTCATTACTGACGATCTCGGATAATGCATCCTGTGGGACGTCATTATAGTGCGGACTTTTCTGTCCAGAGCGTTTAGTTCGGTCTGAGTCCACCTGAGTATGCCAAAGGTATACATGAGAACAGGCATGACCCAACCGTTATATGCGTGGGTCTTATTCACACCGGACAAAAGGCTGTTAAGCACTTTGGTCAAGCGTGCATAAAACACATCGCAAACTGACTGTTTCATACCCGCCTCATCTACACCGATGTTCTGTGACATACCCAGGTATCGGTATGTTTCAGCCTCGGAAAGGGTTCTTATGCTGATGGGCATAGATAAGTCTATGCCCTCAGAGTTAGCAACCCTTCCCCTTTCGACATGGAGGACCGCACACTTATCCGTCCCCAGCTCCATTCTAATAGAATTGCTAAAATCACATGTGATGTTTAGCAATTCCATAAGATGAGAGCTACTGGAGGCGAATAACTTGAGATCATCCATGTAGAAAAGGTGGGTCACTTTTGTACCTCCTCTCCGAAGCTGAAATCCCCTCCCGGAACCCTCCAGTAATGTACTAAGAGGGTTCAGAGAGAGGCAGAACCATATTGGACTCAAACAGTCGCCCTGGAAGATACCCCTTCTTATCCTTATGTGGTTCTCCGCAGCCGTCATCCGCTCGCCTAGATGACAAAGGATCGTACTCCACTGCCCCATACACTGCCCGAGGAAGTCTCGAACTGCACAGTCAACCCTGTACAGCTCGAGGACCCTCTTAAGCCATGTATGAGGCACCGAGTCGAATGCCTTTTTATAGTCTATCCAGGCGGCGGAGAGGTTCCCACGGTTGCGTTTAACCACTTTGCCAATGACCGCGTCAATGAGGAGTGGTTCCTTGGTTCCACGACCACCGCCCCGACATCCATTTTGAGCGCGCGACATCACCTGATTTGAGTTCAGGTGACGAGTGATTCTCACGCTCAAAATGGATGTAAGTGTCTTGTATATGGTTGGTAGACACGTTATGGGGCGGTATTTGCTCGGGTCTGTGGAATCCCGGTCTTTAGGAACCAAATGAGTGATCCCAGTAGTGAAGAGGCTCGGGAGCGACTTTTGGTCGAGAGCCTCTTGAAACTGTCGGGCGAGCACAGCGTGACACACCACGAACCCCTTCAGCCAGTAGTGATGCAGTCCGTCGAGTCCCGGGCTTTTCCAGTTCGGGGCCCTACGGACCGCCTCAGCTACGTCAGCCGGCGTTATGATGACGGGGTCCATGGGCGTAACATTCGCACACTGACTCGCCACAACTTCCGTCCAAGGGCCCTCGCTGTGGTTTACGGGCTCTGACCACAGGCCGCGCCAGAATGCGATAGTGTCGGCCTGATTCGGTGCTGGGCCCGTTCCACGTACCATTGATCGCTCCAATGATTCATAGAGCCTCTTCTGATCACTCTGGAAGAGACGATTCTGGTTGAACCGTGTCGACCTCTCGGTATATCGCCGAATCCGCTTCCCCCAAGCAGCGACTCTCTGCTTCAGGTCGTCTATGCGCTCCGTCAGTCGTCGTCAAACGCCATCCTGACGGTGCGCACAATTCTCGGCCTATTATTGCCCGACCTGAAGCTTATCAGCCTGCCGATGAGGGCCCTTGCCTTTGCGATACGGTCCTCAATCCTTCTTCTCCAGGCTGGGATGGCGCTACTTTGTCTAGTAGCGCGTCCAGCCGTGGGAAGTTTGGCGCCAATAATACGGCAAACTGCCAGTGCGGCGCCAAAAAGAATTGAGTCCGTATCGCAAAGGTCCCGGCTGGCTTCCAAATAGGTCACCAGCATTAGGTTGAGAGCCCTTACGACAGCCCGATTCCGCTTGCTTAGGGGTATACGGGGAAGTCGCGGTCGATTCTCGAGAGGCGTTCTGCGCGTTTCCCTAATCGCCTCTTCCAATATGCTCCTCATTTGCTCTTGTTCCTGGGCGACTATTCCATCGTCGCCTGAGTCAACCACAAGGAGATCTACGGCGGCATCTACATGTGCCGGTTGCTCTGCAACTCGTAGAGCCGCATCTCCTGTCGTAGTATTTTCATTCGACAGAGGAATAGCCTCACGTCGTAGCCGTTCGAGTTCGGCGTCATCAAATATTTTTGAACGCATGATGTACCGAACTCGGTCTGCCAGGTTTTGCTCGGTGACGGTTATAGATGGCTCCAGCTCAGCAAAAAGTCGATGCATCCTAGCCCGATACGCAAAACCTCCAATTTCTCCCCCTTTCGCCCCAAAATACGCCCGCAATGCGTTGCTATTCATTTTCTTTGACCAACGCATGCGGCGTACTCCACCAGTGGCGGGTGCCGATTGCTGGGCCCGCGAAGGCCCTGCCAACACCAAGCCAGCTGGTGGGGATGATGGATGCGAGGGGCTGCTGGGTGGTCGTGCAGCTCCTCGCGCTCGGCTGGCGGTTCGCATGCTGTCGCGTCCAGCGCCAGCTCCAGACGCGCCCTGGCGACCTCCAGGTAGCGGCCCTTTGCGCAATCTTCTTTGTTCCATCATCCATATATTGGGCGTCAGTTAACGGGAGACGCCCAAACCCGGCACCGTTTCATGGTGAGGCCATGTGCACAAGCGGGCCTTTGCACCTTCAATTTTGCCGAGGCACGGCGCTAACACCTCTTGGCAAGGTGCTGACTGACTGCGCTGACGTAGCAGTTTTGTCACATAACCGTTACGTCAGCGGGCGATGGGGTCGTCACTTCCCTACGCCATTTTTATTATTATTATTATTATTATTATTACTGCAGGTGGCGAAGCCACGCTGCACAAATGTATCAGCTTAAAACTGCTGTGTTTCGTATGGTGAGTGCAGAGAACCGGAGACCCTTTTTACTGGAAATGAGGCATTCCATCTTAGTCCTGAGGGTAAAGCCTTCAAAACACAAGCGTGTCTCTTCACTGCAATGAGGAGCCAACTCACCTGGGCTTTTACTTTCCGAAATATATCGATGGAATACACCTACCTTCAACGCACCCTAAAACTGCCAAGGTCGTGATTAAAACCGCGAACCCGAAAGTGGCCTCGGAGCGGGAGGAAAAGCCACCGCCCCCTATTATCCTTCAGGACAAGTCCCGCTGGAGTAACCTGTACAAGTGGATAGACTTCTAAAAAATATTCTGCCTCAAGGTCCACAATGGTATCCAGGGCATTCGTATCCATGTCTCGACGACGGGTGACTTCCGCGCTTTAACTGCGCAACTGAAAGCTCAGAAACTGAGATTTTGATTTAGAACTGAGAAACCTCCGCGTTGTTGTTCGAGAGTTCCTCAAGGAGCTCAAAACCGAACAAGATCTCAGCGATCTTAAACCGCAGAACCTCCCTATCAGAAAATTGCACAGAATGCACCACCCAACTGACAAGAAAAGATACCTTGAGCTTTACCTAGTCATCCTGGACCTGTTTCAGGAAGGCAAAGAAATCCACCAGATCTGCAAACTTCAGGGATTTCAGTATTAGCCCTCAGAAACAAGGAAATCGTTGGACAATGCCACCGATGTCAGATTTACCGTCACTCGGCCAAAACTGTTTCGCCCGGCCTAGATGCATTATGCTTAATCTGAATGATAGGGTGAGAAATGGTGTGATAAGATAAAAGTGTGGTTTGCAAGATGATGTTTTTTTGACCAGGATTAAGAAAGGTATGTTTCTGTGGTTTGGTCATGTAGAAAAAATGAAGAGGAAAGAGTGACAAAGCAAATTTATGTTGCAGAAGTGAACGGCAGAGTCAGGAAGCGACGCCCAAGATGAAGGTTTATCGACCAGCAACTTTATCAGCAACATTTATGTTGCTGATAAAGTTGCTGGTCGATAAACCTTTTCACTTCACCAATTCACTTCACTGTTCCGCAAACTTCGCGAGGCCATGAACACACAAGGTAAGCTCAATGCCATCATTGAGCATATCAGTCTAATCAATGCGATTGGCTCTTGCCAATGCGTTAAAGCCGACCTTTTATGAATCAGAATGGCGAAACAACGTACAGGTAGAACCAAACCTATCTCTCTGACTTTCGAGTTCTTTTACGCAAACGGCATCAGAGATCAAAAGTAGGAAATTGTGTACTTTTTACGCGATCATGATGTCTACATAATGCTAGTGCAGAGTGCTAGTGGTAGAGCCACGCGGCAGCTTTTGCTGTCGCATGGATGGGCCGGCTCGAACCGGGGTGGTACCATGACCTCACAGAATACCAGCGTGAAGTAGAGGTTTACCTCTGCGTTTCACTCGGTGAGTGCAGGTGGCCGGAGGCCCTTTTTACTGGAAATGAGGCATTCCATCCTAGTCCTCACGAGTGAAAACGCATCTGCATTTTGATCTGTAACAGAGGATAGATGTAGATGTCTATGGGCCGCAGCGGCCGCTTGCCATCAGGTGGACTGTGTGCTCGTTTTTCATCCTTATCCTATAAAAAAAATCTTATTGCGTTTAATTTACTTATTTTACGGTGTTCTTTTGTGAGTATTTGTGGTCTATCAAATTTAACGTAATGTCGGGGACGATCTTGAACATGTTCACAGACTGCAGACTTCCCATAGCGTCGGTGGCTTACGTATTTTTGTTTGTCCTATGTAAGAGAGACCACATTCGCATTCAAGCTTGTACACACCTGCATCTTGTAAAAATTGACTGATCTTCTTCGGCGGCTTGAAGTATGTTTTAATGGAAACTCGCTTCAAGATATAACCAACCTTGTCTGTGACTTCTCTGATATAAGGTAGTGCAGCAGGCACACGCTCGATGTTTTCTGTCACAGATCCCTCGTGCTCTTTGTAACAAAGATTTTCTCATGGTATCTAACTGTAATGGATGAGATTCACCATTTAAATATCTGTTGGTATGGGCCTTTTTCCTTTAGACAGTGTGACCAATAGTGTTATTAGGATTTCGGATGATTAAAAATCTAGAAAAGCTATAGAATTTTTACTCCATTGTGAATTTTATTTTAGAGTTTATGGAATAAAGGTGGTTTAAAAAAACGTCGGAATTTAAAATAAGTAAATTAAACGCGATAAAATTCGTAAACATAGTTTTTCAATTGTCATTCAATGTGTAGTGTTCGCGTAAATATAAGAAATCATTATCTCGGTAGAGTTAAATTTCGGTAGTACAAAGTAACAACCCCACCACAAACTTTTTCGTTCCAAATTAACTCTCATTCATTAAGTATAGCGTTCCTATTCAGACCCAAAGCGATTCACCCCTCTACCGTAACTATTGACCTAATAACTAAATCAATATCACAGAGCTTTAAATATTATGATTTTAAAGAGAAAGTACATGATATCTAGACTTACCTCCTGTTGTAGCTTCACAAATAAATGAACATACGATTACCCAAAAAATTTAAACCGCTCATTGCGTCAAAACATCCATTCATCTAAAAAGCAGCAAAGTTTTAAGACACAACACACCTTAATTGTAGTTCCATTACTTAAAAAAATATTTTCGAAAGTTTTTTGCAGGCTTCACTGCGGTTTAGTACTGTCACTGAAAATATTCAATATTTTACTAAATATTAAAATAATTTACAGAAAGTATTATTTTAGACTTATTTATTCAGCTTCAAATGTCGTTACCGTTTTTGTTCCTAGTTACACCCCGATCCCTAATCAATTTATTTTACGGTATATTTCAAAGGAAAAAGGTAGCAAATGTAAGATTTAGTAATTAAAGGTAATAGATTTTCATAAATATTAAAATATGAATTTAGTATCTTATACAAACCTCTTCAGCGAGACTATTACATGACAAATGAAATGTTAACAAACATGGCCTTGAATTTTTTAACAGCAACGTTTATTAGTTTGTCTGTAATTATAGTATTTGTAATATACTAACTAACTAACTTATCTTCACGCACAATCCCTGACGGGGTAGCCAGAGAGAACAGATCGCCAAGTGTCACGATCCTTACATACCTCTTTTGCTTCTTTCAGATTCATTAACTTCTTCATACATGCACGTCTAGGTATCCGAGTACTCTTGACCCTCCCCTCTTCGAGCAATTTGATCACATGGTCTTCGAAAGTTAGTCTCGGTCTACCTCGACACCTTTTAATATTAACTTTCGCGCTATATATTTTCTTCACCATTCGGTCTTCACTCATTCGCTCAACGTGCCCAAAACATCGAAGCACGCCCTTATCAATTTTTGTGATAAGGTCACCTTACAAACCTGCCATATTGCGAATCTCTTCGTTTCTCTTTCGGTCGGCCATGGTAACGCCCGCACATTTTACGAAGAGTTCGCATCTCCACTGCATTCAAATTGCTTTTATGCTTCTTCTGGCATACCCAGGTTTCGCTGCCATATAACAAAGTCGGTACCAACACTGCGTTATGTAATATACGCTTCATTAAAATAAAAAGTCACTGTTTGCAAAAAGATTGGTAAGTAATCCGAGGAAACAATAAGTCTATAAATTGTGTTTAAAAGATCTTTTAACAATGTGAAATTTGTGTCAACCTTTTAAATGTTTATACGGTAATAAATTTATTTTTTCTTTGCAATAACATTCGTAATCTAATGGCTGCGAAACGGGAAATGAAACTGCAACTGATACGTCGGCTTACAGGCTATTGAATAGATAGATCTCTAAATGTGTGCGGCAAACTTACGCGGCTTCAATACAACTCTTATTGAATAAGTATTTGAGCAGAACCAGGCCTCAAAGTCTTCATACCGCCTGCCAAGCTTGGCAAATATTTCCCGAATAGAAGTGACTTATCGTGAGTTGTTACGATAATAGTAGCAATGATAATGATTGTATTTTATTGCACAGCATCAGTGCAATTTTATGGTGTCACATGTGTGAATAAATAGATAAAATGCAACAGTTTCCTTTACCATTAGCCAAGAGATTTATGACTGATCCCCAGTGCCAGAGGAGCCCATATCCAGCAGTCATTGATATTATAATTTTCTGGTTAAGATGACGACAAAATTCCAGGAAATATACAAAATTTGATCTGCTCAAAGTTCATAAACTTTATTAAACTATGTTTGTTAATAAATAAATATGTTAATAAAGGGTTATTATATTATTAAGGAATTTATGGATGATAATAACCTCTGCATCCAACTAACGAGGTATTCTATTTCATATCTTAAAAGTGACAAGCGATATGCACCTTTTTAATTAAAAATAGGATACAGGGCTCGATAAACTGCTACTTGTTATTAGCTAGAATCTTAGCGGAGTCATTTTTTCTGTGTGAAATTTGTTCCTGGCAGTGTCTATGGCTGTTTTCATACTTTTTTAACGTTATCTTTCCTCGCTGAAAAGTAATTGTTGAGCATACAGTTAAAATTTCTTTCCACAGCTACTTAATTATCATTTAATGTTATATTGTTTCACGACAATTATTACAGTGTTTAAAATTTTATTGTTGTCACGAATAATTAATTATATATATCTACATAGAATATTTGTTATTATTAAAATAGTAACATGTTGTGTCGATAAATAACACACTCAATTATGAAAAACTTCCACTGTTTAACTAGATTCTAATTATGTTAAAATTGCATATAATCGTTTTCTACCATCCTGTTATTTGTTTACCTAGTTACGAGAAGGTCATATATTCGACGTATATGTTTTTTTATGTATGTTCACCGATTTTACGGAAACTGATCACTACACTACATTTACCCTTACACACTAATTAGGAATAAGTAATACTACAGGTGTGGTCCAATAAAAACTTGAAGAATAATTTCCATCCCCTAGGGTAAAAATGGAAAAAGGGGCGTCCATTAATTACATGAGGTGTTTAGAGGGGGCGGGTCGAGCCGAATTTCACGCTGTCTCCCGTGCAGTAGAGGGAACTCTGCAAATATCACGTAAGTTTTCCCTCAAGAAACAAATTAATATTTCGATGAAATTGTAAATCCTACGAATCCTTTATGCGAACTCCATAAATTATATTAAAATAATTAAGCAATTTTTTTTAAATAAACCCAACGCAATCAATCACAGATTAATGCTAAATCTAAATAGATTAAGATACGCATTTTGAAATATCTCACGTAAGATTTGGGGGAGGGGAAGGATAGAAAAATCGCCAAATTCGCCTTACTTAACTTGCCTTAATTAACGGACGCTCTCAAACTATTAACTATTTTGACAGCATTCTAGTAGTTGTTTTGAACTTGTGATATTCTTCAGACCATCCAGAAGAATAAAATAATTCCTTTTCTACCAACTTCAAAAAGGAGGAGGTACTCAATTCGACTCTGCGTTTTTTGTGTGTTACTTTGTTCTACGTGAACCGATTTGGATGATACTTTTTTATTTGAAAGCTGATGCTTCTCATGTAGTCCCATATAAATTTGATCAAGGTCTGACCATTAATTTTGTAATTCTCCTTAATAATATATATTGAAGTCGGTTGTACAAATTTTTTTATTTATAATTATTTACTTCTTAACTTAACATTCACGGGACGATATGGGGTAGTGGATATTTTTACACCGCCACTACACAGTAATTTGTATTACAATTATGTTTAAATTCTATTGCTTCCAGATTTAATTAATAACATGTAAGTTTTTAAAATTTTAATAAATTACATTGTAATTGTTTGAAGCTAGCCCTTAGGGTTTTGTAAAAGACCAATATGTGAAATCTTATAATCATTTCATCCATTTTTAGGGTTCCGTACCTAAAAAGGAAAGAACGGAACCCTTATAAGATCACTTTGTTATCCGTCTGTCTGTCTGTCTGTCAAGACCCTTTTTCTCAGGAACGCGTGGAGGTATAAAGCTGAAATTTATATCAAATACTGAAGTCTACTGTCCCTTAGAGCTGTGAATATATATTCGATATGTATTCTCACTTGTGTTTATTTCTTTATAATATTTTTTACCACCTATCTCTGACGTAGTATAAAAATATAACCCTCTATCAAATTTCACAAGATCTTCGAGGCCTAAATCGCCTCTTACGAGACCAATGGAATGGATAAAGTGGTGCTAAAATGAGCTGAATGATGAGAATGAAATGTACTGTCCCTTAGAGCTGTGAAAAAATCAAACTTCTAAGCCAACGCAATCAAAAGATACAGCCGTTTATGCCAAAATTTTTCGACATTCGCAAGGGAATCAAAACCCGTGAACTCAAAATCTTGAAATTTGGTACGAAGCAATGTTTTATGGCACAGATAAAGGAAAAATTGCGAAAAGCATAAATTTTTAGTTACATCATATAATAAAAACATTTTTAATAATTTTAAACTTATATACCTACAGATTTGTTCGGAACCGGTTAAAATGGCAAGACAGGAATTTTGTATAGCCTGTATGATCTCCGTCTCTATTTTTCTCTTTACTTCCCATATCCTTCTTTAATCGTTGAGCTTAAATTTTCGTGTTTAATATAATAGTGAATATAGTGTTTTAGTAATAATATAATAATAGCACAACAAGGCGCCTGATAACAATAATACTGCACAAAACCAAAAGAGCAATTTGCTCAATGCACAAACAAACATTTAAACATAGTATCCTGTTCTGTCCTGTAATAGCCGTGGTAGCTCAGATAGTTACCGCTCGCTGTAAGTTTCACAGTACACGAGCAACCCGGGTTCGATCCTCGCCGGCACCAATGAAATTGTTAGTTACAATTTTAAGTGCTGATTTACGACGTGCTCGGCGGTGAAGGAAAACATCGTGAGGAAACCTGCATGTCTGAGAAATAAGAGAGAAAAAAAATCCGGGATGGACTCCTATAGGATAGGATTCACTGTCTATCATTTGGTGGATTGTGTACTCGTTTGTTTACCTTTATTTACATAAAAATCCAGAAAATGTGAAAACCGCCAATCCTCACTAAAGTTGTGCGTTGATCTCTTTCCTACTTTATTATCCTCTCAGAAATGAGAGGATGCGAGCATACAAAAGAAGTTGGAGCTAATAAAATTGAAATTCGCTAGTATTTTATGTACAATTATATTTTTTATTACATTTTAACTTAAATCTTAACAAATCTTAATTCTAAAATTTCCTCGACTATAATAGCATCATTTGGGTTTTAAAAACTTAACTTATTTATAAAATATTTATCAAATGTTCTCTTTATATTACTCTAATAAGAATTTATATTTTTCAGTGGTAACAAACATTAAATAATAAAAATATTTTTATACAAAATTATAAATAAAGCTAGGTAATACTTCGTTGCAAACTTTACGAGTCATGAGATAATAATTACTGGAAGAGAAACTTTTTGTAAAGAATTTTTGGATGGATAAATAAAATGAAAAAAATGTTTGTTTCTTAGAATAGTTAAATTTTAAATTATTTAGTATGTCGTAAATAGCACACTCTTAAAATTTGATCAAAATAATACAAATTTTAATATTTTATTCTATTGTCATCCTCATTATCATGTAACTGACATTTACGTGGTAGTTATAATTTTCACAAACCCTAACATTATAATATAAAATATAATTTATTAAATAATATTTATTTGCACATTTTTATTAAATTTTAACCTGTATTACTTAATATTTTTTTTGAAAACACATTCATCTTTTCCCGTACTCTTTAGTGATAATGTTGCGTGCTACTATTAATGTCCCGGATACGGAAAGGTGCCAGAGGTACTCCTAAGATCGTCCATGTGGATCGACTAGTGCGTTATTATGGAGCCAATAATGCTCGGGACGAGCATGTCTTAGGAAGGGGCAGTGTTGCGTGCCACTATTGATGTCCTGTACATGGCAACACTAATCATCACTAGCGCCCTCTAGTGTCGAGTAGCAGAACTAGTAGAGTCAAGATCCTTCTAGAAATTTCGGGATCGATATGTACTCGAACATTCTAGATGTCGCTACAGTAGAAGATTCTGGAAACTATCTGAGGTCCTATATAAGACCGATATAGACCACGACCGAGGCAGTATTGAATTGGCGATATAAGCGAATATTTCGAATCGAAATAATTGCGAACAAAAGTGATCAGTAGTACAACTGTGTTTTATTATTAGTTTGGTTTTAAATTTATATTGTATATAAAAAAAATTAACAATAAACAAAAAAAATTAAATGAAATTAGTGTTCTGTAATTAAAGTGTTAATTTTGGTAAGTCAATCGGCAGTTTTTAATTGTCTCGAACCCCAAACTCGTAACAATAATACTTTGTTTTTTTTTTGTGAAATTTTAAATGTAAATATCATTTAATAAAATTTTAGTTACATCATACCATCACATTATATGTTATGGGTGGGTTCGTAATTAAGGCTTAAATGTCTTTATTAGATAATATTATATTATTGTTAATAGTTAGGTAACGGGACATAAAGTAGTTCATCATATGGTACTGCATCAAAAAATTTACGCGCCGTGTCTATAGTTACATTCATAGCATAGTCTACTACTGGTTTCCCAAATTCTTCTGTCACCGCTCTCCAATTTTCATTCAAGAATCGCAACACTGTGTTACCTGAAAAATTAATCACGTAAGCTTAATACTGTTAAAAAACGTTGGCAATTTCATCATATAATTTCATCGTCTTTGAATAGGAAAAAGTTAAAGACAACATTACATCGTGCTGATTTTTTCTATATAGCAATTATTCTAAGCAAAGGATAGTTTGATTCTTTTATCATAATCATCATCATTACAGTCCTTCACAAGTCCACTCCTGAACATAGGCCTCCTCCAAGGAATGCCGCATAAACGGTCCTGAGCCCCCTGCATCCATCGACTTCCTGCATGTCTTACCAGGTCGTAACTCCATGTAGTGGCGGTCCAACCCGCACTTCGCCTCCCGGTACGAGGCTGTTACTCTAGAACCTTTCTTCCCCATCGGTTGCGGATTCTTCATGCTATATACCCAGCCCTTTGTACAATCTTGTTTTAAAGTTTTGAGGTATGCCTGACGAGAGGATGTGTCGTAATCACCCCAATGCTGCCCAGCCGAATTAAATCCGTTGATTGACCTCTCGGTCGAAGTAGGACTTCCCTAGTCGGATTATTTGTCCCAGGTAAAGACTACTCGTCTGACGGGTCAATATGAATACCGTTTATTGATTTCATTATAGGTAGAATAATGACTTTTTTTAATATATTTAAAATTAAACATTTTTAGTGATTCGAATACACATTTACCATAAGAAATTTATTATGAAACTTTTACTTTAAATAAAATAAAATATGTAACGGACATTCGTGATTATTACATTATTTATTTATAAATGATTATAAAGGATGCGCATTGGGTTGCGTATGGTAGTAACAACCAAATAGTATATAATCACTACGTTTTAGCATAACTATTATTTATTCTGTGGTTTTCGTAAAGAACATATATTATTTGTAGGTAGTTTGAGTAACAACTTTTCTGCAATAGCCAACTTTGTTTTTACGAAACGTTAAGTATAATATAGCGAAAAATTCTCTAACAACCGAAAAATTAAGGTATATGATTATATCTTTATTTCCCATTCCAAGCCCAGCTGGTGGCGAGGGGAAGCGACGCCAGTCAATGGGATGCGCTCACTGGTAGGCATAGACTTAAGTATGAGTCATTATTTCAAGCTATGCCTACTAGTGAGTACATCCCTGAAAAGGTCAACTCCTTTCACTAATGGATGAAAAAAGGCTGTTAAAGAAGAAATAAGAAGATACTCACTTATTTCAGGATTCCCTTTAAAGAGATTGGAAATGGTATAATGAATCCTTTCGCCATAATCAAAAGCGTATCTATAGCTCTTAATGCCGAAGTGATCCCGACCCTCAGCGTCTTTAAAGTACTTTGTCTTTATGTTCATTTTTATGATGGAGTTTACTGCAATAGGAATAATAAACCATTTCAAAAATGGCGGAAAATACATTACATAAGCACGTCAACAATTGTATTATCTTTTAAATAATACACCGTAGGAATATATTTCTCCATCATCTTTTCATAATTTGGACACTATTCGAAACAAATAATTTTGTGAAACCCGCATGTCACTCGAAACAAATAATTGAATAGAATAAGCGATTGTTGCTGATTGGTTAAATGTAGTGTAATGGAGCCGTAAGAGAATCCACTATCCCATATCATCCCGTGCTTGTCATAAGGGGCGACAGAGGAAAAATGAATAAGTAGATCAGGAGCTGCATCTTCCTAATAAACTCAAAATATTAAAAACCTACGATTGGCAACCTACATGTCAAGCATGTAAATTATAGCAAATATGCCATATTACATATAATAGGGATATAAGGCTAAAGTCAAAAGTTTTTCATTGGATGTAATGATAATGAATGTGTAAAACAGGAGAAATTTATATGTAGTAGGTTAGTAATAATTGTTGGTTTAGTGATTGTCGTAGTACAACTGCTGATCATATGGTACCGGTTTCAAATCCCGGGTCGGGCCAAAAAAAATTCAGTTAATGTGTTTTTCCGTCAAGAATTTCTCAGTAGCTGCCCGGAGTGAGGAAGTTGGTAGTGTTTCACCCCCGTCTGGTTTCTGATGATATTAGTGCTGTTAGACTTTTGGCTATTACAGCTTCATCGGACTGCCTCGGAAAGCACGTGAAGACGTTGGTTCTGTGCCTGATTTCTCTCCGGTCGTGTCGGTTTACCGTCCCATCGGACTATGCGAGTGAGAGAATAGAGGCTGTACATATACTTGAGCATACACTTGGGCACTATAATCCTGTCCTGCGTCGATGGCTAGTCTCTGATTAAGCTGGCCGCCGCGCCGTGACCGAAATTCGGTCTGGAGGACATTTTTATTATTAAATAAAATTTTAGTAACAAACTGAGACGAAAAAACATTTGTAGATTAATACAGTCTTAGTTTACCTATTTTTATTTTGGCATCTCCTTCGCCATTTATTGGAAACAGAAGTAGTCTTCCGACAGCCGTATATTTTCCTTTTATCGTGATGTTACACCGGACTTCCAAAACGAATACATTTTTTTCAAGGTAGGCTCTGCAATGATGACAAGTTGAATTATTACCGTAAAATACGAGTGAGTATTGAAGATACATAACATTTGTAGTAAAAATTGTGTTTATTTATGTCGACAAATAAAAAGACAATTTGTTATATTGTATTTAAATTCAGTCTTTACTCGATAAATGTGGACAGTTTTAGACATGTTTTTAAGAACTAAACTCTACCACATTCATTTTAGCAGAATATGATAATATACTTTGCATATAAAGAGAATAATAAAGAAATAAAAATATAGAAACAAAGAAAGAATATTAAACTATAACAAAATAGTTTGGAAAATCGAAAAGTGCACGCCTCAAGAGTGTTTTATTTAATTTTGATGAAAAGAAATAAATTGTATTCCTGACTTTTAAAATATATTATTTACGTGTAATAAATTTAGCGTTCTAATTATTTTAATAGATAGTGTTACCTACAGGGCAAAATAATAATAATGTTAATTTACCAAAATAAATCGATTAACCAAAGTATAAAATCGATATAGGCTGTATGGCACATTTGTCCTTTGTCTATCAAATGCAAAAATATATGACAGCGCCTTTACATTTTTAATAGCAATAAAACTTATAAAAGTTGAAAATAATTTTATTAACAAACTGAACATACTAGGCTATTGGTATGTAATAGGAAACCGTTTGACGTAATTCTGAAGCTAATAAAAAACCCGGTCACGATACGTCACTTTTTTCGTTTCGTGACCACATACAAAATCAACATTCCGACATCCACGTAAATTTTTTTAGCAAGTAGCAATATAAAATGATTTTTAGAAAATATTATTAGTTAGAATGTTTTTTTTTTTCTTAAAAAAATACGATAATTGAGCCACATCCCATTAGCCAGTGGTCATATTTAAGTATATTTATTTATTTTATAATTATTTTTAAAAACAAAACGACGACGCATTTAAACACGATTTGTTTCAAGTATCAACCTCGTCGTGTTTTCTGCCGACTTCCAAAAAGGAGACGGTACTCAATTCGGGTGTATGTTTTTTTTTATATCTCAATAACGACAGGAAAAGATAATGCGAGGCAGTATAAATACCATAGGACATCTTTAATAATATAATAATATATACAATCACTAAAAAAAAATATATTCCGTAGAATTATTATTGTGGGATATATACATATATAGTTTCTCATCTGGTTGGGCTAAATATCAATAAAAGATAATAAATATATAAAAGTACATAAATAAATAAAATCCCAACCAGATGGAAGCCATCGGCAGGGAGACCAAACGGCCGAGGGACACTGCCCACATTTCAGTCCGGATCGATTCGTCACTGAGTCCCAGTCGCCTCAGATGACCCGAGAGGCTGACCGGGATTAATACGTTCGCAGAGATGACTACAGGTATAATTTCGGTTAGCAAACCACCCCACATGTCGGTCACATCTCTCGTCTTTGTGGATCATACAAAACTTCAATAAATTGTGTCTCGTTGCACCTTTGGTCCCGTTTAATTAAATGTTTAGATTGATTGAATAAAACTACTTTTACGGATTTTTTTCGCGTTTAATTTACTTATTTATTTTTAATTTAATTTAATTTAGTAAATAAAAACGAAAAAAATCCGTAAAAGTAGTTGTATTCACGATTTTTATCAATCATTTAGTATTCTACAACTTTTCATTTAAAAAAGTGGTTTTATGACACTTGTACTATAAAGTATTAATGTACGATAAAAGGAATTTATGCAATCGATTTTTAAAACGTGTGAAGTTAGCGCACGAGCGAAGCGAGTTCACGGTTCAATAATCGGCGTCTCTTGTAACGTAATGTACTATTTATGTCTTGCAACAATTGTATTCACTTGATCGACACAGCAATTATTGGTAAAAAATAATTAACATATTTTAGATTATTTCTTTCATCCGAATCCAAATTAAATTTAGATCAAATAACTGAAAATCGTATGTTGACGGTAGATGTTCATACGACAAAGATATACAGTTGCTGATGTATAGACAAAATTAGCATCATGAAGTACAAAAGAAGCTTTATTGCTATATTTTCTAGTCCCATTTACATAAAAACAAATTATTAAAGATTAACTTACTCTACATTTAAGACTTGACATTTCTTTAGGCCTGTTACTTTTCCGTCTATAAATGTTACTTTGACTCCAGGAAGCTGAATTGGCAGCTCATCAATTACGAAGGGATCCAAAGATGGCACACCAATTTGCGGTATACCCTTAGCGAACTCTGGAATCGCATCCTGGGTGGCTTTAATGAGACATACTGGCTCGGTATTGTTGCATGGATGAATGAAGTCCGCTGGAAAGTAAACGTTTTATGAATTAGGTCGTCTTATTATGAAGTATTATGTTTCTATAACTAAGAGCGTAGTTTAAAAAATTATGGTAGTTGAGTTGATAAGCGCTCTTCTTAAAACTTCAAATTAAACTTACAGGTAAACCAAGTACGATTCCCACCGGTATCAATGAAATTGTTAGTTACAACTTTTTGTGCTGATTTACTACTACGTGCTTGGCTAGGAACGAACCCATCGTGAAAAAAGCTATAATAAATAAAGAAAATCCAACACAAATTAGGGAAGCGCTGCGGACTATACCTTGCTCAAAAAATAAGCAAAATGAAAGGAGGCTTATATCAGGAGTGGTTTCTTATCAGCTAGTAATAGTACTACTGAATATTCTTTTCGGGTCAGGTCCATTGCAGGGCGGATTTGCCTCAATCGTTGTGCATACTGCTTAAGTTCGCAGTAACATTGACGCTTCTCCCGTTGCCGGTCTGGGTATTTCATGACTGGCGTGTACGAGATGAAAACGCGTACTAGAAGGCCTATAGGTGACCTCAATCTGGTTGAAACTCAATCTACCAGTCGAGCACAAGCGCAAAGTAGCCAGCTCTTTTGTGTTCTATAGGATACATGTCGGATAGTGTGCACAAGAATTGCATAAATTAATGTATCTCTCTTCATTCTACTATCGACCGACCAGACACTTCCACGCACCAGTTACGACCCTTTTGTTGTTGAAAATATAACGCATTCAAATCAAACGATTTTCTTTGTAGATTTTAATGCATACAGCAAAGAATGTGTGTAATAATTTCAGGCTTAAGGGAATAGGTTTTTTGTTAAGTCAGTTATCGTGTAGTGGTAAGAATATCGACAACCCCATATTATGATCCCGTAGGTGTCGTAAGAGACGACAGAGGGAAACAAATCAATAGATGGGCAGCAACGTCTTTCTTATTACGACCAAAAATAACAAGCTGCGGTTGCCAACCCGCTAACCAAGCGTGGCAATTATGGCAAACATCTCTTCTGTGAAGCAATCTTTTGGGGGAGGCCTATGTTCAGCAGTGGACTTTGATAGTTGCGCTTTAACATCTTTAGCTACATCAACACACAAAAGATGGTATAGTAGTAAACACTGGGTTATAATGGTCTAAAGGATGGTTATACCACCATCTGTTGGTCGCCAGCTATACCCACGGAACGAAATAGGGTGGTTCTCCACTGCACAGGTCATTTAGGCGGTAACTTTAATATATTTTTTACTTTGTGACATGCTTCACCTAAGTCCGTAGAAGTAATTATATTTATAGACTGCATTGTTTTAAGTTATTTGCAGGTGTTTATGGGCTGCAGGCTGCACGAACAAACGATCCACTTAAAAGTAAGTAGTTGGTTAACTTAATATCGAATAGGTTATTAGTTCGGTGGTCATTTTGTATTACAAATCCTTGGACTAAACAATAAAAGACGTCGTCGTTTCATTTTTTATAACAGTGAAGAATGGTTTACAGTAATTTACTACAATGATTGTGTTGTGATTGTGAAATGAAATTATAGACATAATGCTAGTTGATTCATTCGACATACGAGTAATGTGCCTATTAACTGCACACATTTTAAGCAACAATGCGCGGATATTTCGTTATTGAAACTCATACAAATGCGGCATCATTTATTTTAAGCCAGAATTGGAACTTGTATAATTAATTGCTAAATAATAGAGTTTATTAGGCTCAGTAGCTTTGTTCTTTTATTATTTACAGGGCTAAAACAGATCTTAGAGACTACTTACTGCTTACTTACCTAATTTGTTCTATAAACAATGGTGCAAAGGGCATATAAGAATAAGAACTTTGACTTGATATGTAAACATAATCTTAGAGTTGGTAGATCCTGCTAACAATTGGACAATGGAAGAAGTGGTGAAAAGCCTTATCAATCCAGTGTTAAACCCCAATCCTAGCTTACGATAGGAATCAGCAATATAAGTGCTAGAGTTTTGCCAGCACTTACTAATCTATCTATGCCTAGTATTATCAGTATGGAGAATTCTTCAAGGAATGCATATAAATTGGTGCATTTTTTTATAGGAGAGGGGGCAAACGAGCATGCGGCTCACCTGATGGTAAGTTACTACCGCCGCCCATGAACAACTGCTACACCAGGGGAACCAGGGGAGTTGCAGATGCGTTACCGGCCTTTTAAAAAAGAGTAGGCTCTTTTCTTGAAATTCCCTAAGTCGTATCGGTCCGGAAAAATCGCTGATGGTAATCGATTCCACAAGGAAGTTATGCGAGGAAGAAAACATCTTCTAAATCGTACAGTGGTGGACCGCGAATCATCCGCTGAGGCAACAAGGGGAATGCCTGGAAACTGAAGAGATACGATAAAGGGGTTCTTTTTAGCGGTAAACGCGCAAACTTGTGTCTTCTGAGGATTAAACTTGACTAGATTTAGTCGTCCCCATTCCGAGACTTTGTTCAGCAAAAACTCGACTTCAGACACAAGTTTGTTCCGGTACTCGGCGACGTTTTCCCGAGAAATATTGACACGGCCGGTGTATAGACCATCACCAGTACTGTCATCCGCATAGCAATGAATGTACCGGTTTGCAACATATCATATATTATTATACGTGGTAGCGCCATGCTGCAGCTATATTATGGTTGTAGCACGAATGGGTCAGCTCGACCGGGGAAGAACGCTCTCACAGAATACCAGCGTAAAATAGCAGCTTAACGCTGCTGTGTTTCGTATGGTGAGTGTAGAGAACCGGAGACCCTTTTAATTGGAAACGAGGCATTCCATCTTAGTCCTCACGGGTGACAACGCATCTACATTTTGATTCGTAATCGAGAATAGATGTAGATGTCTATGGGCCGCAGCAACCACTTACCATCAGGTGGACTGTGTGCTCGTTTGTCATCCTTCTCCTATAAAAAAATTATCATTGATATGCACAAGAAACAGCGTTGGTGATAGCGAGCAGCCTTGTGGAACACCAGCGTTAATAGGCTTGTAGTCGGAGCATGCACCGTCTACAACGACCTTGATGCTCCGATCTGCAAGGAAGCTGGTGATCCAATTGCACAATTTTTCGGGAATGCTGATGGGTGCTGGGTGCTTTACGAACCGAGCGCTGTGAGAACCGCACCTCCGGCATGGAGAACTCACACCGCGGGATGGTCGGCGGTATGTTCCACCTGTCATCAAAAGTCGAGTTGGACGCAAAAAGGGATCCTAAAAGTTCGGCTTTCTCTTTTGCGGCGTGGGCCAGTGAGTCGTCTTCCCTGTGCACAGATGGTAATGATGGCTTACAGAAATTCCCTTGGACAGCCTTGGCGAGAGACCAGAATGCACGGGTTCCCGAAGGAAGGCGAACTAGTTTCTCGCAAATTCTGCCTATGTGCTCTGACTTTGCCTTGGCAATAACTCTTTTGAAGGACCTGGAAGCGAAGTTATACTTGTTTTTATGCATGCTGGTGTTTACATCCCAAGTCGCCGAAGCCGCAGCCCAAGCTTGATAACACTCCTGCTTACTGCATAATGCAGTCTTACAGGAGCGAACAAACAAAGGCTGAGATCTGCCGCCGATGGGTACCACAGATGATGACATTCTTGGCATATTTCCATCTTAATGATTACCATCGCTTTATTGTGCCTGAACTTCAGGTTTCCTGAGCGATATGTTCATTCGTGTAGTCATGGATAAGTGCTTGTCGAAATCTAAAGCCTTCAATGCCGGATTCGCCAGTTTTCTCAGTTTTTTCAGCACTTTTTTCTGATGCCCATTAACATATAGAAAAAAACTGAGACTGACTTGATTTTGGGCAGACTAATGATAGCATAGTCGTTGAGAAATACAGATTCAGTGTATATGCTACAGGTATTAACACAAGTGTCTTTGCAACAGAATGTAACCTTGGAAATATCTGACCACTTTCAGTATCGGGCAGTCCTAATTTCAAAATTTAAATTTAACAGTGGTAGAGCCACGCGGCAGCCTTTGCTGTCGCACGGATGGGCCGGCTCGAACCGGGGTGGTACCACGACCTCACAGAAAACCAGCGTGAAGTAGAGGTTTACCTCTGCGTTTCGCTTGGTGAGTGCAGGTGGCCGGAGGCCCTTTTTACTGGAAATGAGGCATTCCATCTTAGTCCTCACGGGTGACAACGCATCTACACTTTGATTAGTAATAGAGGATAGATGTAGATGTCTATGGGCCGCAGCAACCACTTACCATCAGGTGGACTGTGTGCTCGTTTGTCACCCTTATCCAATAAAAAAAAAATCTGACCTCAACTTTGGTCGGTTCATTAAGGTAATGCTATCAATAAGAAAAGTGTGTTCTTACTAAAGTGCTTCTGAGTGTTTATCAAGCTAGAGTCAGTTCATGTTTGGAGTACTATTGCCACATTTATTTTGGCGCTGCTCAGAGTAAATGAATGTGTATCAGTATAAGACGTTTGATGAAACTATGGTAATTCACCTCTTTGATACTTTGAAGATAAGCTAGCTTTGAACACAAGTGCATACTTGTCAGTGGGCCGCTGTTTTACTTGTTACAAGCAATCTTTCTAACAAAAATATGGCAACAATCTTCTATAAAATTGAAGTGACAAACGAGCTTAGTATCCTGAAGGTAACCTGTAGGAAAGTGGCTACTACATATCATTTACTAATGCAACCGACTTTATACAAACGGGTTACAGACGCTGTGTACGGGTCAGAGGGCCAAGATAGATTGCGCCACGACCCATAATTTTATTGGTTATCTATAGATACCCTTGAGACCGAAATACAGCTGCTAGGCGGCAGAAATAGGTTAGAAGGTGATATCTACCGAGTCGCACTCCTAAGCAGAAAAATAGTCCTACCACCATTACCACTGTAATGTTTTAGGCTCTTACTTGAAATCCTTAAATGGACCGCATGTAAAATGGCAATGGGCAGCATGTAAAATTATAAGTATTTAAAAATGATTTCTTTCACATTTTTCTGTTACAGTTTGAAAGTCCGGTGATAAGTTCTAACTAAATAATGATTAATGGTATAGAAGTTGGTATGTGAATTAATTTTGCAATTTTTCGAACAATCCTATCATTTATTGACAAATACAGTAAATTTAAAACTACTAATCATTTATCGATCTATCTGTCACATCGTGGTTTTATTTACTTAATTAATTTGTTACGCAATAGTTCATTTGTGATTGTGCGGATGCTCTACCCAGTATTTCTGGCCCCCTGCTGACCGTCCGATTGTGTGGATTGACTACCCTATGTCACCAAGCACCGGCCCAATGACACTCCCTACGACACCGCGTCCCCGTGCCTTCTGCGATGTCCACCTGCGGCTTGTCTCCGGTCTACTCGGATGCAGAATCAGACTCCGACATGGAGACTGGCACGCGTGTCTCGCTAAAGCCCAAAGACGAAGGTTTCACCTTCATCCAGGGCAAAAAGCGCAAACGCGCAGCCCCTGAAAAGGCAGCCGAGCCTCACTCGAAAGGATCCCCTGCTGAACGTAGGGAAAAGCCGCCGCCACCCATCATTGCTCAAAACAAAACCAAATGGAATGAAACCTTTGAAATTGTTTGAGCTCTAAAAAATATACTGCCCGAAGGTGCAAAACACCGGTCAGGATCTCAGATTTTTCGAAGATACTACTGAGGATTTTCACAGTGTGACAAATCACCTGTGCGCCCAACAAGTCAGCTTTCATACATACTCCCTCCCTGAGGAACAGAGGTGTATACAATGCATAGAATGCACCACCAGACTGACAAGAAACTTTTCCTAGATCTGTGCCTTGTCATTCTAGACTTGTCGCCGGAAAGCAAGGAGATTTTTAACGTTCGGCGCATTTGCAACCTAACGGGTATTGCAGTTGAAGCCCACGATGCTAACTGTACGGCCACTCGGCCAGAAACTGCTACGCCAGGCCTAGGTGTGTCAAGTGCCTCCCCCCGAACGGGTTCCCGCCTTGTAGTGGCAGAGGAGTTTAGTAGCCGTGGCTTGGTCACCCGCGGTGAACAAAGAGGAACCCCTTGGCTGGCCCGTGGTGTAGTGCCAGCCCGAGGTGGCCGCTCCGAGTAGGTTTGGCGAGCTCACTTCGAATTTGTGTCGTTGGGCTGCGGTGAGAGGGGTGTACACTCCACCTACCGCTGCAGCCGAGATGGAGTCGCGGAGGAAGAGGAGTGTTGGTATGGCGATGCGCCACTCGCCCTATCCTCCGCGACTCTGACGGGGCCGCACCGTTGATGCGGTGGTGGTGGGGGCCGCGGTGTGCCTTGTGTTCCTGGCGTGCCTTGCCTGAGAAGGAGAATGGGGAGGAGAAGTACTCTCCCAAGAAGGGCCTGCCACTGGGCAGCCAGCGCTGGTGGGGCCGCGGATGTGTTCGCACACAAGCATTCCCGTGGCCCTGCCAATATGCAGCGAAGGTGGAACACCATTTTAGTCGGTGTGTCTCGCTCTCGGCTGCCTGCCTTCAAACCCTCACCGTCCACGGTGCCCACCTCCTAGCCTCAAATTGCCATGAAGCCCGCCCCAGTCGCCGAGGCACGCTGGAACCCAATGCTTGGATTAAAGCCTCTATCACTTGTTTCCCCACGGCCAGTGCCGTTTCTCCATACCCTAAAATCGAAGCCCGTCCCACAAGGCTCGTCTTCTTTCGCCGCCGTCTTCTGTCCAGTCTGTGGTTTCATCAACAACATTAACGTTACTGAATTATCCTTTTTGTTCCGCAAACTCCGCGGAGACACTACCCCACAGGATAAGCTCAATGCCACGATTGAGCACATAGGGCTAATTGACGCAATCTTGTATTTACAGTGCGCCTAAGCACCCCAATTAAAAATCAAATGGCAGTACAAATTTTAGGCAGAACTAAACCACACTATCTGACTATCGCGTTCTACAACGAGAACGGCCTCAGATATCAAAAAGGCTTCCTGCGTAACAACGACGGAGACATCATGCTAGTGCAAGAGACCTACTTGAAGCCTAGCTATCACGATTCCAAGATCGCAAACTACACCTTAATTTGAAATAATAGGTTGACCAACCGTGAGGCGGTATCTTGATCTACTACAAAAGGTTCTTGAACTGCGTACCGATAGACACTCCCCCGTTAACTAACATAGAAGTATTTGTATGTGAAGTAGCTCTCTCTCCCCGTCCGCCATTTACCATAGTTTTGGCATATCTACCACCGCTTAAACGTATAATAGAATCAGATATTGCAGAATTATTTAATCTAGGCTCCAGTATTTTAATAGCTGGAAACCTCAACAGTAAACATTTCTCCTGGAACTCGCTTATAAGCGATCCCAATGGTAATGCATTGTTCGACCACACGGTGCGACTGAACTTCGATTTTATCACGCCTGAGACTCCAACCCACTACCCATTCGCTAGCAGTCAACAACCGGACATTCTTTACCGTTATTTTACCGTTTGTCCGTCTTTCGATAGCATGGATCGAAACCACCTTAAACTCAATTCAGACCATAGACCAGTCCTAATGCAGCTGGGCTAGCCCGCAGGTGAGGACCTTCAAACCAAAAACCATCGTGGGCTGCCGTAAGCTCGAGGTCAAATTCGATTCTACGACTTCCCAGCGTTTAGACAAAATCTCAGACATAATAGACACGCCAGAGAAGGCCAATGAGGTGATTAGCGCCCTATCGGCCCATCTCACCTCTACAGTTGAAGAATGCTCTCGTAAGGTTCGTGTGTCGAGTAATCGATACTGGAAACTCCCGAGTGATATTCGACAGCTAATCAGAGAAAAAAACGCGACCCTAAGAAAGTACCATCACTATCGTACTATAGACAACAAATTTCAACTGCGTAACCTCCAAAACGATGTGAAACAGCGCATTAAACAATTAAGACATGATAAGTGAGATAATCTGCTGGATGATATCGAGCTATCTCAAACTGCCTTCTGGCAGTTGACCCGAACTCTGAAAGCAGAAAAGTCCTCACCCATGTCGCTTCTCATTAGGCCAGGACACCCCGATCTCGCCTTTGATGACTCTAAAAAGGCGGAATGCCTCGCGGACAGTCTAGAGAGCCAATGCTCTAGCGATCCTACAGATCCCGCTCACCTTGCAGAGGTTGAAGCGGAGGTCGAGCGTTAGTCTGCACAACCACTTGCGGGTGACCCCTTAGATCCTGTGACTGTAAATGAAGTCACAGAAGTAATTAAAAGCCTTAAAAAGAAATCAGCACCAGGACCCGATGGCATTAGCAACAGGTTACTGATATACGTATATCTCTCCGAGCCTCTCATTTGCCTCCCAGGACGATTATTAATCCCGTTTTATGTTTACCGCTAAATTTTGAGCAGGAATATCCTAGTATACTTTTTGTTCGTTCTATTTCTAGATAGGTAACTCCTTTTTTCAAATAAAGATAAAAACACCAAAAACGTCAATAAGCAAAATTACAAGAAAATATTTATCCTCTTAAAAATAAAAAATATAATGATTCAATTCAAAAGAAATTTCAATTGATTCAAAAGAAGAGATTTAATACATTGTTTTATTTTATTAAGTACGTGTTACTTCGGCATACTTATTATTACATTCTTCGATACACACATGTCTTAGCACCTATTTCAGGAGCTATTATGTGGAAATTATTTTATTCTTTTCAGTTTTTGAAGACTGCTTTTATTTTTAATAAGGCGTTATTTCGATTTAAGATTCACCGATTTCTCAAAAAAATCCACAAGTTTTCGGATAAAATATAGCCTGGCATTGTTCTCGATCCAGCTATTCCTAAGATTAGCCCGGACAGACAGACGGTCAAAATGTTGAAAAATTGTGATTTGTCTTAATTGCATGCATCTTATCCCCTCCGACCAATATAAGGTAGTTATTTCGATGTGTATGGATTTAAAGTTTGTTTTTCCCCTTTTGAGTGGACTAAGCCAAGTCACCAAGCTAAGTCACAAGCCCAAGGCAAGGTAACAACTTGAATGTCGCCTATTTTTTCTTTGAATTTATCTCTGAATGTGGTTTAAATATTTACATAAAATAATCATGTTTTTATTGGGTTTTAATTTTTTTATTAAATAACCTATTTAATAAAAAAAGAATCATCAAAATCGTTGCACAATTATCGAATATACAAAAACATAAAGTCGAAATCTAAACCTATTCCTTTTTTGAAGTCGTTATGGCATATATAGCATATATAGCATATATCGGCTGTGCGGTAATGCGGATAACCTTGAAACCATAGAAGTATAAGGCTTAGAACCGCAGTAGGCGCATGCAAAGTGAAGCCATTTCAAGTTAGCCTTTAAAGGCTAAGTACGACTTTTGGCGCGTTAGTATTCGACTCCACGTAGTCATGTAAACAGCTCGCACAATTTTTCAAAAAAAATGACGTACTGGACTGTGAAAGGGTGTCACAACTCATCACATAATCACGAAAAAAAATGTAAAAATCTCATTTCACGGTTAAGTACTGCGTAGCATCTTATATTTTTGTAAAAAACATTCACCAAAACAAAATAATAATAAATTTGATAAACGCCAATATAATGAAATAGTAATGGCATAGTAAAATATTTTACTCCATTTTTCTTATTATTATAATTATAAAAAAATGCATATTGAAAAAAATACATACCTACTGCCAATAGTCTCATTAACATATAAATAGGTATTTTTATTTGCCAAATATTAAAAGGGTTCCCATTTGCCTCGAAAAAAAATGTGTTGATTTTATTTTGTTTTGATAATGTGCAGTTGTTTTTAACTTTTTATGGTATGTGTTTTAAAATAAATAACATAGCCTATGATTGTTTTTTTTTATTCCAATTTACATATATTTAACATTTTTATTTCTATTATTTTATGAATCTAAAAAAGATAACATTTCGAGGATAGCGTCATCAAAGCGGCAGTTGTTTAGAAAACAGTTGCAGCTTCAGGGTCATTAAGAGATATATATATATTTTTAAATTTCTTAGGTATATTTTATTTTATATTATTAATAAACATTTTAATTTCATGTTTTATTTGAATATTTTATCTCCTTCCGAATCTTATTTTGTTTTAATGCAAAACATAATATCCAAAAAATTATAATGATAATCACTTGAAGCTGACCGCACTCTTAAATCTCGTGATTCCTTCTAATATTATATCTATTCTGTGAAAGTTGTATGTATGTAACCTTTTCGTTGAAAGCGATTTAAATTAAATATATTAAATTAATATATTGACGGCTCCGTGGCGCAGTGGCTTAGCAATCAGTTGTTGCGCTGGGAGCCGCGGATTCGAATCCCGCACGGAACAAGTATTTGTATGGCCTACAAATAATTGTTCCGAGTCTGGATGTTTGTCCTTGTGCAATTTATGTTTGTAAACTGCCTCCACGACACAGGAGAAAATCCTAGTGTGGGGGTAACGTTTAAAAAAAAAGAATATCATGTAGATTCTTAGAATGGCGAGAATCGAAATCAGTGTATGCTTTAATATACGGGTGAAAACGCGGGCCACAGCCACGGCTAGTAATGAATAACTAATGAAAAAAATATCTGATAGTTAAAATGATTATACTTGTATGACAAGAATTCACTTGTTAAGTTTAAGTGGAAATGGATTGGAAAAACTGGAAGAAATAGACGTAGGCATTTGCCTCCTTCATTTCTTTCACTTCGCTATATATCATAGAATAAGGCCATTGAGTATTATATAAAAATTAATATTTACAAATAATATAAGATTTTCTGAAAGATAAATAACAGACATTTATATAAATATATAAATATACCACTTCTAACAGAATAATATAATTACATAATAGATTTGTGAATATAACACAAGATATTACGTATATAAATAATTTAAATAAAACATAAGTTAACAAAAATAAATAATGTTAGGTTTTTCTCTTTGCAAATAGTTAATAAATAATTATAGACTCAACCTAAATATTAATTCTATGACTATGTCTACTATTACATTTTCCCCACTTTTAGGGGAAAATGTCATTAACTTGCAAACAATACTTATTTGCTTGTGTGCGTATGGGCAAACGTAATTACAGGCCGCTTATGCACACATTCATTGTGTGGTTGCTTCAACTTTGAACGAAATTTTGAATGTCACTATCACTCTATGTGTAATTACTCTAAGCTTGAACAGCATGTAATACACCTTCTTATTACCGTTCTAAAAAATACAGCCCATGTAGTACCTAAGAGACAACTTTTTAGAAAAGAATATTAACTTTTTTACCTTATTTTACATTTTTCTTCACCACGACCACAAATGAATGAATTGGGTGGTCTTTGATATTATTTCTATATAAATATATAAACTATAATACAAATAAACTACATATATATATGTAGACCTGATTACCGTCAAAAATACGAAAAAGAAATATATATATATCTGGTTTGCATTCATTACCGTACAACCTGTATAGCATATTTTATATGACGACATACGCGTCGTATTTAGAACCTCCTTTTTTGAATCGAAAAAATGAAAAAAAATTAAGCTGTTCTATACTCTAATAGCTTTGTTTCGCTTTTTTTAGCCACGTCCCGCATTGTGATTGCAATTTTCCCTCAAACCCGTGCACTAATGTTGGCAAGCCTATTTAGACGGCATCAATATTTGAGACAAATGCAGAATGGAGCAAGGATATTTATATTTGAGTCGGCTACCAGTTTATAGCTTAAATCAAGAGATAAAAAAAACCATAGGGATGTGATAGGAAAGTAGTGAAAGTTTCAACGTTGCACTCTTATGGGAAAATTTATAAGATAAATCACTGTCTTATTTCCTAAAGCACCTTCCACCAGTCACGTGACACAGCCCACTCGAGAGACGTCAGACCGGGACCACTCTAAGAGGACCCGAAATCTTAGTCATCTAACCTTTCTTTCAACAGACGTTCTTGTGTGATACTCCTTCACGGGGGTCACGTCCACCTCGTTGTTCCCGAACCCAACGTGGTGTGATTTTAGTTTCGGGGTAGAACGTCTATGACTGACTAACTCCTGTCTGTTGGACTCTATCAGTTGGTAGTCAAATAATTCCTAAAGATCAACTAAGAAATAGAAAATATATTTTATACATGCCTTAACTTTAAAATTCTAGATAGCCTAGAAACTAGGTGAAAGGTTTTGGTCAGTCTAACTGACGGGTCCTAGGGTCTGTCTGTTAGAGGAGTTTGTTGTATTAAAAGGGGAAGAGAGCAAGCACAGGCTGTGAGGCATTCCATTCTACTACTCGAAATAACAACGAACCTGTACCTTCTTTCTTCGACAAGCATTGAAACTGCCTTTTTATATCAGTAAAAATCCTAAATCAACTTTTTATATCAGTAAAAATCCTAATAGAACTTGTACGAAAAGCAAAGGTCACTCTGTTTTAAATATTATGTTGGTTATATTGCATTATTTTTTTATCTTTGTTTTAAATATAACCTCCCTCTAAACTCAACTCATATGGATATAGCTTTATCAATATTTTTATTGTACAAGTTACTCCAAGAACATAATTTAAACGTAGCCCAACATACCGTTCAACATCGTTACCGCGGGCTTATGAACACTCCAATGGACTTGACCTCAATTGTAAATACCAAAATGTTTCATTTGTTGCAATCACATATACCAGTTAAATTTAAATGCAGGGCCCAACATTTTTAATTCTTTATTATAAGGTGCCAGAGACACAATTAATAGTTATATTTATAAAAACGTTGGTTATGTTTTATCGTCGTTTATAATGTTTAAATTTTTTTAAGAGGAATGAATAACACTGTACCCATGCATAAACATGTGGCGTTTGCTTGATTAACAAACACCTTACCTTTTGCCAGTGTAGGCTTGATGCAACAAGTTATTTGTAATATGTAGGCGAAGGTTGTTAGGACAGTCTAAACATGTGTATTTCATGATTTGCGGCTCATGATTACTGCGTTTTCTATTACTTTAAAAATATTATCCTTCTGTTTAACAAATTTTATTAGATTGTGATACTTTCTATTTACATTCCAATATCCTTATCTTACAGCTATACTCATTTACAAAAATTTTATAATCATGATAATGTTTACAAAAGAAGAATAATATAGACTTAGTTCTATTTTATAAACAAATATTAAAATACTTTAATTTGAAAGAAATGAGGAGCAGACTTTAAAAGTAAAAACAATAATATATTACCAAAAAGCAAAAAAAGGTGAACGGCAGAGTGGGGAAGGGATGCTCTAGGGGAAACTTTATCGAGAAAATTGGCGATATATTGAAAATGGCCCAAATTAAGAGTACCTTTAACCGACGAGCGTGTATGCGTAGGTATATGAATGTGGAGGAAGCGAGATAGGTGTGTCAGGATCATGCAAAACGGAACTCCATAGTCTCTGCCTACTACTCTAGGTGACAGGCGTCATTGTTTATGTTTTGTAATTTTTTCAAATAATAGCTTCTGAGGCGAGGCTTTAATTCTTCGATGCACTCTATCTTAGCACCGACTGAAGATGCTATTAAATTATGTAGAAATTATATTATTATTTTTAACATTCTAAAAAATACAACAAATAGAAATTTAAATGTCAATAGTTATAGTTTCCGCCCAGAACAGAGTTTCAAGTTACAGAAGACTTTAGAGAGGACATAGAGAGGTCATGTTTGACTATCTTTGTCCTTATTGACTTATCGAACGCATTCAATTGTGTCCATCACGACTTAGTCCTTGAATTACTTTCTTGTCTACAGTTTTCCTCGTCAGCACTGTACTGGTTTTCCTATTATATTCGCGGTCACAAATGGGCTGTACTATCTGGTCAGGATTTTTTCGACAGGTGCAATTTGCCTCTAGCTGTACCGCAAGGTAGCTTTATTTCTCCTCTCTTTTTTTTGTGATTATCATTCTTCTAACTACCCACCTTCAGTGTTATTACCACGTTTATGCTGACTATCTTCAGTTATACTCACAAGCGTCGTTGGTTTTTTTTTATAGGAAAAGAGTGACAAACGAGCACACAGTCCACCTGATGGTAAGTGGCTTCTGAAGCCCATAGACATCTACATCTATCCTCTATTACAAATCAAAATATAGATGCGTTGTCACCCGTGAGGACTAAGATGGAATGCCTCATTTCCAGCAAAAAGGGCCCCCGGCCACCTGCACTCACCAAGCGAAACGCAGAGGTAAATCTCTACTTCACGCTGGTTTCCTGTGAGGTCGTGGTACCACCCCAGTTCGAGCCGGCCCATCCGTGCGACAGCAAAAGCTGCCGCGTGGCTCTACCACTGTTAAAACAACGTTTTTGAGATTGATATTCTTATCGCAGCTATTAATTGTGACTTAAAACGTAATTCAGACTGGTCACTGCACTTTGGTATAACGGTAAGTCCCAGTAAATGCCAGGCTATAGTTCAATTGGTAGTCACCGACTGTGTTACAACTTAACATATCTGATCTACCATCCATTCACTACGACAAGTGCGAAAAGTTGCACTAGTGTCAAGGATCTGGGTTTTTGTTGACACATCTCTTAGTTGGATGTTACAAGTGTCAGAGGTTTGTCATAAAGTCACATGCATACTTCGCTCCATACCTTAAGTTCTTTCTGCCTCCTTTTACTAAACTTCTTCTCGTCAAATTTCTAAATCTTTCATTATTTGACTACGTCGATATTTGTTTCACTTATATTTCTCAGGAGCTGCTACACAGACTGGACAGTTTACTTAATAACTGCATACCATTCATCTTTGGCCTGCGCAGATACGATCACGTTTCACAATTCCACTCCCAGTTATATGGTTGACAATACGTCAGCGCATAGATTTGCGAATCCTGTTCAGTCTGTTTTCAGTTCCTAGTGATTTTCCTCACCTCTTTATCTAAAAGAAAGATTCCTATTTCACAGTGACACTCATTCTTTCAATCTCCGTTCTTCTCATAGTTTATTATTTCACTCCACAATTCTGGATTTATGTCAAATTCTTTTACAGTCACTTCTATCTTCATCTGGAAATATTGCTTGACCTGCGAATAATACCCGCCAAAAATGTATTTGAAAGTAAAAAAATCCTATTACAGCTGCAGCGGCGCTCTTCTACTTGAAACTATAAAATTATGTTAATGCATTGAACCCAATATTATGCTTGCATTTACTTTTCTACGTTCTCCACAATTATTTATATGATAAACTGTAATATGTGCCCACAAAAAACAATCCAAATTCTTAAATTAATTTAAAAATGATGCCCGCTATTTTTACAGTAAAATAAAAATCACTGTTGCCATAAAATTTGTTACCTATGTAAAATTATATTAATGAAGTATTTCTTAACTTCTTTTTTTATGCTGAGTGGGCTTTTAAAACCTTCACTGAAGAATAAGCTAAAAACTGCCAAAATTAATCTCATAATATATTATAACATTTAATTTTTTGCTTCTGCGTTATATTTTATGTATGTATATGTATATAAAATGTATATAAAAGTTGAATTTGCGAATTATTTTATCTAGAGTCAAATTACACATACGATTTTAAAAATGAAATTGACTTTTAATAGTTTTTTTATATATTTTTTTTAATTTCAAACTGTGATCAATACTTTGTTCAATACTTAGTCTACTTTTTCGAAATGAAAACTTACGGGCAAGTCCAGCTGTGCAGGAGTTGTACAAGGCCGCCGCGAACGCCAGGAAAGTGAAAATATAGTCATGTCTTTCACACATCGCGGTTAACATACGCACTAAACGGTCAATAAAACAATGCTGTGGTCTATTGGACACCCACAGACACACTGGCAGGGTGACCTTCGCGGCTTTACACTGTTCGTACTTATTATGTAAATTTAAACGGGTTCTTTCTCATTTTTGGTTGCATAAATTCGAATATATCTTTGACAACGTGAAGCCTGCTTTTCACGCAACGTTGCCCGCCAATCCGTTTTATAAATGTGCCTGCACCGCGCGCGCCTTGCACTGGAGAACGTATAACTTACACGGTCATTCTTGTCGCAGTATGTCGTCCAAATCGCTCTTACTTCTTGCGATAACTCAGCGGCTTCCTTCGATTGAAAATATATTTTTGGAACGAAGGTCTTTATCAGACGGTTTTGGTTACTTTCCATACAGATTTTTTTTTACTCGTCAATTCCATCATGTGGGGTGTGACTGCATAAGTCTTTCAAAAATAGTGGGGGTTTGGAACAACATTTTTTTGATTCAGGATTCTGTTGGTGGAATATTTAATTTTATAGTACTTTTATTAGAGTCATGTGCCCCAATCAAATAAACCGCTGTTTTTGTCATTTAAAAAATGTATGATAACAATACATTTAATGAAGTTAAAATAAAAACTATCACAGCTAGGTAGGCTTAACAAGTTAGCGAATAATAGTCGACCAACTTATAAAACGTACAAGACTAGTAAACATTTCGTTACAATTCCATAAAAAATTACCTAAAACTAGCTGAATTAACTTTGCAACTTTGTAACGTAATTGTAAACTGGAAAGAATAAACATTTTTCGAAGAAAACGACTTGCGAGTATGCATTATATTTACAGCTTTACATTTTCCTTTGCGTGATAGGCAGAGAGGATTGATCGCCATGAGACCAATCATGACATATCACTTTCGCTTATTTTTTAATTAGTAGTTAATGTAAGCCTGCAACACAGAGTAAAGAGTAAGGACACTCATGTGCCTACAGTTTCATTCGTGGCATTCCTGGTTTACGCGGGCGACCATCAGGAAAGTTTAGGACAGTGGTTGAGGAGGAGGTTCGTTACGGTCATGTATATCTTATGGCTGCACTGCTCAGAAAACCTGCACTAGGCCTTATCGATAGACTATGACTATTTTTGTACGGACCTGTCACGCGAATGATTTGATGTAGGTTTTATTACTTTCAAAATCGATTTTTTTTAAAACCGTTTTTGAATATCTCTGCTTATAAGTCTGCTAGGAAAATAATTTCTTCAGTTACCATCGTCCTATTAGGGCCCATTTTAGTCCTAATAGCGGCAAATCGTGAACTCAATATACTCATTGAATCAAGAAGGCCCCTTCTAAGTTCACGTATTGTGACGGGCAACTATGAAACCCTACATTGTGCGTCGCCCAACACGCACTTGGTCGGTTTTTTTAGTCTATTCTACTTAAGTTTGCAGTCAATCTCTAGTTTAAGCTAAAATTTCACAATGTCAAAATTTGTGTAACGAAACATGGTCTATACTCAAATTTTGACATTATGCAGTTTGGATTTAAGATGCCTTTATATTAAAATTTCAATAACTTTATTATATTTCTTATTTACAAAAATATAGAAGTAATAGTAATTTCGTTACATAATTCGGTTTATATTGTTGATTATTATGTCTGAAATCAAAAATACGGTCATCATCAACAGCTGTCTTTAGACTAAAACTTAATATTCGACTATTTCAAAATGATTTATTCTTTTTACGCGAATACTATACATTATATAAAATGTTATAATTAATGGGATCCTTTAATTAATAAAATAAATCCAAACCCCAGTGCTATACTGCAAGACTTTATAAAATACTGTAACCACGTTCTGCGTAAATTGGACCAAAAATAATTATTCAACGTTAGACAACTCAGTCCCCCCCCCCCCCCCCCAAGATCATAGGTGCTGTAAAGCACCCGATACGTTGTGAATTAAAAAGTCAAAATTAAATGCGATAAAATTCGTAATATTATGTCATTTCATTCGCCTATCCCGAATCGGAATTCCGAAATGGAAACCCGAAACGGAATTCCGCATGTATATACCCGGTCTAAGGCCCGCCATATACATATGTGACGCACTTAAAGACATGTATTAGTTCGACTAGACCTAGCCGCATACCCTTAACCAAAGAGAATATAATCACTACGTTTAGCCTTAACCTCAATTGCATTCAAGCTTAAGATGCTTTGTTAACAGTGGACAACTACTCAAAATATTATGAATATTATATTTGTATCCCACTTCGAATATTTTGAAAATTAATATCTTATATTATAACTGTTTATGTCAATTTAAAATGTATTAAATATATTTAAATCTTGAAACTCGGTAAATAAAAAGTAAAAATAAAGTTTCTAATTGACGATAAAATTGATCTACGCTTTTTAATTTTTTTTTGGTTAAATTTCTTCCTTATTTACAAGACCTATCCTACCAAATCCACTATTACGAGTACCTTAAAAGGTTGGTTCACACTCACTAAATTACCAGTTCGAATAATTGAAGCCACAAGTAAAGCGTCACTTATTCGTATATTCTGGGAGCTATATCGAAGACAACAAATTAACTATAACTATGGTTTTCGATTTTCCTATACATTGTATATTTATTTCACTTATTCATTCATTACAGTATGTCAAAACTCTAAGCTCTAAGCATATAACTTCCGCGGGTCAAACGGGTCCATAGTTCCAACGCTTGCCAGACGAGTTAGCAACGGCAGTTTTTTAATTATTTGAGTTGCACATCTGTTTTGTTTTCCTCTATCGCCTCTTACGACACCCACGGAATGATATAGGGTAATGGAACTTGAACCCGTTCCTTACAATTTACTTAACCTCAGTCATTATATATACTATTTATTAGAAGGCGTAAAAACCGTGAAATAAGTAAATGCATATTAGTCTAGTTTTATTTTTTTTGCGCCCAGAAGCAATTGAAAGGGATACCCTCCGGAAAGCGAACGGGGGAGGTGGCGAATGATCTAAGCATACCACGACAGCCGGCTGTCGTGGTTATGTGGGACTCACTGCGACTAACCTTTTTTTTTTACGGGGCGAAATCCTCATGGACTACCTCCGCCTGGGGAAAGGCGGAGGGGCGTGCCGGACTCTTACCGGCTAAAACCACCCCGGTGTCTCCTCGCACGTGCGCGTGGGGCCACGGGAATCCAAATTCTTCCGCAGCCTCACACTAGTGCTAGCCCGGTCAGTCCGGGCCTCGTCTCCTGCACGGGGTAGTGAGGTGTACAACTACCCCGTGTATCGCCTCAGGGGCGCGCGCCGACACCCACGCGCGCCTCCGCCTCGGGTCCATCGAAAAGGGGTGGCGGGGGCTTCCCCAAGTCCCTCGCCCCTGGACCCGTTCATGGGGGCTGGAAAAGGGCAATGTCCGCCCTTCTCCTACGCCCGGTGCGCCTTCTGCGGCCGGGGAAGGGAGTCGAGATCTCCCTTTCCCGTTCCGCAGTTTCCTTCTGCGACATCACATCCTCGCAGAAGGACGCCACCGCGTCCCACGACTCTGCGCTACCGACCATCTTCCGCACTAAGGCCGGCAGCGACAGATCGCCTCCTACTTTATTTTTGAGGACACGGCGCTGCTCCTCCCAAGCTACTCACTCAGCGAGCGTGTGTTGCGCCGTGTCCTCCCCGCAATGGACGCAGTGGTGGCACCGAGCGTCCCGCTCCCTGTCTATGCGGCACAGGTACTTGCCGAAGCAGCCATGCCCCGACAGCAACTTTGTCACCCTAAACGATAGGGAGCCGTGCCTTCTCCCGAGCCAGTCGTCGAGTACTGGCCGGATCGCCTCGACGGTAGCGAGGCCGGCGGTAGGGCGCAGAAGCCTTTGCCGCCATTCCGCCACCAAGACCTGACGGAGCTCCTCTCGGCGCAGCGCGATTTGCCGTTGCACCGGCCTCGAGCCCCGTGCCCGCTCTTCCTCGCAGCATCGATATAATGACGCGAGTACTTTCGCCTCTAGGTCCCAGGGCGGGGATCCGGCCAGGACGCAAGCCGCCTCGTAGGAAATCGTGCGATACCCGCGGACGACTCTGACGGCCATCGCCCTCTGCGGTTTGCGCAGAATGGCGAGAGTGCTGGCCGTCATGTCCATCGCCCACACAGGGGCCCCATACAGGGCCATGGACCGCACGATTCCCACGTACAACCGCCTACAGGCGGCGCTCGGGCCCCCCAAGTTGGGAAGCAACGTTGATAGCGCGCCCGCTGCGCCCATCAGCTTGGGCGCCAGCCGCCGGAAGTGGGGTCCGAATTCCCATCGGCTGTCGAGCACCAATCCTAGATACTTAATGGTGGACTCGACAGCTATCCGGACCCCACTGACCACGATGTGTGATTCCGGCGGCGGCGCGCGTCGAGGGCCATGGAACACCATGGCCTCCGACTTTTTTAGGGCCACCTTCAGGCCCAGGTGCCGGATGCGATTCACCACTTGTGACCCCGCAGCCGTGGCAACCAACGCTGCTTCCCTGTGCGAGCTCCCCCGGGCAGTGATGAGCGTGTCGTCCGCATAACACGTCAAGTCGGCGCCCGACGGGAGTTCACCTCTCAGCACCCAGTCGTAGCCGATGTTCCACAGAAGCGGTCCCAAGACCGATCCCTGCGGAACACCCCACGACATGACGCGCCGACCTGCGTCGTCACGTCCCCGATACGTAACGCATCTCTCCTCAAGGTAAGCCCCTATTGTGCGGCGGAGGTAGGGAGGCACGCGATGGTAATTCAGCGCCTCCCGGATACAACTCCAGGGTAGGGTGTTGAAGGCGTTGGAGATGTCTAAAGACACCGCCAGCACCACCCCACCCCGGGACACTATCTCCTCCGCCAGGGCCCTCACGCGCATAATAGCGTCTATGGTGGAGCGCACGCGACGAAAACCAAATTGGTTCTCGTCCAGGTCCGGCCCCTCTCTGCACAAGTGGCTGACGAGGCGATCTGCGATGATACGCTCAAAAAGTTTGCCCGCCTCGTCGAGCAGCACTATAGGCCGGTACGCGGACGGTGAGTCCGCGGGGCGCCCCTCCTTCCTGAGCAGGACCAGCCTCCCCTCCTTCCACACACTGGGAAACTGACCCTGCTCGAGACATGCCGTGAAGAGCCCCCTCAGCTGGGGCTCTAGCTCCTTCAGAGCCAGGACGAGAGCTCGACCAGGAACTCCGTCGGGTCCAGGCGCTGTGTTCTTAGCCCGGAGTCGCGACATGACCGCTCTCGTCTCTGCTTGCGTTACCTCGGGGACTTCGGTGCTCTCCTCTTCTGGAGAGTCTGTGGCTGAGGCAGCAACTGGGGTTGCATCGTTTGTGTTAGTGGAGGCGCCCAGGGACGCAACTTGCCCCGTACCCAACGGTAGGGGCGCCCCCACGGATCCCGATCTAGGGACCCCAGCAGCTCCTCCCTGGCACGCGACTTTGAGTCGCCAATGGCCAGCCACAGAGTCTCCTTAGACGCGCGGTACACCTCATACAGCGCGTCCTCCTCGGCGGAATCCCGTCGACGCCGCCTCCGGTATCGGGTGTACCGGCGACGAGCCGCAACGCACGCTATGCGCAATTGCGCGATCTCGGCGGTCCACCAGTACACCTGGCGCCTTGCGGACCGTTGGCGGACACGGGGCATGGACGCGTCGCAGATCTGCGTCATCGCCCCGCGAAACCATAGCGCCACCGCTTCGACGTCGACGGAGCCGTCCGTCGTCGACTCCCAGATCCAGGACTGGACTAAGGCTGCTTCCTCGAGTAGTTCCTGTCGATGCGCTTAAGCGCCCAACGCGGGCCGTCGTTAATCGGGGTTGTTGGATGCCGCTCGCAGTCTGAGCAGAGACGTCGAACCGGATATATCGATGGTCCGACAGCGTCTCCACCTCTGCGGCGACACGTCCACTATCGACCCACCCCGCTGCCGTACGCACGTGTATTCCGAACCCCGATTCAGGACGACCAGACCAGTCGTCACCGTCCACTCTTCTAGCACCTCGCCCCGAGGGTCAGTGACCGGAGATCCCCACGCCGATGACTTGGCGTTGAGAACCCTGAGCACCAGAACGCGACGAGGGTGATAGCGGCCTACGACGGCGCCCAACTCGACAAGGAAATCCTCAAAGTCGGCGAGACTCTTGTTGGGGGAGAAATACGCCCCTACAATAACGATGCCGCCCGAGACCGCAGCAACCCAGCCGCGGCCCTGAGACGGGTCGATCAGAGTCTCTCCAATAATGGCCACCAAACCGTCAGCGCATCCCAACCAGTTGTCACGGGCGGGAATGAAGTACGGTTCGGCGACCACAGCCACGTGAATCGACCACTCTGCCATGCTCTGGAGTAGGAGATCCTGAGCTCTGGCACAGTGGCTGATGTTGCCCTGGAGAAAATGGAGTTGTGCCGTTACTGACATTCCATTCCCTCGGCAACGGTCCTGGGCCGGGAGTCGGCCGCGGAGCTGTTAGCCTGCGGGGGCAGCGAGGTTAACCCGGCAGGCTTAGTGCTCCTTTTCTTTTTCTTTTGGGCCTTGCTGGCAGGCGCCCCACAGGCCCCTCCGCCTACTCTGTGCTTTGCAGGCTTTCCCGCAGTAGAACAAAGGCTGCAGTTGAACGCCGCGGTGCACAGGGCCGCCTTGTGGCCAGGCTGGCCGCAGCGATAACAGAGGTCACTACGGTCAACCTCGGCGGTGCACTTCGCCGGACGTGCCCTTTTTCCATGCACCGAGAGCACTGCAAAGCCCGGGGCTGTAGAAGCTTGGTCCTTGCCGCCACCCAGCCTACCAGCAATCTGCTGCTATCAGCGATCTTCTTCGTCGACGCCACAGGGCACCGAACCCAGACCGCGCCGAGTCCGGTGGCGTCGGTGCGTATATCGCCAGCCCGCACCTTGTCCGGCGGACACTTTTCGCTTCTGGCAACGGCCGCCTTCACCTCCTCAGAGGTCACGGAGTCGTCCAGGCCAGCAATCCGCACCTCTGCGGTTTTCATTGGTCTGGAGACCCGGACGTCCTCAGGGTTGAGGACTTCCATCATCTTGGCGGCCAGTGCGTCCGCCTTTTCGGCACTGCCGCTCACAGTACCGGCCACCTCGAACAGCCGCGCACCCGTGGCAGCCTGCCTGAGGGTGACGGACTGAAGGCCAAGATCTGATAATTTGATCTTGGCCTTGGCCTCAGCGATGACCTACTGGTACGTCACGCCACGCTCCACAGCTCCGGGCTGCAACGTAAGCGTCACATCATTGGACCGCGGAACATGCACAGCCGGTTTCTTGCGACCGCCTTTGGCAGTCTGCCGCGCAGGTTGAGGAACCGTCTTTGCGGTTCCACCTGGGGCGCATGCAGCTGCTGCGGTTTTATTGGCGGCTTTGCAGGCCTTTTTGCGGCCCACGACTTTTGCCCAGGTCTCACCCTTAGACCCGACAGTCGTGGGCTGCTCGCTCGAAGGAGCTCCCTCCGCGGGCTTTTTGTTATCCTCCGCGGGCTTCTCCTTTTGAGGCGCAAGTCTCGGCGACTCCTCAGTTCTCCGTTTGTCCGCCGCCAAAGGCGGACAGAGGATTTCCGCCGGGAGACGCCGTGAAATCGCCTCCAGCCGAGTGTTAACCATGCTCCCGCACTGGAGCATGCAGATCCGGACAATGCGCTCGACCTCTTCGTCGGTACGAGGGCTTGCTGGTTGCGGTGCGGGAGTCGGGGCCACTACAGGCGCGGCATCGGTGGACGTGCATCGCTGCTGCTCTTCGCTCAGCGCAGCGACTTGCCGCCGGAGGTCCTCTAAGTCATGTCTGAGGCGGCTGTTTTCCTCCTGTAGCTTTGCGACCTCGTCAGAGGTCGTTCTGTTGAGGAGGATGTCCACCGCCTCCCTAATATCCGCGGCAGCCTCCTTTAAGCCACGGGTGAACGTGCCCTTTAGGCTGCCGGACTTGGTGGCAACCTTCAGGACTAAGTCCACCCCATCCAGAGCCAGCTGGCTTAAGGCCACCGCAGATGGCTCTCCCCCTTCCGCCGCAAGAGCAGCTCGTCGCTCGCGAGCACGTCGGGCCATTTCCGACACTTAGTCGGCCGCGACGGCTTTGCGCTGCTCCCTCTTGGCGGCGTTGAGCTCCGCCTTTGAGCTCCCTAGCGAGGCACAGCTTTCACCGCCATCGCCAGGGTCCTCCGTAGTGAACTCCATGTCACTTTCTGCTTCACTAGCCGCCGAGGTATTGGAGCACACGAACCGTCCGTGCTTATCCCTCGGCGGCTGGGAAGCACTCGCCCCTCTCGATGCCTGCCGACCCCTCCCCGAAGTCGGCAACTTGGGGGCCGGCAGGCCTTCCTCTTCTGAAGACCGGCACACTGGACGTTTCCTAGCGGAAGATGTCCCACGCGACCGATTTCCACCGCTTGCAGTGTCTGATCCTGCCTCCTTTTCAACCTCTACGTTTTTATAGTATTTATATTTTTCCATTTTTTATCCCACGAGTGTGGAGGAAGTAGCAGTCCATCCGAGCAGCGCCTCCTGTGCCCGGATAAGCCTATGTGTAACCCGTCCAGGGTATCGGCCGGTACCCCGACGGGGGCAACGCTAACGACTGAACATTTACCCATCAGCCATGCAGCTCCTCACGGCGTGCCACGCTTGAGCTTCGGGTGATTTTTTAAAGAGGTTATCATCCTCGCGACTCCAGGCGGTTAAGCCAAGAGCCCTCGGCCCCTTAGGCGCCGCGAGACGTGATCCACGACACGCCAGAGGGATTCCGAGGTTCGAACGGTGGCAGGGTCGATACGGGTTCTTCCCATGCCTGCCCAGTGACCGGGTGAGGGAACACTGAGCCCATTTGGTTTCCTTTTTTTACAGAGTGGGGTCCCTGAAAATCCCGCAATTACGGGTTGCCCAGCGTCGGCAAAAGCCGAGTGCACCTGGCACCTCACCGCGCATGTCGCATTCTCTGTTCCTCTCAACGGAGAGGATACGGGAAGCAACTATTAGGCCCTCCATTATCCAGACAAGCCCTCAGCCAGCCAATTTTGGTCCGCGACGGTTTACCGCTACCAGCCATATCTGAGTGGTATTCCCCTATCCGCCACCTGGGGACGTGCCCGATGGGAGCTCTGACAACTCCACACGGGACTGCGACTAACCTAACCTAACCTAAGTGCGTACCCACTAAACACCACCTGTGAGACTGGCATTGTCTTATGAGGCCTTTCTGCCGAATCGGAAGCGACCCTCTTTATCAGAAAAGGTGCCGCAGGCAGTGACGAGCCGCTAAGGGGGAGCCTAACTAAGGCAAATTAAAAAGAGTCGGCCTGAGCTGCCACGAGGCAGTTCAGGTCGGCCGAAAGTTTGTTTGGCGGGTCCGAGAGATAGTTGCTCGGTCTTCGGACTCGATAGCGAGAGGGGAGTGGGGCTCCATAGGAAGCTACCTCACTTAGAGTGACACTCTGAGGCTTTGAAGAAGTTCTCAGAGAGTGTTTTCAGAAATTGATGCACTGTGTGGAGCTCTAAGTCTAGATACATGCCCTTTTTACTGGAAATGAGGCATTCCATCTTAGTCCTCACGGGTGACAACGCATCTACATTTTGATTTGTAATAGAAGATAGATGTAGATGTCTATGGGCCGCAGCAACCACTTACCATCTGGTGGACTGTGTGCTCGTTTGTCACCCTTATCCTATAAAAAAAAATGCAGGTCGGCGTTACGGACGTACCAGGGTGCGTTCGTAGCTCGACGACAGAAGAGGTTTTGAACTACTTGGAGTTCCTCGCGCTCTTGGGCCCGCGTAAGTCATGACTGGTCGTATACATACCTTATGAAGGATTCGCTTGTTGCAGAGGGACATTTTACTGTGTCGGCCCAGCATACTGTTGAGCCTACTCAGATAGAAACGTGCTGTTGTGTACTGTTACTCTTTTGACATGGGGCCTGAAGATGAACCTCGTATCAAGGGTGACACATAAATATTTGGTGGTCGTATGCAAGTGGTCAGGGGTCCCTAGCATACGGATTGGCGGAATGTTAGTAAGGCGGTGTCGTTTATGATCGAAGTACTTAAACGGCGGAGCTCTTCTCCTGGTTCATCGATGTGCCGTTTTTGGAACCAAGCTCCTATGTAACTAACTGAATTTTGGATCTTTTTCCGTATGAAAGGTAGTGAGATACCTTTACAAAAGAGGGCGGTGTCATCTGCGAAGAGGGAGAGCTGAACACCTTTCGACGGAATGGGAATGTCGTTGGTGAACAATATATATAGGAGAGGGGCAAGCACTGACCCCTGAGGGACATCGGCTTTGATGGGGCGCTGAGAGGAGAGCGTGCCTCCGTGTCTAAAACGAAAGTTACAACCCTTCAAGTAGGAGGCCACGAGACGAACAAGATGATCAGGGAGGCCTATTCTGTAGACTTTGTAGATAAGGCCTTCGTGCTCTAGCACGAAAGCGTTTGATAGAGTCTACTCTATCAAACGCTTTTGCAATGTCGGAAAAGACCGCGATGGTCTTAGACGACGAGGATAGAAACCGCTGAGGATATATTCCACAATACGGTGAACTTGTTGGGGAGAAGAATGTTTCGCTCGGAAACCAAATTGGTGGGGGATCACAAGAGGATCGCCATCTGTGGGAAACAGATGGAGCCTCATGCGAGTAAGGTTGACTCGTTCGAAGAGCTTGCCCATGGTCTTCAAGTCCATGGGCAAACTCGTCGAACTGATGGAACGATGACTGGAGAGGAGATTGAGAGGCTTTTCTGGCTTGGGGATACCAACGACAGTTGCCTCTTTCCACGTAGTGGGAAAGTAACTAAGGTTGAAGCAAGCGTTGAGTTTAGTTTATCAGTCTTACACCTTTGTTGCTGATACATATCACATCTGCTTAAACGATAGTTATACCGCCATCTATCGCAAACTTTAAGGTCGTTTTGAATTAGTCCATAGTCGCCTCTTAAAATATCCACAAAACTAAATGAGGTAATGGATTCTCTTGCGTTGCCAACACATGGGCAATATTATGCTATTTTAAATATATTTATCCCACAATATTATTATATTGTAGGTGAATAATGTTTTTGATATTGTATATATAATGTATTTTAAATACTTTATGTATATTTTTGTATAAGTCTGCACATTTTATTTATAGCCGACGTCAAAAAAGCAGGCGATTCACAATGCGGCTATGTTTTTTTGTATGTTACGCAATATCTTCGCCAATTGAGGTCCGATTTTAAAGATTCTTCTTTTACCTAATAGGTTATATTTTTGGGATGGTCCCTCTATAAATTTGAAAAAATAATTCCACTCATAAGAGTAGAAAAATAAGGGATACATTTTTTATTGTAACTTATTAGGCGACATTGAAACTATGATATATCTTAGTCAACTCAAAAGATTAAAAAGAAATAACTTTTAACAAAAAGTATAACCTTTTATCTTTTTCTTTTTTTTTTTCTTTTTTTTAAAAAAAACGATACCTTCACACTAGGATTTTCTCCTGTATCGTGAGGGCAGTTTACATACATAAATTTCACAAGGGCAAACATCCAGACCCGGAACGATTATTTGTAGGCCATACAAATACTTGTTCCATGCGAGATTCGAAGCCGCGGCCCTTGGTGCTGCAACTTATTTCTAAGCCACTGCGCCGCGGAGCAGTATAGAAAAACCTGACAATATAGAACAAAAACAATTAAATAATTTCACATTCTTAAAATGGTGCTGAGCCGTAGTATATAGAAGAATAAAAACCTGGACTTGACTTCTAGATGTGAAATTATTTTATTATGTTTAGTTATTGTAAGTCGCTTTATTTTTTATTTTATTTGTTTAAAAACTATTATTCTAACCAATAAAAAGGTAACAAAGGGCGGATTAATGCCAGTTAGCATTTTCTGCCAGTCAACCCATGGCGTGGTGAGAAATTAGTGGTAGGTGACTTAAGTAATTCAATTATAATAAATTTACATAGATATAACATCTATTAAAATAAGGCTCATAAATTACACAAATGCATATTAATAAATAATAATCCATATATAACAATTATCCCTAATACATATATACATATACACATACATAAATTATTACATAAATACATACATACATAATATGTCTGGATAAAGGTAGCAGTATTGGTATTATGCTGACGACATTTTTTTTGAGAGATCTTCCCGGACCAATCTTTTGAAGGCTATCTTGTTTGGTGCTTTCCTAATATCTTCAGGTAACGATTTCTAGAGTAGTGTAGCCTGAACAGTAATAAATTGCCGATAAAGCCAGTAAAATAGAGTAGAACTGAAATCTTCAGATTAGTTGAAGAGCGAAGTATCTTGTCGTGGTTGGAGCAAACGCATTGAAATTTTTCTTTAAGGTACGAAGGGGCGGACAAATCATTTAAAATAGAGTAGAGAACAGACAATGCTCTGAAAGTGCGCCTTTCTCGGATAGTTAGCTATTTAAAGCGAATACGAAATAAAGAGATATGGTCATATTTACGAAGGCCGAAAATAAACCTGATGCAGTTATTAAGAAGGCGCTCAAGCTTATCAAGAAGATTTTGGATCAAGTCTGAGTAACAAACATCTGCATAAAATTAATGACAGGCAAGATGAGTTTTTGAAAAAGCATATGCTTAGTTTTGTATGGAAGAAAGTTTTTCAGACAGTAGAGTAATCTTAAGGCAACAGTGACTTTACGGCTGACCTCAGTGACTTGTTTTTCCCAGTTCTACGTTTTATCCATGTATAGACCCAAGTTTTTTACCCAGTCAGAGAACGGAATCAAATCATCATTATAAAATACGGACGGCAAGCAACTGACGTCAATTTTGGCCAGCATTCTTGTGCTGCCATCAAGCATTGCTTGACATTTAGATGGATTGACAGAAATGCCAAACCGTGATTATCATCATCATCATCATCATTAGAGCCTTTCATAAGTGCACTGCTGAACATAGGCCTCCCACAAGAAATGCCACAAAACACGGTCCTGAGCCACCTGCATCCATCGACTTCCTGCATGTCCTACCAGGTCGTCACTCCATCTCGTGGGGGGTTGCCCTACACTTCGCCTACCGGTACGAGGCTGCCACTCAAGAACCTTTCTTCCCGTTGTCCTATGGGCTATGTCGGTTTCTCTGGTTCTACTGCGGATATCCTCATTTCTAAGTTTATCACGCAGAGAAACTCCGAGCATAGCTCTCTCCATAGCTCGCTGAGCGAGCTTCAGCTTCCTCATACGGCCAGCAGTAAAGGACCACGTCTCAGATCCGTAAGTCATCACTGGCAACACGCACTAGTTGTACAATTTCGTTTTAAGGTTTTGAGGTATGTCTGACGAGAAGATGTGTCGTATTTTCCAAACGCTGCCCAGCCGAGTTGAATATGTCGATTGACCTCTCGGTCGAAGTTGAACTTACCTAGTCGTACTATTTGTCCCAGGTAAACATACTCGTCAACAACTTCGAGATTGTTCCCAACAATTACCGGCATATGTGTGACATGGACATTAAACATGATCTTTGTTTTGTCCATGTTCATCCTAAGACCTATTCGTTGGGAGACACTATTGAGGCCATTGGGCGTGGTGCTTAGGTCCTCCGAAGATTCTGCCATACGGACTATATCGTCAGCAAATCGCAAATCGAAGGTGAGTGATGTACTCGCCATTGATGTTAATACCGTATCCTTTCCAGTCCAGAAGCTTGATAACGTCTTCTTATGCAGCGGTGAATAGTTTCGGGGATATAACATCACCCTGTCTTACAGCTCTCTGCAATTAGATAGGTTTCGTACTCTGGTTCTGTACTTGGATAGCCATCGTAGCTTTACTGTATAAACACTTCAGCACTTCGATATACCGACAGTAACTTGGCACCGCTGAAGGAACTGCAGCACCGCCCAAATTTCGACGGAATCAAAGGCTTTATCATAGCCCACATACGCCATACATAGTGGCAAAATGTACTCCTCGGACTTCTGTACAACTTTACAAAGGGTATGTATGTGATCTATGGGACTAAAGCCCTTTTGGAAACCGGCTTGTTCGGGAGCTGGAAGTCGTCAAGTCTGCGCGCGAGACGATTCGTAACGACTCTCAAAAACAGCACATACACGCGGCTCAGAAGGGAAATCGGTCTGTAGTTCTTCAAGAGAGCGTTGTCATCTTTCTTGAAGAACAAGACCACCGCACTTCTGCTCCACGCCTGCGGTGTAATGCCGCCATGGGGGACGGAATTAAAGAGCTTCTGAAGGACTTCAAGTACCGGTTTTCCACCCGCTTTCAGAAGCTCCGCTGTAATTCCATCCTCGCCTGGGGCCTTGCCGTTTTTAAGGTGCTGGAGAGCCATTCCAATTTCGCTCAGACTGACGTCCGGGATATCTTCGGAATAGTATGTTGTGTCAAACCGCGACGGTCAGTCATAAATGGCTTTCAAATTAAGGTTTAGTTAAGCGATAGCATCATGTACTTAACTTAACTTAACTTATCTTCACGCACAATCCCTGACGGAGTAGCCAGAGAGAACAGATCGCAAAGTGTCACGATCCTTACATACCTCTTTCGCTTCTTTCAGATTCATTATCTTCTTCATACATGCACGTCTAGGTATCCGAGTACTCTTGACCCTCCCCTCTTCGAGCAGTTTGCTCACATGGTCTTCGAAAGTTAGTCTCGGTCTACCTCGACACCTTTTAATATTAACTTTCGCGCTATATATTTTCTTCACCATTCGGTATTCACTCATTCGCTCAACGTGCCCAAACCGTCGAAGCACGCCCTTATCAATTTTTGTGATAAGGTCATCTTTCAAACCTGCCATATTGCGAATCTCTTCGTTTCGCTTTCGGTCGGCCATGGTAACGCCGCACATTTTCCGAAGAGATCGCATCTCCACTGCATTCAACTTGCTTTTATGCTTCTTCTTACATACCCAGGTTTCGCTGCCATATAACAAAGTCGGTACCAACACTGCGTTATGTATTGCAAGGCGTGCACTCTTCGCTACGCCTTGCCTTTTGACTAACGCAGTCAGGGCACCATTGACTTTGTTCCCGGCAGCGACACGCCTGTCCACATCTAAATCACATCTTCCATCCCGGCTAAAAGCACTCCCCAAGTATACAATTTCATTTACCTGTTCTAGACATTCCTGATTTACCCATATTTCACACTTCGTTCTCTCTTCGTCCCTTTCAAATACCAGAACCTTAGTTTTATTAGCATTCAAACGGAGACCTTTAATTTCACATTCCTCTTCCATACACGTGACTAATGCCTGCAGTTCTGCCTCTGATGGTGCAATAAGCACTGCATCATCATCATACAGCAGACAATTTACTTTAATGTCACCCAATTTCACACCCAAACAGCTATCTTTCAGCGTCTGTAAACAGCTGTCGAGATACAGTATGAACAGCCAGGAAGACATGACACAACCCTGTTTTACGCCAGTTTGGACGCTAAACATGGGTGACAGGTCATGCCCTACCCGCACACAGGCTTTAAAGTCACAGTAAAGTGACTGCACAGCCCTTAGCAATCGACCATCCACACCGTACCCCGGCAACAATTCCCACATTTTCTTCCTTACAACCTTATCAAATGATTTCTCAAGTTCCACAAAAGCACAGAAAATGTTCTGGTTAGCAGCCAGAAGCTTCTCCGGAATAATGCGTAGAGAAAACATTTGATCCGTGCATCCTCTTTCAGGTCTAAATCCGCATTGTGCCTCCCATAGAAATCTTTCCGATTTCTCTTGCATCCTACGTGTCAAAACCTTCGAGTAAACTTTACTTGCTAAACTGGTCAAGCTGATCGCCCGATAGCACCCGCAGTCAAAATGTGAACCTTTACCTTTATATAAAGGCACAATGACTACGGATCGCCAATCATCCGGGACATGCCCGTCCGCCAGCACAAATTGCACAGCAGATAAAAGCTGTCCCAGACGCGAGGCCCACCATACTTGACCATTTCAGCAGTAACTCTGTCTAGTCCTGCAGCCTTACCACATTTCAAACTTCGAATCGCACGTTCAATCTCTTTCATTCTGATGACCTCAGTGTCATCGAGGTCCGGGTCTAGCGTACCAGTTACGGCTTCATCCCCGGATCCCTCACTAAAATCATCACACGCATACATGTCTCTATAAAATTCGCTCCATCGCTGCATGACGTCCGATTTTTCTGTGAGGACGTCATTAGTTCCCGAAAGCACTTTGTTCATTCTTAAGGCCGTCGCACCACTTCGGGTCCTTCCAACCTCTTTCCAGAAGAGTTTGGAGTTCTCCTTAAAGTTGTGCGACAACCTTTCGTCCGCTTCCATTCTACACCTTTCACGCATTTCCTCCATCAATGCTTTCGTGTGAACTTTCTGCAGCTTATATCTTTTTTTCATCTTCTCTCTCATATCCTTATCATTACTAGAGGCCAAGTAGTCTAACCATGCTTTCTTCTTCTTCTCTAAAGTTTCTTTCACTTCATCATTCCACCATGTATCTCTTCTTTTACTACTGCCTCTTTTTATTGTTCCACACACTTCTTCCGCTGCACTTACCATTCCATCCCTAAGGTTCTGCCATATTCTTTCCACACATTCATTTCTGCCATCGATGGTGTCAAGCTTTTCGGCTACCCTCGCATGATATTTGTCCCTAGTATCCGCTTCCAGCTTCGGATGCGACAGCATCATGTAGATTATTGATATCCGATTACACATATATTTGGAGATCGTGCATATAGACGGTTGGAACAATCAATGAGGGAGGATATGTAGTTAATGAAAACTGAAAATAATATGAGAGATAGAATTCCGCATTGTAGCATACTAGAATCAAGACTTAACCACTGGGAAGTCTCCTCCCTTACATGAACTGATTGCTGGCGGTCGCAAAGATATGAGGGAAATCATTCCAAGACCGAAAGTGCAAATTTAAGATGAGACAGGATACATAGGAGTAAACCGTGGTCAACTGTGTTAAAGCGTTAGAAAAATCTACTAACACCATCACTGTTACTTTTTTGATATCCATTCCGTATTTTATATCCTTCCTTAATTTAGCAGAGCAGTGGTGGTGCTGTGACTGGAGCAAAAACCAGACTGATAACCACTCAGTAGCTTATTTTTGGATATGAAATTGGAGATTTGCTTATATACACAGGCCTCTAAAACTTTCAAAAGGAAGGGCAAGACAGATATGGGCTGTAAATGGTTAGGGAGTAAGGGGTTTGAAACTTTAGGAAGGGTACGCACGTAGCACTTATTCCAAAGTGTTGGATACTGACCAGAGTCTAGAGAAAAATATATAATATGCGTTACAGCTGGTAGAATGTACTCTAAAATGTTAATATCTCTATTGATTTTATCACAATCCACGGCCCTGGATTTGATTGCCAGCACAAACTTTCTAACCTCACCCTGATGAACCGGTGAGAAATTAAAAACTGAGGTATGAAAAGTTAGGATTGAAGCCAAATAAGCTATTGTTTGAGCACAAATTGCACGGACCATTGCTGTAGCAGAAACAACACGCAGATTCAAGTCATTAAGAGAAAGAGAAGGACCGCAATTCTGGGTGGGTACCTTACCCACACCAAAAGGTTTAAGAAATTTTCAAACATCGGCTGGCGAAGACTTACAAATATTAGTATGGATATAGCGGGGTTTAGCTTTACGTACAATTTGATTGCAACGATTTCTACATAACTTAAAGGTTAACCAAATTTTCTCCGTTCATTCCCTTCTAAATGAAGCAGAAGCACGCTTTAATCTAACTTTGTGAATCGGATCATGAGTATAATACAGGCTGAGAATTGTATTATTAAGGTAAGATATCTTTTCATTATTTGTAGATGCTTTCCTTAAAGGATCGAAATTTAAATTAGAAGCGTCTTTCCTGAGATTTTCTAGGTTTACCTTTTTGAAATTACGTAATTGCAAAATACTAGAAGTAGTTTTGGGAGGACTAAGCTTATAAGAAGCGTAAATTAGGTCATATCGTGAGAAACTCGGAGCGGGTTGTTGACCATAATTAATTACATGATCATAAGAAGCACTAATAATAAGATCAATCAATGAGTCATCACAGTCTATATTGCGATGAGTAGCCCCTGAAGGAAGAATATGAAGGTTGACAGAATCAATGATTGAACGAAGTTTTTGAGACCGAGACGAAATCTTGAGTATATCAGTATTGAAATCACCCATGATTATGCAGTGCTCGTACTGAGAACCAACATTTTCTAAAGCCATTTCAATAGAAGGAAAGTAATCAATAGCAGGTCGGTAATACAATACCCCAAGAATCATTCTGTTATCATTTATTCCATCCATTAAAAAGTCTGGTAATGAAAATAAGGTAAAGTGTAAAGAAGGCTTTAGCCAACTCTCTGACACTAGGATTGCATGTAAGCTTTTAAAAGAAAATGAAGATTCAAGGTCAGAAAAATGACTCGGGATACTTTTTTACAAATATTCAACAAATCATCTGTATTTGAAAAAATATTATCTATTTGAGAATTTAAAGAGATTAAGCTACCATCCATGATGCTGATGCTTAATCTTTTTATTCACAGATTGAATGAAAAGATTCATCATCAGACATATTAATATAATCCAATAATTAAATATATTAATATAAATATATAAATATAAAAATACAAATAAAAAATCATAAAAGAGTTCAACAAGATTTAAGATTTAAAACACTCACACAAACCATCCCACTGGTTGGCTGTTTACATGGCAAATGAAATAATAATAATATGAAGGTAAAAAAAGTGAAAAAATTACTAAGGTATGCAATTTAAAATCTAAAGAAATAAAAATTACAAATATAAAATGTTCTGAAAATTAACATAAAAATGAATGCACGAGAAGTGTAAAAACTAAAAACACTATTAAAATAAAATATCGCATAAGGTGGTTAATGACCAAGAGAAATGAAAGCAAAGGATAGTAATAAAATATGAAACGAATTCATTTCAAAATATTAAAACTAATAAATTATTACTTTATATACCAAACACATACTATTGTATGACTATCTATAGTCTGTGTTCACCATAGACATGATAAGCGTACATTAAACAAGTACTCTGTGGCCATCTGTGGCGTACATTTCTTCCTACTTTACGCCAGTATATTCTAAGTCTATGATTTCATCTCAATTTTTAATGATCTATTTTGACTATAGATTTTACAATAATTTGAGAACATAATGTAAACTAAAGTTTGTTAATTAATTATTGAACCAATTACATATTTTAATTTGTTGACAAAACAAAACATTGAAACAAGTTAGAGCATCAGTATAAGAACGAAAAAAAATAAGACACGTAAGTGATATTAAGTAAACAAGCATATGTAACGACTTGGTTATTTATATAAGACAGTATATTATAACATTCATTGTGCAAAGAAAAGTTATACAAAATTAAAAAAAATGTGAGTGAATGATTATAATAATAAAACATTTCCAATAAATAAAAACAAATGGACAAATAATATGAAATCAATGAAATGAAGTACATTTGTAGTTTTGGAACAATAATCGTTAGAGGGAACCAAGAAAAAATCAAGAAAGAAAGCAAAATATGTTACTTCTTTATTGCGAGTCGCCAAGACCGCTTAGTGTTTTCACTTTGATTTGATGCAGGTACTTGTTTACCTCGCGCTGCCTTATTTTGTAGATCGACGACTTACCACTATTCTTTACATTTGATGTGACCGTAGGGACGCCATTTAAACCACAATCAGAAGGACTAGCTGTGGGAAACCTTGTAATTAAAACGTCAAGCTGCTCTTGAATTGTAATTTTCTCACGACTACTGGAATGTTTGATATAGATAGCCCCATCGAATGTTCACACATTTCTCATGCCAAAATATTTTCGGACCCTTGTGTGAATTGATTGTCGTGCTCTTGCCAGAAATTTACATATGGAGAAAACAGAACCTTTTAATTTTGCTTTCACCTCAGTCTTTATATCATGATTGTGAAAAAAAAAACACAACAACTGGCCTTATCTGATCTTTTTTTTGTATGCCGAGTCTGTGGCATGTTCTAAGCAGGTGAAATACCCATTTTGGAGTGAATTAATTGTAGTACTTCATGCTGTATCCAATCCTAAGGCATCAGGGATGCCATTAAAAAGAAGGGAATTTTGGCGTTGCCGCATATTGATTGCATCAATAACTTTCAGACAAGAACAGATAGTCTACTTTTTGTTAAAAGTTATTTGTTTCATTATCTGCTCAACCTAAAGGCAAAACTTCCTGTTACCATTATGACGTCCTTGTTGTAGGTACCATTTAAATAAGTGCAATAAAAATTATAAATAAATAAATACTGCGCTAGGAAGTTTTGTTGTTGGCAGCAAAGTCAGTTCATAATATTGTACAGATAATGATGTTCCTTGTAATTTATCTATGTAAAGAAAGACATATTAAAATAATTCGAACTTTGTAAGTGATCGGTATATCGTTTGTCATTCAAATATATCGTGAGCTGTTTGGGTTTTGTATTTAAAGTTAAGTTAAAAAATTGTTACATTCACATTAGAGGAAATAAATTTTGATTCTTGATTAATTACTGCAAGGGTAGTTAGTACGTGGCTGTTGACCACAGCATCTATCTACAATCAGGTTAATTTCTCAACTTCAATGCGTGAAATACGCACTCGAACCAAACGGTTTGCATCGTCTTTCGTAATGTGTACAGCAAAGACGTGGAATATGTTGCGGCGTCTGTTTTTCCGTCCGATTACCATCTGAATTTCAAGGCAAGAGTGAATAGGCTTTTGTTATGCTTAGACAATGCGATTTGCCATCTAGGGCTTTCCCGCCACTTCCCACCATATGGGATTGCAGTCAAGCACTGGCTTATAACAAGTAAAAAAACGATGTACTCAAATAATTAATTTAAAAAGAAGTTAAATCCCTCTTCAAAAAAAGAATGAAATGATTTACACATCTCTCTCAGTTGCCCCACATGCCCATTTATAATAACAATCGCCCATCATGCATAAAGCATATTAAGGAAATATGATTTAAATTTGGTACCGAAAAAGTCGGAAAAGTCAAAATTGATTATGGTCAAAAACAAAACTTCGTCTTTTTTCCGCAGCGACAAAGTGAAAAAGCAACATATTCTTTGACAAAAAATTATTTACGATAGAACAAGCCCATAATTTAACACAGAAACATTAATGACAGGATTTAACTTAATTTAAACTTTAACTCGTGCCGAAGCTGTTACAATACTTTGAAATAATTATGGTTTAGGATATAAATATACTCTCTAACCGTGTAGTTAAATTTACCGTGTAGTGGTGGTATAAGAAAATCTACTATCCCATATTGCCCCGAGGGTATCGTTAGAGGCGTCAGAGGGTAAAATGAAACAGAAAATGGGCAGCAGCATCTTCCTGATAATAACTCAAAATAATAAAAAACTGCGGTTGCCAACCCGCTTGAAAAGCGTAACAACTATGGCAAAATCCCTTGCGACACGAGGCAATTAATGAGGAAGGCCTATGTTCAGCAGCGAACGTTTATAGGTTGTAATGGATGAGAGATGGATACAATGATAAAATGAGGCACACTCCCAGACACATGGGTAACAAAATAATTGACAGGGCTCTTTGGTAACCCTCCATGGATATTTGAATAACACTCTGTTAGTTTACAGGGTCAGGGAGAGACAATTTTAGAGGATTAACCAGCTCAGAAGAATGGCTACCCTACTAGCTTGATCTTTATCTGAAAGATAACAGTTTAAGGACCATTGCTACGGGTTATAGAAAATGATTATATAGTCTAATGGCCAAATTGCTATCCACTCGTATCTATCACTTTAAATCAAAGTGGCTGTGACACCACGAGACTAACGACATTTTAAAATTGAGTACCGTTTGAGTATTTGGGTATAAGACAGTTATAATCGACGCTTTATTGTACGAGAAATTTGACACATTTTTCCATACGATGGAACCAATCATTGAAGCAACCATTCCATTCGGAAGTTGGGGTCTCCAAAATGGCCGTTTTGTAGGCGTCCACAGCTTCTTCAGGTGATGAAAATCTCTGTCCACGCAATTTATTCTTTATTTTAGGGAAAGTATAGAAATCATTAGGGCTTAGGTCGGGGCTGTACGGCGGATGGTCTAATAATTCTATGTTTTCTTGCTCTAAAAACTCTTTTGTTCTGTGTGCTGTGTGAGAACTCGCATTGTCGTGATGGAGGATGATGCGGCGGTTGCAGTTCTCTTTACGGAGTTCAGAAACGACCTGTGGCAAACAAATGCTAGTATACCATTCTGCATTAAGCGTTCTTTGTCTTTCAAGAGGAATAGTCGTAACATGGCCTGTTTTGGAGACAAACGTGGCCACCATTTTTTTTGCAACACTCCGTGAACGAACAATTTTTGTTGGCTTTAACTCATTTTCGAACAACCAAACTCGTGAATGGTTTTTTGTTTCGGATTCGTTTGCATATATCCAGGATTCTTCACCTCATACAATGTTGTATACAGCATTTGAGGATCCTGCGTGCAATCTTTCGAGAGTTCTGACGCACCAAGTAACGCGAGCCGCTTTTTGCTCTTCACAGAGCGAATGCGGTATCCATCGGGAAAACAACTTTTTTACACCTAACTGTTCATGCAAGATTATTTGTATTTGACTTATGCCAATGTCTAAAGTTGCCTGAATTTCGCAGTATGTCACATGTCGATCTTCCTCAATCAGCTTATGCACAGCATCAACGTTTTCTTGGGTGACTGCAGTTTTTGGACGACCTTGACGGGGATCATCACTGAGCTTGACACTTCCACGTTGAAATTCAGAAAACCAGCGATAAATTGTGGTTTTGGATGGGGCTCCATCACCAAATGCAGAAATCATCCAGTCAACACACTGTTTTTGTGTTTAACCACTTCGAAAGTCATAATAAATCATCGCTCTTGAATTTTCTCGAGTCAATTCCATTTTCTCAACGACTAAACAAGTTTGACAAAACCTTGTGACAAGACCGAGAATCTTTTTTTAAATAAATAAATAGTATTCGATTTTTAAAACCAAGGAGTTTTCAATTAAAAATATTTTAATATGATAGGAACAGTGGAAATATTCCATTCCCGATACTTTTAGTGCAGCCTATGTATAATGAACATCCCAGATTAAGTTTTCATTAAAATGGATACTGTAATTTTTTAAACATAGTATAAACAAAAAATAGCAGATCAAATCGCACTTACATAATTTTTTTTATAATTACTTGTAATATATCATCATATATCATTAAAATATTAGTGTATTTAATGTGTTATAAAAAACGAAATTAAAGGTGTACGTGGCGTAATTATTTGCTTTCCTCGATTTTTCTTTGTCGTTCCTCGGAGTTTGCAATTGGCCCACTTTCCCCTATTCACTATTTCAACACGGACTGGAACTAGTTCATTAAGTAATGAACGCACTTATTTCTACTGACCGCATGTTGATAAATTTGATTCTTATTGGTTCATTATAAGTCTTTTTTTTTCATTTTAAGTGCAAAATGTCTATAATATAAAAGGAAAAAAAAAGAAATTTTAATTCTTACGACGAAAAATAAATATTTCATTTCATTTTATTATGACAGTAATTTTATTGTGCTCTCGTTTTTTGAGATATTTAGATATTTATAGCGGACGAGAGTAGAAAACAAAATAAAAAGAATATTCTTATAAAAATACTAGCCATCCGCCCGGGCTTCGTATGTGTGATTTCTAGATCTTCTAGAGCAGCGCCACCTACCGGGACCAACTATAGTTAAGAACTATCAAGGTGAATCATGGAGGAGAAGCATTACGAACACACGCACACAGGAACTTTATTTTAAACTAGCGATCCGCTCTGGCTTCGTTTGTGTAGAATCTAATAATGTGGCGTTCTTTAGATTTAAGGTAATCAAGAACCATTTGTTTTATATTTATCGCAAGTTTTTTGGGTAAAATATAGCCTAGATTTTATACGTGGTAGAGCCATGTTGCAGCTATATATATAGGTATATTTGTAACATGAATGGGTCGGTTCGACCGGGGAAGGACCACACTCTCACAGAATACCAGCCTAAAAAAGCAGCTTAATGCTGCTGTGATTCGTATAGTGAGTGTAGAGAACCGGAGACCCTTTTTACTGGAAACGAGGCATTCCATCTTAGTCCTCACGGGTGACAACGCATATGCATTTTGATTCGTAATCGAGGATAAATGTAGATGTCGATGGGTCACAGTAACCACTTACCATCAGTTGGACTGTGTTCTCGTTTGTCACCCTTATGCTATAAAAAAAAGATTACTCCGTAAATTTTAATCATAATCGGTTTAGCCATCCCGGACAGTCCGACAGACCGACAGACAGACAGACAAAAATTTTAAAAACAGTTATTCATGTGTTAATGGCATGCTAATTACCCACTCAGCTCAATATAAGACAGTTATAACAATATCACAGACAGATACTTTAATTTGTATTTATGTCAAAATTTTTCACTGTCAAAAGCTACGTATATTTATCTTATTTTATTTTGTTATTTTGAGGCCAATTCTGGCTTAAAAATTTCAACAAAAAGATCAGAAAATATATAAGAGAGTTGTTATAATAATATTTTTTTGATTTCAGACATAATTCTAATTAAGAAAGGAAAATATTTCTGCTGCGCCGTTGACAACTGTCAAAGCGTAACGACTACATACAATTTTTATATGAATAAAACAATATGGAATAAATCCAGGGAAGTAATGTGATAATATTTCATTTATAAAGTAAAGTGCTTTTATTTAGGCCGCAATTGATTGTTTCAGGGAAAGATGTGGAGTACAGCACATTTCAAGTTACTATGAATATGTATATAAAGACTTTTGAGTGTTGTAGAGATCTGTTTAGATTTTTCAATGAATGTCTCTGCTCCGCTACAGTCACAGCCGGATTTCCTACAGTGTCAAAATTGTGCTGACGGTAGGCTGTTTAAAGGTAAAAGGGGATTAAATATACATATTAAACGATGCCATAGTAAAAGTATTTCGGCTTCACAGCCTGCCGTAGAAATTCATAACTCTATTAGCAATTTCTCTAATGACACAAGTTTTTCCCTTTTTTCGAAGCAAATTTACAATTATTATCGTAATGTACCAGTGATTAAAAGAATTCCTAGAGGTGCGAGGATGCAGCTTGCTAAAGCATTGTCATGCACTATTCAAAATTGTTTTACTAATAGTGAAAATAGATGGCAAAAATTATTTACTTTCGCGTATTCCCATTTTCATTTTGATAAAACAATAAATAAATCAATTACGTCTCAACTAAAAGAGACATCTTTTCAAAATTTAGATTACCCAATTAATACTCATTTATCTCGACCACGTCCTAAATTTGATTTAAAAAAAGTAGTTGAGTCGAAAGTAATGGATGGCGACTTAAAAAATGCATCCCGTATTTTATTCTCAGACGACATCCTGGCTCCTCGTAATGTCGAAACTCTTGAAAGCCTTCGTCAGAAGCATCCTTTGGTCAAACATCCTCAGGGTTTACCGCTGCCTCCCAGGGCTTCTATGCAACCTTTACAAATTTCGGAAAAAGACACTTTAGAAGCAATTATGTTATTTTCGAATGGCTCTGCTGGCGGCATTGACGGAATTACGCCTCAACATCTTAAAGATCTTGTAAGCGCTTCTGCCGGTGACGCCGGCGGAGTACTTCTTAAAGACATTACAAAATTATGTAACTTTATGCTTTCTGGTAATGTTAATCCAAATTTCATTCCATTCTTATATGGGGCAAGATTATGTGCCTTCAAAAAAAAGGATAACGGTATCCGTCCTATTGCCGTTGGTTCCACATTTCGACGTTTAACTTCAAAATTAGCTTGCAGGCACATAATCTCTAACCTTAAGACCAAATTTCAGCCTACTCAACTAGGTTTTGGCACTAGAGGTGGCTGTGAGGCGGCGGTACATTCAGTGCGTACATTTTTAACAAACTCTGATGCAGATGTTCTTGTGAAGGTTGACCTAAGGAATGCTTTTAACTCTATCGATAGGGTAACCTTGCTGAAAGAAGTGGCTAATAATACCCCCGAAATTTACCATTACGTTTGGCAATGTTATAGTCAAAATACTAACTTGTTTTACGAAAACCATGTTATCGATTCCGCTGTTGGTGTTCAGCAGGGTGACCCACTGGGTCCAGCACTTTTCAGTTTGGGAATCCAACCAATTATTTCAAATTTGAAATCCAAGCTGAATGTCTGGTACCTAGACGACGGTACACTGGGAGGTAGAGCAGATTACGTCCTGAGGGATCTTACTCATATTTTTCAAAATTTTAAAAATATTGGTCTTGAACCAAATAGCAATAAATGTGAAATATTTTTTTCCAATAATTTATCTACTTCTCATAGAGACACTTTAATTCAAAATTTTACTCATATTTGTCCAGGAATAAAAACTGTCAGTACGGAATCACTATACCTGCTAGGTGCCCCGTTGTTTTTCGATAGTATTAAACCTGTTTTAAAAACAAAATTTGATCAGTTTTTAAACCACGTTGATAAATTGTATAAATTAAACCCCCACATAGCTCTTACTATTTTAAAATATTGTCTTCTTGTACCTAGATTTACATACTTACTCCGCTCGAGTCCAGTCTGGAAATGTTCGGATACTTTACAGGATATTGATAATAATCTTAAAATAGCTATAGAAAAAATTCTAAATTTAACTTTAAATACAACAGCCTGGACTCAAGCTACTTTACCTATAAAATTTGGTGGCATTGGTGTGAGAAATCTTTCTAGCGTTGCATTGCCTGCTTTCCTTGCTTCCGTACATAGTGTCAGTGACTTATGTAATATAATTTTAAATAGTAAAGTAGACCTATGTTTTGCTACGGAGGCAGGGCAGACATGGCAAACGCTCTGTCCTGGTGAAAATATTCCACTGGAAGTTAACCAACAAAAACAGTGGGATATTCCGTTGGTACAGGGCAAGCAGAAGGATTTGTTTCATAATCTCCATAGTGACCTAGATAAGGCACGCCTTCTAGCTGTTTCGACTAAGGAATCTAGTCACTGGTTACACGCTTTACCATCAAGTAATCTCGGCACATTACTTGATGCGGAAAGCTTACGCATTGCCGTAGGAATCCGACTAGGAGCGGCGATTTGTCAACCCCATCAGTGTCCCTGTGGTAGCAGCGTCGACAAGTTTGGGCTCCACGGACTTTCATGTAAGAAAAGCGCTGGTAGATTTTCACGACACAGTTCTTTGAACGATGTCATCCGAAGGGCTCTTGTCTCTATAAATGTTCCCTCGGTTTTAGAGCCTTGTGGAATATTTAGAGACGATGGCAGGAGACCCGACGGTATGACATTGGCCCCTTGGGAGAGAGGTAAAGCCCTAGTGTGGGATGCTACTTGCGTAGACACTCTGGCGGTCTCTCATCTCAGGGGTACCTCGTTTAGAGCCGGGGCGGCATCAGAGGCAGCTGAACTGAGTAAGTGGCGCAAATATGAGTCTCTGAGAGATGACTACATATTTGTGCCATTTGCTGTAGAGACTATCGGTCCGTGGGGTCCACGTGCGGCGAAGTTCCTAAAGGAACTCCATCCGCGGCTGGTCGTTGCTGCTGGTGATAAGAGGGCTGGTTCTTTCCTCACTCAAAGGCTAAGTATAGCCATTCAGCGGGGAAACACAGCCAGCGTTCTTGGCACGATACCGCGGGGAGTAGGACTATATGATATTTAAGTTTCTAGTTTTAGTTTTTTTTTTATTATTATTATAGTCTTTAATTTTATTTATATGTGTATAGATATAAAAATATAAAAACATTTAAACACAAAAAATGCTATGAAATATATAACAAAAAATTCAAATACAGTTAAATAAATCTAACCTGTTGGAAACCCTCGACAGGGGACACCACACGACTGAGGATTAGAGATAATAAAGGGAAAGAAAATGCGTACTATGCAGGAGATACCGAGGAGCCTTTAGCCTGCCTCCACATGCTTGGTGTTTGCCACAAACACCAAACACGAAAAAATACCGACCACAATCACCCAACATAAACACGGCATCCCCACGCTCGGCGAACCGTACGCTGCCGTGATCGAACGTGCTAGTTTATTCCGGATGGGCAAATATGGCGGATGCCTTCATTTTTTTTCATCAATCTATCTTTCTATTTACTTACTCCCTCAACGAGTTCATTGAATATAATAAAGAATAGAGAGAGGACATTACGTACTTTAAGCTCTGACCAAAGAGAATCACTACGTTTAAGAGGCGAGACTTCCTTAGCAAAAGTAGGTAAATGTATAAATATTTCGCAACTCACACTACTTGAACTATCGAAAAATAAAAAATAAATTGCTCTCAAGGTTATTGTATTGAAGATTTTTCATACCATAGGATATCAGATGAGTTCTTAATTATCACTGCTATAAATTGTCTGCAGGTTCAAATAAGTTTATTTATACGAATGAAGGAATTGAATATTTATTGTTAACAACTGGCCAGGTGCCTGTCGGGCCACACACAATGTAGAGGTAGGGTTCCGTAGTTGCCCGTCGTAATACGTGCTTTCCTTGATAATGAGCATAATAAGTGAGTTTATCACAGTTTGACCGCTATAACGACTGAAAATGGGCCCGTAGAAGATCTCAACTGAAGGACTTATTTTTAAATCAGCCTTATAGGGAGTGGTATTCAAAAAACATTAAAAATACTTATCGATTTCGATAATAATACCCTATCTATCCCGCAAATGAAAAAGTAAAGCTAATAGTAGTAATATATATATAAGTCGTTTTCTTCATAAAATGTTTATTTTAAACAGCTGACAATAACATTTCAAAGTTAAAACTAGTTTCTTGTTGTGTAACTACGGAACCCTAAAAATTATTAAAGGATACTTATACTAAACTTTTTTCAATTTTCATTTATTTTCAGGTTTTAATTTGGGGATTGATGATCATTGATCCTGCTTTCACATGGGATTCCATTACATTCACATTATTATTGGGGGGTAATTCTGGCGGTATGAATGATGAGATTGAAAGAAAAAAGGCTGGCTTAGACTTATAAATAAGAGAGTAAAAGAAGTTGTTGAAAGGAAAAAGCAAGAAAGGACGGATAAGAATGATAGAAGGATATCTGATAACTTTCAGACAAATATTAAAATGTTCTGGAAACTCGTAAGAACTGCCAGGGGAAATTCAAAACAGCCTAGAATTAATGTTATACGAGACGAGAATGGCTGCATGCTGAATGATGAAGTTTCGAATGTAAAGCGATGGAAGGAATACTTTGAAAGCGTGTTTATCAGTGAAGAGTCGTCTGAATTAAGTGAAATAGAAATTCCAAAAGAAGTGGAGAGAGGTAGGGAGATAAGTGCAGATGAAATAATGAAAGCAATGAAAAGCATGAAAGCAGGTAAGGCAGCCTATTATGATAGAATATCACTCGAAATGCTAAGGGCTGGAGAGGGTGTGGTGGCAGGCCTGTTGTACAATTTGTTTAATTTATGTTGGGAACTGAAACGGGTACCGGAAGACTGGTTCAAAGCCGTTATAGTCCCAATATATAAGGGAAAGGGACTGTAAAAACTACCGTGCTATCAGTTTGCTTAGCATTGTGGGTAAACTGTATGCTAAGGTGTTAATTGAAAGAGTTACGGAAGAAACTAATGGAAAAATTTGGGATGTGAAAGCTGGATTTAAAAAGGTGATGGGGTGTACGGATCAAGTCTTTTCCATGCGCATGTTTGTGGAGAAGTTTTTGGCCAAAAACCAGAAAGTTTTTTGTGCGTTCATGGACTTGGAAAAGGCTTATGACAGAGTAGACAGGAACGTGTTATGGCAAACACTGAACTCATTTGGGTTGAGCGCTGGTTTGATACAGGCATTAAGGTCTCTCTATAGCGACTCTAGTGCTTGTGTCAGGATCAACGGAGGCTACTCGGATTGGTTTGGCATTCAAAAAGGAGTCAAACAGGGCTGTGTAGCTTCCTCGTGGCTGTTTAACCTATTTATGGACAGTTGTTTGCAAACTTTGAAAGTTGAAGAATGTGGAGAATGTGGGTTGAGAATGGGTGAGTTAACCGTCAAATGCCTTTTGTACGCCGATGATCAAGTCATATTTGCATCGTCGGCGGCCGAGTTGCAAATGATGGTTTCTTTAATAAACTGGTCATTAAAAGAAAGGGGTATGAAATTGAACGCAAGTAAGACGAAAGTGGTGGTTTTTGAAAGAGAAGAAAGCAAAACGTTATGTGAAATAAGAATAGAAGGGCAGTTGATTGAGCAAGTGGATGAGTTTGTATATTTGGGATGTTTATTTAGCAGGGATGGTAGATATGATAGGGATATAGAACGACAAGTGAACGCAGGAAATAGAGTGAATGGGGCTCTGCACGTTATTATGAAGAGTCAGAATGTGTCAAATAAGGCACGTATGACAATTCATAATGGTGTGTTAGTCCCTACTTTAATGTATGGTAGTTAAAGTTGGGTCTGGCAGAAGAAGCGTGAGAGTAGAATAAATGCTGTGGCAATGTGATCATTAAGGAGTATGCTAGGGCTAAATCTGAATGACAGGGTGAGAAATAGTGTGATAAGAGAAAAGTGTGGTTTGCAAGATGACGTTGTGACCTGGATTAAGATAGGAATGTCGATGATGTAGATGTCTATGGGCCGCGGCAACTACTTACCATCAGGTGGACTGTGTGCTCGTTTACCACCCTTATCCTATAAAAAAATATTTTAAAGTATTAAATGAGCAGTACACTACCCAGGCAACCCTAACTCACCAAAAACTTGTTAATTGCAATTTTAAGTGCTGATTAACTCTGTGCTCGGCGGTGAAGGAAAACATCGCAAGGAAACCTGCATGTTTGAAAAAAAAAGGTATATTCCGAAGATATTAAGTCCGCCGCCACGCATTGAGGTAGCGAGGTGGGCACTTGGGCAGACTATAGAGGTGACAGAAAGCCTATACCGAGGACTGGGACGCATATAACGGCTGTAACTTTAACTTTTTTGATATATTCTAAAATAGTAGTATGATATCAAAACGTTTTATCTTAGTTTTAAGAAACGCTCTACGTATTTTTATTAATATGAATAACAAAAACTATATAATATGTCGGAGCGTCTATAAAATATCGGTTGGATCGAGGTGGAATTGAGGGTATATCTTGAAACCCCTACTTGTTGGTGCGGTATAAATTGACGTGCGCGGGGGATTCCGCGAGTGAAGTCATTCTACGAGTGCTAAGATAGTGTCGTGGTTCTGTTTGTTGTAGTAATTCTTTTAGTGCAGGCAAGGAGGGTGGTGTTGCTGAGAGGCTGCCCTGTGTTACACTGAGATAAGTAGTGTTGCTGCTGGTTTGCATACTTCGGTGTTATCATGTAATTACGTATCACGTTACACTGGCGTGTGATTGTGGCGGGGACCAATTACGGTGTGGCAGAACTGTAATTACTCTATACTAAATGTATTGTGCGTTACGCTGTCTTATTACTGATAATTATTAATTGCGTAAGCAAGAGAAGAAGTTGAACATCCGCTCTCACACTTTTACTAAATAATATAACGTATATATAACATAAATATATATATATATATATATATATATATATATATATATATATATACTAGCTGACCAGGCAGACGTTGTTCTGCCCTTTCCGAACGACCATTAGCTTTCCCAAAAAACTCCTGAAATTAACAATAAAAAAATTGAGGGTCACTTATCGGGATGAAAACTATCCTATCTCTCAAGTTGGACCAAACTGCACAGTCTGCAAATTTTTTTTGAAATCGGTTCTATTTGTTGAATACTTACAGCAACACGTAGTGGTTATACTACTAAATTGTAGCTTATATTAAACTGCATTTTTAACATAGCGCCATCTATTAAATATTTACTCAATTCAGTCAACAGATATCGTCATCTGACAGAATCGTTTGGAGCTAACAGATAATTTTGACTGTCAAATAATAGGCAAATAATTTTCAATAAAATAATATTGCATTGCGACTATAAATTAAGATGTAAGCTATCCTATCTTTTAAGTTGGGACAAACTGCACATTGACCAAAAATTTCATTGAAATCAGTTCAGTAGTTTAGGAGTCCATCACGGACAAACAACGTGACACGTACTTTTTATATATAAAGATATATAACGAAAAATAGTGACGATAATTTTTATTATAAATAATATTTGTTTATGTATACCTCACTAAAATAATAGAAGTACATTGTATCGTGAACATAAAAAATAAATTAAAATACAAATACAAAACTAAAAATACAAAAATATACAATTTTTACTTTATTTTATAATCAATGTTATTATTTTTTATTTATTTTTTGTACATAGTATTTAACAAAACAATGACAACCGTACTATCACTAGCACTGCGTAGTGATGTTGCATCCCTTTGCATGTTATATCGCATCTACCACGGGGAGTGCTCTGAGGCATTGTTCGGATTAATTCAAGCCGTCAAATTTCACAAACTCACATCGCGACAAAACTCATGTTACCATCCACACCATCTGGATGCTTGGCGGTCCACCTCTGTGCGTTTTATTAGAAGTTTGCTTCAAACACACAACCTTTTTGTGGAATTGTTTAACACCCGCGATTTTTCCGAACCGATACGACTTTTAATCTCTAAAATCATAAAATATATCTAACCATTAAAATCACAAAAGTGAGTGTGAATGATCGTTTAGAACATTGTGTAGAAGAATTGAACATTAGTGAAGCGAAATCAAAATAAATAACATTAAAAGTGTTAAAATAAAACTATCATCGATATTGATCATTGTTATAATTACTAAATGTTAACATTACTCTGACCGTGTTACATATTATTTTTTAACAAACATTATGTTTACATGTTTTTCATCTGCAATAATTACTGTTACAGTGAACTTTTAAAGTTTACTTCTAAATTGTTTATAATAACTATAAAAATGGTCAATAATTGTGTGTTGTGTTAACCATAAAACTGGTCAGTAGTGGCGATCAATAGTTTTGTGTTTATTGCTCTCTTTTGGCTAGTAGTAAATAAGACACTGCAACGCACATAAATATATAAATATAAATAAGTCTATCTCAATCAACTTACCATGGTCAAGTGTGGAGCCTATGGTCGCTACCTGCCGGCGCCAGATGGTATTACCTGTGGCATATGTGATGTAGCCTATCATCATGGCTGTCTAAGTTTCTCTAAGAAGACGAAGACAACAGCTTCATGGATGTGCCCTGCTAAGGCTCCTCGCACTGGATACTATTCCTACACACCTGTAAAGTGCTAAGAAGTTGGTGACTGTAGTCCTACCCATAAAGATATCGATATAGGATTAGAAATTCGTCTTTTTCGAAATGAGGTTAGTGCTATGAGGAATGAGCTGAAGGAAGTCAGGGACAATATAACTATGCTAAAGTAATAATAATCTTGAGGAAATGGATTCCAGAGTCACCAAGTTGGAAAAACATATGAAGATGAAGATATATGAAGATGTGATATATATTAATATATATATATATATATATATATATATATATCATATGTATATATATATATATATATATATATATATATACATATGATATATGAAGATCGTCTGATTATGTGCGACACTAAAATACTAGAGGACACGATTAGTGAACTCAGTGTGAGACAACTTAATGAGAGAGATCAGGACCTCCTATCCAATGACCTGGAGATATCGGGATTACCGGAGCAAAAATGTGAAAAACCTATCAATACCGTGATGTTATTGCGCTCAAAAGATAGGTCTCGATATTGATCACCGCGAGATAGTTCATGCCAAACGTGTTGGTATGTTGCGTGCATTTTATAATAATAACAATAGCGCTCAAAAACTCATGTCTACTGGACCCCGGTAGATTGTGATACGGATGAGTCGGCGTGCGGTTCGGGACGAGTTCCTACATTGTGCGCGGGTGCGACGCAACATAACGAGTATTTCACTGGGGTTGCCCGGAGATCCGTGTCGGATTTATATTAATGAGCGGCTTACTCCCGTCAATTAGGAAATTGTTTAGAAAGACACGTGAGGCAGCAAAAAAAAGGCAAGTGGGCGCTACACATGAACAAAAGGTGGTCAAATATTCGTAAGGAAAGAATACGGAAAGCCTGTAATACGCATCTGATTCGATGCAGACCTAGGTCATTGAATAAAACTATATTTTTACGGATTTTATCGCGTTTAATTTACTATTTTAATTCCCGACGTTTCGGGTGCTTTACAGCAACCCATGGTCATGAGGGGGACTGAGATGTTTGACGTCCCGATGTCACAGTTAGCCCGGGTTACCTTCAATTTTTAATATTAATTTTTGGTTCGAATTACGCAGAATGAACTTACAGTATCTTGAAGTCTAGCAGTGGTATGCTTGGTTTTGGATTTAATTTTGTTAACTATAGGATCCCAAGCAGATGGCAGCACCCATCCATCTTCTCTATTGAAATTAGGATGTTTTTTTTAATATTAATAGCCTGGCGTATCATCCTTTGTAGGAATCGGTGTTATTTTGCAAGGATTTGTGGTCTATCAAATCTGATGTAATGGCGAGGCGATCTTGAACATGTTCACAGACTGCAGACTTCCCAGAGCGTCGGTGCTTCACGTCAGCTATATGTTCTTTCACGCGTGTTTCAATGGATCTTTTTGTTTGTCCTAAGTAAGAGAGACCACATTCGCAATCAAGCTTGCGAACTTGGTTAATTGCGAATGTGGTCTCTCTTACAGACCATAGGTAAACATACTCGTCAACAACTTCGAGCTTAGTGCTCCCAACAACTACCGGCATAGGTGTGACATGGACATTAAACATAGTCTTTGCTTTGTCCATGTTCATCTTAAGACCTATCCGTTGGGAGACACTATTGAGGTCATTGAGCATAGTGCTTAGGTACTCCAGCGATTTTGCCATAAGGACTATATCGTCGGCAAATCGAAGGTGAGTGATGTACTCGCCAATGATGTTAATACCGTATCTTTTCTAGTTCAGAACCTTGAAAACGTCTTCCAAAGCAGCGGTGAAGAGTTTCGGGGATATAACGTCACCCTGCCCTACAGCTCTCTGCAATTGGATACGTTTCGTACTCTGGTTCTGTACTCGGATAGCCATTGTAGCCCTACTATACAAGCACTTAAGCACTTCGATATACCGACAGTCAAATTGGCACCGCTGAAGGGACTGCAGCACCGCCCAAATTTCGACGGAATCAAAGGCTTTCTCATATTCCACATACGCCAGACATAGTAGCAAATTGTACTCCACGGACTTCTGTACAATTTGCCGAAGGGTATGTATGTGGTCTATGGTTCTAAAGCCTTTTCGGAAATCGGCTTGTTCGGGAGGCTGGAAGTCGTCAAGTCTGCGCGCGAGACGATTCGTAATGACTCTCGAAAACAGCACGCAGACGCGGCTCAGAAGGGAAATCGGTCTGTAGTTCTTCAAGAGAGCGTTGTCACCTTTCTTGAAGAACAAGACCACCGCACTTCTGCTCCACGCCTCCGGTGTAATGCCGCCATGGAGAACGGAATTAAAGAGCTTCTGAAGGACTTCAAGTACCGGTCTTCCACCCGCTTTCAGAAGCTCCGCTGTAATTCCATCCTCGCCTGGGGCCTTGCCGTTTTTAAGGTGCTGGAGAGCCATTCTAATCTCGCTCAGACTGACGTCCGGGAAATCATCGGAATAAGGTCGGATAAGACTCGCTCTTGGATCGTTACTCACACTTGCGTGTGGCTCCAACGATGATGTGTACAGCTGCCCATAGAACCTCTCAATCTCACTCAAACTCTCAGGTGTCCCAGAAACGACGCTGCCACACTCGGCCTTCAGCTTCGACAGTTGGCTCTTTCTGGCAGACAGATCTTTAGCAAAGACTTTAGAGCCCTGGTTCTGCTCGATCGCTCCTTCAATACGAGCAGTATTAAAGTTGCGTAAGTCCCGGTGCATGTCTTTGGAGATCTGACTGTTCAGCCTGTATGCTGTCACATCTACTGAAGACTGCAGCTTCATATCCCGTCTAACAGACATGAGATTAAGAGTGTGATTGGAGAGTTTTTGTATTCTTCTGCGGCGGGTCTTGCAAAACTTAGCTCTGACCGCTTCCATGAGCTTGTCATTCATATCGTCCACTGCATTGCAATCTTCTAGGCACTGAAAACGGTTTCGTCGCTTGAACTGAAAGGTTTCGGGACTTTGGATTAGAGCACGAGGAGGACGGAGCGTTGACTTCATTAGACGTAACCCCTCCAACTTAACGTTTAGGTTCAGTGTGCCTCTCACTATTCGGTTATCGCTGCCGGTTTTCATCCCCACGATCACTGAGTCATCACTGAACTGTTGTCGTCTGGTCGTCATAATGAAGTCAATCTCATTTTTGTCGAACCGTCGGGGCTCGACCAGGTCCATTTCCTGTGGAGCGGCTTCTGGAAGAAAGAGTTATCATAAAGAGTTCCTCTTTCTCCATGAAGTCGGCCAGCTGCAGGCCCCTCGGGTTCCGTTGCCCTATTCCGAATTTCCCTACTTTTAGTTCACCGTTCTCTCTTGTACCTAGTTTTGGGTTGAAGTATTCCTTTAACACCGTATAGCGGGTTTTGGAGGAATGCATGGCTGTAGAGATATCCTCATACATTTCCTCCACCTCCTCATCAGGATGTGCCGAGATTGGTGCGTAAACCTGTATGACCTTCAGTGAATACCGTTTGGTGATTCTTAGTATAAGGTACGCAACCCTTGCCGACACACTGCCAATCTTTACAACGTTGTTAACGAGAGACTTGTGGACGATAAATCCGACACCTACTTGGGACAGATGGTCACCCTCCTGGTGATAGAACAAGTTACCGGATTCGAATATTACCGTGTCCTCCCCCTCTCTTCGGACCTCAGATAATCCTATGTTATTCCAGCGCAATTTGTCTATCTCTTCTTCCAGCTCCGAGATCTTCTCGTCAGTCCTCAGGGTGCGTGCGTTATAAGTTGCCAGATCGGGTCGTCGTAGGTGGCAACCGAAACTCCACCGGAGATTCTTAGCACCCCCTGCCTCGCCATTACCATGGTCGCCACCGTAGCCAGGAATAGCGGGGCCGCCGGAGACAGGGGGCCGTCTTTTTGTAACTTTTATCATGGGGGCAATATATGCCATAGTTGCCACGCTTGGCGAGCAGGTTGGCAATCGCAGTTTTTTATTTTTGTTTTACTGTTATCAGAAAGATGCTGCTGCCCATCCTCTGCCTAAATTTCCCTCTGTCGCCTCTTCCGACACCCACGGGAAGTATATGGGGTAGGGAGTTGTCGTGAAGCGACAATTAAAAAACAAAAGAACCTAACCTAACAATAACGAAACAACAAAAAAAAATTTATTTAAAATTTTAATAAAATATTTACAATTTTATATTAAAAAAATGAAGTATGATGATGGTGATGGGTGACGTGAATTACAATTATATATTTTTTTTAATAATAAAGATAATTGAATACTGAAACGGAGCCTGAAGATCAAAGTGGTACACCGCACTTGGCGGTGGTGGCACGCAGCGCCTGGTCTAGGCACACGCAGCGCCTGGAGTGGGCACACGCAGCGCTTGGAGTAGTCACACGTAGCGCCCAGAGTAGGCACACGCTGCGCCTGGAGTAGGCACACGCAGCGCTTGGAGTAGGCACACACAGCGCCCAGAGTAGGCACACGCTGCGCTTGGAGTAGGCACACGCAGCGCCCAGAGTAGGCACACGCTGCGCCTGGAGTAGGCACACGCAGCGCTTGGAGTAGGCACACGCAGCGGCCAGAGTAGGCACACGCTGCGCCTTGAGTAGGCGCTCTCAGCGCCTGGAGTAAACGCTCACAGCGCCTGGAGCAAGCACGCACAGCGGCTAAAGATAGCGCTGGTACCCGCGGGGTACTAACGAACGCGGAACGCGGGGCCACTAGTAACACTACAGAGTATTATTACCCGTTACTACACGGGTTTTCAAAAATGTTTAATATGGAGAACAAACTTATACTATAAGATTACATACATTTTTTTGTGTTAGACGCTATATCTTAAAAGTTTTATTTTGTAACACTTGTCTTCTTTTGTAGTAATACATCAATAGATATTAATTTGTCTAAAAAGGGTTTTCGTCTAGTGTGTGCGTGTGTTTCATCGGATAAATTATAGTGACTATATACTCGTAATTTTTAGTCTTTTTGCGAGTTTTATTGTTAGTTACACTATAAATTTACTTCATTTTATTGTTCAAGTAGAAAAAACACTGATATATTATGCTAACAAAAATGTATTATAATAAAAATATTATATCATGTAACAAAAATATATATCATATAAATTATATATATATATATATATATATATATATAAAAATTACGTGTCACGTTGTTTGTCCGCGATGGACTCCTAAACTACTGAACTGATTTCAATGAAGTTTTGCACACTGTGTGCATTTTGGTCCAACTTAGAGATAGGATAGTTTTTATCCCGATAAAGGACCCCCAAAATTTTTTATTGCGAATTTAAGAATTTGTATAGGAAGGGTCGTTGGAAAGGGCAGAACAACGTCTGCCTGGCGAGCTAGTATATATATATCTTTATGTATAAAAAGTACGTGTCACGTTGTTTGTCCGCGATGGACTCCTAAACTACTGAACTGATTTCAATGAAATTTTTAGTCAATGTGCAGTTTGGTCCAACTTAAAAGATAGGATAGCTTACATCTTAATTTATAGTCGCAATACAATATTATTTTATTGAAAATTATTTGTCTATTATTTGACAGTCACAATAATCACAAACGATTCTGTCAGATGACGATTTGACAGGATTGAGTAAATATTTAATAGATGGCGCTATGTTAAAAATGCAAACGTTTAATATAAGCTACAATTTAGTAGTATAACCACCACGTGTTGCTGTAAGTATTCAACATATAGAATCGAATTCAAAACAATTTTGCAGACTGTGTGCAGTTTGGTCCAACTTGAGAGATAGGATAGTTTTTCCCGATAAGTGAACCTCAATTTTTTTATTGCTAATTTCCGGGGTTTTTTTCGGGAAAGCAAATGGTTGTTCGGAAAGGGCAGAACAACTTCTGCCTGGTCAGCTAGTATATATATATATATATACGTTACCTATCGTTCATGGTACTCAATGTGGCTTATCAAACTGTCAGAAATGAATAGTGCCGGATTAGGATTAAGGGGCCCGTAGCAAAATTTATCGAGGGGCCTTTGATCTGCTATGGGTTCTTAAGTATAAAATGGTAAAAACAATTCAATAGGTACTCCATGCGTTTATTTGCCATCTATAGGTTACAATTTTCTGGCGTTTAATAGTATAGTAAATTACTATAGGCCCTGTTAGACGGACAAGTACAAAGAGTCAGAGGCGAGATTGTCCTGGCAATTTAAATGAATGATTATGATATGAAACTAATAATTTAAAACTGACGATACTACACAATTAATTGTAAATCTATTTAAGTAGGTACATAATACAATATTTCTATATATTACAAAGTATATTATATTTTTAGGAATAGCTAATGTTATATTTTATCAATGGTGTACTCTGTTTCTTTTATTTCTCTTTTTTTACTTTTACAAAGTAATTTTACTAGATTTCTTGTGGACACATTTAGAAATAATACTATCCGTATCAATTTCTCTAAGCAAATAATATTCTTTATTCATCAGAGAGATAATTCAGGCGTTCTTGACTCGTAGTGTTCCTTAATTTATTTTTTATACGGTACAATGTCGAAAATGATCGTTCACCACTGCAATTATTATTTTTTTTAATTATTTTTTTTCATGTTATGCATAAAGAAAATATTTCTAAGACGTATGAAGTTCGCCAACACGTATTGATGCAGCGCGGCGAACATTTTCTTGCCTCTAAAACCCTCTTAGAAATAAGAAGAGGTCTTTGCCCACTAGTGGGACATATAAATGCTGTAATTTTTATTTTTATTTTATCGCACCATCCACATCGTTTTTGAGCCGCTCGGCAAACTGAACTGATTCGCCGTCCATGCTGTCTTCCAAACCAAGCATAAATTTCTTTCATCCATCAATTCAAAATTTCTTCTGCTGTAATAGATTTTAACTGTAGAAGTATTTCAAAAACACTAGTGAGATTTTAGTGCGCTTTCATGCGTTATCAAAAGCAGATAGTAACTTATGATGATAACAAACACCTCAATTTCAAACTGTTTACCAGGTGTTTCTTTTTCAACAAATTCGTCAAGTGCACATGCTATTGCCGCCAGTGCTATCGTCTTCATAACAATGAATGTTACTAGTATGCAACATATCATTGATATGCAGAAGGAACAGGGAAGGCGATAGCACGCAGTTTTGTGGAACACCACCATTCACAGGCTTGGAGTCGGAGTATGCACCCTCGACCTTAATACTCCAATCTGTAAGAAAATTGGTGACCCAATTGCAATTTCTCGGGAAGCCCATAAGATTGAAGCTTCGAAAGAAGCGCTTTGTGCCAAACCCGATCGAAGGCCTTCGCTATGTCCAAACTAACCACCACGGTAACCCTTGATCTCGACTGACTCCGCCGAAAACGTATTGACGTTCACTAATCAGCTGATGATCTTCAAGGTACCGTACGAACTGGCAGTTAATAATAGATTCCATTCTTTTGGATAACAAAGAGATGATAAATAATCTTGTAGTTAGACAGGTTCGAACGGTCACCTTTTTTAGGGATCGGATGCACTAATGCTGTCGTAGATGAGCCTGGAATAACTCCTAACAAGTAAGAGAACCGTAAAAGATGCCTAAGAACCGGTGCCAACTTTGGTCAGCAGAAGGTCCAACAGGGAAAGTGTATGATCCTATACATCTGGAATCCGCGTGGAGAAAGTAACCAGTTGTGTCAAACCATATGCCAAAACAAAGTCGTAAATAGATCTTCTGATTCATTCGGCGTGGTGTTGTTTTATTTTCGCCAACTAAATAATCAGTTACTGATTGTCTGACGTAAATTGCTTATTCCAAAACGGGTTAACGTTTCACGTTTTATGTTATCAATAAAATTTTATATACTACGTCTTAATAAGTTTCACCTAAAAAATTTACGCTCAGGCGGTAACAGGGGGCTGGGATATGCGGGGACCCCTTTTGCGCGGAGCCCATAGCAATTGCTACTCTTGCTACGTGGTTAATCAGGCACTGGAAATGAATAAATCTATTTACCTAAAAGTTGTTTTTTTAGATGCAGGCTCATTAGGTACAAAACATGATGAGTTTTTAGCCGCCATGAGCTGATAGGAAGTTGATATAATAGCAATAAACGAGACGTGGCTCCGGGAGAATGAAGAAGGCCGAGCCCCTCGCGTACCTGGCTATAGACATCACGTGCCGCGACCGCTCTCCGTGCGTGCTGGCTGCGAAGGTGGTGTAAGCTTTTATATCAAGCGAGGGACTAATGTAAAAACATTAACTACGCCTCACCACAACACTGTTGAAGAAATGTGGCTGAATGAATGAATGAAAACTGCCGACAAACTGTAATACAGTTTGGCAGATGAAAATGTTAAAAACGTTTATTGTATAATTGGAAGTAAATAAATTAAAAAAAAAATTTACGAATTAGTTCCAAAAGTATCGTTATTGGCACGGCCTACCGCCCCCCATGGCTTAATATTTTATTTTATTTATTTACACTTTATTGCACCTTAAGAAAAGGATTTTGATAGATTCAGCTCTGGAAATTTTTTACTTAAAACAGTTTCGTCAGATTAAATTTCAAAAATAATAAAAACACTTAAATCTAACGCACAAGGAGTAGATGTTATAACACTTAATATGTTATTGATGACTCTCCCACAAAGTTTGGATACTATAGCTGCACTTGTCAATCAGTCAATTAGTACCAGCATATTCCCTGAAATCTGGAAAAGAGCCCTAATACGTCCTATCCGTAAGAAAGGAATTCCTGATGATTTCAAAGATTTAAGGCCCATAAGCTTACTACCATGCTTTTCGAAAATTCTTGAGAAAGTGGTATATCAGCAAGTAACAGCTTATCTTGAAGACGATTCCATTCTACCTGATCTTCAATCAGGTTTTCGTAAGGGACGAAGCACTGCAACTGCGCTTTCTGATGTAGTGGGCAATATATTGGCGGCTCAAGATATAGGTTAAGGAACTGTGTTCATCCTATTGAACTATTCTAGGGCCTTTGATACAATAAACACGGCATTACTTTTATCTAAAATGGCATATTATGGTTAAGATCCCAAGATAATAAAATGGTTCAGCAGTTATCTCAGTAGACGGTCATAACAAATAATACTGAAAAAGGAAAATGGCCAAAACTACATATCATCTCCTCAACACATTACAAGAGGTGTTCCTCAAGGATCGATTCTGGGCCCTGTGCTGTTTTCTTAGTATACTTTGGACGTTACCGTTTGCTTCAAAAATTGTAAATACCATATATATGCAGATGATACTCAAGCTTATACCTCTTTCAAACCCATGAATACTGGAGAAGCTATACGGAGCCTCAATAAGGATCTCTATAGAGTACTGAAGTGGTCAGAAAAAAAATCTCTAGTGTTGAATGCGTCAAAGACGAAGTTTTTAATTTGTAGTACTAAACAAAGAATAGAAAAAATAAATTATGTCAATACAAATATATATATATATATATATATATATATATATATATATATATATATATATATTTATATATATATATATATATATATATATATATATATATATATATATATATATATAAAGGAAACTATTTTAGAAAGAGTGGAAAAGACCCATAATCTAGGAGTTATAATTAGCCCTGACCTCAGATTCGAAGAATACATTGCTGGTGTTGTTAGCAACTGCTTCTATCGGTTAAAAATCTTGTACAGGATACATGAATATCTGAGTATCGAACAACATAAGTAGTTGTCTGACGTACTTGTATTATCAAAATTTAATTATGCTGACACTGTATACGGGTCATGTTTGCTGACGCGCACCGCACACCTTATTCAACGAGTCCAAAATGCTTGTTGTGCAAGGTTCTGTTTTGATATGCCACCAAGATATCATGCAAGCCCAATCCTTAATGATAATAACATCCTTAAAATGGCCTCACGATGCAAACTCCACATTGCTTGTGCTCCATTCAGTGTTTTGAAAAAAAAATATAATTCAGTTCAAATATAAAATGCAACACATACATAAAATATACAAATATATATAAAATATATATAACACATATACATATATAAATAAATACATACATTTATACATATATATCTCAATGAATGTATGTATCATAGATGGGATATTATTAGAGTCCAAGGGAGAGGCGTTAGCCGTTAGTTTGGACATTGCGAAGGCCTTCGATCGGGTTTGGCACAAAGCGCTTCTTTCGAAGCTCCCTTTCTATGGGCTTCCCGAGAAATTGTGCAATTGGATCACCAGCTTCCTTGCAGATCGGAGCATCAAGGTCGTTGTAGACGGTGCATGCTCCGACTACAAGCCTATTAACGCTGGTGTTACACAAGGCTGTGTGCTATTACCAACCCTGTTTCTTCTGCATATCAATGATATGTTGCTAACTGGTAACATTCATTGCTATGCGGATGACAGCACTGGTGATGCTCTATACACCGGCCGTGCCAATATTTCTCGGGAAAACGTCGCCGAGTACCGGAAAAAACTTGTGTCTGAAGTCGAGTCTTTGCTGAACAAAGTCTCGGATTGGGGGCGACTAAATCTAGTCCAGTTTAATCCTCAGAAGAACAAGTTTGCGCGTTTATCGCTAAAAAGAACCCCTTTGTCGTATCTCCTCAGTTTCAAGGCACTCTCCTTCTTGCCTCAGCCAGTATCGGAATCCTCGGAGTCGACATATCGAGTGCCGTGCAGTTTCGTGGTTACTTGGAAGAGAAGGCCAAATTGGCCTTTAAAAAGCTTGGTGTGCTCAACAGACCGGGACAGTATTTCATGCCGGCACACCGCCTGCAACTTTACAAGGCGCAGGTTCGGCCTCACATGGAATACTGTTCCCATCTCTGGGCAGGGGCTCCCCAGTGCCAGCTCCTTCCACTAGACCGCATCCAGCGCAGAGCAGCTTGAATCGTCGACGACCGAGTCCTTTCCGATCGGCTCGATTCATTGACACTGCGAAGAGATGTTGCATCCCTTTGCATTTTCTTTCGCAGTTACCACGGGGAGTGCTCTGAGGAATTGTTCGGATTAATCCCAGCCGCCAAATTTCACGAAAGCACATTGCGGCAGAACTCCCGATACCATCCACACCACCTGGATGATTGGCGGTCCACCACTGTGCGGTTTAGAAGATGTTTTCTTCCTAGCACGACTTTCGTGTGGAATCAATTACCATCAGCGATTTTTCCGAACCGATACGACTAAGGGACATTCAAGAAAAGAGTCTATTCCTTTTTAAAAGGCCGGTAACGATCTGCAATTATCCTGGTTCCCCTGGTGTTGCAGTTGTTCATGGGCGGCGGTAGTCACTTACCATCAGGTGAGCCGCTTGCTCGTTTGCCCCTCCCCCTCCTATAAAAAATATAAATAACTATAAACATATAAAATAAGTTGACTCAACTTTGTAGGCTACGGATATGCTCATATAGTTTTCTTTTAAAAATATTTTTGGCAGGTATTGTTTGCGGTTCAACAGGCAATTTGTTCCAAAAGGTAATGGAAGTAACTGTGAAAGAATTTGACATAGACCCAGAATGGTGGAGAGGAGTGGACAGAAATAAATTTTGTGAAGAACGTATATTGAGAGAATGAGTGTCACTAAGGAATGGAAATCTTTCTTTTAGATAAAGGGGGTGAGGAAGGATCATCAAGAACTGAAAACGTAGTGGACGGGATTCTGAAATCTCTGCGCTGGCGCGTAGTTAACCACATTAACTGGGAGCGAAATTCTGAAAGGTGATCATATTTTCGCAGGCCAAAGATGAATCGGATACCGTTGTTAAGTAACCTGTCCAACCTGTTTAGCAGCTCTTGAGAAATATTAGTTAGACAAACATCGGCATAGTCAAATAATGGAAGAATTAGAGATTGGACGAGAAGACGTTTAGTTGAAGGAGGCAGAAAGAACTTAAGGCGATAGAAGGAACGAAGTATGCCTGTGACTTTACGACAAACCTCGGACACCTGTGATATCCAAATAAGAGCCGGATCGATAATTAAATCTAGATCCTTGACACTATTTCTGAAGGGTATAATGCAGTTTTCACAGTAAATGGATGGTAGTTCAGATATGTTAAGTTGTGGCACCAATCCACGACTACCAATGACGATAGTCTGGCATTTATTGGGATTTACCGCTATACCGAAGCGCTGTGACCAGTGTGATATACGCTGTAAGTCACGATTAATAGCTGCGATAGCAGAACCAATTTCAGCCAAGGACGCTTGTGAGTATAACTGGAGATCGTCAGCATAGAGGTAGTAAGAACATTGAAGGTGGGTAGTTAGAAGATTGATAGACACCGAAAACAAGAGAGGAGAAAGAATGCCGCCTTGCGGTACACCTAGAGACAGGTGGCACCAGTCGGAAAAATCCTGACCAGACCGAACAGCCTGCTGGCGACCACGATGATAAGAGGAGAGAGGAAAACCAGTTTAGTGCTGACGAGGCAAAATTTAATCGTGAAAGTATTTCAAGGAGTAAGACGTGATCGACACAATTAAATGCCTTTGAAAAGTCAATAAGGACAAGAACAGTCAAAGACCTCGCCATGCCATCTCTAAAGTATACATTCATGTATTTGTCATAAATATTTTAGTAAAACGTAGGGAGTTTGCATACTACCGTGGCACATCTCACATGAGGTATAGAATACAGATTTAAAAAAAACTTGCTCGCATAAAGTTGACCGTCTGAACTTGTTCGAGGCCGGTTGAAAATCAGCGCTGCAAGCTCGCGGCTTATGCTGAGACCCTTCCACCACTTTATTATAGCACACGATTTTTTTTATTTTAATGTGCGTTTGCATATACATATAATGGACGCACTTCTTTTCTTTATTTTATGTTTATTTTTGTTTATTAATCACTTGTTTTATTTTTAATTATAATTTGTCATGTGTGTACTGTGTACAAGATGTAAGTGTTGGAATAAATGTCTTTATGTTATGTCTTATATGTATATACCTTTCAAGAAAATAGCTTACTTCTCTATAAAAGGCCGAGACCTACGCACCTACAATTCCTCTGGTGTTGCAGTTGTTCATGGGTGGCGGTAGTCACTTACTATCATAGCTACTTGTCATTCAAGTAGTCATAGATACAGTAATAACATTTCTGATTCAGCAGTTTTTTTTTAAATTATTGTTAAAACTGGCAGCTCATTAAACAATTTAACCGACTGATATAGCGCACTATGCCTTGCAGCTTTAAGTGTTAGCCTTGATTTAGATACGCTATTTAGGTCGTTGCGTCTGGTATTAACACGAGCTTCTCTTTCTGTTTCAGATTTGTATGCCACAAGCTCTTCCTCAAATCACTAAGCAAGACCATGATATAGAGGCATGGCACCGTTATTATTTGTAATTTTATAAAGTGCTCCCTGCGTGATATCTACTGCAATATACGGTACATTGTTCCTTATTTCCCGTTTCTGGCAACAAATACTTTACGAATATTGAACTCGGAGCTAGTACCGCATAGCAGTATCGTAGAAAATTAATAGATCAGTATTGTAGCGCATATTACATTCAACTAATGCGTATATAGTTTTTATCTGTTTTGTAGTTAACTCATTGCGTATGCTTCGAAGTGCATAGCATGTTGAATTAATAGTAGCTTCTATGGAAGTTAATCTATATTTACACCTAGAAATTTGATTGTATTTACTTGTTTTATGTTATAGCCATTTATTTTGACCTTAATTCTGTCTCGGTTACGACTTGTCGTCTTTAATAACATCCTCCTTTGCCGCCGTTTATTATAAGATTGTTAATGGTGTACAAATGTCAACGCTAGATGAGTTTCCATTTCGAGTTCCTCAATATTTTTAGCACACAGAACTGCATCATCAGTGAAAACTATCACTTTCACATCATGTAAATTAGTTTATAAGGACAATATAAACAATTATATATAATTTCAATATTAAACAGCAGTGGACCTAGAAGGATCATTGTGCAAGCCCTCTAGTGCAAAAGACTTGGCTTGAAGTGCATGTCATGTTTGGACCATTATCAGTGTCCATTAACTCTAAATACTGACATCTATTACTTAAGTACGATGTCATGAGTTGCAATAAAAATTAATATAAATTTTAAATTAAATTATTAGAAAAATATTATAACTTGATAACTACATAGTAATAATTATTTTAAACAAAGTGTTAGAAATTTATAATAATATACGTAATTTCAAGTATCCAGCGGTTTTGGTGACATAATGCCTAGTTTATTATAAACGGAGTCAATATAAATTTATTTAAAAACTTTTTTAAAGTTTTACATTTGAAATTAAATCATACCATCTAGCACGCCTGTGAGTATTCGAATAAAAACTTTCATAGTGGAATGCTTTGTACTAATAACTTCCAGCAGGGGCTTCAAAAATTCATGGTACCTATTTGGCCATTACAATTTCAAATTTAAGGTAAATTCATTTATTCATTGTCACATGTCAACGTTCACTGCTGAACATCGGTCTTCCCATAGATTGCCTCATAATGTTGATATTTACTATTATAGTTGTCACGCTTGGCGGGCGGGCGGGTTGATATCAATTTTTTTTAAATTGTTATTAGGAAGACACTGCTACCTATGTCTTGGTGTTTACCTCTGTCACCGCTTACCCACGGGACTATATGGAGTAGGTAGTGATATTTTTTTAATAGAACAAAAGTTGACAAACGAATACACAGTACACCTGATATTAATTGTATGCTGTGATCCAAGGATATCTACATTTACCTTCGAAAAAAATTCAAAATGCAGATGCGTTGTCACCCCGGAGGACTAATATGGAATAGCTCGTTACCAGTAAAAATGGTCTCCGCTACTCTACACTCGCTATCCGAAACACAGCAGAATTGAACTGCTATTTCGCGCTGGTATTCTGGTGGTAGTTCTTGGTGTTTCCCCAGTCTAGCCAACGTATTCATGCCGCAGTGTATCTCTATGTCTACAATACCAATGAAAATGTCAGAAAAATATCTACGTAATTTTATAACGTGACAAGACATAGAAATAATTATTTTAAACAAAATTTTATGTACAACAAAACTTATAATCACATGATTTCAATGGTCTACTAAGAAAAACTTAAGAATTTGCTGATATAATATTTTAGACGTGGTAGAGCCATGCTGCAGCTATATTAGTAGTATAGTTGTAGCAAGAATGGGTCGGCTCGACCGGGACCACGCTCTCACATAATACCAGCGTAAAATAGCAGCTTAACACTGCTGTGTTTCGTATGGTGAGTGTAGAGAACCGCAGACCCTTTTTACTGGAAAAGAGGCATTCCATCTTAGTCAAGTCAAGTAGACAACACATCTGCATTTTGATTCTATATTGGGGATAGATGTGGATGTCTATGGGCCACAGCAACCACTTACCATCAGGTGGACTGTGTGCTCGTTTGTCACCCTATCCTATAAAAAAACATATTATAAACAGGGTCCACAGTCAAAAGAAATTCAATCATAACATCTAAAACGCCTGTGAGTATTCGAATAAAAACTTTCATAGTAGAATGCTACGTACCAATAACTTCGACCAGGGGCTTCAAAATGTATTCATGACATTTCTTTGTAGGTATCTATTTTTCCACGCTTATCAGGCGGGTTAGATAACGCAGTTTTTAATTTCTAGTTGTTATTAAGAAATAGGCTGCTACCTGCCTCCTGGTGTTTACCTCTGTCACCTCGTAGAGTAGATAGTGGATATTTTTTTCATAGAATAAGGGTAACAAACGAGCACACTTTCAATCTGATATTAAATGTATGCTGTGGCCCATTGACATCGACATTTACCTTCGTCTAATAATCATAATCCAGATGCGTTGGCACCCCTGATGAATGAAATGGTATGGATCTTTTCCAGCAAAAATGGTCTCTGATTCCCTACACTCACCATACAAAACACAGCAGTATTAAACTGATATTTTACGCTGGTATTCTGTAGGAGGGTGGTCCTTCCTTGGTCGAGCCATCGTAGTCGTGCTGATATCGTAATATAGCTGGCGCATGGTTTTACTGCATCCACGGGAAATTCTTATACCACTACTATACGGTGGTAAATAACAGGTTTAAAAATGCAGCTATGCAAACACTTGTGCACTATAATCATGCCCTGCGTAGGTTACTAGTCTCCGAATGACCGAAATTAGGTCTATAGGGATATTTTTATTGTTTTCTCGTTTGCTTTATATGCATGAATTCAAACCAGACGAGAAAACATCATTACTTCTATTACAGCGTGTCAAAAGTCCACTGCTGAACATAGGTCTCCCCATAGAGTGCCTCATAGGATTTTACCATAGCTGCCACACTTGGCAGGCGGGTTGGCAACTGCAGTCTTTTATTGTTTTGAGTTTTTATCAAGATGATGCTTCTGCCCATCTCCTGTTTCAGTTTCCCTCCGTCGCCTTACGACATCCACGGAATGATATTGGGTAGTGGATATTCTTACACCGCCATCACACAGTTACAGCTTATATGCTTATACAAAAAATGATAAAATAAAATATGCTTAATAAAATAAATGTAATAAAATGTTATTAAAGAAAAAGATAAAATTTAACTAGACGATAATACTGCCGAGGGACACCAAACGGCGGAGAGTTTGGGGGAAGGAAAAAACCGGCGGATGATGCGGGTGATATCAAAGAACACCATCTCCTGCTTATAAGCCCTGAGTCATCCATCACGGAGCAACGGGGGGGTGAGGGCGATCTAAGGCGGAAGGCTATGTTCAGAAGTTTAAAAAAATATTTTACTATTGCTAAGAATGAAGCATTTTGGATGTCTAATATTCTTTGAGACTAACCCCATAGTCAAAATTTGTTCTGGAGGACATTTAGACTATTACTTTTGCAAATAATTTAAAATGAAAAATTTTGTACAGCCGACTTTAATATAAGCGACTTCAATATAGGTTATTTAAGAATAACTCAATAACCATTGGTCTGAACATGATCAAATTCATATGGGACCACACGTGAACTATCAGCTTTCATATAAAAAAGAATCGTCGAAATCGGTTCGCCCAGTACAAAGTTATGAGGTAACACACATAAAATAAAACATACACTCTAATTGAGTACCGTCTCCTTTTTGGAAGTCGGCAGAAAAAAAGATCTATACTAACCAATACTCAAACAGTGAAACTCATAATTATTCATCACAGTTAGCTACTGTGAGAAAATCTTTGTTTTCGAGAGCAAAAGGGTAAATACTTGGCTGCCATGCTCCAGCATTTCTAAAGTAGGTACTCTCTCGTAGTCGATAATAATTTCCGTAATCGCCACGCTTGACAACTGGTGGTGACTGGCGAGTACTAGATTGTTCATAGCCTTAACCCAACGCTCTACCGCTGGTTAGTAAATTGTAGATAAGTATTTTAAATAAAATATGTATATATGAAAAAGTTACCTTTAAGAGGTGTACACTGCACAACCTTCTCGTACACTAGACTTTAGGCTTACATAAATACACAACACATACATCGTATTTTGCAAATAATCCATAATTCATCACAGATATAAAACTTTATAACATGTCAGTTATTACCGGTAATTTTAAACATGATGAAATCATTTTATGTTATACTCGTATAGTATCAAAGTATTTATATTCATTTTTTAACTGGAATGTCATAAAAATGAAAAACCTTGATTATTACACAATATTAACGATAATTATTCACATTCGTTACTGGTCATTAATTCTTATGACTCCTTTTTTTTAAAAAATGTAAGTCACACGGATACACTTGCGCTCTTTTACACGGGTTTTACAAGATGTTGTGGGATAATACTCCAAATATTCCATTACCATTACATTGTATCTAAGTCCACTGCTGAACATAGGCTTCCAAGCTTCCAACATAGATTGCCTCATAGGGAAGACATTTGCCACAGTTGTTGCGCTTGGAAAGCGGATTGGTGACCGCAGTTTTAATTTTTATTCGGCATTTATCAGGCAGATGATGCTGCCATTCCTGCTTCAGCTTCCCTCTTCGCCTCTTATACGACGACACCTATGATCTGGGGTAGGTAGGATGATATGGGGTAGCGGATATTTTACACCGCCACTACGCAATTAGGTTTTTATAGTACTAATGATCCGCCCAGCTTCGCACAATTGATTTCTGGATCTCAAATTTTCAATCAACTTCAGAGATGGATGGATGGATTAGTAAATAAATCATAATAGGGATTAAAAGAGGAATCGATTGCCGTGTAAACTAAACCAATACTCAGAGAATATCGAACTAAAATCGGAATATATTGATGAAAAGACAAAATTGCGAGACTTATCAAGACTTCGAAGAGAAGATACTACTACAGAAAGTTTGAAAAATGTAGAAGTAAATCTAAAAAGATGTGGAAATTATTAAATACACTTTCTAAGAAAAAACCTATTGTTAGTTGTGCTCGCCCAAATCTTAAAATGGATAACGGCTTAGTTGTTAAAGATCCTGTAGCTGTTTATGAGTAATTCAATAAGTATTTCTTAAATATTGGTACACAACTGGCAAACAAAATACCGTTACATTATCATAACAATGATATACACACACATTGCGAAAGCAAAAGTGGATATAAGCCAAATCAAAATATCATTTTTCAAAAAAAATCATAAAAATGAGATGGCTTGTATTGTCGATGGTCTGGAAACTTAAACTAGCACAAGGATTGACTACATTAGCACAAAAGAAATAAAATGTGTTAAAAATCTAATTATTCCCATTCTCACTGACTGTCTTCATAAATTACTGGTATAAGTTAGTGATAGGTGGTTTATCGTGGTAGAACCATGCTGCAGCTCTATTAGTAGTATAGTTGTAGCACGAATGGGTCTGCTTAACGAGCGAAGGACCACGCTCTCACAGAATACCAGCGTAAAAAAGCAGCTTAACGCTTCTGTATTTCGTATGGTGAGTGTAGAGAACCGGAGACCATTTTTACTGGAAAACAGGCATTGCATCTTAGACCTACGGGTGACAACGCATCTGCATTTTGATTCTTTATTGAGGATAGATGTGGATGTCTATGGGTCACAGCAACCACTTACCATCAGGTGGACTCTGGACTCGTTTGTCACCCTATCCTATAAAAAAGGTACATTCCCGGATAATCTAACAGTAGCTAAGGTCAATGCGATCTATAAATTTGGTATAAAGACGCGTCCAGGAAACTATGGGTTTTGCCAGTGCTTTCAAAAATCAAAATAATTTTGTCTTTTGATTAAAACCACATGAGCCTTTTTACTGGAAAAGAGGCATTCCATCTTAGTCTTTAAGGCCGACAACGCACCTGCATTTTGATTCGCAAACGAGGATAGATGTAGATGAATACGGGGTTCAGCAACCACTTACCATCAAATGGACTGTGTGCGCGTTTGTCACCCTATTTCTATGCAAAGAAAATCAAAATCCTTTGCGTAGTTTAAAAGATCTAAGCGTATATACGGCAGGAAGCAACTTTGTTTTATAGTTACTACGTGTTTTAATAATAAAAGTAAATTATTTTGTAGAAGTTAGTAGAGTTACTGCCATGAGGTGATGGTGTAATAGATACGGCAAGCGGTGACCATGGGAAATGCCAAACTGTTATTACTGGCAACTTATTCCACTCCTTTTATGTACGCATGATGAACGATGTAGCAAACCGATTGGTTCGAATGTGTGGTAAGTCAATAAGGAAAGGGTGGAGACTGGCCGGACATCTGGTTATCCGAAGGTGGAAAGGAGAGGGAGGAATTAAACTATGCAAGTCCTGCACACACTTTCCGAAATGCATCCTGAAGAAAATCGAAAGGCTGCTTAATTTGCGCCTGTGTTCGAGGCTGATAAGATTGCTTTTAACTAGATTTGGGTCACTAATAAGCTTCTTAGCACGCTTTTCAATTGAGTCCAAAGCTGCTAGGTGGCATTTTGCAGCACCAGTCCATATATAGCAGCAATACTCCATGCATGACCGGACTTGCGCTTTATGTAACTTATTTACTTTTACTATTTCATTTAGTTAGTATCGTACTAGGTGACTGTAATAGTGATGATGATGACAGTATAATAGATTCGAGACCTTTGGCGCAGCGAAAACTAATCCGTCTGCCATATATGACTAGAAATGACAAATTCATATGCCCTGAACTGGCCTAAAACGGACAGATGGATGAAAAGAAAAATAAAGCAAAAAGAATATCTGATCTAGTGCAAAATGACTTTTTATTAATAACTAGCTGGTACCCGGCGCATTGCTGCCGCAGAAGAAATAATTGTGGAAATATCGTTTCAAATCTGGAAGAGTTATAATGTTTGATAGAAATTAAATGATATATTATAACTTTCGAATAAGTTAATTGTACTATGCCTATAACCTGCAAATGCAATCAATAAGTTGACAAAATTTTAGCGCATTCTGATAAACAATATGGAAGCGCATAAAATATGAACAAACAAAGAATATTTTTTATATATTACATATATTTCTTCTAAACGTGTGTTTATCAATGAACTCCTCCTATACGACTGGACCGATTTTAGTTAAAAAAAGTACGTTTGAGTGGGTACCTGGATGGTTTAGATGACAAGTGAACCCGGTAGGTGGCGCAGTTGACGAGATCCAGAAATCACCCGTGCGAAACCAGGACGGAACGCTAGTAAGTATGCTTGAAAAAATAAGTACCTACTTCACATAATCTCTAATTATTTAATGTTTTTCAGACATGCAAACAAAAAAAACTTTAATTTAAACAAGTGTTAACAGTTTTATGAAATTAATGGCCACTGGCACCAAATGCATCCGTATTGCTTTAAATACAAGAGCAGGTTTAAAATTCGACTGTATGTTTTTTTATTTGTTTGTAAGTTACGTGATATCTTCGTCAGTTATAAACAGATGTTGACAATTGTTTCATTAAATACTTCAGGGATGGTTGGAACCACTCCTGAAGTATTTCTCTAAACTTCCTCTCTGATACGGATATCAGTGAAGAAGCTTAGAGAAAATTTTTGTAACCCTAAGTGTACGTCCACAGTGAATGCGCGGTGACTTGAGCCTGTAGCGGGCGCGACGGCGGGCGCGTGCTGTGGCCACAGTGACGAGCGAGCTGGAGCGAGCTGTTGGTGTGCTTAGACGTATTACAGGTGCTGTAAACCATGGACGAGGATTTAGTATTTCTACTAGACATTCCGATCATGAGATGGGAGATTTTGAACATTAGAGAACGAACGACACGAAATAAATAAAAACCGACAAATAAATGGTGATTTTTTAAATTTGTATGAAGAATTGAGATAGTACCCTAGAAAATTCTTTGAGTATACACGAATGTCCGTGTCAACATTTGACTACGTTCTGAGTAAAATATCACCTAAATAACTAGAGAAGATATAAATTTTTTAACAAAAAAAATGAAGACGCGCTTACGCCGATCGATAAGACCGAACTGGTTTGATACCCCCGCACCCGCGCATTGAATCGCTTGCTTACTAGGCCTGTAGTGTGGCCAAATAGCGCGGATATGAACGTTTGAAAACTACGCGCGCTATCTCGCTCATGCCCGTCGCGCTAGACGTTCTATGGACGCAAACGGCGGTTTCATATGTTTGATAACTAGAGCCCAATGACTTCGTCAATCTTAGGCTGGTTTTATCGTTATGCGTTTCGGCTGCGCTGTTGGAGCGCGCGCGTTCGGATATGTATTGGGGTAGTAGTTGCGTTTTAAAGTCGCGCGCTTGAGCAGCGCCGTTCGGTAAACGCGCGTTGATCGCCGGCGCTGCCGAAGCGCGCGCTGCTCGGGCGCTTCTACATTCACTATGCGTTTTAGTGTGATGCCGTTGAGACGCGCCGTTAGGTATGGTGGTGTACAAAATGAATTACATCGATACGGGACGAGTAATTGAGGAAGTGCGATTTAGAAGATCTTTATGGGACCCGGCCGATGATTCAAACAAGAATAATAATTCGTCGAAACTGCTTGTTGATAGGCGAAAATATTTATAAAATTTATAATTATTTTCTCGTAAATCGGAGAAAGATGTTACGTGTTCGCCTCTCAGTAACCTTGTAGCGTTATAAGGATCAACTATTCTTCTATTAAATCGCTGTTGCCTTCTTTTCCATAAAATGTAAACAGCCGGTACTCTAACCGCATTAACGTTCATTTTGAACACGACTGTCTCACAGCAGCGGAACGCGTGGCACTAATCTCGTTTTATAGTGCACCGCTGTTCAAGCGCGCGCTGTTAACAGCACGCTGCCCAGCGGCGCGTCTAGCAGCGTGACGATAAAACCAGCCTTACTTAGCGGTACCATGTAGCGACATCTATGGAAATGTATTAAATAAAGAACGATGTATTTAGCGGGTCAAATTTTCATATCGATATACATCGCAACCGCTTCCGTAGATAGATAATAGATGGCGCTAGAGTAGTCAAGTGAGCTCGGCCACGGTCCTTATTGCTTTGTAAGAGAGATTCGCGCCCGTCGTCGCAACCGCGCTAGCATAGTATAAAGCATCTCTTTATACTATGGCGCTAGGCTCGCACTGTGGACGAGGGCTAAGGATAAAAATAGAGAGGATGAGATTTTTAATGTAACTATTTGGACGACAAGATTATGATATTCCCTAGTCTACTCAAAAGGTTAAAAATAACGTTAAAAAAAGGAAAAGGCTGACTTCAAACCACTAACTTAATTTTTTGCTCCATAGAAATATGACAGCTGTCATTTTTTGACATTTTAGATGTAAAAAATACTTGGGCTTGTTTAAAAAGCAGTTTCAAAATCAAACTTACAAACACTTACGCGTAGAAAGAATCCAGTTAATTATCGCGCGTAGTAAGAATCCAGTTAAGTTAAATCGTTAAAACTTGCAGGATATAATATAGCTTTTATTCACCATCGTAAAACAAACAACCTGTCTATATTTTTCCGTAGTCACATAACTTACCTATATCTTTATAAAATTTCGCCAAAATCGGTTTAGTAGTTTTTGGGTATGAAAATGTAACATAACAAACATTAATTCAATTAGCCTGGTTAAGTTTCTTCATACCTAATATTACCTACTAACAAAGGAACTTAACACATATTTCACCAAAACGTGTAAGACTAATGAGAAAAAAGAAAATGAGTAAGTTTTACAAAACTTCATTATCCTGATTCATAATATTCAGATATGGTTACATAAGCGTCATCATCGTCGTTGTCATCATCATCACCTACATTTATTATAAATTTATCACGGACCGAGTCAATCACATGATCAAGAGTGCACATTTAGTCCTCTTCTTTAATGGCATGTATTATGCACTTTTGCCATTTATTTCCGGTGGTATTTGTTATTCCTTCTAACAAGATTTTTTTTACTTCTGCCATTTTTAATGTTTTATTGTGTCTAGCAACATGACCTTTTACTTGAGGCCAAATCAATTCGATCTGGTTGAGCTGACAGTGATAGGGTGGCAATCTCAGAACAGTGGTTCCCTTTTCTGCCGCCATTTCGTTAAATACATATTTTTGGTAATTATGGCTGTGTAATCTAACGATATCCAAAAAATAGACACTAATGTCATTTTCCATAGAATGAATATTCATATTTTTCCAATTTTCGGTGATTGACATTAGTTTTATTAAACATAATTACAAAAAAAGCTTTATTACTTCTGCATGACCCCTATTTCCGTAACAATGATACAAGTCAGCAAAAACTAATTACCTCTGCCGACGCTGAATTTAAGGAAAATATGTAGTTTTGAAATTTGGTGATATAATTCAAATCAACATTTTAATTTAAAACAATGTTTTTGTGTATTAAAATGAAAAACCGCTTAGAAATAAATTTTATTTGCAAAATATAGGCCTATCTTTGTGGTAAATTTTTTATGGCTGGCAACACGCCATACGTCAACTTTTTATGGAAAAAAAATTAACGTTTTAGTGTATTAGTGAACAATTGGAGCCCGACGCAACGTCAGAAAGTGAAACTATTTTATTCTTTTTAGTTCTTTAAACTCGGCTTTTACTTTTTCTTAAAAATTATTTATGGGGCTTCTACGATTCCTACAGCGCCACGATTTGAAGATTCGGATTTACATCTATCTCGACGAGATACGCCGTTTAAGTCGTTCTCTATGTGCAGATATAGCACAGAGAGAACGACTCACTAATATGAAGAGATGGCTGACAGAACTTCCCTTGGACAGCCTTGGCAAGAGATCAGAATGCACGGGTTCCCGAAGGAAGGTGAACTAGCTTCTCACCAATTCTCGTGACGTGCTCAGAAATTGACTTGGCAAAGACTCTTTTGAAGGACCTGGAGGCGGAATTATACTTCTTTTTAAAAGCGATGTTGTTTACATTCCGATACAGTGATGCGTCAGCCCAGGCCCGGTAAAACTCCTGCTTATAGCGTGATGCTATATTCAGGAGCGAGCAAACCACGACTGGGATCTGCCTCCGATAGGCATCACAGAGGTTGAAATAAAAGATCCATACCCTGAAGTACCACAACAGCGACAGAATCAGCACAACGCTTAAATCGTCCGGCGAAATGCGAACCCACAGGACAGGTCCGTATCTTCAATACTGCCGCGGTGTCGAAAACAGATGTTCTCTCTGACGTACACGCAAACTCCAGCCCGGGGCACAAGTAAGTTGTCTTATTTTGTACTCCGGGTAGGAGAGATATGAAGTATCAACCGCAGAGGACACCTAAGTCTCGGTTGACAAAAGCAAGGCAGGCTTTGCCGTCTCCAGATGGTAGAAGACAGCGTTAAGGTTGCAATTAAGTCCCCTGATGTTGCAAAAAATCATGGATAGCGTGACAAAGGTCGCCTTAGACTTATTGCTGCGCTTGCTCCGAGCAGTTTCAGTAGCGAACGGGTTTCGCCCCTCCCCGCCTCCCCTCCCAGAATACGCTTAGGAGACGCTAGGATAGCTTGGCCGTGGATGCTCTACGAGGGATTATCCCTCACCAGGGGTGCTAGTACCCTCCTGTGGTATTTTTTCTTTTGATTCCGAACATGTTAACCTGCACGTATCAAGCGAAACGCAGAAGTAAATCTCTACTTCACACTGGTATTCTGTGAGGTTGTGGTATCGGTTCGAGCTGGTCATCCGTGCGATAGCAACAGCTGCCACGTGGCTCTACCATCGTCTCGTCGAGATTTATGCGAATATGCCTTCAAATCGTGGCGCCGTAAGAACCGTCTTGCCTTATTTTTTCTATCCACAATTTAATTACACCAAGATTCAACACTCTTATGAATCTATGAAATCGCAGTACTGCAAGCGGACTGCCTAATATTTATAATAATAATCTAGGCGGACTGAAAGAATAACTAACGTAAGGAGACCGAACAAAGGTACTACGCTGTTCACACAAAAAGTTAATTAAATATCATCACATCCATGCAAATAAAATAAGGTGCACGTATTGACCTTGATATAACATTATGAAAAATGGAAAAAAATCACCAAAGCACTTCACCTTTTTTATATTTAGATACAAATCTGAAAGATTACCTTATATACCGAAGCCAAACCAGTTTGAATTTAGTAGTTTTTATAAGAGCCGTTTATGTGTGAATACTCTATATATTAAGCATCAATGTCTATTCTGCTTCATACAACTAACTCTCGTGTTGAATATATGTCTAAAATGAAAAAGTACACTGTAGCAGTGACCCTCGCTTGTATAATCTTCAATTTGAGTGATTCTGCATTTAGTAAGTTATAATCAATAAATAGGAACTATGTAAATTATTCACTTCAGTAATTTTTAACAAGAAAATTATGATTTTCAGTTGATACACTGCCTAAATGTAGTATCAAAGATAATGAATGCCAGAGGAAGATATTTCAAGACATGCTACAAAAAATTGGAAAATCAGGTATTCCAGACCTTAATGTACCACCAATTGATCCTGTCCATCTTGAAAATGTATCGGTGTCAGTTATGAATTTGGTGAATATAACTCTTTTGGATGGAGTGGCTACGGGCATAAAGGACTGCACATTTAAAAAATTCATGTAAGTAATATCCCTCATAACTACTCATGAAACAAAAAACTTACGTACTCGTACAACGTATACCTTACGCCCTTGTCTACACAATCATTTAAAATAATTAAAATTAATTACTTTCATTTTAAACAAATTCAATTTAAATATCTCGGACAATAAATAATGCTGCCTTTAAATTAACCTAGCATATCCACATCTTGTACATTCAGTTTTCTACTTTTGAATGATTTATTAATTTATGATTTAATGTACGAAAAAGTACACGTAACCCATTAAATGCCACTAGGTAATCAATTATTTAGTATTTAAATACATATTTCTTTATGTAATTAGATTACCAACGATTGTTACAATACTCAAAACCTTAATTGCTAAAGCTTAGTATCTAGGGTGCACAATCACTTATAGGTAATTATCGCTTACACGATAAAACATTTAATAATAATAGTCTGAGAGCTGGCGACGAATTTTCGTAAGGTCCTTTGGGCAGATATAGATTGTCTTTGAACTACCGAAATGTAGTTTTATTATCTTGTTTTTATAGGACATCGGGTACTTGTATAAGTAGATATTTTTAAACTGTGTTTTAAATAAGACTAGGCTACGCATAAGACTTTTGTCGTATTCATTTGTAAACTTTATTCACGTCTAGGAATTATTTAAAACCGCTCAATTCGTGTGGCGATTTGCAGGTATTATTGAAAATTACTCAATAAATACGTGATTAAAATTCGAGATTGCCAAAAATATATTCTTTGGGAATTTTAAAAAAAATATTTTTGGAGAGGTCTGGTAATACTTTATAACCGACAAGAACGTCTAAGATTACTTTTTGGAATTATATAAAAACTAAATTAAAAGATAAAAAAGAAATTAAGTTGCCACAAAAAAAAGTTTTGGAATATTTTTTGCAAATATTCGAAATATAAAATTTATTTAATTTTTTTTAAAAAGATTGTGGTTGTCATGCAATGTACGTCAATTATTTGGTGATGGTCATAGTATTTGTTGTAAATATGGTTCATTCTAGAGATCGGGGAATTCGATCCTAGTAGCGTCCTACGGCATGGGCATACTAGAGGCTTGTATGCCCATAAACTCTCATGTTATTCAGAGGGGTAGGCAAAGACTACTGTTGGAATTCTGCAACAACTACGGACTTCCATTAGCAAGATCCTAAATCCCCACTCGCTTTTATTGCATTCCTAAATCTTCGTAAATCTTCGCAAACCTACTCATGCTCATCGGTTAAGGGTAATCTTGTTTTAACTCATCTTAAAAATATCGACAATTCGGTTGATAAATTTCCACCGGGGTGTCCCTTGACGACTTTACTACTTATTATTTTAAATATGAAATATCTGTAATGTTTATTATATCTGTAAATATAATCTCTGAGTTTTTCAAGTCAAATCAAGATTTTTCTTAAGTCATTTAAAGTTTCCATAGGTATAAAAACGTGTGTGTGTGTACTTATGTACGCACGTAGGAAGTTATACTTCTTTAGCATAACAAAATAACTTAAATATAGTTATCATTTATCATTATTTATTACATATCATTTAACAGTGGTAGAGCCACGCGGCAGCTTTTGCTGTCGCACGGATGGGCCGGCTCGAACCGGGGTGGTACCACGACCTCACAGAATACCAGCGTGAAGTAGAGGTTTACCTCTGCGTTTCGCTTGGTGAGTGCAGGTGGCTGGAGGCCCTTTTTACCGGAAATGAGGCATTCCATCTTAGTCCCCACGGATGACAACGCATTTGCATTTGGACTCGCAAACGAGGATAGATGTAGATGTCTATGGGCCGCAGCAACCACTTACCATCAGGTGGAATGTGTGCTCGTTTGTCACCCTTATCCTACAAAAAAAAAGATTACCACGAAAATTTGAGAGACAGTTACCCAATGAAGATGTCGCTTTAAGGTGCGTCCCAAAAGTGGTATAACTTAAATATATGTATATATATATATATATATATATACACAGGGTATCCCAGTAATGGTGGATAATCTGGTACGTACGTGTTCGGGCAGGGGGGAGGTGGCCTCGGTTCCCTAAATAAAATTCTATCCCGAACGGTTCGGGGTCTACGCCATGTTTTATAAAATTCTGAAAATTCGTACTTCTGCTAACACTTGTAGTCATCACGTCCGCAGTTTAATGGCCAGATCGGATTTTTTTCTTTTAACGTGTTCCATAATAATGGTGTTTCTAAATTACCCTTAAAAGTTTTCAACTACTATGGGTAGTATTTTACAGGACTGTACTAAACATAAGTTTAAATTTTTTACTTTATTTAACTGCTAACTTTGAGCACCTGTGGTGAAAAAAAATGTACTTACCTAATAAAGACATGCAATGTTTAAAAAAACTATCTGCCAATAATTTTGTAATGAAATGCCTACTTTTACACATTAACGGCTATAGCTCAGTAAGTAATGACATTAAGTACATAGTATGCTAATGTTTTAGAATCCTTATGATATAGGCAAACTTTTTAAATGGTTAGCCACACAGATCCTATACGTTTTTTTTCACCACAGGTGCTCAAACTTAGCAGTTATTTAAAGTAAAAAATTTTTACTTATGTTTAGTGCAGTCCTGTAAAATACTACCCATAGTAGTTGAAAACTTTTAAGGGTAATTCAGAAACACCATTATTAGGGAACACATTAAAAGAAAAAAATCCGATGTAGCCATTAAACTGCGGACGTGAAAACCACAAATGTGAGCAGAAGCACGAATTTTCAGAATTTTATAAAAGATGGCATAGACCCCGAACCGTTCGGGATAGAATTTGTTTTTAGGGAACCGAGGCCACCTCCCCCCTGCCCGAACATGTACGTACCAGATTATCCACCATTACTGGGATACCCAGTATATATAATAAGCCCACACAACATTTGCCACATAGAGCAGTTAATGTTATAAATAAACATGATGTATGTGTGCCAATATCACTGCACGTGGCATAGATTTCTTTGCCATAACTTTTTATATTAAAACTTATATTCTAAATTCATGACGGTTTGTTCATTTTTTATATATACCTACTTATATATACCTTTATATAGCTCGAAGAACCGACCACTGATGGGGAAAAAAGGTTCTCAAGTAGCGGCCTCGTACTGGCGGACGAAGTGTAGGGTGTCCCCCCACTAGATGGAGTGACGACCTGGTAAGATATGCAGGAAGTCAATGGATGCAGGTGGCTCAGGATCGTGCTTTGTGGCATTCCTTGGGGGAGGCCTATGTTCAGCAGTGGACTTGTGAAGGGCTGTAATGATGATGATGATGTATTCCTTTTATGTATAGCCTTAGCAGCAGACTGAAATCCGCATGTTGGCGGCGTTTCATCGCCGTGCTCAAAGAACGTATGGCCGTAGGTCCTGCGCCTGATCTCTCTCCTGTCGTGTCAAATTGCCACCCCATTGAACTGTGAAGGAGGGAATAGAGATATTTTTTATTTTAAAATTGAATGAATTTACAGACAACCTAAGAGTAAGATGCTAGTGTGTTTCTATACTGCTCTCTATAATCTTCACACCAGAACATAGCAGTGCACGCGCTGCTGTTTAGCAGCAGACATAGATAAGAAGGTGACACCAACCCAAACAAAACTACTACTACTACGCAGAAATGGAATCCTACCGCCAAGTAAAGCGAGTGCAACTGTGTTTCTTACACACTCGTGCACTATTATCCTCTTCTGCGCAAATGTCTAGACTCCGTTAAGACTGGGCGCAGTAACCGCAATTTATTCTAGAGGACATTATTACACCTGTAGATGGTTATTCTTTTTTTAGAGCCGACATTGACAAGGGAGTCGGAAGGCAAGAGATAATTTGTGACATCACTATAAAAGGACATTATTTGGTAGATGCAGCTTCACCTCTTATTGAAAGTATACTAGGAGGCTCTACCATACACGGGGAAGGAAATGGAAAAGTAGTTATTGGTGTGTATGATACATTTCTTAATTTATACTTTGATGTTATACATGTAGTGTTAACATAATAATTGCCTATGTTTACGCGAATAATACACATTTTATTAAGACTAATGACACGTTAAATTTTAATTTATTTTAAATTAATGTCTTTAAATGTTTTCCAATACCTGGTATTGAGAACTAAGGTTTTTGAAATAATTATATCCTAGTTAATTCCGGACTACATACAGCTTTTATTTATTTATATGTTTGGGATTTACAGAAAAATATTCGGTCTTTCAATATCTTGAAAACTTGCAGTGTGGTGTGGTTGTTTTTTAGTTTATCATAGTTTGTAAATCACTTGATCCAAAATTGATAGCATTATATTCTTCCATCTTATGTATTGAAAATGTTTAACCAGTAACGACACCTTCCAAAAACGATCGTCAAAAGAGCCTTTTACTACCAATAATGATGAAGGACGTTATTGAAATAACAAAAAAAAAATCTATCTTCTGTATTGAAAATAGATTTTTTTTTGTTATTTCAATAACGTCCTTCATCATTATTGGTAGTAAAAGGCTCTTTTGACGATCGTTTTTGGAAGGCGTCGTTACTGGTTAAACGACGATGTTACAGTCTATACAGCACAGTACCCTAGTGATCTAGGACGTTGCAAAACATTGAAATCATCGGGCATTTAAATAATTTGAATTAAAATCTATATGACGCTATAAATAGTTTTGTACAGACAAATGTTTTAGATGTGATAAATAGAGGCTTTCAATAATTTTTAAATAAGAATTCAAATTGTTAAAAATATGAAGAGATATAAATTTATCGTATGTTGATGAAACTGATTTTGAATTTTCTTTACAGAAAAACTTCTGATAGAATTTGTCTTTCCCTTTTACGCGCAAAGGCATGATGATGGTGAAATATATATAACCTGCGATTACAAGGAAATAAAAAATAAATTTGATGTTCTGGGCAAGGTAACTTTCGCTGCTGATAAAATTTACTTAGGAAAAGAAGACGTTAGTAAGTATAACATTTTCATATTACACAAAAATAACCTATCCTAATTTGTTTACTCTATTCTGTTATCAACCTCACCAAATATATTTTTCTGTTAATATTCTAGACGAGTTGTATCACAATATTTGTCATTTATCAACTTGAATTATAGGGTCTTTTATATTTGCAAAGGTTTCCTACGTTTCTTTTTTTTTTCAGATAAAAGTAGATGTAAACTTACAGCCTATAAACGTACTGCATGCAGGTCTCCTCACATTTTTGTCAGTTAAGGGAGTTATGAGTGCTTAGCCCTCGACCTAAATAATAATAACAATTATTATTATTATTAATATGAATATACAAATAAAAAAAAACTTTAGTGAAAGTATTGTTATAATTTTTTGTCTTTCATAGCTATACGATTAAGATATATATCGTTTTCAGGTGAATTCGTTGTCGGGTACTTGAATGACAATTGGAAGTTCATTATGAAGACATTTGGGAAAATCTTCATTGATAAAGCTGTAGATTACTATTATAAGTTCGCTGGGAACTTCTTCGATTTGGTTCCAGCAAAACATTACATTTCGGATGACTTAACACCGTACCTGAAGAATTAACTTTTGTTGCGATATTTTTGTATCTTAATATATTTTTTATTTATAATACATTGCTGTTTATTATGAAATGATTCTAGTTTTCTTTTCATTTATTATCATAGATGCATCTTAGAAGTTATCTTTGCAAATTTTTCGAAAAATAAAGCAAATTCATAATAAGGTATTAAAAAAATATTAATACTTATAAAATACATATCAGAAAAGATTTTGAATTTCAAAAATTGTAACATAAATTTTTCGACCAAAACACATATAATATGAAGATCCTAATCTTATAATAACAAAAGGATTAAAAATGTAAAAAAAAAAAACAAATGGTACGAATAAAAAAATATGAAGGTAGCGTCTATGACTTCCCGGAGCGTCGATTTTTCACATCAGCTGTGTGTTCTTTAACGCGGGTTTTTATGAATCTTTACCCTTGTGAAGAAATGACGCTGCGGGAAGTCCGCAGTCTGTGAACACGTACAGGATTTCCCCCGTCACTATATTAGATTTGATAGACCACAAATCCTCGCTAAAGAACACCGATTTCTTCCAAGGATGATTCGCGAGGCTATTGAAATCAAAAAACATCCTAATTTCAATAGAGAAGATGGCTGGGTGCTACCATCTGCCTGGAATCCCATAATTAATAATATTAAATCCCAACCCAAGCATACAACTGCAAGACTTCAAGATACTGTAAGTTCATACTGCGTAGATCGAAACAAAAATTAATAATTTTTAATCTGGAGGTAGCCGTGGTTAATTATGACATTGGGACGTTATACACCTCAGTCTCTCCCGTGACCATGGGTGTGTACAGTGCTTGAAACGTCGAGAATAAAAAATAAGTTAATATATGCGATAAAATCCGTAAAATTAGTTTTATTTAAATGTGTAGTGTTCGAGTATATATAATAAATTAAAAATTAAGAAGTTAACGAGTAACAGTGGACCAACTTATAAAATGCACTTGGATTAGTAAAAATTTCGTTATAACTCTATTGGAAATGACCTAAAACTAGCTGCATTATAACTTTGTAATGTTAATCGTAAACTATAAAATATTATAAAAATATATCTATATTTCATTTGAAAATAAGTCCTTTAGTTACAATCTTACAATTTGGGCCAAATTTTAGTCATTATAGCGGTCAAACCGCTAACTCACTTATTATGCTCATTATCAGAAAAGCCCATTCGTGGTCGGACACGTACTTGACCAGTTTTTTTATGGGAGCGGAAGAAAACGAGCACGCGGCTCACCTGATGGTAAGTGACTACCATCGCTCATAAACAACTGCAACACCAGTGGAATTGCAGTTGCATTGCCAGCCTTTAAAAAATTGTAGGCTCTTTTCTTGAAGGTCCCTAAGTCATATCGGTCCAGAATCTCTGGCGGTAGCCGATTCCACAAGGAAGTTGTGTGTGGAAGAATTTGTTTTTAAATTGCACAGTGGTGGACCGACAATCATCCAGACAGCACGGATGGCATCGAAAGTTTGATCGCGATGTGTGATAGTGACATTAGTCCGAACAATTCCTCAGAACACTCCCTGTGGTAGATGCCCTAAAATACGCAAACAGATACAACATCTCTTCGCAGTGACAATGAGTTAAGCCGATCAGAAAAAACTTGGTCACCAACGATTCCAACCGATCTGCGCTGCGATCAAATGAAAGGAGCTGGCACTAGGGAGCCCCAGCCCAGAGATAGGAACAGTATTCCATGTGCGGCCGAACCTGCGACTTTTAAAGTTGCAGGTGGAGTGCCGGTATGAAATACTGTCCCACCCTGCTGAACACATCAAGCTTTTTAGAGGCCAAATTGGCCTTCTCTTCCAAGTAACCACGAAACTGCACGTCACTCGATATGTCGACGCCGATGATTCCGATACTGGCTGAGGCAACAAGGGTCACTACCCTGAAACGGAGGAGATACGACAAAGGGGTTCTTTTTAGCGGTAAACGTGCAACCTTGTAACTTCTGGGGATTTAACTGGACTAGATTTAGTCACCCCCAGTCCGATACTTTGTTGAACAAAGTCTCGACTTCAGACGCAAGTTTGTTCCGATACTCGGCGCCGTATTCCCGAGGAATATTGGCACGGCCGGTGTATAAAAAATTGTCAGCGCTGTCGTCCGCATAGCAATCACCGGTTTTCAATATATCATTGATACACAGAAGATTTTTTATAGGAAAAGTGGCAAACGAGCATGCGGCTCATCTGATGGTAAGTCCAGTGTTAAACCCCAATCCTGGCTTACGATAGGAATCAGCAATATAAGTGCTAGAATATTATGTCTAGTATTTTCAGTATGGACAACTCTTCAAGGAATGCATATAAATTGGTGCATTTTTTATAGGAGAGGAGGCAAACGAGCATGCGGCTCACCTGATGGTAAGTGACTACCGCCGTCCATGAACAACTGCAACACCAGAGGAATTGCTGATGCGTTGCCGGCCTTTTAAAAAAGAGTAGGATTAGGTAGTAGATTGTGAAAGAAATAAACTTTTTATTTATTTACTTGATTTATTTATTAGAAGAAACAGCGTTGGTGATAAGACGCAGATGTCAAAACTAACGGCTAACGCCTCCCACTTGAACTCCCATCTCTTCCGTCCATCTATGAGTTAGGTTACCCAGAAGATCACCAGCTGAGTGACCCCGACGGTAACCATACCGTTGAACGGCGATCACTAATCAGCTGGTGATCCTCAATGTACCTCATGAGCATGCAGTTAATAATTGTTTCCATTATTTTGGAGAACAAAAGAGGCCTGTAGTTGGACGAATCTGAGCGGTCGCCTTTTTAAGGGGTCGGGTGCATCAAAGCTGTCTTCCATGAGTTTGGGACTACGCCTAGGGAGTAGAAGTACCAGAAAATACTCCTTAAAACCGGTGCCAACTCTAGTACAAGCGTTCTCAGCACAATAGGTGGGACTCCGTCATGCCCACTCGACTTGTCGACGCACAAGGAGAGGAGTGCTTTGCGCACCGAGCGCTTTGTAAACAGCATATCCAGCATGGTACACTCACACCGCGGGATGGTCAGCTGTGTGTTCCCCCCGTTATCGAGAGTCGAGTTGGATGCAAAGAGAAAGCTTAGCAGATCGGCTATCTCTCAGTGAGTCGTCCTCCCTTTACAGAGAGGCTGACAGAGGTTCCCTTGTACAGCCACGGGTAAAGACCACAATGCACGTGTTCTCTAAAGAAGTTGAACTAGTTTCTCGGCAATTCTGCCGATGTGCTTGACTTTGCCTCGGCAATGTCACTTTTGAAAGACTTAAAGGCGGAATTATACTTATTTTAAGAGCACTAGTGTTTGCATCCCGAGACGTTAATGCGTCAGCCCAGGCCCGGTAACACTTTTGCTTATGGCGTGATGGAATTTTACAGGAGTGATCAAACCATGCCATGGTTTAGTATAGAGTAAGTGTTACAGTTCTAGTGGAGGTAACGATTTCTTGAGTTAGTTCTATCGGAAGTTATAAGATTTTTCTGGCATAGTCTCGTTAAAACACCAAAGGAAAAAATAGAGTAATGGATTCTCTTAAGCCTCCATCACACGATCATACTGCGTACAACATATGACGAAGGTATGTAAATATCCTGGGAATGAGGTAATTGACTACCATGCTGTTTACATACATAATGTTCTCCAGACTGAATTTCGGTGACGGCGGCCAGCCTGAACGTAGACTAACCATTGACAGAGGACAGGATTATATGCTCAAGTCTATGTGCAAACACAGGTGCACTCTTTATTCCCTCACTCTCATAGTCTGATGGAACCGGTAAACCGACACGACCGGAGAGAGATTAGCGATTAACCGCTGTACGTGCTTTCTGAGACACGGGGGTAAGACACAGCCAATTTCCTCACTTCGGGCAGCTAATGAGAATTTCTTGATGGAAAACCCAATAACTAATTTTTAGTCCGACCCAGGATTCAAACCCGGGACATCATGAAAAGCAGTCGACTTAACAACCACTAGACTAACGAGGCAGTGATAGATAGCGTCATGCCTGTAATTCCCGAGAGGTAAGCAGAATACAAAGAGCAGCGAGCTATTCGGACCATGTTTATTCAGAAAGATATGGGCTTAGATGGAAAATTTTGAGAAAAGTGATAGCCCTCGACCACACAATCAGAAACTCAATTTCTCACTGGTCGGCTTTTACGACATGCTAAGCAATTAATATAGTTGGAACATACATTTTCCTTATAAATCTTACCTATAAGTTCCGGAATTATAAATTCCACATCAACATTGGGATTTATGGTATCCACATGCTGTTTCTAAGTTATTTATATTTATGGTAAAAAACTGTAAATTATTATTTAAAAAAGAGTCCCGCTAACTTTCTTGCTAGTTTTCAAAACCAGTGTAAACATTTTTACTGTCGTTTGTAATGCGTACAGCAAAAGAATGGAATAATATATCAGCAACTTTTCATTCGATTACGTTGTGCTATCTTCAGTACTTGAGTGAATAGGTTTTGTTAAGCTAAGTCAGTGTGTTTACCATCTTTGGTTACATCATCCTTTACCATCAGGTGGAATTTAAACCAAGCATTACCTTATAACTTTAAAAACATTTTAACTGTTAATACTTAATATATAATACATAACCAAAATATATTTTTGGAAGTTAAGCCTAGAAATGAGTTGGAACTCGAAGTTTAGGCCTCGTCAGTTTGAATAGCCTATCATGTAGAGGATGTCATGAGGGTCATGGTTGAATAGGGGCAAAAAGTTCTCATTACACTCCTAGGGGGTTAAAATGGCCAAAAATCAAAAAATTAAAAATTAAAAGGAAGTAAAGACTTTTTTCGGCTATAACTCCGCTTCCTTCGGAGATTTTTACACAGTCTTTACTCTCCGCGTCCCAATTGTTAACAGCAAATTGTATAAGAAATCATTATATTCCATATTATTTTACCAAATCTGACGACAATATTTTTCTCCGCTTATCGGGGGTATTCTCCGTACAACATGTAACAAAAACCCTGTGGTTCCCGTTAAGTGCGTTATCAGAGTCAATATTCAAACGTAAAGAAATAGCTTTTAGTCAAGAAATTTGAACATTAAAAAAATATTTAATTAAAAAAAATATTATTAAAATTTATTGTATGTGGTTTTATTACGAGTACCTCTGCATTATCCGGAGAATAAGATGATTGTGAAAGAGCCCCCTTCACCGATGCTCGTGTCAGTTAGAGGTAATAAAATCACATATAATTTGTAAATTTTTTTTTTATTAAAATATTTTTTTTAATGTTCAAATTTTTTGAAAAAGAGTTATTACTTTACGTTTGAATACTGACTCTGATAACGCACTTAATGAGAACCACAGGGGTTTTGTTACACGTTGTATAAGCAAGAATAGATGAGCTAAAAAGATTTTTTTAAATTAAAAATATGATGTGTTCCTTCCATAATTGTTTCCACTGACATGTATTTTTGTAATGTTTCACGTTAAAAACTTTTAAAATATTGAATATTTCAAAAGTTGTATTTTTGTAATTTCAATATAATGTAAAAAAAAAAACAAAAACACAGGTTCTATTATATAAAATGAAAAATAATTCCCTTGTTCTTTTCTTAGTTAAAAACGACACAAAATGTTATAAACGTATGTATAATTGCAGTTGTTTCTTATGAACACTTTTTGCTGTAAACAATTTCAGGGTTTATGTATTCTATTCGTCTAGCGTGTGCTTTTAATTATTCGTTAATAATTCATTTTTTTATTTCAACTAGTCGTATATAATAGTAGACTGAAAATGGATATTTGTTACTTAGTTTTAAAACTTCTGTTGGGCTGTCACAAAAGTTGAGCGAAATGGTTAAGCCACAATTATTAGGTTTTTTAATTTCAAGCTATTTGGTGTTTTGTGAATCTGCATTAGGTGAGTAATATATTCTTCAACTATAATAATTTTAAAAGTAGACTTTATATTTCTAGAATGAGCACGGAAATATCCGCTTAATTCTTTATTTGTGCTTGCTCCATCCCTGTCTCTAAAGAGTTATGTGTACTGAAAAGTATTTTCTTTTTCATTTCACTCATCTAATATATAAAAAAATTAGTTTGCATTTTCACTACTGTTATTGTTATTATCAATCTAATTATTTGCATTTTATTAAATTAGTATCTAAAAATGTAACTAAAATGCAGCGGTACCGATAACGAAAACCGAACTCATGTTACGATACTTTGTCGTTTTTATTTATGTGTAAAATGTCCAATAGCATATATTAAAATATATTTTTATATACTATCATTTTATCATCATCGGCACCAAGTTGTGTAATACGTTCACTTACCTGATATATGTAAAAGTATCAGCTTTGTAAGTGAGGCTGTCAAAGTGTCTTTATGATTCGTCATTTTTGTAATGTTATTATAATAACTTGTATATATTTAAAAATTTCAGTGGATACTTTAAACAAATGTAGCATAAAAGATGATGAATGTATGAAAACCTTTTATCAGTCATTGATTCAAAAACTCGGAGAGAACGGTGCTCCTGAAATTGGAATAAATAAAATTGAGCCCATAGAAATAACAGACTCTACTGTCTCGATTCTGGGAGTTTTAAATATTACCTTGATAGAAGGAGAAGTTGCGGGCATAACAAGTTGTAAAATTACTCAGTAAGTACTTTAAAAATACAAGAAGTCTTTATTGTTATACTTTTTTATCAAAGATTTTCTAAAACTTACTACGATTTGAATCAATACAATTCTTGCTAGAACATAAAATTGTATACGTGGTAGAGCCATGCTATTGCTATATTATGGTTTTAGAACAAATGGGTCGGCTCGACCCGGGAAGGACCACACCTAACAGAACATCAGCGTAAAATAACAGCTTGTAGCTGGAGAAGCGGCATTCCGTCTTAGTCCTCAGGGGTGACAACCCATCTGAATTTCGATTCTTAATCGAGGATAAATGTAGTTATCTATGGGCATCCGCATCTAATTACCATCAGGTGCACTGTTTGCTCGTTTGTCACCCTTATTCTTTAAAAAGTTGTAATTATAATCCTAAATTATTGTATAATTTTCTTTTTAATTGTGTTGAATCAAAACTTGTTAATATGATACAACTGAGAAATGAACATGATAGTTTCAGTTATCACCTAGAAGATTCAATTAAAAAGGCGTCAATACGAACCTTATGTGACCGCCTCATAGTTCGGGGCCATTATCATATGGAAGGAACTGGTGCGCTTTTTAAAGGAGCAGGCATTGAAAATAACATTCACGGCAAAGGCAATGGAAAAATTGAAATAGGTAATAATTAAATAACAATATGCTCATGTTTTTTATATATGTCTAACTACTACTGGTATTATTTGCAATTTTTATTTTCAGATAAAATTGAAGTGCATCTAGAAAAACCGTTTCACTTGGTAAAACATGACGACGGAGATATTTATTTCAAACCACAAATAGAAGAGTCGACCTATAATTTTAATATTTTGGGAAAAGCGATGTTTGATGCTGATAATATAATGATTGGCGAAAACAATTCTAGTAAGTATGAAAATACCAAGAGCTAATAAATAGTCGCACAAAAATAGTCCAGCAGAAAAACAATACTCTCGGATTAACTTTGCTGCTCCTACCGGCCATTGTGTGTAATTGAGGTAGTCTTTATAAAACTGAAGTGATAAATGAACTTGGAATCCACCTGATGGAAAGTGACTATTGAAGTCGATGGAGAACAACAGCAATACGCGGCCAACTTTGAATATAGAAGGCTAAAGATGCGTCGTTACTTAGTATATAAGATGCTTTGTTTGACTCTTACTCTGTATCACTTTTCTATCTGAATCAATTATTATTATTATTATTATTACTTCTTTGAAATAAGACGGAATGCCTGTAATTATACTGACTTATTCAGGCTGGAATACAGCAGTGCAAGCACTGCTTTTTGGCGGCAGAAAAAGGAAAGAGGGTGGTATCTACACAAAGATTTCTAGATAGAAAAGGAATCCTACCTAGAAATGCCAAGGCTGAGCGCCTTTTTCGTCTAACAGCCATCAGTATCACTTATTTTTATTATTATATTATCACTTTTTAACAATGGTAGAGCCACGCGGACGCTTTTGCTGTCGCACGGATGGGCCGGCTCGAACCGGGGTGGTACCACGACCTCACAGAATACCAGCGTGAAGTAGAGGTTTACCTCTGCGTTTCCAAGGTTTAAGATTCCACTGCGTTGACATAGGGCAGTGCGTTGAATTGGGACATTCATGAAATAATTATAATTTCTCATTCATTCATTCTAATGTAATCAGTCATTCACAAGTCCACTGCTGGACATAGACCTCCCCCAAGGAATGAAAGTGGCGATAGGCGAAGTCTGGGGCGATGGAGTGGCGACCTGGTAATAAATACAGGAAATGGATGGATGCAGGACCGTGCTTCGTTGAATTCCTTGGGGAACGCCTACAATTTCTCAGTCATTCATATTTACTCACATTGTTTTCTTTTTTCGCTGAACACTATGAATGGGCTCTAAGCGTGATCAGCTCATTGAGCAAAGTGGCGCAGAAGAAGCATGTTGCTTAGCCAATAAAATGTATGAGGCGATTATTAATATAAAACTTCTTACATTTCGAGGCAAGCGATGCATTTAAAGAGATTGTATTTAAATAATTTGAACACACCAAGCCTGTTAAAACTTTTCTATGTTATTAAATTATATTTTTCATATAAAGCCCACTTCTTAGGCTTCATAGAGTGCAATGAAAATAGACATTTTCCATTATGTAAAAGGGTTTTAAAGTATCTGCAAATTCATAAAGGAAATATTTCAAATACTACTCGAAACTTTTAAATAGTTAAGCATTTCTCTTACAGCTAAAGACCTGGTCAAGTTTGTGAATGAAAATTGGAAAGCGCTGATGGAGACATTCGGAAAACACTTTTTTGATAAAGCTGTTGATTTGGTGCATATTTTTACAAATAAGTTTTTTGATAATATTGCCGCTAAAAATTTCGTATTAGAAGACTTGTCATCTTATGTAAATTGAAAAATGCGGCTTGCAAAAGGTTTATAAAAGTATTTTCCAAATAAAAATTTATTGAATTACATATAATTTTTTGTTTCTTTTAATATAAATGCTATATGTAATTTATTTTACATTTACAAATCCAGTGGTCTTCTATTTTAAAGTATAACAAAAGGGGGGGAAAAGGGAAACTTTTCGAAAAGTTTTCATCTCACTAAAACATCTACTTAAAAGTCAATTTTATAATTTACATTATTATAAGCAAACGTTCCTTTGCAAGAAGCGACTAAAAATAATTCCACAAAGCACTTAAAGCTTCCAGCAGAAGACGGTACCGCCATCAAGTTTACGTCAGACTTATAATTTTTTAAATAAAAAGATAACAATACCCAGGCCGAGGATGATGAGCACTGTCATAGGTGCGAGACGTGTGATAGCTCGATCGCCAATTAAAAGCAAGTCTTTCCTACAACGGGAGAGACTGTAGGCCAGCAGTGGCCTTTTAATGGCAGACATAAAATAACGACTGCTATATATCCCAAAGCTGCTTTTATGTTCATACATAATAAATTCGTTACCATGCGTATTGCCGTTGGTAGTACTCGTTAATAGCGAAAGTTGTAACTGTATCGTTGAAAGATTCAACTATCAATACCAAATAATTGTGTTATTTAGGAAGTTAGTGTCCCTTAGAAATCTACGGCTGGACATGGGCATCACCAACTTTATGGCGAATGTATTTATTTAAATAACATTATTGAATAAGCTATTTAATATACACTCCTAAATTATTTTTTTAATTAATGTCCGTCATATGTTACAAAGACTGACGTCACTGCTTTTTACCTACGTAACTGTGTCTTACATTTATCTTACAATAAGTTTGTTATATATTTATAGCTGACTTTAAAAAAAGGGGAAGGATCTCAATTCAACTGTATATTATTTTTTGTATGTTACACGATACCTTCGTCAATTGTGAACCGAATTTAATGATTCTTTTTTAATAAATGGATAGGGTGGTTCCACATGAAGATGAAAATGGGTGGAGAAAATTGCAAATGACATTCGAGCTTGTCATATTCACATATCCACTCAAAAGGTTTAAAAAATAAAACTTAATAAAAAAGTAAATGCATACTTCAAAAAACTAAAAATAATAATATTATTTCCATATAAAAGCTTAAGTCGGGACTTGAACTCCTATTCTCATCTATGCACTATGTCTTCGTGCACTTCTGAAACTATATTATTTTCACATCTTTGAAATTGATTTTTACTTTTTTATTAAACAAGCACTTGCCTAAGAATTGAAATTATTAATTATCTCCGTATACAGCAATTTTAACACTTACATATGTGCACAGAATATCGTTTGTATTCACCGAGCAGGACGGGACATAAATACCATCAATTTTAAAATGTATAATATTAGTTAGTGTTCAAAGTATGTATATTAAGGAATAAAATAAAGTGAATAATTTTATATAAACGCAATGTTTATTAACTTTTTCTAATCAATGACCCCTCTTAAAATTACAAGAAGACCATGGACCATTTTCGAAAAGATAAAAAAGCTTGGTTAAGTTTTTACTTGCTTTTGTTGTTTGCGATTATCTAAACTTTATATATTATGAATAATTAATGTGACAATTTCCTCTGCCTGTACTGGATTTGAACGCCAAATTGAGGACCCGTTCTTGAAAACGCAAGGCACATATCATCTTTCACTTCTAACCGATTCCAATTCTTAATTTTTATTAACCCTGCCTCACAGAGATAATTAGTTGCAAACGGAATCGGAATTTGACAAGTCGTGGGTAAGCTGTAGCTAAAAGACACCAAAAGGTGCCAGTATTTTTTTGCGTCAAATTCCGCTCGTAACACTTTTTTCTATCTCAAATCATGAAGATCAGCTTTCACTTCGAGATCTTCAGCGTTAATTTTATCAAGGTCAAAAAATAGAATTTGCAGCTGCCCATGTTCCTGTGTTCTGGACAAAAGTATCCTTCGAAAATGCTATGCACTGTTTCCAAATGCTTTGATATAGATTTTTGAATTTTTTTTCGACAAACATTTCAACAACTTCTTCCAGCAAATAAAAATTCCTGTTTCCTATGTCTACTCTTCTTTTCCACTGTGGTTACTTCCCCAAGAAACCTTTCAATCTTTCAATCTCTCATGCTAAGCATGCCCCCATTCACAATCTTCTTTTTCAAAAAACTCGTATAGTGAGTTACCTTTATCATTCAAAAACATTGAAAGTTCCGAACAAAGCTGAAATGAACGCTTCAAGATTTATTCCATTGAAATCCAGCGCACCTCTGTCTAGTAAAGCAGTGCTTTATGTTCAGAACCCATTTCATCACAAATGTTCTTGAACAAGCGGTGGTTTAAGACTCGGCCTCGTATAAAGTGGACCATTTTCTCACAATGTTTTTAACAGTGGTAGAGCCACGCGGCAGCTTTTGCTGTCGCACGGATGGGCCGGCTCGAACCGGGGTGGTACCACGACCTCACAGCATACCAGCGTGAAGTAGAGGTTTACCTCTGCGTTTCGCTTGGTGAGTGCAGGTGGCCGGAGGCCCTTTTTACTGGAAATGAGGCATTCCATCTTAGTCCTCACGGGTGACAACGCATCTACATTTTGAATTGTAATAGAGGATAGATGTAGATGTCTATGGGCCGCAGCAACCACTTACCTTCAGGTGGACTGTGTGCTCGTTTGTCACCCTTATCCTATAAAAAAAAAGTAGACATTACTTCCTTCATAAAACTAAGTACTTAAAGTACGGTTGACGCCGATGCGTGTCGATGCAGGAAACACTGCATAATGGTAATAAAATAAGGCACCACTTTTTTTACAAAAGCAGCAAAAGCAGATAATATATTTCCCAACATTGCGGCTGCTCATTCGGTACAAATACCACCATTGCATTTGGGTGTTTCTGGTGCACGGGTTGCATTGACAATAATTAAATACAAATATATTAAATCGATCAATAAGATACTGCCGCCCATCTTCTGTTTCAGTTTCCCTCTGTCGTCACTTACGACACCCGTAATGGATGTAATGGATTGATTGATGGATGGATGAACTTCTAAAATGGTTCACCAAAGTAGTATACAATGTTATTCTAACTGATCAAATTTCTAAACTCTTAAATTACTAATTAAATTGGTTTATATTTCTGCGTATTATACCTAATTACTTATAATTACTATAAAATGAATCGAAAAAAGATTAATTTTTGTATTTCTATCTAACTAGTTTTTATCTCTATGATAAAAGATAACCACTAACGTATTATAGTAGTACGTCTGACTTTAAGAACATAAAGTATATAAAATTATAATATACACATATATATATATATATATATATATATATATATATATATATATATATATAATATGCATACTTTAAACACTAGGAACAAACATAAGCTTGTAAGACTCCACAGAATCAGTAATTCATTTATGGGGCAATGTATACGCTTTTAGAACAAAATCCCAGAACATATTCAAAGTTTGTCAATAAACAAGTTTAAAAGTTTTATTAATGAAAAACTGTACAAAAAGGGTTATTATAATATCAAAGAATACATGAATGAATATAACCCCTGCGAATAAGGTGATCGCCACCATGCTAGTTCTATGAAAAATCATTTAAAAATTGTATAAACGAAGTTATTGTTAAGTGAAATATGTTTGAAAAAAAATCCCGCAGGGTTTCTTACTGGTTCTTCCCAGGACTGAGGTTATTTTCCAAACCAGTGGTAAATAAACAAAAAAAATGACTTTCAATAAGTATTATGTAATAATCAATATTTAATAAACAATCATTCTATTCTAAAAAATTATTCTATTAATATCTTAATTTTCCTTTGAGCAAGCGCGTATAACGTTTCAAATGAGCTAATTGTACAATTTGCATACTTTGCGACCTTGCAACCGCCCGCCCTGAGTCTCATAAAGCTTGTTAAAGCTAAAAGACTAACATCACAGAATTAAGACAAGCACCAGAACTCTAGATTATATTTCCTTCACCTTAAATCGAATCCGGATATTTAAAATTACATGAAAATAAAGGAATCCACACCAAAGTTATCAAACTAATAATAAAATATATATAATATATGTGTAACACAATATATTTTTTCGATCTCATGGTTTGTTTCCCTCTGTCTGTTGCGGGTATTCTTACACTGCCAAACTGTAACATTACAACACTGTAAAATTACACACAATCCTGACGCGTGCCGTTTCGAGTTGGTTTTTTCCCAGCCATCAATAGGGATGCTGCACGAAGCTTCATGGTCTTTAAAAGTTTGGATGTGGAAAGGATACAAGGGTCGGAGGAAAGTTTGTAACACCCACTAAAATGTATGCTGATACGCTTACTTGATACGATAGTTAAGTGTGGACGCCGTTTTTCAAGAAATACTATAGTCAGCCTCTGCCTTTATAAACGCGAAGACTGCGTAAGCCGACTATAGATTTTAATAAATATTACTTCACCAGGTGGGCATAATGGGTATCCATAAAAGTGGTAAAATTAGAAACTTTGTACAATCGACTTAAATGTAAATTATGAAAGATAACTCAAAAACTATTGGTCAGACCTTGATCAAATGTATACGGGATCACATGAAAAGCATCAGCTTTCAAATATAAAAGAATCATCGAAATCGGTTCATCTAGAAAAAGTTATGCGGTAACACACATAAAAAAACATAGTCGAATTGAGTACCTCCTCCTTTTTGAAGTCGGTAGAAAATAAGATTGTCTACACTCAACATACGAAAATGCAGCATTATCCCGGTCGCACATTATAAGAAACTTTCTCTCAGAAAAATTTTAACGCGCGCCAGGAGGTAATCTGCGCATAGATTTTGTACTAGACCCCGCAGACTGTCAAAAATTTGCTGGAGCAACCGAGCTGCGCGATGTTAGCACCTCATGTGCGAAATTTCGATTGACCAATTATACCATCTAAAAGGTCAGAAATTGGTCATAAAAGGTCAGTCGGTGTTATTAATTGGTCAGCGTTAGAATTTTTTTATTACGGGTTAAAGTTTTTCAAGGTCATTGAGAAATTTTAGCACCTCATTCACGAAAAAAATTAAAATTAAAAAATCTGCGCGATTGAGAAGCATTCGCTGATAATTGGTCAGCTTATATAAATATTTGGTCACTTTTATTTAATATAAAAAAAAATAAGTTGAGCTCCGCGATGTTAGCACCTCATGTGCGGAATTTCGATTGACCAATTATACCATATGAAAGGTCAGAAATTGGTCATAAAAGGTCAGTTGATCTTAATAATTGGTCAGCGTTAGAAACATTTTTATTAAGGGTTAAAGTTTTTCAAGGTCATTGAGAAATTTTAGCACCTCATTCGCGAAAAATATAAAAAATAAAAATATGCGCGATTGAGATGCATTCGCTGATAATTGGTCAGCTTATATAAATATTAGGTCAGTTTAATTTAATATTTAAAAAAAAATAAGTTGGCATTGTCGTAACGCGCATGCTTTAGAACGGTTAATTGTATCAGGGCAGTGAGCACTTACGCACAGCTCTTTACTATGAACGAGACGGAGGGGAGGGGGGGGATATTTATTATATTTTTTTGAGAAAAAAACTTAACTAAAGTTCTTCTATCAAATATATAATAGTGGAGAAAGAAATAGGATATTTTTTTAAACTACGTGAAGGTGAAAGTGCATGCATGGGATTTGGGGATGATAGTTAACTAGCTTATTTTATAATAATTCCGGGTTCCGTACCTCAAAAAGAGAAAACGGAACCCTTATAGGATCACTTTTTTGTCCCTCTGTCTGTCTGTCAAGACCCTTTTTCTCGTGGAGGTATCAAGCTGAAATTCATTTCAAATACTCAAGTCTACTGTCCCTTCGAGCTGTGAAAAAATCAAACTTCTAAGCCAACACAATCAAAAGATACAGCCGTTTATGCCGCAAATTTTCGACATTCGCAAGGGAATCAAAACCTACAGGGTACTTCCCGTGAACTCAGAATCTTGAAATTTGGTACAAAGCAACGTTTCATAGCACAAATAAAGGAAAAATTGCGAAAAGCATAAATTTTTAGTTACATCATACAATAAAAATATTTTTAATAATTTTTAAACTTATATGCCTACGGACGGTGCGGGAGTCCGACTCGCACTTGGCCGGTTTTTTTTAAAAATTTGAAATATTTTATTTACATAAAAAATTACCATGAAAATTAATTTCTAAAATACATCTATTATAATTTAAGTTTTTCAACTCTAACTTTATATTAATACTCTAAAATATATTAGTACAAGGCTGATTAAAACACCGAAAGTTTCTCCATTTCTTAGCAAAGTTAAATAGCAATATATAATAACTGAAAAAATTTATCATAACTAAACAAAATAAAATTTAACTGCCATTTACATTCCATGACTTCCCATATGATAGATGAAGAGTTTTAAAAATAGATTGAGTTACAATTAACCGTCCCAAAGCATGCGCGTTACGACAATGCCAACTTATTTAATTTTTTGATATTAAATTAAACTGACCAAATATTTATATAAGCTGACCAATTATCAGCGAATGCTTGTCAATCGTGCATATTTTTTAATTTTAATTTTTTTCGCGAATGAGGTGCTAAAATTTCTCAATGACCTTGAAAAACTTTAACCCCTAAAAAAAAAAATTCTAACAAATGGTATAATTGGTCAATCGAAATTCCGCATATGAGGTGCTAACATCGCGGAGCTCAACTTATTTAATTTTTTTTAGTAATAAATTAAACTGACCAAATATTTATATAAGCTGACCAATTATCAGCGAATGCTTCTCGATCGCGCATAATATTTATTTTTTTCGCGAATGAGATGCTAAAATTTCTCAATGACCTTGAAAAACTTTAACCCTTAATAAAATAAATTCTAACGCTGACCAATTAATAAGACCGACTGACCTTTTATAAACAATTTCTGACCTTTCAGATGGTATAATTGGTCAATCGAAATTTCGCACATGAGGTGCTAACATCGCGGAGCTGAGCGACCGTCCACTTCTTAAGCTCACCTAATGCATACCAACAGCACGACAGAATTTTTTCTTGTTAAAGTATTAGAAGGCACGCTCTCCAATGTCCATACCATAGATTATATATATTATACGCTAGAAACTATGAGTGGTTTTACACGTTCATTATTAAGTGGCGAAGCTTGCGAAGACACTTATTGATTTCACGATGTCTGTCCGTCTGTCCGTCTGTCCGTCTGTCCGTCTGTCCCACGATTATCTCGAGAACGGTTTCGAATTTTCAAATTCTGTTTTCAGCAATCGATTACTGATCACCCAGGCATCTGAACCTCCTATTTTGAAACTGATTGCTCAACGGAAACCTTTAGAAACCGCTACAAAGCTGATTGCTTCGCCACTTTGCTATGCTGTTAGCTTGCTAGGTTTATTATTGACAATACCAGTGTGTTGATAATATTGATAAAAACGCCATATAAATATTGATGCTATTCATGCTCATAGTTTATCTGAATTTATTTCCGACTTAAACGGACATGTTAAAACATAAAAAATAAAAATTGGATGATCGTCCCAACCATTATACCAGATTTGATAGACCACAAATTCTTGCAAAGGAACACGGATTCCTATCAAGGATGATTCGCGAGGCTATTATAATTGAAAAACAATAGGTAAGATGGTTGAGTGTTACAGTCTTCTTGCAGTCCCATAATTAATAAAATTTAATCCAAACCTAAGCATACTACTGCAAGACTTCAAGATACTGTAAGCTTGTTCGGCGTCCATAGAATACTATATTTTATACGTGGTAGAGCCATGCTGCAGCTATATTAGTAGTATGGTTGCAGCACGAATAGATCGGCTCGAGCGGGGAAGGACCACGCTCTCACAGAATACCAGCGTAAAATAGCATCTTAAAACTGCTGCGTTTCGTATGGTGAGTGTAAAGAACCGGAGACCCTTTTTACAGGAAAAGAGGCATTCGATCTTAGTCCTCACGGGTGACAATGCATCTGCAATTTTGATTCGCAAACGAGGATAAATGTAGATGTCTATGGGCCACAGCAACCACTTACCATCAGGTGGACTGTGTGCTCGTTTATTACCATTTCATATAGAAAAAATATAAACTATATAACGGGGGAGTGGGCTGTGCCCGTGTAGCCACTGACATGTCAATTCACACCTATAAATATCAAAACATCTCTTTTCACGTCACAGTCGTGAAATGCCGATTTGTGCGATAATTACATTTTGTGTGCTCCCGGAGACACGGGTTCTCGTACAAAATAAGGTTAGCAACCATTCTATTGTGTATTATAGTTCTATGTGTGCGTAGAATTGGCCAAAAATTTAAAATTAAAAGTTGAATGTAGCCTTCCTTTACTATGACATCAGGACGTGAAACACCTCAGCCCCCCCCCCCCCCTCCCCGCGTCCCCATGACCATGGGTGGAGTAAAGTGCCCGAAGCGACGGGAATTAAAAAAACTTAAAATTAAACGCGATCAAATCCGTAAAATTAGTTTTATTGATTGAGGGCTTCAAGTAAAATTGCTGTCTCGTAATTTTTTGTAATTAAACGGGTCCCAGTATCGACGTTTAATTTCCTTTTCTCTGACAGTATATACAGTATGACAGTAGCCCATAATAAATTATCATATACGTCCATTGGGATGTGATGCGAGTCTGGCTGGACAGGGCGCACGAATTCGGTTGGAGCTTTGGTAATTTCTGATAGTATGCGTGGTTTGCTGATGGCCGTCCGGCGTGCATTAGTCAACCAAGTAAAACAGTATCATGAGATTAAAAAAAAATTAATAGTATAGTACGCTTGTCAAGAATGTTTACAATAATAAAATTGACAGTTACTGACTGACAATAAGCATAAACAACATTTTTAGTATTATACAAAAATATCGGCAAGTAAATGAACATAGCAACAACCTATTTGTATACGTAGCTGCGTAATGTTTAGGTTTTGAGAAACTGTAATAATATTTTTAAAATAGATATTAATCTTTGATTTTCCTGTGTTATTAAAGCTCTAGGAAGCTTTTTGTAATATAAAGGGTAAATGGTTTACAGTCAATTAGCTTTTGATCTTTAAAATTACTATGAATCGGGTTTTGTTGTAAGCAACCATTAGGGTAACTTTTCACAAAGTAATGGCTCTTAGACCAAAGTGAGTTAATGAAGCATAAATAACTTCATTAATGACACACTAACGACAAATTAATTGTTTTAATGTTATCGAAAGGGTTAAAAATATTTTTATTTTTTTAAGAATTCAATGGATGAATTAACTTTATTTCTATTTTTAATTTCGACTTAATTAATATTGGTTTTTTATTATTTTCCCTTTAATTAAAATAGTGACCAAAACTTGATAAGCACTTTCTCATCATCATCAACCCATATAAAGCAACTTCTGAACTCTCCCTTTTTAGATAAGGTTATAAAGTTTACCTGTTATTTTTACTTACTCCCAATTATTGGTACACATCTATAGTCTTCGCGAAAGATTATATCTATTAGCATTTTCCCACGTGAAAATAATATACTTTTATAATTTATTCATCAAAGAACTTTGTTTTTGGGCGAACACATAAATGACTAATAAAAATAAAAGACTTAATACAAAAATGACCACACGTAACTAAACTTAAGTAATCAATATTATTAGCAATTTGGCTTGCTTCGACATTAGATAAGCCAAAATGTTTTTTTAAGATGCCGATATAAAAATTCCTTTCACTGCCAAAACATATTATTCTTAATGATTCATTCCGGAAACTTTCCATCAAAATGTGTTGGACATCTTCAACGTCATACGTCACAATTCGGTGATGGAACTTTTATATCAAAAGACCTTGTTCGTTGTTAATGCGTCTCGAGTAATCTAAGATTTGTCCGTAATCAATTTTACTCAAGGAAAATATTATCTATCCATGAATGATGAAACATTTTTTTTCTAACGCGACCTTAGATCAAAGTGATATTGCCACAACGCATCTTATCTTTTTATATCTTTGATGTTTTACATATCGAAAGCGGTCTGAGAAGGAAGGTAACACTGTTAATGGAATCCCATTCACTATTACCTGTTTAGGTAACAGGTCAACATCCTCACTTCCCCTAATCTGTATGTTATGGAATGATACCCATTAAGTGATAAGGTTTTTTTTATTCTATTATCTGATAGCCAGTCGGTTTACCAATTATTTGCGGAGTACAACAAACCAAACGATGCAGTTTTAGAATTTTAAATCGATACTTGACAGTGCTTGAGATATGAGAATCAATTCAATTTTCATAATATAAGTTTTTGGATTCAATCTAAAATTTAATTTTAAATTCGATATTATTACCATGTAGCAAACCAACGAAGTTTTATGGGTTACACAAACTACACAAACAAAGCGTTCCCATACGTCCAATAGTGAGCCTAAATAATTCAGCAACTTATAAATTATTTAATTATGATTTTAGAGATTAAATATTTTTATTGAAATGCACGACTCAACGCCAATATTGAACGAAAACGTACCTATTCTAGGTTGATCTATAAGTTTATGGAAGCGCATCGAAACTCTAGTATAAGTATATAGAAATTGTTTCTTTTTCAACCTAATCGCCTTTTAAGTTAATACACCTTGAAGAGTGTTTTGCAAGTTAGTTAATTCCCTTGGAAAAATAGGCTTGATCCTGGAACTCGAAGAAGGCCTATTTAGCACACATCACGTCATCGATTTTTATACCACGTGCTTTTTCAGGTGAGTAAAAAAGTGAAAATCACTTGCAGTTAACTTTGGAGAATATTGCGGGTACTGCATCATCTTAAACGCAGCAATTTGGATGGCAGTGTCTGCAACATCAGATCAATGAAAGCCCCTGGCATTATCATGATAAGCACTCCAGCATGAAATTTTCCCCGACGTTTGTTGTTTAGTACTTCGTGTAGTTTTTTGATTAATGATGCGCAATAATCTCCGGTTATTGTCTCTTCTTTACTTAAACAGTCGATCATTATTATACGTTCCGCATCGCAGAAGACAGAGTCCATTATTTTTCCAGCGGATGCAAACATTTTGAATCTCTTGGCTGACGGGATAAAAGGTCTTTTTCACACCTTGCTTTGAATTTCGTCTCCGGATCAAAATGGTGTACCTACGTTTCATCTACGGTAACGAAACGAGCGCAAAAAGAATCTAGATCTTCTTCAATTATTGCTATATTTAGCTTTGAAATGTCAACATTTGCTTTCTTTTAGGAGTCTGTTAACATTTGACGAAGCGCAACGCGCTGGGCGCTGCCAACTTTATGAATTTTAGAAATGAGTTAAAATAAACTAAACTATCCCAAATGAAAGCTTTAACAGTTCTTCTAAACAAACAAACAAAAAAAATTGTTACTTTTAGGATCAGACGGACTGTAATTGCTGTCAAATCCAAAATTCGGTGAAACTTATAAGAAAACCAAAAACTAATAGCTTAAAGTAAACATTCCTGCTTAGTCTTTTCCGCGAATTATTAAACAAGACCTAAAGCTAGATGTTCATTGCCAACGCACAGGTCAATCCCTTAATTAGTCCTAGCAGCTTAAAATCAGATGGGGTAAACCGTTTGTTGGCCCGATACACCGGTAGAAAATACTGAAATAACCTTTACAGATAAAAAAAATTGGATTATTTATTTGTAAAGAGAAAGAGACACTTACAAAAAAGAGAAAAGAGAAAGAGGTAAGGTGAAGAGCACTAAGCACCACAACCAGTACAATGACAAAGTGTAACCACCTAACTCTAAAGAACCTTCGCACTTGTTTTAAAAGTTCAATGCAATCATCGTCCTGAATCAACGATGAATAGGACGTGTCCTGTCAAGGTGTTACGAAGCATCATTTTTGTGAAAAAGCAGACTTCTCTCAAAGATTATCTAGCGACTGTTTTCCTGATTATCCTGTATCTTCAGCTCTTATGAAGTCCAATATATTGTTCACGACCCAGGTTTGAGTTGTTCGTACCTTGTGACCAGGAGCAAAGTATTATTAAATAGTCTGCACATTTAAAAAATATCTCTAAGAGGCCTACGCGATAAAATACGAAAAAATAAATTCATTTAAAACTTATTTTCATTTAAATATTAATACCATCATTTTATTATTAATACCATGCCGTGTAGTGGCGGTCAAGAATATCCACTACCCCATATCCTCCCGTGGGTGTCGTAAAAGGCGACAAAGGGAAACAGGCAGGAGATGGGCAGCAGCATCTTCCTGGTAACGGCATAAATACAAAAAAAACTGCGGTTGCCAACCCGCTCGCCAAGCGTGGCAACTATGGCAATATACCCCCCCATGAGCAATGACAATAATAAACGGCCCCCAGTCCCCGGCGGCCCCGCTATTCCTGGCTACGGTGGCGACCATGGTAACGGCGGGGCAGGGGGTGCTAAGAATCTCCGGTGGAGGTTCAGTTGCCACCTTAGACGACTCGACCTGGCAACGTACAACGCACGCACCCTGAGGACTGACGAGAAGATCGTGGAGCTGGAAGAAGAGATAGACAAGTTGCGCTGGCATATTATAAGATTATCCGAAGTCCGAAGAGAGGGGGAGGACACGGTATTCCTCGAATCCGGCAACTTGTTCTATCACCGGGAGGGCGACCATCTGTCCCAAGGAGGTGTCGGATTTATCGTCCACAAGTCTCTCGTTAACAACGTTGTAAAGATCGGGAGTGTGTCGACGAGGGTTGCGTACCTTATACTCAGAATCACCAAACGGTATTCGCTGAAGGTCATACAGGTTTACGCACCAACCTCGGCACACCCCGATGAGGAGGTGGAGGAAATGTATGAGGATATCTCTAGAGCCATGCATTCCTCCAAAACCCAATATACGGTGTTAATGGGAGACTTCAATGCAAAACTAGGCACAAGAGAGAACGGTGAGCTGAAAGTAGGGAAATTTGGAATAGGGCAACGGAATCCAAGGGGCCAGCAGCTGGCCGACTTCATGGAGAAAGAGGGACTCTTTATGATGAACTCTTTCTTCAAGAAGCGGCCCCACAGTAAGTGGACCTGGTCGAGCCCCGACGGTTCGACAAAAAATGAGATTGACTTCATTATGACGACCAGACGACAACTGTTCAGTGATGTCTCAGTGATCGCGAGGGTGAAAACCGGCAGCGATCACCGAATGGTTAGAGGCACACTGAACCTAAATGTTAAGTTGGAGAGGTCTCGTCTGATGAAGTCAACGCTCCGTCCCGCTCGTGCTCTAATCCAAAGTCCCGAAACCTTTCAGCTCGAGTTACAAAACCGTTTTCAGTGCCTAGAAGACTGCAATGAAGTGGACGATATGAATGACAAGCTCGTGGAAACTGTCCATGCGGTCGGAGCTAAGTTCTGCAAGACCCACCGCAGAAGAACACAAAAACTCTCCGATCACACTCTTAATCTCATGGCTGTTAGACGGGAGATGAGGCTACATTCTTCAACAGATTTGACAGCATACAGGCAACTGAACAGACAGATCTCCAAATTCATGCGGCGAGACTTACGCAACTTCAATACAGCTCGTATTGAAGAAGCGATCGAGCGGAACCAAGGCTCCAAAGTCTTTGCCAGAGATCTGTCTGCCAGAAAGAGCCAACTGTCAAAGCTGAAGACCGAATGTGGCAGCATCGTTTCCGGGGCACCTGAGATTTTGAGTGAGATTGAGAGGTTCTATGGGCAGCTGTACACGTCATCGTTGGAGCCACACGCAAGTGTGAGTAACGATCCAAGAGCGAGTCTTATTCGACACTATTCCGAAGATATCCCGGACGTCAGTCTGAGCGAGATTAGAATGGCTCTCCAGCACCTTAAAAACGGCAAGGCCCCAGGCGAGGATGGAATTACAGCGGAGCTTCTGAAAGCGGGTGGAAGACCGGTACTTGAAGTCCTTCAGAAGCTCTTTAATTCCGTCCTCCATGGTGGCATTACACCGGAGGCGTGGAGCAGAAGTGCGGTGGTCTTGTTCTTCAAGAAAGGTGACAACGCTCTCTTGAAGAACTAAAGACCGATTTCCCTTCTGAGCCGCGTCTACGTGCTGTTTTCGAGAGTCATTACGAATCGTCTCGCGCGCAGACTTGACGACTTCCAGCCTCCCGAACAAGCCGGTTTCCGAAAGGGCTTTAGCCGACCATAGACCACATACATACCCTACGGCAAATTGTACAGAAGTCCGAAGAGTACAATTTGCCACTATGTCTGGCGTATGTGGACTATGAGAAAGCCTTTGATTCCGTCGAAATTTGGGCGGTGCTGCAGTCCCTTCAGCGGTGCCAAGTTGACTGTCGGTATATCGAAGTGCTGAAGTGTTTGTACAGTAGAGCTACGATGGCTATCCGAGTACAGAATCAGAGTACGAAACCTATCCAATTGCAGAGAGGTGTAAGACAGGGTGACGTTATATCCCCGAAACTCTTCACCGCTGCATTGGAAGACGTTTTCAAGCTTCTGGACTGGAAAGGATACGGAATTAACATCAATGGCGAGTACATCACTCACCTTCGATTTGCCGACGATATAGTCCTCATGGCAGAATCGCTGGAGGAGCTAAGCACTATGCTCAATGACCTCAATAGTGTCTCCCAACGGATAGGTCTTAAGATGAACATGGACAAAACAAAGATTATGTTTAATGTCCATGTCACACCTATGCCGGTAGTTGTTGGGAGCACTAAGCTCGAAGTTGTTGTTGTTGTCCAACTTCGACCGAGAGGTCAATCGACGGATTCAACTCGGCTGGGCAGCGTTCAGGAAGCTACGACACATCTTCTCGTCAGAAATACCTCAAAACCTTAAAATAAAATTGTACAACCAGTGCGTGTTGCCAGTGATGACTTACGGAACTGAGACGTGGTCCTTCACTGTTGGCCGTATGAGGAAGCTCAAGGTCGCTCAGCGAGCTATGGAGAGGGCTATGCTCGGAGTTTCTCTGCGTGATAAACTTAGGAATAAGGATATCCGCAGTAGAACCAGAGTAACCGACATAGCCCAACGGATTAGTAAGCTGAAGTGGCAGTGGGCCGGCCATATAGCTCGAAAAACCGACAACCGATGGGGAAGAAAGGTTCTCGAGTGGCAGCCTCGTACCGGTAGGCGAAGTGTAGGGCGTCCCCCCACAAGATGGAGTGACGACCTGGTAAGACATGCAGGAAGTCGATGGATGCAGGTGGCTCAGGACCGTGCTTTGTGGCATTCCTTGGGGGAGGCCTATGTTCAGCAGTGGACTTGTGAAGGGCTGTAATGATGATGAATGATGATTAATACCATCAAATTTTTAGATAATTTACTCAATCCATTGTAGACTGATTGTAGATCAAAACTTAATCAGATTCTAATTTCATAATTACGCATCATATGGAACTAGACGTAAGAAATCAAACAAATCGGGAGATATTTACAACTTTTGAGTTTTTTTTTTTATATTGTCACAATTATATCTGTACACAAGTTCTACTTATAAGGGGAAAAAAAAATGATTGAATGATGTTATATTTATTTTCTGAATGTTAAAAAATGCAAATGCTGAATAATTCATGCAAAAATGCAATTGGCATGCAAATATTCAACATCCTGAGCAACTTCCAATTAGGAAAATGTAAATGAAATGAAAAATATTTGTACGATAATTATAATACGAAAATTTAAAAACATAATTTAATTAAAACGCAACAATAAATTAAAATATAATATAAAATTTCACAAGGTTATCGGCTCCTTTTCAATTTAGGAGCGCTTTATTTCTACGAAGTAGTTGTAGTAGAAGAAGTAGAAGTGATTAAGTGATTTAATTTAATTTAAAAGGGAACTCGCAAAAGAGTAGCTCAGCACGTTAATGAGGGATTCCACGAATTTTTCTGCCACCAGGGCGGCACTACTTAAAAATGAGGTGTAATATTTGACAGATTTCATAGCGGGGAATTTAACTTGTTTAAAAAATGTTAAGGTTAGTCTTTCTGTACTATTTGTATATCTGTTATATTTTATATTAATTAGATGTAAAATAAACAAACCAAACCACAGATATTCATAAAAGTAGAAAAATTAAAAAAAAAGACAAACCACTGAGGCATTGTTTTGTGTATTAATATTATACCATAGAAACTGATAAACTTTTATTTCAAATTAAATTCTCAATTAAATGACATTGTGTTATTAAAAACTTCACCTTAGTGTCAACTAGCGACATCTGGTGAGCGGAAGATTATTAACCCTCATTGAGCCGAATGATATTATAAGTAGGTAAATTTAATTATCACCGAAAGGAATATTTATGCCACTAGTGCCAAAGTCTAATCTAACCACTAAATCTGTTAAGGAATGAATGATACTTAACCTCGATAATTACAAAGATCATTAACCACAACGCCGTTTCCTAATCCTTAGTCTGAGATTATTAAGCAACTTAATCGCTTACATTTTTTGTAAGTGCCATTACATTTCTGCATCTTCGCTAAAATAAAAATACGTAGATAACACTTTAAATTGAAAACTTCTGTATATACATAATTTTCAAGTTTTTATTGGTATATTACGTCTTAACTACACACCAAGCCAAGTAGTTTTAAATTAGGTATTATATTGAATCGTGATTCCTTTATTGTATCTTTTGATTTTTTTCTCATATTAACACTTTACGTGGTACGTTATTTTGTTTGGGTAGTAAGGTTATATTTTTGGCTTACTGTGTATCCGTGTCTGACGACTGTGTATTTTTTGCATCAGAAGTTTGTATCAACGAGGATAAAAATGCTTACTTAGACGCGCTCATTCAACCATTTATATAATACAGTCTCAACTCTTAATATAATCGATTCCAAAATAGTCCTAATGAGATAAGATGAGCAGGAGGTTCGAATGCGAAACCAAAACATTGAAGCAGACAGATATTTTTTATAGAATAAAAGTCACAAATGAATACACAGTCTATCTAATCTGATATTAAGTGGATTCGGAGGCCTATAAACTACTACACCTATAAGTTTTTTTTATTTTATAGGATATGGGTGACAAACAAGCACACAGTCCACCTGATGGTAAGTGGTTGCTGCAGCCCATAGACATCTACATCTATCCTCTATTACAAATCAAAATGTAGATGCGTTGTCACCCGTGAGGACTAAGATGGAATGCCTCATTTCCAGTAAAAAGGGCCTCCGGCCTTCTGCACTCACCAATCGAAACGCAGAGGTAAACCTCTACTTCACGCTGGTATTCTGTGAGGTCGTGGTACCACCCCGGTTCGAGCCGGCCCATCCGTGCGACAGCAAAAGCTGCCGCGTGGCTCTACCACTGTTAGAAGAGACTCCATCGACCAGAACCACAAGATGTGTCGAATCAGGCGCAGCACACCCGCAGATCCATCACAAGACGCAATACCGCAAGTAGCAGTAAGCATCAATGCAACTATCATACGGATGGCACCCCCTCACAACACACCCACATGATTCCTATTGACTTTGGTAACAAAACTGATGATGTTGTTAACTAAAAACCCACGTATCATAGCGCTATTGCACTAAGATATGGAGTTGAGTATGCTTGCTGCACTTAAAAGTACGACCAAACACACTCACCCCAATCTGAAAGATAGCCGACGTATCATAACACTATGCGTTAAGACGCCGCTCACAAACGGTAGGGGTGTGCGATGCCCACGGGTAAGTCGTATTGCTACAATAAACCCGCTTACCACCGGCACTAAGATGATATGTCTAGGACACATTGGTTAGCAAGTCCAAGTTTACCTCGATCTCGGACGCTGTGAAGCAATCTATACGCCACTATAATAATCCTTTTCAAGTCCCATTTCTTTCAATATAATGCTTTTTGATATTTGATACCTACCACATATTTGCTTTATTTCATAGACCATACTATTATGTCTTGCACATATGGGAATTCAAGTCATAACTCTGCTATCATAGTGTTTATGCATCACAGAGACCTTCTATATTAATGCTTAGGTTTCATATACCTTACTATCATAAGTCCCTAATATAGGACTAGTCATTCTGCAACAATACTACTAGCAGTCGGTCACCAGACTACCCCATATACTCGTATATGTTATATATTCGAATCGTCGACGACCGAGTTCTTTCTGATCGGCCCGATACTCATGCGTAGATGTTGCATCTCTTTGCGTATTTTATCGCATCTATCACGGGGAGTGCTCTGAGGAATTTTTCGGATTAATTGCAGCCTTTCAATTTCACCATCGCACATCGTGACAAAACTCGCGATAGCATCCATACCATCTGGATGATTGGCGGTCCACCACTGTGCAATTTAGATGAAGTTTTCTCCCTCGCACAACTTCCTTGTGGAATCGATTACCACCAGTGATTTTTCTGGACCGATACGACTTAGGAACCTTCAAGAAAAGAGCTTACACCTTTCTAAAAGGCCGGCAACGCATCTGCAATTCCCCTGGTGTTGCGGTTGTTCATGGGCGGCGGTAGTCACTTACCATCAGGTGAGCCGCATGCTCGTTTGCCCCCTCTTCTATAAAAAAATTATATATATACAACTTTGGGTATGTGTCTCCGGCAACATTACATGAATACATCATATTAAATTTTCCGAGTAATACATGAACACCTTCATCAACTTGGAAAATTTTGATCCGTTTTTTTAATTATATTACAAATGTTATTTATCTTTATTATTGCAAAACAATCGACTTGTACTGATATTATTAAATACATTTTGAATATTTTAAACAGAATTTTAATAAATTTAGAGATTTTTAAAGACAATTTTATGCGTTTACTATACTATAATATTCAATATTCCAAATGAATATATTTGAACTTTATAGTTATTATTGCATATTAATTGTTTAAAATATAATTTCTGTGACATTTTTAAATGTCTTTATAATGAATTTAATTATTATTTATTAATAATAATTATGAAGTCTCACAATATCCAGAAGACCCATGAATGACCCCAGAGAATGACCCATGAAGTAATTACTAACTCCTTGGATTCGGTCGAGCATTTAAATTCCACTAAACAGTAGTGCTACCAGGTCAGGACATGAATGATAAATAACATCACGGTGTCGTCAGTCGTCGAAAAAATTCACGGTGACTTTTATTAAAGTAAAAACGTTCCAAAATAATGTTGTACTTTCGCGCCGCTACCATACTATGTAATTTCTCCGTTACTCCTGTCACTGATATAACCAAATAACAGAAACCACGCGTATGTACTAGAACATTACATCAACTGATCGGCTAGGTTAGTTGAAGTTCGTATGTGTATATTTAAAATACGAATGTACTTTAACACGGAAGAATGGTACCAGGGGCGTAGCTACCGCCGTATCAGCCGTATCAATGATACGGGGCCCCCGGGCTACAGGGGCCCCCAACGTGTGTAAGCAAAAACTCCAAGGACTTCTAATGGGACAGGAAAGGCTATCACTATTCTCTAAAGAAGTAAAGAATTTAGTAAAACTGAAATCGTCTTCAGCTATGTTCGCCGAACAAAAGGCACGAAAATTAAATTGTTTGGCTAGCTTAGTTCCTAGGAGTATTTATTGTAAGTAATAACTCATAAGCCCGTGTAGTGGCGGGTAAGAATACTCACAACCCCATATCTTCCCGTGGGTGTCGTAAAAGGCGACAGACGGAAACTGAGGCAGAGGATGGGCAGCAGCATCTTTCTGATAACAGCAAAACAACAATAAAAAAACTGCGCTTGCCAACCCGCTCGCCAAGCGTGGCAACTATGGCAATATACCCCCATGAAAGTAACGAAGAGATGGCCCCCAGTCCCCGGCAGCCCCGCTATTCCTGGCTAAGGTGGCGACCATGGTAACAGCGAGGCAGGGGGTGCTAAGAGTCTCCGGTGGAGGTTCTGTTGCCACCTACGACGACTCGACATGGCAACTTATAACGCACGCACCCTGAGGACTGACGAGAAGGTCCTGGAGCTAGAAGAAGAGATAGACAAGTTGCACTGGAATGTCATAGGATTATCCGAAGTCTGAAGAGAGGGGGAGGTCACGGTAATCCTCGAATCCGGCAATTTGTTCTATCACCAGGAGGGCGACCATCTGTCCCAAGGAGGTGTCGGATTTATCGTCCACAAGTCTCTCGTTAACAACGTTGTAAAGATTGGGAGTGTGTCGACGAGGGTTGCGGACCTTATACTCAGAATCACCGAACGGTAATCGCTGAAGGTTATACAGGTTTACGCATCAACCTCGGTACACGCCGATGAGGAGGTGGAAGAAATGTATGAGGATATCTCTAGAACAATGCATTCCTCCAAAACCCACTATACGGTGTTAATGGGAGACTTCAACGCAAAACTAGGCACAAGAGAGAACGGTGAGCTGAAAGTAGGGAAATTCGGAATAGGGCAACGGAACCCAAAGGGCCAGCAGCTGGCGAACTTCATGGAGAAAGAAGGACTCTTTATGATGAACTCTTTCTTCCAGAAGCGGCCCCACAGGAAGTGGACCTGGTCGAGCCACGACGGTTCGACAAAAAATGAGATTAACTTTATTATGACGACCAGACGACAACTATTCAGTGATGTCTCAGTGATCGCGAGGGTGAAAACCGGCAGCGATCACCGAATGGTGAGAGGCACACTGAACCTAAACGTTAAGTTGGAGAAGTCACGTCTAATGAAGTCAACGCTCCGTCCTTCTCGTGCTCTAATCCAAAGTCCAGAAACCTTTCAGCTCGAGCTACGAAACCGTTTTCAGTGCCTAGAAGATTGCAATACAATGGACGATATGAATGACAAGCTCGTGGAAACTGTCCATGCGGTCTGAGCTAAGTTTTGCAAGACCCGCCGCAGAAGAAACAAAAAGTCTCCGATCACACTCTAATCTCAATGGCTTTTAGACGGGGTATATAGCTGCAGTCTTCAGTAGATTTGACAGCGTACAGGCAACTGAACATACAGATCTCCAAATGCATGCGGCGGGACTTGTGCAACTTTAATTCTGCTCGTATTAAAGAAAAGATCGAGCAGAACCAGGGCTCCCAAGTCTTTGCAAGAGATCTGTCTGCCAGAAAGAGCCAACTGTCGAAGCTGAAGACCGAGTATGGCAGCGTCGTTTCCGGGACACCTGAGGTTTTGAGTGAGATTGAGAGGTTCTATTGGCAGCTGTACACATCATCGTTGGAGCCACACGTAAGTGTGAGTAACGATCCAAGAGCGAGTCTTATCCGACACTATTCCGATGATATCTCGGACGTCAGTCTGAGCGAGATTAGAATGGCTCTCCAGCATCTTAAAAACGGCAAGATCCCAGGCTGGATGGAATTACAGTGGAGCTTCTGAAAGCGGGTGGAAAACCGATACTTGATGTCCTTCAGAAGCTCTTTAATTCCGTCCTCCATGGTGGCACTACTCCGGAAAGGTGACAACGCTCTCTTGAAGAACTACAGACCGAGTTCCCTTTTGAGCCGCGTCTACATGCTGTTTTCGAGAGTCATTACTCCCGAACAAGCCGGTTTCCAAAAAGGCTTTAGCACCATATACCACATACATACCCTTCGGCAAATTGTACAGAAGTCCGAGGAGTACAATTTACCACTATTTCTGGCGTATGTGGACTATGAGAAAGCCCAAAGACTTTCAATCAAAATTACGTCGAAATTCGGGCGGTGCTGCAGTCCCTTCAGCGATGCCAAGTTGACTGTCGGTATATCGAAGTGCTGAAGTGCTTGTACAGTAGGGCTACGATGGCTATCCGAGTACAGAACCAGAGTACGAAACCTATCCAATTGCAGAGAGGTGCAAGACAGGGTGACGTTATATCCCCGATACTCTTCACCGCTGCATTGGAAGACGTTTTCAAGCTTCTGGACTGGTAAGGATACGGTGTTAACATCAATGGCGAGTACATCACTCACCTTCGATTTGCCGACGATATAGTCCTTATGGCAGAATCGCTGGAGGACCTAAGCACTATGCTTAATGACCTCAATAGTTTTTCCCAACGGATAGGTCTTAAGATGAACATGGACAAAACAAAGATCATGTTTAATGTCCATGTCACACCTATGTCGGTAGTTGTTGGTAGCTCTAAGCTCGAAGTTGTTGACGTTTATGTTTACCTGGGACAAATAGTCCGACTAAGTAAGTCCAACTTCGACCGAGAGGTCAATCGAGGGATTCGACTCGACTGGGTAGCGTTCGGGAAATAACGGCACATCTTCTAGTCAGGTATACCTCAAAACTTGAAAACGAAATTGTGCAACCAGTGCGTGTTGCCAGTGATGACATACGGAACTGAGACGTGGTCCTTCACTGCTGGCCGGATGAGGAAGCTCAAGGTTGCTCAGCGAGCTATGGAGAGGGCTATGCTCGGAGTTTCTCTGCGTGATAAACTTAGAAATGAGGATATGCGCAGTAGAACCAGAGTCACCGACATGGCCCAACGAATTAGTAAGCTGAAGTGGCCATGGGCCGGACATATAGCTCGAAGAACCGGCAACCGATAGGGAAAAAGGTTCTCGAGTGGCGGCCTCGTACCGGCGGATGAAGTGTAGGGCGTCCCCCCACTATTTGGAGTGACGACCTGGTAAGACATGCAGGAAGTCGATGGATGCAGGTGGTTCAGGACCGTGCTTTGTGGCATTCCTTGGGTGAGGCCTATGCTCTTTAATGGACTTATGAAGGGCTGTTATGATGATGATGATGATGATGAACTAGTGGAATTAGTACTTTTGCCGTTGTCGTGATAATTGACGATAATTTATGTGTACATAGAGAACTGAAGACCATTTTTATGTATATGTTTTTTATTCCTTTATTCGTTTTTTCATTCCTTGGACTTATGAAGGGCTGTAACGATGATGATGAATAACTTAAAATCAATATATAATAATTTGAATTCAATGCAAGCGTTTTTGTTCCTTTTATGAAATCTTTACTCTTCATTGGGGCCCCCCAACAAATTTTGATACAGGGCCCCTCGAAGGCACGCTACGCCACTGAATGGTACCTAGTTGTAATTAAAACATAGCCACGTAGCTTAAGTAAGGAAGGTACCTAATAAATAAAAACTGGACAAGTGCGTGTCGCGCCACGCACAATGTAGAGGTAGGGGCAGTATCACATATTCCGTAATTGCCCGTCACAATACATGGCTACCTTGATAATGAGCATAATAAGTGAGTTCGCGGTCAACTGAAAAGGGGCCCAAATAGGAAGATGTAAATGAAGGACTTATTTTCAAATCAGCCTTATAGGGAGTAGTATTCAAAATATATTTAAAAAAGCTATTCGATTTTGATAGTAAGTAATAGGCTATCTATCACTAGACTAATGATAAATATCACTTTAAATATATCGCAAACAGACCCCTGAATCGAAAAGATGTCGTTCCACACCCCCAGTGTTTTTCAAAGACCTATCCAACGATACCCCACATGATGAGGGAACCATCCACCATTTACGTGTATTGGAATTACCCAAAATAAAAATGTTTTTTAAGATTTTATTTCACAGTTTTTAGGTGTGATTAATATTTACAACTCTGCCAAATTACAGATATGTAACACCTAGGGTCTCTGAGCAAAACCGCGGACGGACAAACGGATGAAAAGACAGACGTGGCGAAACTACAAGGGGTTCCTTGATGTGTAACTACGGACCCTAAAAACGACTACCGAAATAAAACCGAATAAATCAAAATGCATGTTATTACAGTTATGTTATTTCGTGTCGTTTTAACGATTCAAAACTTCAATCTTCAAGTACCCGAGGTTATATTTTCTTTTGATAGTAGTTATTCTGTGTTCTGTTGGTATTATGACAAAGTCACTAACGCAAGATTTAATTTCATTGGGAATTTAGTAACCGACCGAAATAGTCTACTAATATATTTCTATTACTCTTATTACTCAATTAACTAATCTATTAACTGTGTTAATCTATAATCTATAGATCTATAAATAAAACAATTATTCAGTGACAGCACTTAACTGTGCGTATCACTACAAAAATACTAGGATTCGAACCCAGGACCCTTATTAGGTCGCAATAACCATTGTAACAATGCTCCGCATTAGTATTATTTCTGAACTACTAAACCATACCTCGAACTTAAACGTCACAGCGACATCTAGTTAACACAATTGAAAATGTAATTTAATATTTGCCCGTTTTTAAATTGAAAAACATAAAGATCTTTATTTACTGCGAAATATAAAATGCAATACTAGAATATATTATTTAACTTAATTTATGATAAGTAGTACAATATACAATAAAATTATGTAAAATTTATTGTACGATTGAAAACATTTTTTTTATTAAAAGCTATAATGTGTTGAATTTCTAAAAATTTTATCGTAATGAAATTAGTTTTACAGAAACACGATATTTCACGACGACTACAGCGCCATCTAGCAAACGTAAAAAGAAGTTGACATGATGAACTAAATAATTATAAAATTCGGTAGGTAGCGAAGGCGAAGTGGTGGAGATAACCAAATTGACCGCGTTTCACCAATAAACTTTTTGATTTATTTCATATTCTGCTCATATACAAATTACACAAACAATCGAGTATATATTCAGACATCAAAATTTGCTGGAAAGGACTTGTGCAAATAATACGGCTGTTTTAATATTTTAATTCGTGTATAATTTACAAATCTTTCATCATCCCTTTATTTAATGGAAGTATATAAAGTATATATTATTTCACTTCTATTGTTATCTGTTCGAAAACATAATATGTAACACATGGACGTATAAACGTCCATGATTTATACGTCCATGATGTAACATTGTTATTAGGTACATTCTTAGATTATTATTCTAAGGGTACATTACATTACAAAAAAAATTTAGTTCGCGATTCGCTGGCGTGCTCCGTGATTATTCCTACGTTGATCTGCTTTTAATCAATACTTTTTCGAGAAAATTACCTAGTACCTACTGAGAATAGCTGTTATCTGTTATTCACTTTAGCTAAGTACCTCCTTTACCCTTAGATTTTACTAAACCCAACACTGACAATACGAATCGTGCCGCGAATGAGTAAGCGAACGACTCGATTAAAATAGTTCAAATAAGTATTGATATTATGTATTTTGCAGCAATATCTAAATTGAGAGGTGTAGATATTGAGGAAAAAATTAATAAACAACAATAATAATTTTTGAATGGAAAGTGAAACAACACATATTTGCGTGTGAAAATTAAATCATGTGCATTTTTTATTACCAATCTCGCGTTAACTGGTCATAACCAGTAATAACAATTTTTTTTTGCGTTATATGTATTATAAATACGGTTGCCAACCGTCCTGATTTCCCAGGACATGTTCTAGTTTTTGTAGTGACCTGGGTTATTCTAAGCAGCGTTCTGGGTTTTCCAACTTCAAATACCAATTTTTTAAATTTAGGGTTGGCAACCCCAATTATAAGTTTTATAAAGATATAATGACTATGGTAGCAAGTTGTCCTGTTTCAAAATCTTTCGGAAGGAGGCCAATCGCCTTGTGAGATGAATACGGCGACGAGCGAATCCTCACCCATTATCACTTGATTAAGATGCCAATACCACATAAAAAATAATAGTACGTATTGATACGCAGTAGGTATAAAAAATATAAAAATAAAAACATACTCGTATATCGACATAAATTCATGGCAGTTTGAATATAACTCATGGCATTTTAATTCATGTATAGTCAGTCATTCACAAGTTAATACATATACTTTAAGTGGTAAGTGCTGAAATGAGCTTCAATAGCTGGGCCAACACTTCAAAAATAAACTGGGATTTTAACCCAGGACCCTCGGTAGGTCACAACATATCTTGAGACAGCGACATCTAGTGACATATATGAAAATTACAATTATTCGTTTTAAGATGTTTATTAGATAATTTATTTTCATTTTATGATAAACTTTGTAGAAAATACCTCATATTTAAAAAAATATTAAAAGATTCTAAAAATTTACATAAAAAGTAGGATATTTTTATCATCATCATAATTAAAAAAATGAGTATTGCATTTATTGATTACTGATTTTTAATTTCGAAATTAAACTACGACTCATAAAATCTAAATGATTTAAATAAAACTAATTTTACGGATTTTATCGCCTATATTAACTAATTTTATATTCTCGACGTTTCGGGTGCTTTCCAGCACCCGTGGTCATGGGGGACTGAAGTATTTGACGTCCTGATGTCATAGTTAGCCGACCTTCAAGTAGCAGTATTACTCAAACACTGCCTCACATCTGGCTATTTATTGTGGAAAGAAGAGTTCTACATGCAAGTAAACGGAGTGGCAATGGGCTCACCTGTATCTCCCGTAGTCACCTACATATTCATGGAGGACTTTGAGGAGAAAGCCCTTCTTACTGCTCCTGTAAATCCAAGATTCTACAAGCGGTACGTAGACGATACTTTCACAATTTTACCATCTGATAAAGTAACTGCATTTTTAAACCACCTTAATTCCATAAACCCTAAAATACAATTCACAATGGAGTTAGAGACCAACAATATTTTAGTTTTCCTAGATGTTTTAGTCATCCGAAATCCTGATAACACTATTGGTCATACTGTGTGCAGAAAAAATACCCATACCAACCGATATTTAAATGGTGAATCGCACCATCATCATTCACAGTTAGCTACCGTGGGAAAATCTTTGTTTCAGAGAGCACGAGGGATTTGTGACAGAAAACATCTGAGTGAAGCCAGCCACAGTCGAGCGTGTGCCTGCTGTACTACCCTATGTCAGAGGAGTCACAGACAAGGTTGGCTATATCTTGAAGCGAGCTTCCATTAAAACATACTTCAAGGCGCTGAAGAAGATTGGTAAATTTTTACCATCCGTTAAGTCTCATATCCCTCTACAAGATGCAGGAGTGTACAAGCTGCATTGTGAATGTGGTCTCTCGTACATAGGACAAACAAAAAGATCTATAAAAACCCGCGTTAAATAACATATAGCTGACGTGAAGCACCGACGTATCGGAAAGTCTGCAGTTTGTGAACATGTTCAAGATCGTCCCCGCCATTACATTAGATTTGATAGACCACAAATCTTCGCAAAAGAACACCGATTTCTCCCAAGGATGATTCGCGAGGCTATTGAAATTAAGAAACTTCCTAATTTCAATAGAGAAGATGGATGGGTGCTGCCATCTGCTTGGGATCCCATAGTTAATAAAATCAAATCCAAACCCAAATATACCACTGCTAGACTTCAAGATACTGTAAGCTCATTCTGCGTAAATCTAACCAAAAATGAATATTAAAAAACTGAAGCTAGCCGGGCTAACTATGACATCAGGACGTCAAACACCTCAGTCCCCCGTGACCACGGGTGCTGTAAAGCACCCGTGGTCACGGGAACACCGATAAGTATGTATATATATATACAGAATGCCACAGTCAGTGTTGCCAACTCGAATTCTTTCAAATCCGTAGATTGGTATAAAAAATTCCATGTAATTCCGCAGATGCTATTTCAAAATATCCGTAGATCTGCACACTTCTAAACAGGATCGAAACTTTTTGTTTTTGTCATAAAATAGATCAATTTTCCTGAGAAATTCTTTGTCATTTAAAATTCTTGTTGTAAGTTAAATTGTTAGATAACTTAAAATCAAGCTGCAAATATTATAAGAAAAAATTACCATAAAAATGTATTAAAAATTGATTGTTTTCATTAAACTTTTTTTAGTATAAACCAAACAAAAACACTTAAATTAAATATTTATAGGATAGCTATACTAAAAAAATTACGATACAAAATTGATGATGGAAAATTTTGAAGCAATAATCGGACGCATGAAAAACAATGGACCATATTTACTAAAATTGACACATTTTTTCTGTTTTCTGTTACTTTATTTGATAAATTACGGTGTTTCAGACTTCGGTAATTTATGTATAGTGAAAAACTATACAACTAGCAACTTCTGAGAAATTCGAAAAAAAATATCGAGGAAAAGCGGGTACTTATTCGGCAGATTTTTTTTTAATAATTGTAAAAACTTTTTGGACAGCCTGGATTAGAAAAACTTGAGACATAAGTAAGGTACAATTCAATGATCTATGAAAATTTTATAAACTTTTATATTAACTGCTTATTTTCCTCGTAGTGTTCGAAATTCGAAATAAACGTAATTTAATGCAAAATATCTACGCCATTAAAATTTGAAATCGATTAACCTCACCAAAAATTAGATATTTATTTGCACAAATGTTTTTTTTAATACCGACAGCATATGAGAATGATATTGGTATCGGCTAAGTTCACCCACATGATAAAAATGTTTTTCTTGTTAAGTTTATAAAAAGTCCGTAGATTTCAACCTCAAATTCAGTAGTTCCGTATATTATGATGACAAAATTTCATAATCTACGGAATAATCCGTAGAGTTGGCAACGCTGGCCATAGTACGCCACTACGATTTTCCAAGCACAAGAGTAGGTGGGGTGATGGACATCGAGTACGTAGTACTTACCTTGTACGTAGGTACTTGGTACTTGTGAACTTGTGATGGGCTACGTCGCGATGGTGAGTTGCTGACGCTCGCTACCCCCACAAAGAAGATTCATTCATAAAATATTTAAAACGTTACTATTGCAACGCATTTATGTTTTTAATGTTTGATCATAATAAATTTTATGGCGAAATATTATGATAACATCATAGAAATACGATAATAATGACGTGTGTGGTAAAGGCCATCCATCTTTTGGCAATTAAACGTGTAGGCACACAGTTAAAAATAAATTAAAACTTTATTACCTTTCCTCTTAAGTTACTACCTGTCGTCATTCACTTTTTTTTCCTTTAATCGCTTATGTTCTTCTATTTATCTTTCTATATTATATTCTGTACACCCCTTCCGCTATCTTTGAAAAATAGTATCCTCTGCCCTAAGGTTGCCTGGAAGAGATCACTGTTTTAGCGATAAGGCCGCCTGTTGTACCAATGTCCCTTTAACTATATGAATTTTGTTATATGTTCCTTGGTGGACAATAAAGTATTTTTTATTTTTTACTTTTACTTTACAGTGCTAACAAATTGGCAGCTTAATGGGTAGGATCGTTCCAGGCTCACAAAGGAAATCTTCAGTAGTTTTGCTTTGTACAAGTTCAATTGATATGGTGAGTGTAGACTATAGAGAACCAGATACTCTTAATGGTAACAACGCTGGATAAGTATTAGTCCTCAGGGTTGACAACGCATCTGCATTTTGAATCTTAATCAAGGCTGATTTAGATACTCATCTATGTGCCATAGCGTCCTCTTAACATCGGGTGTTATTCTTATAAAATATATTCCTTATAAAAATACTTTTACAATAAACTCATAAAAGTTCCGAATCACTAATGCAAGGATTTAACTGTTCTTTGACGAGAGCAGTGCACCACAGAGCACTTCATAGGCCCTTCTCCGAGAAAGCCTGCAAAATAATGATATTTGTAATAAAAAAAATACTCGTCGACGTATTTTTAATAGCACATTGCGATTATACTTGTATTTGTAATTGCACACTCTCCATTTTTTTATAAAAAATCAAAAAGTAAATTATGGTTTTTACTAGTACTGCAATATCGATATCTCCTTAAAAAAAACTCTAAACTCCAATGGGCATATTTTAATAAATAAGAATTACACTTTAAAATTACAACAGTAACTTCAAGTGTTCAAGTTTATTTTATTCCAAAATCAAAAATTCACATTTTTATCTCTTAAAATTACGTTCAAAGATTTCAGATAAGAGACAAAAGAGATAAGATATATAGATGGCGTTACAGCTGCGTCCATGCGGTCATTCTGACTCAGGCGCGTTCATTGCGCCTATTATACATAAACAGAAACTAGATGGCACCACGGCTGAGCGCATTTAACCATACTGATTCAAGCGCGTTCAAAATAATGAACACAAGAGTAGTAAACTACAGTACTATAACTTAGAACATATAGCTAACTTGTAGCACCGATGTTCTGGAAAGTTTGCAGTATGTGAACATGTTCAAGATCGTCCCCGCCATTACATTAGATTTGGGAGACCACAAAACCTTGCAAAAGAACACCGATTCCTACCCAGGATGATTAGCTAGGCTATTGAAATTAAGAAACATCCTAATTTCAATAGAGAAGATGGACGGGTGCTGCCATGTGCTTGGGATTATATAATTAATAAAATTAAAAACAAAACCCAAGCATACCACTGCAAGACTTCAAGATACTGTAAGCTAATTCTGCGTAGATCGGACCAAAAATTAATATTCAAAAACTGAGGGTAGCCGGGCTAACTATGACATCGAGACGTCAAACACCTCCCCCCACCCGTGACCACGGGTGCTGTAAAGCACTAACTGTCGGGAACTAAAAAGTTAAATTAAACGCGATAAAATCCGTCAAAAATAGTTGCATTTAATACTGTAACTTAATTACAAATAACTTTGTTACACCAGTACCAAGTAAACTGTTTTTATAAAACTTCATAAGTTTTATTAAACAACAAAAGTACCTACTCGCGATTTCTCCCATCCTGAACTCTGACCAATTCTAGGCAATAACCCATCTTGGGTTCAAGTCTATCCACACATGGTATTCAAGCCTCCAAATCGCGAAAGTGTGCACGGGATCTAGTCATATGGTAAGGAAAGATAATTAGTTAGTGAGCAAATATATCATTCACACAATATTAATTTTAATACCTGCATAATAAGAAGTACTATAATAAAAAGACAAACGTTGTCGCGAGGATCAAAAGGTAGAAGATTGGGTGCCTCCAGGTATTATCGCGCGTGGCAACTTATTATCTATGAAATTATTGTTAAGAATGATACCTAACAGTGTAAGAGGAAATGAACTACAAAATCTTGACTACGCAAATAACATATAGTGTAGTACAGTTACAATTCGACCACACCGCAAGACGTCGCGGTCATAATCACATATAATTACCTAATTTGATGGACCCATCATTAACACCAAAATAGATTAATAAATAGGTTGGTTTGCAACAGCAATACTGCTTATCCTGACGTCACACAGTGCAGCCTCTCTGCAACACGACTCCTTCATTTGTACTAGTAGACCCCTACCACAACGGACTGAATCACGACAAAGACTCGTAGAATATCTGCTCCAAATTAGTTTTTTAGAAGCAGTAACAGAGTTTCGTTACTAAACTTTTCTATTGGGTCTTTGCTGACCGTAAAACAACTTTTTACATAAAACAATTTTTGTTTTTTTATTTTTACATCATTCAAGGTATCTATTAGATAACACAAAATTAGTGTCACGTATCACGACAAAAGATAATTTAAAATTAAAAATTTTGTACAAATGATTTCAATATAAATTATTAAGAATAACTCAAAAACTATTGGTCAGACCTTTATCAAATTTATACGGGACCACATGGGAAGCACCAGCTTTCAAATAAAAAAAGAATCATCGAAATTGCTTCACCCAGTAAGAAGTTATGAGGTAACACACATAAAAAAAAAACATACCGTATACCGAATTGAGTACCGGTTCCTTTTTGATGTCGGTAGAAAACAACAACTTTTTTAAGAAAAAAACCATAACCCATAACTTTTTTAAGTGTCCACGAACACAAAAACACATGGGGCAAAAATCATCTTTAATTCGTAGCCGGTTAAAATTAAACAATATACTATATTAGATACTTTTAGTAAAATATTTCAAAATTTAAAATGCCCAGCCATGTAAATCAAGTTTCGCATATAATTTTACTCGAAGCAGAAGTACTCTACAGTTCATAATTCTATGGAATGCAAAATAATATCTTACTTATCTCGGACGCCTTGAATATTTCCTTTAATATCTTGTTAATAGACCCTCATTAAAATGATTTAACTTCAGCTCAAGCGTTAGTCACCTAAACTTTTGATTTCAATTTACAAAGCCTTGACATAAAAAAAAAATCAAAAACCTATTAGTCTGTAATATATATCCGTATATATCCTTAGTTCATAAATACTAAAAGCTGACACTTTTTCGGGTCAAGTGTTGTGGTCGAAATGGACATTAGAAAGATTTGCAAATATTCTTTTCCTTCCCTTTGGACTCAACTGCCTGCGCCCATCAATTTGTTATGTAAACAAGAAGATTACCAGGTAAATGACCACGTACTGACGGCCACTAATCAGATGGTGTTCCCCACAGTTTACGCGATGCAATTAAATTGAACATCTTTAAAACTTGTTATATAAGTGTGTAAACTGTGAATTACGTAATCCCAACATTTGAAACTTTTGTTTTGTTAATGTTTGAACCTCAGTGTTTTTAGTTTTCAATAAAGCTCGTTTGCATGTTAGATGACTGATAATCAAATAATTTATTAATGCAAACCAATAATCTATATATGTATAATTCTTCTATCCATGTGTATGTGACTGAACTCTTCTTAAGCAGCTTTTTTTTTATAGGAGAGGGGGCAAACGAACATGTGGCTCACCTGATGGTAAGTGACTACCGCCGCCCATGAACAACTGCAACACCAGGGAGGGAATTGCAGATGCGCCATTAGTGATTTATACATTTATTTTAATTTATGCTGCATATCGAAACGCATTCGACTAAAAAAGTCAAACGTACGCCATGCTGCAGTTATATAAGTAGTATGGTTGTATCACGAATGTGTCGGCTCGACCGGGGAAGGACCATGCTCTCACAGAATAGCAGCGTAATATAGCAGCTTAACACTGCTGTGTTTCGTATGATGAGTGTAGAGAACCGGAGACCCTTTTTACTGGAAATGAAGCGTTCCATCTTAGTCCTCACGGGTGACAACGCATCTGCATTTTGATTCTTTATTGGGGATAAATGTAGATGTCTATAGGTCACAGCGACTGTGTGCTTGTTTGTCACCATATCATATATATCTTTATATATAAAAAGTACGTGTCACGTTGACAAACACAGTCTGCAATTTTTTTTGAAATCGGTTCTATCTGTTGAATACTTACAGTAACACGTGGTGGTTATACTACCAAATTGTAGCTTATATTAAACGTTTGCATTTTTAACATAGTGCCATCTATTAAATAATTACTCAATCCAGACAACAGATATCGTCATCTGACAGAATCTTTGGAGCTAACACATAATTGTGACTGTCAAATAATAGACAAATAATTTTCAATAAAATAATATTGTATTGCGACTATAAATTGAGATGTAAGCTATCCCTATATTTTAAGTTGGACCAAACTGCACATTGACCAAAAATTTCATTGAAATCAGTTCAGTCGTTTAGGAGTCCATTGCGGACAAACAACGTTGTTTGTTGACTTTGTTTGTTGCTTGTTGTTAATATAAGCTACAATTTAGTAGTATAACCACCACGTGTTGCTGTAAGTATTCAACAGATTGAACCGATTTCAAAAAAAAAATTGCAGACTGTGTGCAGTTTGATCCAACTTGAGAGATAGTTTTTATCCCGATAAGAGACCCTCAATTTTGTTATTGCTAATTGCAGGAGTTTTTTGGGAAAGCAAATGGTCGTTCGGAAAGGGCAGAACAACGTCTGCCTGGTCAGCTAGTATATATATATATATATAGTCCTTACAACATTCCAATTTCCACACTACATAACTTCGAGACTGTCGTGAAGCGACAATTAAAAGAGAAAGAACCTAACCTAAGAACAGCAAAACAACAAAAGTAGACCAAGAAGATAATATATTTAAGTTTTTTAAAAGAGTATTTAAAATTTTATAAAAAAATGAAATATGAAGATGATGGATGAAATGAGATTACAATTAGGTTTAAAAAAAGATAGGAGAATAGGAGAATTAGTATTATAGTGGAGCCTGGAGCCTCGCTGCTTTTGTAGAAGTAGGCACACGCAGAGCTTGAGGTTTTCTCAGCGGCGACGGCACGCAGCGCCTGGACTGGGCACACGCAGCGTCCGGAGCCGGCGCACGTAGCGCCTGGGGTAGGTGCGCTCAGTACTTGGAGAAGTAGTCGCCGCGCCCAGAGGTAGCGCGGGCAGTAGGTGCACTCGGCGCCTGGAGCAAGCAGTCGTAGCGTGCCCGAAGGTAGTGTGGCCCCGCGCTTGAAGCAGACTGCCGACGATTTCACGTGTAGATGGAGGCTTGCAGGATCCCGGGGCAATGCGGCCCTGGGATAAGGCCTTTAGTAGATGCTTCTCCTTTGAGAACTGAAGCGAGACTGTCCTGTATTCTCCAATTGTTCGGCTTTTATACCTTTTTAGAGAGAACGAGAAATTATTTAAATTAAAACGAAATTTATTGTAAATGACCTACAGCCAAAGAGTGTTTATGTAGAAAGAACATCATACCAGAGACGAATTTGAATAAAAGTTACCATAACAACGACATAAATAATAGTTGTCATATTTAGCAATTTTTGGTTTTTGGACTATTATTAAGAAACTATTACATTTTAGTAAGAAATGAGATATTATTCACATAGGAAAAACTAATGCACGGCAGCGTGCACGAAGCCTGAAATTGTAGAGTTACAGAGAATTCAATAAAAGACCTAAAAAGGTAAGACTCCATTGACAGCTATTTTAAAAGTACTAAATAGTGTGAAAATACGCAGTAAAATGATATGTTATTGTGTAAAAACGTTACAGGATCCTATATAAATAAAGGTGATGCAAAATATAAATGCAGAAAATCAAAAACAGAATGAAAAAAATAGTATAAAGTGATGCAAAACATGAATGCAGAATATCAAAACAGAATGGAGAATTAGTGTACAATGAAATGTAAGTAGCATAACACTACATTTTCCCCCCGACCCTGGAAAATTTTTGACTCAGCAAAAATTTTGACATGTACATTCTAAAATAAACCATAAAAACACAGCTTTGCAGAAACAGACATCACCAGTCAAAATCAGTTATACTATCTCTTACATTCATCATCTGCATTCAGGTAAGGGTGGAGTTCACATTCAATGACTACCACTCTAAAAGTGTGTTTTCAAAACGACATTAAGGCTTATTTAAGGAGTAGTAACCGCTCCTGTGTGGAAAAAAAATTAGTCGAAGAGACACCACTCTAAAAGTGTGTTTTTAAAAGGACATTCAGGCTTATTTAAGGAGTTGTCAACCGCTCCTAAGTGAAGATAAAGATAAAGAACATTAAGAGAATAGTCAGCTGCTCTCAAGTGAAGATAAAGATAAAGAACTTAATCTTAAGCAAGTATTAGTCGCTATGAAGTTGAAGAACACTGGAACACCAAGCAAACAAACAAATTAAAAGAAATTAAAATAATAAGGTGAAAATGATGGTGATATTTATACATATATACAAATTAACAGTTATATTTATACATATATGCAAATTAACAGTTAATAAATGTTTAGAAAAGTATTTAACAGTTAATAAATGTTTAGAAAATTTATGATTCGTTTCGCTTCAGCTTTCAAAAACAATTATATATAAAGTGCAAAGTACAAAGTTAAGTTTAAGAAATAAAGATTTTATTAAAAATTGTACCTCTTTAAGTTATCTAGAATAAAAATATTAGAGTGATGAATGTAAGTGAAGTGTTATATGTAGGTCTAAATATAATCCAGATAAGTTGAAAAACTAGAAGAAGTTTTGTTTTAGAATTTTGAAGGTATGAAAAGGATGTGTAAATGAATGACGAATAATGAGTTAAGAACGAAAGGGAAAGCAATTAAATCAAAAGGGAATAGACAAGGCGCAGTAAAGGTGAAGAATTAAGAGAGAAAGAGGACTTTTACGTTGGGCGCCAAACTGTCGTGAAGCGACAATTAAAAAAAAGAAAAATATAACCTAACCTAAGAACAGCAAAACAACAAAAGTAGACCAAGAAAATAATATATTTAAGTTTTTTAAAAGAGTATTTACAATTTTATAAAAAAAAATGAAATATGAAGATGATGGATGAAATGAGATTACAATTAGGTTTTAAAAAAAAATAAAGGTAGGAGAATAGGACAATATAGTTTAATAGTGGAGCCTGGAGCCTCGCTGCTTTTGTAGAAGTAGGAACACGCAGACCTTGAGGTTTTCTCAGCGGCGACGGCACGCAGCGCCTGGACTGGGCACACGCAGCGTCCGGAGCCGGCGCACGTAGCGCCTGGGGTAGGTGCGCTCAGTACTTGGAGAAGTAGTCGCCGCGCCCAGAGGTAGCGCGGGCAGTAGGTGCACTCGGCGCCTGGAGCAAGCAGTCGTAGCGTGCCCGAAGGTAGTGTGGCCCCGCGCTTGAAGCAGACTGCCGACGATTTCACGTGTAGATGGAGGCTTGCAGGATCCCGGGGCAATGCGGCCCTGGGATAAGGCCTTTAGTAGATGCTTCTCCTTTGAGAACTGAAGCGAGACTGTCCTGTATTCTCCAATTGTTCGGCTTTTATACCTTTTTAGAGAGAACGAGAAATTATTTAAATTAAAACGAAATTTATTGTAAATGACCTACAGCCAAAGAGTGTTTATGTAGAAAGAACATCATACCAGAGACGAATTTGAATAAAAGTTACCATAACAACGACATAAATAATAGTTGTCATATTTAGCAATTTTTGGTTTTTGGACTATTATTAAGAAACTATTACATTTTAGTAAGAAATGAGATATTATTCACATAGGAAAAACTGCACGGCTTCGTGCACGGCAGCGTGCACGAAGCCTGAAATTGTAGAGTTACAGAGAATTCAATAAAAGACCTAAAAAGGTAAGACTCCATTGACAGCTATTTTAAAAGTACTAAATAGTGTGAAAATACGCAGTAAAATGATATGTTATTGTGTAAAAACGTTACAGGATCCTATATAAATAAAGGTGATGCAAAATATAAATGCAGAAAATCAAAAACAGAATGAAAAAAATAGTATAAAGTGATGCAAAACATGAATGCAGAATATCAAAACAGAATGGAGAATTAGTGTACAATGAAATGTAAGTAGCATAACACTACATTTTCCCCCCGACCCTGGAAAATTTTTGACTCAGCAAAAATTTTGACATGTACATTCTAAAATAAACCATAAAAACACAGCTTTGCAGAAACAGACATCACCAGTCAAAATCAGTTATACTATCTCTTACATTCATCATCTGCATTCAGGTAAGGGTGGAGTTCACATTCAATGACTACCACTCTAAAAGTGTGTTTTCAAAACGACATTAAGGCTTATTTAAGGAGTAGTAACCGCTCCTGTGTGGAAAAAAAATTAGTCGAAGAGACACCACTCTAAAAGTGTGTTTTTAAAAGGACATTCAGGCTTATTTAAGGAGTTGTCAACCGCTCCTAAGTGAAGATAAAGATAAAGAACATTAAGAGAATAGTCAGCTGCTCTCAAGTGAAGATAAAGATAAAGAACTTAATCTTAAGCAAGTATTAGTCGCTATGAAGTTGAAGAACACTGGAACACCAAGCAAACAAACAAATTAAAAGAAATTAAAATAATAAGGTGAAAATGATGGTGATATTTATACATATATACAAATTAACAGTTATATTTATACATATATGCAAATTAACAGTTAATAAACGTTTAGAAAAGTATTTAACAGTTAATAAATGTTTAGAAAATTTATGATTCGTTTCGCTTCAGCTTTCAAAAACAATTATATATAAAGTGCAAAGTACAAAGTTAAGTTTAAGAAATAAAGATTTTATTAAAAATTGTACCTCTTTAAGTTATCTAGAATAAAAATATTAGAGTGATGAATGTAAGTGAAGTGTTATATGTAGGTCTAAATATAATCCAGATAAGTTGAAAAACTAGAAGAAGTTTTGTTTTAGAATTTTGAAGGTATGAAAAGGATGTGTAAATGAATGACGAATAATGAGTTAAGAACGAAAGGGAAAGCAATTAAATCAAAAGGGAATAGACAAGGCGCAGTAAAGGTGAAGAATTAAGAGAGAAAGAGGACTTTTACGTTGGGCGCCAAACTGTCGTGAAGCGACAATTAAAAAAAAGAAAAATATAACCTAACCTAAGAACAGCAAAACAACAAAAGTAGACCAAGAAAATAATATATTTAAGTTTTTTAAAAGAGTATTTACAATTTTATAAAAAAAAATGAAATATGAAGATGATGGATGAAATGAGATTACAATTAGGTTTTAAAAAAAAATAAAGGTAGGAGAATAGGACAATATAGTTTAATAGTGGAGCCTGGAGCCTCGCTGCTTTTGTAGAAGTAGGAACACGCAGACCTTGAGGTTTTCTCAGCGGCGACGGCACGCAGCGCCTGGACTGGGCACACGCAGCGTCCGGAGCCGGCGCACGTAGCGCCTGGGGTAGGTGCGCTCAGTACTTGGAGAAGTAGTCGCCGCGCCCAGAGGTAGCGCGGGCAGTAGGTGCACTCGGCGCCTGGAGCAAGCAGTCGTAGCGTGCCCGAAGGTAGTGTGGCCCCGCGCTTGAAGCAGACTGCCGACGATTTCACGTGTAGATGGAGGCTTGCAGGATCCCGGGGCAATGCGGCCCTGGGATAAGGCCTTTAGTAGATGCTTCTCCTTTGAGAACTGAAGCGAGACTGTCCTGTATTCTCCAATTGTTCGGCTTTTATACCTTTTTAGAGAGAACGAGAAATTATTTAAATTAAAACGAAATTTATTGTAAATGACCTACAGCCAAAGAGTGTTTATGTAGAAAGAACATCATACCAGAGACGAATTTGAATAAAAGTTACCATAACAACGACATAAATAATAGTTGTCATATTTAGCAATTTTTGGTTTTTGGACTATTATTAAGAAACTATTACATTTTAGTAAGAAATGAGATATTATTCACATAGGAAAAACTGCACGGCTTCGTGCACGGCAGCGTGCACGAAGCCTGAAATTGTAGAGTTACAGAGAATTCAATAAAAGACCTAAAAAGGTAAGACTCCATTGACAGCTATTTTAAAAGTACTAAATAGTGTGAAAATACGCAGTAAAATGATATGTTATTGTGTAAAAACGTTACAGGATCCTATATAAATAAAGGTGATGCAAAATATAAATGCAGAAAATCAAAAACAGAATGAAAAAAAAATAGTATAAAGTGATGCAAAACATGAATGCAGAATATCAAAACAGAATGGAGAATTAGTGTACAATGAAATGTAAGTAGCATAACACTACAAGACAACTACAGTGCCTTGGAGATTCTTGAAGGAATTTACTTCTTTAACTACGGGTCGTTTCTACGGAATCGAACGCTTCTAATATTAATGTAGTTCCACACTTACTTTGCAAGGTAATGGAACAAGACCGAATCATATCAATAGTGTAGGCAGACCGCAAAACCACCAATACGTTCCACAAAATGCCTCAATTATTAGTCTCTGTGAGCTTCAGAGCAGGAAACTAATAACAACACGCACCACCTTGTCGCAAATACTACATATTGAACATGAAACCATAATGTTCTTTACATTTTTTTACATCTAAAAGAAGGCAATATCGTAAGGCGTATCATAGAAGCGTCCAGCGAATGTGAAATAAATCTCTGAACATTAGAATATTCAGAGATCATCTAGAGATGACATGTGAAATGTGAGCGACGAACGGAAATTTATTCCACAGAAGTGGAATGAATTTCCGTTCGACGACGACTTCGACGCTTCTCATAATAATAACATTTTAAATTAAATTAAATTTTATTCCATTTCATTTGAACAAAAGAAAGAGCAGAGCACGAATGCCACTCCCCCTGCAGTAAACTTTTGCATTTTATCTATTTTAATTGAACATTTAGATTATCGGACGAACAACTCACCGAATAATTCGCAGAGTTATTCGTGGACGAGTACAACGCGTTTACATAGTAGTCTGTAGTCATCCAACGTTGATCTTTAAAACATAGATGACGTGCTTCTTGTTGCTACGACATTGTGTTTACTTAACTTTTTGACTCTCTATTTTAAATGTAAAAAGAAGAAAATACGGCAACAAAGATGGTGTATGGTCGCTGTCAACGGCAGTCGAAACTGAGTTTCGCTCTGGTGAATTTTTAATTTGATCTTAACCGAGTACCAACTTATATTTTTTATATATATTTTTACAGACAGTTATAAATGATAACGCTTAGAGTTTTTTTATACCTAAACCTATTTATTAGAAACTCCAAAATTCCCAAAATGGTAGTGTCAACTTACAAGTTACCAACTACTAAGTAATTATCGTTTAGAAACGACACTTAAATGAGTTGAGTTGAGCAGCTTAAGGAATCAGATATTAATGATTGAATAAAAAGGTAAAGATTCTAAATACAGTAATGTAAAATATAAATAATAACATGTTCGACCACACTTTCTATTTTAGTTATTAACTATGTAGTATATTATATATTATACTCATAAAAATATGCTTTCAGTTTTAAAACGAAGTCTGAGAGTTATTTACTTGCCTGTCGCTATCTAAAAAGCTGTCATGAAAGCGCTTGAGCGGAATGCGCAATTTTATTAAGTGCTGCGAATTGTTATAAGTTAAAACACGATATTTTTCGCAAGTTTAATTAAACACAAATGATTATTTATATACCATAAATGAACGCATTTTATTTCAAACAAAATATAATTGAACGATATGTATATAATTGCTAAACATATTAAATATTTCTAAACTGTGTCGATGTATTGAAAAACTGCTTGTCACTACAATAATCAAAATAACTAAATAAAAAAATTGAAACAGTGGTAGAGCCACGCGGCAGCTTTTGCTGTCGCACGGATGGGCCGGCTCAAACCGGGGTGGTACCACGACCTCACAGAATACCAGCGTGAAGTAGAGGTTTACCTCTGCGTTTCGCTTGGTGAGTGCAGGTGGCCGGAGGCCCTTTTTACTGGAAATGAGGCATTCCATCTTAGTCCTCATGGGTGACAAAGCATCTGCATTTTGATTCGCAAACGAGGATAGATGTAGATGTCTATGGGCCGCAGCAACCACTTACCATCAGGTGGACTGCGTGCTCGTTTGTCACCCTTATCCTATAAAAAAAAATCATAACTACTAAAAATCAAATCTGAAAATAAGCATGAACATTGATAGGTGTAAGCACAGCCGAACAGAAAGAAAGACGGAGCGCTGGGTACATTTCAAGTGATGCAAAAACGAAACCAAATTTTGGCTTAATTATTGTAAGAACACGCCCCACGTACACATATATGCATCTAAAAGCATTTTTGTAACCAACAAGATTGTTTCAGCTGAATATGTGTGCGTGCATTGAAATTTTACGGGCTGATAAAGAAAGAAAGAAGAAAGATGTGTGCGTGAGTATATGTCAAGAAGTTAAGCATGGTTTCGGCATCACTTGAAACGTCTGAGTACATTCGCTTCTCTTCTTCTACCTTTCTTTGTTCGTTTAAGGGTGTAAAATAGAACTTAAATTATAAGGACTAAAAATGCTCGCGTGAATTTAGGTAATAGCACGGAACACTATTTTTAAACTTTTGAGCCGTGGTAGCTCAGATGGTTAGCGCTCGCTGTAAGCTTCAGAGTACTCGAGCAACCCGGGTTCGATCCCCGTCGCTACCAATGAAATTGTTAATTGCAATTTTAAGTGCTGAATTACCACGTGCTCGGCGGTGAAGGAAAACATCGTGAGGAAACCTGCATGTCTGAGAAATAAGAAAAAAAATATTTCGAAGACATGTGAATTTCGCTAACACGCATTGAGGCAGCGCGGTAGACATTTTCCTTGCCCTAAAACCCTCTCAGAAATGAGAGGAGGCCTGTGCCCAGCAGTGGGACGTACATAGTCCGCAACTTTACTTTTTACTTTTACTAATTTTGTAAAAACAGCTTACACATGAAAGTGTGTATATATATACCAGCTTAATGCTGGTGTGTTTCGTATGGTGAGTGTAGAGAACCGGTGAATTTTTTTACTGGAAATGAGGTATTCCATTTTAGTCCTCACGGGTGACGACGTATCTGCAGTTTAATTCTTAACTGAGGATAGAGGTAGATGTCTATTGGCCACAGAATCCACTTACCATCATGTGGACTGTGTGCTTGTTTGTCAACCTTAGTCTATATTAAAAAAAACCTGAGATTCTATTATTTTAATCTCAGAACAATAAATTTCTCATGGTGCTAATGGTCCACGGTAGATATTATTTTGACTACTCAGATTATTGACTGCCCAGAATATTGAAGTTTCACGTCAGCTGGATGTTTTGGGGCGTAACTGAATATTCATACTATTTCTCAGCTAGATTATGACTGAGGTCGTGATGTCAAAGTTATTCCGGGATACGTTCAGCTTTAAAATATTAATTTTTCCCAATCCCGTGACCATGAGTTTATTCGTTCATATTAGTTAATAATCCGTATTATTAGTTTTATTCAAAACTATGGCGCCCTTTATTATCTAAACATAATTGACAAGTGAAGCTGGCTGCCTGGATCGCTCGCTAAGACGAGACTAGGCCGAAACGCATATAATATCTTATTTACTTTTAGTATTTGTACTGATTTTAAAGATAACATGTGTGGAGTGGGCTAAGCCCACGCTGGCCTTTTTATACTTGTCTACCATATACAAACACCCAGTGTGTACTCACTTAGGCCACCTGATTTAAAATAAGACCGTGGATAAACATCTGCCTTTACGGCGCTTTGTACAATCTGGCACCCTTACAAAATATTTTATGAAATTATTTTCTTAAAAAGGTAAATATGCAACTATCAGAAAATAAAGGAACTCCATACAATAATCCCCTAACATGTTCATAATATTTTAACCCGTAACATGATTAATTATGTACTGAAATCGTAAGGGCTATATGTTTTATTACTTAAGTATTTTAAAAAATGAAAAAGTTTTTGAATAATTTTAACTTCAATACATATTTCTATAAAATAAGTCTTATTTAGTTTAACCTTAACAAGCAGTCTAAAAGGTAAAAATCAGAGTAAATTTTCAATTTGCTCTGTAAACAGGGTGATATTCTCAGTTCATCTTTAGTGTTTACATAAAATATAAAGTGTGGCTTGCACGCACTCACCAATTTAAAACCTGTTTGATATTATAATCTATTTTTAAAATTGTGTTTCGAATATAGGATGAAATCGATATTGTTGGGAATGGGGATAAAAAAATGAAAGGAAATAAGAACAAATGAAGGTAGAATGGTAATATCCACTTGTTTTATGGATGCCACATGGATGCCATACACGATCTAGTTTACCGTCAAGTTTGCAGCGCGCTTGAAGCGGCGTCCGGTAAACTTGACGGTGTATGGCTATCACTGTGCATGACAAGTCTACTTGAAGCAAAAATTGAATTTCGATTCTGCCAACTTGATCAAGCTTGCAGCGTCATGCAAACTTGAACGTGTGTATGACCGGTCAAGTATGCATGACGGTAGTTGGAGCAAATAAGCGAGAGACGCCATGGTTTCAACTAATCATGCAAACTTGACGACGAACTTGACCGTGAGTGGTCTATATGGATGCACTACAAACCGCTTCAAGCGCGCTGCAAACTTGGCGGAAAATTGGATCGTGTATGGCATTCATTATATCATTTTCAGATATTTTTGTGATGCTGCTAATTTAACAAATATCTACAAAAATATTTACAACAAATGATATCAAGCACCCTACGTTTTTTTACAATAAAACCTTTTTTTATGTTAATCACTATTTTATTCGCATCTACCATGGGGAGTGCTCTGAGGAATTGTTCGGATTAATCCCAGCCGCCAAATTTCACGAACGCACATCGTGGCAGAACTCCCGATACCGTCCACACCATCTGGATGATTGGCAGTCCACCACTGTGCGATTTAGAAGATGTTTTCTTCCTCGCACGACTTCCTTATGGAATCGATTACCATCAGCGATTATTCCGGACCGATACGACTTAGGGACCTTCAAGAAAAGAGCGTACTCCTTTTAAAAAGCCGGCAACGCATCTGCAATTCCCTCCCTGGTGTTGCAGTTGTTCATGGGCGGCGGTAGTCACTTACAATCAGGTGAGCCGCATGCTCGTTTGCCCCCTCTCCTATAAAATAAAATAAATAAATAAATAAATTATTTTCCAATTTTAGTTCGGTTATCTAGAAAAGCGTTTTTTTTTTTATTTAAATTTTAAATCAACAAAAATACCTAAAGCAATTTTTTTACTATCAATATTAGATTTTATTTTAGTTATCAAGGCAACAGCAGCTGATACTGATTTAGCGATTGAATTTAAATAATTAAGTAATCAATCGTGAATGATTTTTTCTAGAATTTTAGATATCACTAGCAAACCGAAGCTGGTCGGTAATTTGTAATTGTGATCAGTTTTAACACCTGACTTATAGATGGGATTGTCTCTTGCAATTTTAAGCTCATCAGGGAACTGCCCAGTCAGAAGTTACTTCTTAAAACATTTGTTAAGATTTACAATTATGGATTTTAATGCATAATTGCTTTAGTGCTGCTTCCATTTATACCAGTACTAGAATTTGCATCGAGGTTATTTGGAGTTGTTATAAATTAATTTGCTTAATCCCGCTAAGTGAACTTAGCGGCCAGCCTCCGTAGAGTCTACTTCACCTGAGGATGCCTCGTGTATAGGCGAAACACGTGTCGTATTTTCGAGAGTGGTGTGTCGTGCCTAGTGTGGTGGTGCTGAGGATGGTAGTGCTGGGATTGACGGCGACGGGTATAGTGCGCGCGATTGAGGGAGCGTGGGGTCCCCTTAAAACTGGGCAGGACACATCATTTTCTTTCTTTACTCGGGATTAAGCAAATTTCTTATAACAACCCCATTTTAATGGATTTCCGCAAAATAACGCCTGATTCTATCAATTATCGAGGTTATTTATTATTTTAAACATCTCATCAGTAGAACAGCCATCAAATTCGGATAAATCATTTATGAGATTAATGCGAAAAAGAGTATTCGTACAGTTATTATGAAATCTGAGAGGAATTTGATTAAATAGGATAGATCCTATAGAAGCAAAAAAAAAAACAATTAAATGTATCACATATTAAAGCTGTATCAGTAATAATTACAGATCTATAGAAAAGTTTTTTGGGAGCAAAAGCAATAAATTGTACATGCACAAATTTCCATACAATACACGAAAGAAATATTATGTGAGTAATATAAATACTTATTCCGCGCGGGGTTAGAATACTTTTTCGGCAACGCTGCAGCCAAAAGCTTAGCCAACGCTTTACCAAGCCGTTCTCATACCGGTCTTTTTATTATATTTCTTAGTATCATCATTACAGCCCTTCACAAGTCCACTGCTGAACATAGGCCTCCCCCAAGGAATGCCACAAAACACGGTCCTGAGCCACCTGCATCCATCGACTTCCTGCATGTCTTACCAGGTCGTCACTACATCTAGTGGAGGGACGCCCTATACTTAGTCCGCCGGTATGAGGCCGCCACTCGAGAACCTTCTTTCCCCATCGGTTGTCGGTTCTTCGAGCTATATGGCCGGCCCATTTCCACTTCAGCTTACTAATCCGTTGGGCTATGTCAGTTACTCTGGTTCTACTGCGGATATCCTCATTTCTAAGTTTATCACGCAGAGAAACTCCGAGCATAGTCCTCTCCATAGCTCGTTGAACAACTTTAAGCTTCCTCATCCGGCCAGCAGTGAAGGACCACGTCTCAGTTCCATAGGTCATCACTAGTAACACGCACTGGTTGTATAGTATTACAGTATTAGTATAGTTACAAATAATGTAACTGAATTTGAAAGAAAAGGTCTTCCAGACCGAAATTCGGTCATGGTGGCTAGTCTCAACGGAGACTATTTTCAATCAACTTCACAGGATGTATTAAATTATTACACAAAATAAGCTTTTGTATAAAATAGAAGCAGGATAGATGCGGTAAAATTTAGAGAATTATAAGATATAGAAAATAGAATAGAAAATTTGCTCTCTTGCTGTATATCACATTATAAGTAGCAACAAAAATTCATAGCAGGATCTACGACGCAATTATCATGTAAGTACACTGGTTACTGAGTCACGATGATTATAGTTGAGAAAAGCTTAGTTATAAAGAAGAATTTATCTTTTAGAACTCATTACGAACCGGAAGTGACTGCGGGCTATTAATCTTGAAGATTAACGCTCCCTTTTTTTGGTCCTAAATACTGCAACATACTGAATAGTTGCGGGCATGGTAAGTACTTTATATGTTAATAATCTTTATAATGCTTTTATTAATGTTAACAGAAAATACAATTCACTTGAAATTTTTTATGATAATGTCGTGATTATCATCATTACAACCTATTAAAGTCCACTGCTGTACATAGGCCTCCCGCATAGATTGCCTCATAATATGGATGTTTGTCATAAATGCGACGCTTGGTAGGTCGTAACTGACTGAAGAGTAACTGTCCACTGACACTGCTGTGTTTTCCACCATCTAGTTTGTTTCCCCCTGTCGCCTCTTACGACACCCACTGGAAGAAATGGAGTAGTAGATATTTTTACACTGCTATTACATGATCTAAGTATCTATACACGGAAATAAAACTGAAGTATCTGTTTGTAGTATCGAAATACTGTTAATTTTTTATCCATCTGTCTATCTGTCCGCAGGATAATCCTCAGAATGACTGATCTAATTGTGAAAAAACTTCATAAATAGATAGTGAGCAGGAGTGCCAGGAGTGTTCTTAGTTATATATTTTCACCCAAGCGAAACCGGGTGGAAATAATAGTTAAGAAAACAGGCCAGTCCGAGATGTGGTCCTTCACTGATGGCCGTATGACGAAGCTCAAGGGCGCTCAGTGAGCTATGGAGAGGGCTTTGTTCGGGGTTTCTCTGCGTGATAAACTGAAAAATGAGGATAACCGCAGTAAAACTAGAGTAACCGACATAGCTCGACGGATTAGTAAACTGAAGTGGCAATAGGCTGGCTCTATAGCTCAAAGAATCGATAACCGATGGGGAAGAAAGATTCTCGGGCAGCCTCGAACCGGTAGGCGGAGTATGGGGCGGCCCCCCACTAGAGGTGAAAGCTTCATCGTCACTCGATACAGTGATAGAGAGACGACCTGGTATGATATGCAGGAAGTCGACGGATGCAGGTGGCTCAGAACCGTGCTTTGTGGTAATACTTATGGGAGGCCTATGTTCAGCAGTGGACTTGTAAGCGGCTGTAATAATGATGATGATAAAGCCGGAGAAAAAAATTACTGGAAAATAAAATATCTTTAAAAAAGGTCCCGCTGGGTTTCTTGCTGGTTTTTCCCAGGACAGAGGTATTTTCCGAATCGGTGGTAAATAAAAAATGACTTTCAATAAGTATTATGTAATAATCTATATTAAATAAAAATTATTCTACTCTTATCTATTTTATTCCATTCTTTATTATCATCATATGTATATTTCATACGTCGTATTCGTGGTAGACCTATGCCGCATCTATATAGATGTAAATTTATAAATTTGACCGGGGAATGAGCACGCTCTCACAGAATATCAGCGTAAAATAGCAGATGCCCTTGTGTTTGGTATGTTGATTATAGAGAACCTCAGGAACTCCTCAGGGGTTACAAAGCATCCGGATTTTGATTCTTAATTGAGGATAGATGTAGATAAACATCTATGGGCCACAGCATCCACTTACAATCAGGTAGAATATGGGCTCGTTTTATTGCCCCTTTATTTTTTTTATTAGGAATGAGCAGCTATGTAGGTCTAGAGAGACCAGTATCACTGCGACCTAAAAGATCTATTGTGATCGCTGCTATGTCTAAAGTTCACTGCTAAACCCTACGTCCTCAATGAATGGAATGAGTTGCTTAGCTGTGGGTAATTTCACTTCTTCTGGGCAAAGAACATAGTTTCCCAGATGAGTGCTGCGTTTGCGCATTAAGGGTCTGCAATTTGTCAGGATGTGTAAAGACGTTTCCTCCTCTAGGGAGCAAAACCTGCACATCCTTGAGTTGCTTGGTCCCAGGATGGACCTGTGCTTTTTAAGACAACAGTGTCCAGTCAGAGCTCATACCAGAATGCGCAATTTATTTTTATCTAATACCAGGGATTCCGAAGCGAATTTATGATCGTAAGCCCGGATGAAGGTTTTAAGTCTAGTGTGAGTTTCCAGGGTCAATCGGGCGAGGCTTTTTGAGATTCCACAAAATGGCTCGGGTCCAAATTGTGTACTCTTTGAGCCCTCCCGTGCGAGCTTCTTGGCAGTTTCATTGCCTACAATATCCGAGTGACCCGGAATCCATCTTAAAATGACTTTTTGGGAGGTAACATCTCAGGGCGTTTAGACGGTTCACGCAGTCTCCAACTAGCTTCCAGTTTACCAAGTTTGATCTCAGCGCTAGCAGTGCTCCTTGACTATCAGAGTTAATATGGATTATATGGTTAACGTAGTACTTTTGCAGATTGATTTTCACACACTGAAGTATGGTGAAAATTTCTGCCTGGAAGATAAAGGTGAATCTACCCAAATTCATACCAAGTTTGAATTTGAGGCGTTCACCATAAATTTCAAAGCCTACGTTGAGGCGCCCATTTTTGACCCATCAGTATAACATATAAGGCAACCGACCTCACAGATGACCTGTCCATTCAGCCAGTCTTCTCTGGAGAGTAGTTCCACAGTATACTTTTTGTTAAAAGTATATAGTGGACGCATGATATCTGAGATCATGCACAAGACCGGTGTTTCCTTGATTCAGTCGAGCATGGATCTCAATCTATAGGAAAGCAAGCTCGAACTGCCCTGAGCGTTAATCCTATACAAACTAGTCTTCGCCTTCTTGGCTATCTCTGCCTCCCGTTCTAACTCACTGGCAGGATCTGGGTTCTCTCGGGGAAGATAGGCTGAGCAAATGATTACTTTGGCCTCTGTGCATCCCTTAATATTTATAAAGACTGTATCTAAAAGTTCAATATTTTGTTGTAGATTACAAGCTCTGGGTCTACTGCCTTTAGTATTGATTAGATCTTACTGGCAGCCGACAATCCTAGAACTTGACCGTCGGCCACCCAAGATATGAGGGCGAGGTCGAGGTTGTCCTCTGCGAAGCAAATCTCCACCACGGCAGAAACAGCTGCTGCATGGTGAAGATTTGCCTGGATGACCCTCGCCTTACCCTTGGGGTTAGCCATTTATAGGTGTGGAGGGGGGGGGGGGGCAGGGATCGTTTTCACCTGCTTAGGATGAAGACATCCTTTACACGGCGCTCTTGACTCCCGCCGTCCCTTTTGGTTTACCGCTCCCACCTCCAGGGGTAAGGGGAACCTTACCCCTGGCCACCAGCGGAAGCACTCGGACCGAGGCGAGATCAGCGCCTTGGGTCACAGTCACTCTCGCTGATGTTGTTCTAGTCTCATACTTGAGGTGGAGGGCTGGAGAAATTGGTGTTGGGGTGGTTCAGGCTCCATTGCCACGTCAGAGCCTCCCCTGAACTTAAAAGTTATAATTTGAAAACCAAAGAAAACTCTGCCACCTGCCGCTCAGAGAGTCGATGGGTCGTCCAGAGAAAAGGTTACTAGGAACCAGTTCTCCTCGTCCCTACGATGGAGGATTTTCCAGATTTCAGTATGGAGCCCTTCATTTTGTGCCCTCAACAGTACAGCCGCCTCCTATGGAGAGTCAGCTTCGCTGCCGGGCAGAAAAGTAATACCCAGGTGAGGCTTAGGCAGTTCGCTCCCGGGTATTATCGAGAGCTCTGCCTCCGGTCAGGGTTTCAGTTTTCCGATCTCCCCCACAATCCGTTCCTGGTTTGCCTTATTAAGGCACGTTACCAAAATCTTATTAAAAAATTTTGGTCCCCTTCCCGGCTGCGCACTACAGGCCGTCTTAACTATAGCCTGCGTTAGTGTCAATTTTGTCCCAGGTCTTCTGGCAGAGAGAGAGGGCCACATCGGCTCATATCTCAGCTGCTATCAGCCTTCGGTACCTCTTCCTTGTTGTCCCACTTAGCTTATAAGTCTTAGTGAACTTTTTCTTTTCCCCTCCCTGGTTCTTTTCCGATTGTGGTTCGGCTGCAGACGTGCCCTCCACTTTTCGGTTCATCTCAGGTTGGGGCGTGGGGCTGCAGGGTGTTGGTGAGGCTAAAAGAGCCTCTTCCAAACCTAAACTTAACGGTGGTAGAGCCACGCAGCAGTTTTTGCTGTTACACGTATGGGCCGGCTCGAGCCGGGTTGGTACCACGACCTCACAGAATACCGGCGTGAAGTAGAAGCTCTGCTTCTGCGTTTCGTCTGGTGAGTGCAGGCCCAATTCCCCCCCCCCCCCATCAACATGGTAGCGGAATTACACAATAGACTACCCCAGGAGGGTAGTCTATTGTGTAATTCCCCTGGAGAATCTCTCGCTGAGGATCCACGACCATGTTATTCCAATCCTGAGCGTGAGTGCTCAGGCTGCGCCGCGTATTCTAGGGGTGGGGGGGGGGGGCAAAATTCCGCTCAAAAACATAACTGCTCGGGGCAAACTGAGCAACAATACCAAGACGACCCCTGCCACGCTATCCGTGAATTTCTGCAACGTCAGGGGACTTCACTCTTACCTAAAGCGCCTTCCACTACCATCTCGAGACGGCGAAGCCGGCCTTGCTCTTCCTGACCGAAAGCAAAGCAGTGCAGGCACAAAGGAGTGCTCCAAATTGGAGCACTCCTTTGTGCCTCGGGCTGGAGTTTGGGTGTATGTCAGAGAGGACATCTGTTCTCGATGCCTCGGCAGTCTTGAAGGTTCGGACCTGTCCATCCTTTGGCTATGCGCAGACAACGACGACCACCCGCGCGTCTACGGGTGCCTCTATAGGTCCCAAAGCGGTAATGCCGAAACATACCGACTCATCGACCACGTCCAAATGGCTACAGATTCCTTGCTACAACAGTTCCTATCCGCAGAGATCGTGATACTTGGCGATTTTAACGCCCACCACGCCGGATGGCTCGGTTTACGTTTAATCGACCATGCGGATAGATCTGTTTATGACTTTGCCTTGGCATATGGTCTGACACAACTGGTTACTTCACCTACGCGGATTCCAGATGTGGAGGATCATACACCGTCCCTGTTGGACCTTCTGCTGACCTCTCATCCGGACGGATATCAGGTTTCCCTCTCGGCTCTTCGGACCACTGTCTGATCCGGAGTATGGTACCACTCACGCTCCCTTCGCGGTTGCGTTCTGCAGGTTGCCGCCGTGTTTGGCATTACAGGTCGGCGGATTGGGACGGAATGCGGTCTTTCTTCACATCCTACCCATGGGGCGGGTTTGCTTCTCGCCGGATGATCTCAGCGCTGTTGCTGACTCTGTCACTGATGTGGTGCTACAGGGAATGGAACTATTTATTCCATCATCTGTGGTACCCATCGGAGGCATATCTCAGCCTTGGTTTGGTCGCTCCTGTAAAACTGCATTACGCAGTAAGCAGGAGTGTTATCAAGCCTGGGCTGCGGCTTCGGCGACTCGGGATGTAAACACCAGCATACTTAAAAAGAAGTATAACTTCGCCTCCAGGTCCTTCAAAAGAGTTATTGCCATGGCAAAGTCAGAGCACATAGGCAGAATTGGCGAGAAAATAGTTCGCCTTCCTTCGGGAACCCGTGCATTCTGGTCTCTCGCCAAGGCTGTCCAAGGGAATTTCTGTAAGCCATCACTACCATCTCTGCACAGGGAGGACGACTCACTGGCCCATGACGCAAAAGACAAAGCCGACCTTTTAGGCTCCCTTTTTGCGTCCAAATCGACTCTTGATGACGGGGGGAAAACACCGCCGACCATCCCGCGGTGTGAGTGCTCCATGCCGGATGTGCTGTTCTCACAGCGTGTCGTGAAGCGACAATTAAAAGAGAAGGAAAACCTAACCAACGATCAGCAAAACAACCAAATAGACCAAGACAATAATATATTTAAGTTTTTAAAAGAGTATTTACAATTTTATATATCAAAAATGGAGTATGAATGTGAGGATGGATGATGTGATTTACAAATTATTTTTTTTAAAAAAAAGGTAATAAAAAAAAGATTTATGTCGTAGCTGAGTCCGAAGATCCCAAGCGTGCTCTCAGCGCCTGGAACGAGCACGCACGGCGTAGGTGGGTAGGCGTGGGCGTCTCTAGGGGACGACCTCAGGTGAATGCGGCGATTGCAGGATCGGCGACTTCAGCCCAGACAGGAGCTTGCAGGATCCTCAGCGACTTCAGACAGCGCAGTGGCCTGCAGGATCCGGTGACTGCAGGCGGGACAGAGGTTTGTAGGTTCCGGTGATTTCGGGCGGAACAGAGGTCTGTAGGTTCCGGCGACTCCAGGTAGAGTAGAGACTTGTGGGATCTCGGCGACTTCAGGCAGAGCAACGTTTTGTAGGATCCGGCGACTTCAGGCAGAGCAACGGATCGTGGAGTCCAGTGGCTTCAGGCAGGATAGAGGCTTGCAGGATCCCGGGGCTGAGCGGCCCCGGGATAAGGCCTTTAGAAGATGCTTCCGATACGAGAACTGAAGCAAGACTGAATTTCTTCACCGATTGTTCGGCTTTTATATCTTTCTAGAGAGAACGGAAAAATTATTTAAATTAAAAGGAAATTTATTGTAAATGACCTAGAGCAAAAGAGTATTTATGTGAAAATATCGAGATAAAACATCATATCGGTAACGACTTTGAATAAAAATTGCCATGACAACGGTATAAATAGTAGTTGTCATAAAAACCAATTTTTGGTTTTTGGACTTTTATTAAGAAATTATTACATTTAAGTATGAATTGAGATATGATTCACATAGGAAAAACTTATGCACGGCTGCGTGCATGAAGCCTGAAATTGTAGAGTTACAGAGAATTCAATAAAAGACCATAAAAGGTAAGACTTCATTGACAGCTATTTTAAAAGTGATAAATAGTGTGAAAATACGAAGTAAAATGATATGTTATTGTGTAAAAACGTTACAGGATCCTATAGAAATAAAGGTGATGCAAAATATAAATGCAGAAAATCAAAAACAGAATGAAAAAAATAGTATAAAGTGATGCAAAACATGAATGCAGAATATCAAAACAGAATGAAGAATTAGTGTACAATGAAATGTAAGTAGTATAACACTACATTTTCCCCCCGACCCTGGAAAATTTTTGACTCAGCAAAAATTTTGATATATACATTCTAAAATAAACCATAAAAACACAGCTTTGCAGAAACAGACATCACCAGTCAAAATCAGATATACTATCTCTTACATTCATCATCTGCATTCAGGTAAGGGTGGAGTTGACATTCAATGACTACCACTCTAAAAGTGTGTTTTCAAAACGACATTAAGGCTTATTTAAGGAGTAGTCAACCGCTCCTGTGTGGAAAAAAAATAAATTAGTCGAAGAGACACCACTCTAAAAGAGTGTTTTCGAGAGGACATTCAGGCTTATTTAAGGAGTTGTCAACCGCTCCTAAGTGAAGATAAAAAAATTCGAAGAGATACCACTCTAGAAGTGTGTTTTCGAAAGGACATTCAGGCTTATTTAGGGAGTTGTCAACCGCTCCTAAGTGAAGATAAAAAATTAAGGGAGTAGTCAGCTGCTCCGAGGTGAAGATAAAGGTGAAGAGAATTAAGGGAGTAGTCAGCCGTTCCCAAGTGAAGATAAAGATAAAGAACTTACTCTCAAGCAAGCATTAGTCGCTATGAAGTTGAAGAACCCTGGAACACCAAACAAACAAACAAATTAAAAGAAATTAAATAATAAGGTGAAAATGATGGTGATATTTATACATATATACAAATTACAAGTTATATTTATACATATATACAAATTAACAGTTAATAAATGTTTAGAAAAGTATTTAACAGTTAATAAATGTTTAGAAAATTATGGTTCGTTTCGCTTCAGCTTTCAAAAATAATTTTATATTAAGTGTAAAGTGCAAAGTTAAGTTTAAGAAATAAAGATTTTATTAAAAATTGTACCTCTTTAAGTTATCTAGAATAAAAAATATTAGAGTGATGAATGTAACTTAGAGTGATGAATGTAAGTGAAGTGTTATATGTAGGCCTAAATATAATCCAGATAAGTTGAAAAACTAGAAGAAGTTTTGTTTTAGAATTTTGAAGGAAAATTGTACCTCTTTAAGTTATCTGGAATAAAAGGTAGGTTAAGGTGATGAATGTAAGTGAAGTGTTATATGTAGGCCTAAATATAATCCAAATAAGTTGAAAAACTAGAAGAAGTTTTGTTTTAGAATTTTGAAGGTATGAAAAGGATGTGTAAATGAATGATGAATAGTAAGTTAAGAACAAAAGGGAAAGCAATTAAATCAAAAGGAACTAGACAAGGCGCAGTAAAGGTGAAGAATTAAGAGAGAAAGAGGACTTTTACGTTGGGCGCCAAACTGTCGTGAAGCGACAATTAAAAGAGAAGGAAAACCTAACCTACGATCAGCAAAACAACCAAATAGACCAAGACAATAATATATTTAAGTTTTTAAAAGAGTATTTACAATTTTATATATCAAAAATGGAGTATGAATGTGAGGATGGATGATGTGATTTACAAATTATTTTTAAAAAAAAAAGGTAATAAAAAAAAGATTTATGTCGTAGCTGAGTCCGAAGATCCCAAGCGTGCTCTCAGCGCCTGGAACGAGCACGCACGGCGTAGGTGGGTAGGCGTGGGCGTCTCTAGGGGACGACCTCAGGTGAATGCGGCGATTGCAGGATCGGCGACTTCAGCCCAGACAGGAGCTTGCAGGATCCTCAGCGACTTCAGACAGCGCAGTGGCCTGCAGGATCCGGTGACTGCAGGCGGGACAGAGGTTTGTAGGTTCCGGTGATTTCGGGCGGAACAGAGGTCTGTAGGTTCCGGCGACTCCAGGTAGAGTAGAGACTTGTGGGATCTCGGCGACTTCAGGCAGAGCAACGTTTTGTAGGATCCGGCGACTTCAGGCAGAGCAACGGATCGTGGAGTCCAGTGGCTTCAGGCAGGATAGAGGCTTGCAGGATCCCGGGGCTGAGCGGCCCCGGGATAAGGCCTTTAGAAGATGCTTCCGATACGAGAACTGAAGCAAGACTGAATTTCTTCACCGATTGTTCGGCTTTTATATCTTTCTAGAGAGAACGGAAAAATTATTTAAATTAAAAGGAAATTTATTGTAAATGACCTAGAGCAAAAGAGTATTTATGTGAAAATATCGAGATAAAACATCATATCGGTAACGACTTTGAATAAAAATTGCCATGACAACGGTATAAATAGTAGTTGTCATAAAAACCAATTTTTGGTTTTTGGACTTTTATTAAGAAATTATTACATTTAAGTATGAATTGAGATATGATTCACATAGGAAAAACTTATGCACGGCTGCGTGCATGAAGCCTGAAATTGTAGAGTTACAGAGAATTCAATAAAAGACCATAAAAGGTAAGACTTCATTGACAGCTATTTTAAAAGTGATAAATAGTGTGAAAATACGAAGTAAAATGATATGTTATTGTGTAAAAACGTTACAGGATCCTATAGAAATAAAGGTGATGCAAAATATAAATGCAGAAAATCAAAAACAGAATGAAAAAAATAGTACAAAGTGATGCAAAACATGAATGCAGAATATCAAAACAGAATGAAGAATTAGTGTACAATGAAATGTAAGTAGTATAACACTACAAGCACTCGGTTCGCAAAGCACTTCTCTCCCTGGACATCCAGAAGTCGAGTGGGCCTGACGAAATCCCCACAATTATGCTGAAGACGTGTGCTCCGGAGTTGGCACCGGTCCTAACGCGTCTTTTCCGGTACTCCTACTCCCAAGGCGTAGTCCCGAATTCATGGAAGACAGCTTTTGTCCACCCGATCCCTAAAAAAGGCGACCGCTCAGACTCGTCCAACTATAGGCCTATCGCGATCACCTCCTTGTTCTCCAAAATAATGGAATCCATTATCAACTGCCAGCTCATCCGGTACCTTGAGGATCACCAGCTGATTAGTGACCGCCAATACGGTTTTCGTCGGGGTCGATCAGCTGGTGATCTTTTGGTCTACCTAACCCATAGATAGGCGGAGGCAGTAGAGTCCAAGGGGGAGGCGTTGGCCGTTAGTCTGGACATTGCGAAGGCCTTCGATCGGGTTTGGCACAAATCACTTCTTTCGAAGCTCCCTTCTTATGGGCTTCCCGAGAAATTGTGCAATTGGATCACCAGCTTCCTTGCAGATCGGAGCATCAAGGTCGTTGTAGCCGGTGCATGTTCTGACTACAAGCCTATTAACGCTGGTGTTCCACAAGGCTGTGTGCTATCACCAACGCTGTTTCTTCTGCATATCAATGATATGTTGCTAACTGGTAACATTCATTGCTATGCGGATGACAGCACTGGTGATGCTCTATACACCGGCCGTGCTAATATTTCTCGGTAAAACGTCTCCGAGTACCGGAACAAACTTGTGTCTGAAGTCGATCTCTCGAGTCTGGAGTCTTTGCTGGACAAAGTCTCGGACTGGGGGCGACTAAATCTAGTCCAGTTTAATCCTCAGAAGACACAAGTTTGCGCGTTTACCGCTAAAAAGAACCCCTTTGTAGTATCTCCTCAGTTTCAAGGAACTCCCCTAGTTGCCTTTAGCCAGTATCGGAATCCTCGGCGTCGACATATCGAGTAACGTGCAGTTTCGTGGTCACTTGGAAGAGAAGGCCAAATTGGCCTCTAAAAAGCTTGGCGTGCTCAGCAGAGCGGGACAGTGTTTCATCCCGGCACACCGCCTGCAACTTTACAAGGCGCAGGTTCAGCCTCACATGGAATACTGTTCCCATCTCTGGGCAGGGGCTCCCCAGTGCGAGCTCATTCCACTTGACCGCATCCGGCGCAGAGCGGCTCGAATAGTCGACGACCGAGCCCTTTCCGATCGGCTCGATTCATTGGCACTGCGAAAAGATGTTGCATCCCTTTGCATTTTCTTTCGTATCTTTTTTCAGTGGTAGAGCCACGCGGCAGCTTTTGCTGTCGCATGGATGGGCCGGCTCAAACCGGGGTGGTACCACGATCTCACAGAATACCAGGTTTACCTCTGCGTTTCGCTTGGCGAGTGCAGGTGGCCGGAGGCCCTTTTTACTGGAAATGAGGCATTCCATCTCAGTCCTCACGGGTGACAACGCATCTGCATTTTGATTCACAAACGAGGATAGATGTAGATGTTTATGGGCCGCAGCAACCACTTACCATCAGGTGGACTGTGTGCTCGTTTGTCACCCTTATCCTACAAAAAAAAATCTACCATGGGGAGTGCTCTGAGGAATTGTTCGGATTAATCCCAGCCGCCAAATTTCACGAACGCACATCGCGGCAGAACTTCCGATACCACCCACACCATCTGGATGATTGGCGGTCCACCACTGTGCGATTTAGAAGATGTTTTCTTCCTCGCACGACTTCTTTGTGGAATCGATTACCATCAGCGATTTTACCGGACCGATACGACTTAGGGACCTTCAAGAAAAGAGCGTACTCCTTTTTAAAACGCCAGCAACGCATCTGCAATTCCCTCCCTGGTGTTGCATTTATTCATGGGCGGCGGTAGTCACTTACCATCAGGTGAGCCGCATGCTCGTTTGCCCCCTCTCCTATAAAAAAAAAGATAGGAAAAAAGGGGGTGGGATAAAAGAAAAGAAAATGAGGATCGTCTGAGTGTTTCTGTTCTGTTTCCGATTAAACAAGACTAAATAATAGGCGGCAACCACGTGAAGGAAGAACTCCTCAGACTTGACTTGGGGATCAACACGACCTGCGCTCCCAGACCTATTTGCCAAACTACTTGCCGGCATGAGAGCAGAATAGGTCTTATTCTAGTCCTACTGATAATGTACGTTAGAATTGGGAGTATGTTTATATATAGACATACAACAGATCTACATTTTTTTGATTTTATTATTTTAGATTTTCTGAATGTTAATTGATTTTTTGAAACCTAGTAAAATTAATTATTTTTCCATACCATTTCAAGTTATGCACTTTGGCTGAAGTTATATTTTTTTATGCACAATTGCAGATAAAACAATCTCTATAACAAATGTTTCCCTCTTCTCCTTCTATTAAAGCCTTCTGCACCTGACACGGCGGAATAGTTTTTTCTAGAAGATCATATACAATAACAAAGGACAATGTTAAAACTCGCCTAAGAACCAACATATATTTGACAATTACCATATTCTTATCCTTAATTATGCATTAGATAACATTCATTAGATAGTAATGGACACTTAAAATAAAAAGGACTTTTTCGATTTTGAACTTTGTACCTATTTTGTAATACTATTGTGCTGCGTTTATGGCCTCCTGTGATTTGGCCAATCGCACAATACCTTCACTCACATATTTCAAAAGTTGCCATAAACTTAAATATATTATGAAAACGTTTATATTTTAAAATATATCTCAGATTAATATATGCCACAAGGAACTGGGGTACAGAGAAATCATCTATTTTCATTTAAAATAACAATACTATTGTCATCTCATTGGAAAATTAGCATTGTGCCACGCAAAAAAAAGGCAATAACGTTGACAGATGACAACAATTCAAATAAAATATTGGTAAATCCAATTAGGCATACCTTAAGCGCATTAAAAAAATTACGTATAACATGATTATACGGAATTATTAAAGTAGTTTAAATACATTTCGACAGCACTATCGGCTTCAACACCCTCGAAAACCATGAAAATGACACCCATGATTAAAAAATTGATACCTATTGCAGCCGCCATCTTGGATTTACATTTCGACAGCACTATCGGCTTCAACACTCTTGAAAACCATGAAAATGACACCCGAGATGAAAAACTTGGTACCAACTTCAGCCGCCATCTTGGATTTACATTTCGACTGCACTATCGGATTCAACACCCTCGAAAACCATGAAAATGACACCCAAGATGAAAAACTTGATATCTATTGCAGCCGCCACCTTGGATTTACATTTCGACAGCACTATCGGCATCAGCACCCCCGAAAACCATGAAAATGACACCAATGATGAAAAAATTTATATCTATTGCAGCCGCCATCTTGGATTTACATTTCGATAGCACTATCGGCTTCAACACCCTCAAAAACCATGAAAATGACACCCATGATGAAAAAATTGGTACCTACTTCAGCCGCCATCTTGGATTTACATTTCGACAGCACTATCGGCTTCAACAACCTCGAAACTCATGAAAGTGACACCCATGATGAAAAAATTGATACCCATTGCAGCCGCCACCTTGGATTTACATTTCGACAACCCTATCGGCTTCAACTCTCTCGAAAACTATGAAAATGACACCCATGATGAAAAAATTGATACCTATTGCAGCCGCCATCTTGGATTTACATTTCGACAGCACTATCGGTTTCAACACCCTCGAAAACCATGAAAATGACACCCAAGATGAAAAAATTTATATATTTTGCAGCCGCCATCTTGGATTTACATTTTGACAGCACTATCGGCTTCAACACCCTCGAAAACCATGAAAATGACACCCATGATGAATAAATTGGTACCTAATTCAGCCGCCATCTTGGATTTACATTTCGACAGCACTATCAGGTTCAACACCCTCGAAAACCATGAAAATGACACCTATGATGAAAAATTTTATACCTTTTGCAGCCTCCACCTTGGATTTACATTTCGACAGCACTATCGGCTTCAGCACCCTCGAAAACCATGAAAATGACACCCATGATGAAAAAATTGATACCTATTGCAGCCGCCATCTTGGATTTACATTTCGACAACCCTATCGGTTTCGACACCCTCGAAAAGCATTAAAATGTCACCCATGACAAAAAAATTATACTACTTACTTTTAGTACGTACTACTATTATTTATTCTGTGCTTTTAAATATTGTAATAAAAAATCTCTTATTATTATTATAATCAAGTATTTAAGAAATTTGGTTATTCGAATATTGTGTATTTGTACAGCGATCTTTTTGAGCCGCTGAAAACAACCGTAACAATGTCCACTCACGACGGCGACTGAAGCCGAATGTGTTCTGTGAGCCGAACTAAACTTAATACAAAGGTACTCTGTGAACTAAACTACTCTGTGGCTGTAGATCCCCATTTACAGAAACAATTTATATACGAGGCAAGCAAATCAACGAAAATTTCGCCATTTTGGAGCCGAAAAAAATTAATTATAGCTAAACAAAACAAAATTACACTGCCATTTACATTCAGTGGCTTCCCACATGATAGATGAAGAGATTAAAAAATAGATTGAGTTAAACAATTGATATTTTCAAAAGTTATAGTGTTTACAAGCCACAGGGACATGATAAATCCACACCATAAGCCACTAAAACCCTTTTTTTTTTATTAAAAATAGCAATTAATCGATTTAAAAAAATTATTAGTAAGTTCAACAATCATTTATCTTTCTAACAATGTGCTTTTTTTATCATTTATATGTATAATATGATTGCTAGATACGATTTTATTCGATAAAATGTTGGTATTTTAATTTTTAGGCGATAGTAGAACATTACCTTGCGCTTTCGCTTAAGGTATGCAATAGATGGACGTTATACGTGCTATTGTTTTGCTTTCGTTTGAAAAAATACATTTCTGTATGTAAATGTTTTAGGAATCTAAGTGCACTCTGTAGTGGGTTTGTTATGCGATAAGTTTATATAAATTACGAACAACGGCTTGAACAACGGATATGGATACTCTTGTTTAGCGACCTATCCGGCTTTAATCAGGGACTTTAATCAAATGAGACTGTATATTTTGTATTTATTTCGTATGAATAAAATAAATACCTAATCACAATCTGAGTTTTATTTACCGTATAAATGCTAGGCTAAGACTAAACTGCTTACATTGGCAATAACATTGTAATGTTTCATAAACATAAAACATAATCCCAAAATCTCTATGATAACTGCAACTATATAAGTTTTCAGAAGTGTTCGTCATGAGTTATTGTTCTTACATACAAATTTGTGTAATTTCGGACTTTAAAAAGGCATTTTTTTCACTGTTGGTTCTTAGGCGAACATAGTATGGACACAAAACAATGTCCTTTTGTTAACAGTTATGAGTGTAACATTTTTATCAGCTGATTTATTCATAGTGATTTGAGCATCACATTGCCGGGTTTTGTACAGAAAATAATAGTTTAAAAAAAACTTAAAAAAAAACACGCGTTTTACAAATGGATTTGAAATCATCGACACATATATAATAAATTATTATACATAAATGATTATTAAATATGGATATGTTTCAGATTTAATAAATCATAAAACCATAGAGTAACGTAGGTAAAAATTAAAGATTAGTGGGTAGTTGTAACAGCGCTGTACACTATAAATTGAATTGCCATAGGTATCTTACTTCAGTTCAGTTCACTTCAGTCGTGTGCAAGCGAGTCGCTCTGCTAGTAGTTGTTATCATCTACATTAAGTAAAGTATAATATAATTATTGTGATTCGTTTATAAATTGAATAAAAAGTGCTACAAGGTAATCTGGTTTTACTTCATAGTTACTTATTTAAAACTTCAGAAGTGGGATAGTACCTAACTATGTCCAGACCGTATATTGGAGGGCTAGGAGAGTGTAAGCGAAGATATGGCGACACTACAAGCTCAGAAGAAGATGAGGATGAAATTTTTTTTTCAAAAAAAGTACTTCTATGCTCACCAATAGACGTCGTGTGTCTCCGATAGACGCGGAAGTTATACCCAAATTCTGCCCAGACGACTAAACCAGTAACGTTACTGGATGGCTTCATAAAATTGACCAGTTGGGTGACATATACGGATGGAATTGCAAGGATCGTCAATTTATAATGCAGTTACGTCTTGCTGGATCTGCTCGGGAGTGGTATGATGACCTTGACGATTATGCTCTTACTTGGGACGGGTGGAAGGAAGCACTTCAAACCGCTTTTCCTCGATCTACAGACTACGTAGACAGACTAGAAACAATGCTGGCAAGGTCAAAAAGTGACTATGAGACTATGACTAAATATTATCATGAAAAGTTATCACTTCTCAAAAAAAGCAACATTAATGGTGAACATGCAATCTCCTGCATTATTCGAGGTTTACCATATGAACTGAGAGCTAATGGTAAAACCTACAATTGTGAAACACCAGAACAACTTTACTTCGGTTATCTGTCATCGCTAGAAAACTTTGAACGCTTGGAGACGTCCGCGATTACACCACGCAATTCTAACTGGAGGAAAAATACACAAATTACTTCGAGTCGCCATCAACTCGTTCCCAAGATCTGCTATGTGTGTTGACGACCAGGACATGAAAGGAAGGACTGCCAGCAGCGCTGTGATGTGTGTCAGCGCCTAGGGCATGCAACTGCTGCATGCTGGTATGCTACTGGAACTGCAGCCAACTCTGGAGTTGGTCCCATGCAACAACAGGCTTATAAGGTGGGTTATCATATTTATTTATTTTATTTATACTCTTTATTGCACACAAAACACTACACAACACAGCAAACTTAAATTTATAAACGAATGTACAATTAGGTGGCCTTATCGCTAAACAGCGATCTCTTTCAGGCAAACCGTGGTGAAGAAGATAATTTTTATTTAAATATATAGTAGTGTGCATAAATAGTAGATAAACAAGTATACATTAATAGTAAATGGTATATATAGTATATAAGAAAATGCAATAATCAAATAAATAATATTATACAACGTGTCCCAAAATTCAACGATAAGCCAACACCGAAGGATAGACCTGCCCCGGACTAATCGGGGAAAAAAAGAAAAAACATATCCCAATTATATTTTAAGTTATATAAAAAAAATGAAATTCTTCAGAAATTGAGACCGTTTATGATATTTTTCACTACCATGACCACAATTTTTTAAATATTTTTTTCTTTTTTTTTATAGCCAACCTGAATAGTACTGCTATCTACCACAATTCTTAAAAACTCCAGAATAACTCTTGTTTTATCACGAAAATTAATGAAACTTATTTTGTTCCCTAAATTTTTTGAAGACTTTTACTTTTAACGAAATTTAACTTATCGTGGTGTAAAAAAAAAGTATGAACACTAGTATGGCAAGTTTTTTAAAAATTGACGCAACTAACCAACATTCCAAAATGGTATAATACTCTAGGAAAACAAGTTATAAAAAAATATGGGCCTATTATTTCTTAACAGGGGCTAAATTCCTTAAATTGTAATTGTCAGTAATCACTTTTACTACATGCCCAAAATGGGTTCCTGTTACAATTTCTAGGAATTAGAATGGGGCATTAATACCTTAGATGTTAGAAAGAGATAGATAGATAGAGATATTTACGTTAAAAAGAGACAACAACAGGGCAGGTAGAGAAGCTGTTATTATTCTCAGCAAGTCGGTTCAGTACGCTCTGCTCCTTTGTTTACTGCGCACCGTTCCCAATTCAACTTACGTGGCCCTCGTATATACTATCGACTTTTGGCTTGGCTTTTTGGACTGGAATCGACCTGCAAACTTAACTGACCTGGCATTATTTGGACTGGAAGTGATCTGCAAACTGAACTGATCTGGCATTATCTTGGACAACGATTATGTGTTTTGTGATTTAGAGTTCTGGCGCATTTTGGACTGTTTGGCGTTTAACATGCCGCAACCGTACACACCACAGGAATACGCTAATATGCATTTAATCTATGGAGAATGCCGATGTAATGCTAACGCTGCTAGCAGACTGTATCGAGAAAGATACCCAAATGCTCAAAAATATCCTGATTACTAACTACTAATATTGAGAAACCAATACTCTTATTATAGACCAAGTCGCCAATAAGTCCGAAATTGAATTGTCCGATATGTGGGTGAGTTAAATCATAGGGAAATAAATGAATTGCTACAATTATTGAATAGGTATGCTCATTCATTTGCCGGAGATACGAAAGAATTAGGATGTACTAACTTAATTAAGTTACACATAAAACTATTTGTAACCAACCTGTGTATCGAAAACCGTACTTTACTAAATGGCTTAAATACAACTTCTGACAGTGAATGTACATGGGATAACCAATTGTCAGATGTAGTCTGGGGAATTAATAATGCCCTTAATTCTACTACGGGACATACACCGGTTAAACTATAGACATCCGGTACTCGCGTACAGGGATGGGAGGGGGAGGGGGGAGGGTGAAGGTTCAGGGGAAACCTCCCCTACCCTTTCCCCGTTGCGGAAATGTATAGTTTATGGGTAATATTTTTTTTTGTAAAATTATAACCTCACTTTTTTACACAGGAATATTGACACAAAGTTACTTCTGCAACGGCTTCGGCGCTGCGGGAAGTGCAGCCCCTTCGCCCTTGCGTAGCAAATCACAGGCACTCATTCTCACCTCCACAGCTTCGGCTTATTGGTCGCCTTCGGCGAACAGCCTCAGCCGCTACTGCTCACACAGGGGCCTGCGATTTGCTACAGCGGGCGGGGGCTGCTCTCCCTCCGCGCCTACGGCTTACAAAAACACTCTAGGGGTAGGGCAGAGAAGACTACGTGGAGTCGGGGTGTTCTGATTCAGTTTTAGTACAAATTCGATCTATCTTATCTATAAAGTCAGGTTTACCTAAAATCTGATATGATAGTGATATATGAAACAATGTAATTTTAAATCGAATAAGTTCAAAAACAGAGCATAAGGCGTCGAAAAAACAGGGAAAACACACCACTAAGCACAAGAGAGAACATTCGTGTGACCCAAAGAGTATAGTATATACGTGTGACCACTAGAAAAACGGAATGACAATTGACATTTGACATCATAGATAATATATTATATTTGACATTTACGGTTGCCCAAATTATGGCCGTCAACACCGTCCCGTTTCACACTTTTTTACATCAATTATTGACATCTAATCTCATAACACTATACAAAATGTCATATTTGCGTTTCGTTATACGGAATTTTTAGTGAAATTTATTTTTATCGTAATTAATTCAAAACTCATTTCCGACATTCAAAAACAGTGTAGAAGGTTCATGCTTAGCCCAGAGAAGCCTCCTAAACTGAAAACGTAACTAAAATCAAGTACCGGATATCTATAGCCAACCCCATATACCTTTTAGTTTAATGTTTGGCCACGACAATTCACGTTTCCTATGTTTTCCTAAAGAATTTCCCCAAGATCATGATTCTCAACAACAAAACTTACAGACTAGAAGAAAAGATGCTAAAGGAGAACGGGATTTTTGGCCTGAAGTTAACTAATTTTGTATACTTTAAAAGATTGGCCATATTTTTCTTAAGCAAAATACAAAAAAGTAGCTGTTTTTACAATCTAGATTTCGAAAAAACAATAAAATAAGAAATAAGTTAGAAAATCGATTGTAGTGTTATTTTTCTGTGTTAACTAGGGAAATAAAATAATTGCGTACATATATACAAAATAATAATAAAAAATACATAATATCAACAAGTAACAGTCACAACAACAATTCAAGTAATCGATCTCAAATCGATATCCCTAATATTCACTTCACTAAGTTGTTGTGTTAACTTTCGTTAATCGTTTTACCATTTCTTTTAATTATTAACCACAGCTTTTTGGTGATTTTATACTGATCCTGCTTTTATATATTTAAGTAATTATAGAAAAAATAGCCTGTTACAGTGTAATAATAGTGAAAAATCACCTGTTACAATGTAGGTAATAGATAATCTCACTTCTATCATTCCACAATAACTCGGCACCTAGATTGACAAATCTTGCCAGATTTTCAGCTATGAATTGTTTATATATACGCTTTAAAATGATCTTACTTCCATCTTGTTAACACTTGGGCCCAATAATGTATGGAGACGTCTCCTTCTCCTTTCGTATTGATAGGAATATGATCTTAATGAAAAGTAGGTTTGATCGTAAGCATAAAAATTGCCGAAAGTATAAAGTAGGAGATTTGGTTTTATGGAAAGGGGGTGTGTCTATAGATACAACTGCTAAAGTCACCAAAAAGCTTATAGTTCATACACAAGTCCATAATAGTTAAAAGTGAGGGACAGCTATGTGAACAAGTCCATAACAACACAAAAGAAGGGACAGCTAGGTGAACAAGTCCATAATAGTTAAAAGAGAGGGACAGCTATGTGAACAAGTCCATAACAATACAAAAGAAGGGACAGCTAGGTGAACAAGTCCATAATAGTTAATAGTGAGGGACAGCTATGTGAACAAGTCCATAACAAAGTTAATAATAGTTAAAAGTGAGGGACAGCTATGTGAAAAATTCCATGACAATTAAAACAAGGGATAGCTAAGTGAAAAAGTCCATAATAGTTAAAACAAGGGGACAGCTAAGTGACCAAGTCCATAATAGTTATAGATCCAGGACAGCTGAGTGACTAAGTCCATAATAGAGTTTTAGGTCCTGGACAGCTAAGTGACCTAGTCTATAATAGGTATAATACAAGTACAGCTAAATGGATAAATGCACAATTGTTGAAACACTAGGATGGCTAAGTTAACCAGCCCCAGATGGCCAATTGTACAAGAACTATTAGGTAAACAACTAGGTATATTAATAGTTTAAACGTTTATTAATGACTTGTAATAAAACAAAATAAATCTCCTCTAAATCATTTCTTTTTGGAAATAGCACAATTTACTGCGTTATTTTCTTTTCTCCTTTTGAATATAATGAGCGCCGCGGGACGCGTACGACTCAGGATGGCCGAATGTTACAAATGGATTTGAAATCATCAACACCTATATAATAAATTATTATACATAAATGATTATTAAATATGGATATGTTTCAGATTTAATAAATCATAAAACCATAGAGTAACGTAGGTAAAAATTAAAGATTAGTGGGTAGTTGTAACAGCGCTGTACACTATAAATTGAATTGCCATAGGTATCTTACTTCAGTTCAGTTCACTTCAGTCGTGTGCAAGCGAGTCGCTCTGCTAGTAGTTGTTATCATCTACATTAAGTAAAGTATAATATAATTATTGTGATTTGTTTATAAAGTGAATAAAAAGTGCTACAAGGTAATCTGGTTTTACTTCATAGTTACTTATTTAAAACGCGTTTGTAGATAACCACGTGGAGTGCTGTTTCAGATAATTTTATGATGACGCTCATTTTACAAATATCAGCTATGTCTAACCCCCACCCATGGAGACAACTATAAATGGTAATATTCAAAATACTAAAATCGATAAAGCAATTTAATGGGAAAAATGGATATAATCTCGGCTGATTAAAACCTAAACGTTGATTTTGTTGAAATTGTATTCAAAATATTAAAGATTTTAAAAATTAATTAGGTAAGATCCGCGTAATAAAATAAAATGATTTGTCTTACTTAGTTTGAAGAGCGCTTAGGTAAAACAAATAATTTTATATTATTACGCGGATTTTACCTAATAAATTTCTAGCATCTTTAATGTGATGTATTTCAGCAAAGTAAGCCCTGACAATTAAAACTATAGTCAATTATCGATAAAGCATTTTTAACTTTAGTCGCGTATCTCAATCACGCTTTGGCTATTGCTTTCAAATTATATTCCAACAACATAATAGTGGCAATAAAATCTACTATTAATATGCATCTTTAAACTTAAATCTATTTATGTAAAGAGTAACAAAGTGACAATAACCTGTATACGTTTCACCGGCCACCTCTGCTTTTGTCTAGGACACCGTCTGGGTTGATACAACGTTCTTACTTTTTTCGGTTTCCAAGTAGCACGAAAGGTAAGAGAGCCATTATAATAATAGGCTGTGAAACATTACATTCTAGTGCTCCTCAGGATTAAAACGCCTTTTAATACCCATACCATACCATACCATACCAGTAGTACAGCTGATAAGCAGACAACAACAAGACTCACAAGTAATCAAGTTTCAAGAGGTATTATAACGCTAAATGTGGTAGATACAAACATAAAAGAAAAGAGCTTTGTTGAGGACAGCTAGAGACCCGCCGCCCCGTCGCCCCTTCGTACTCCGTTGCGCCCCTCACACCCCGCACACCGGAGCCGAGCGACGACCAATGGGCGAGCAGCATCGTCGCACGGCACTACTCACAGACTGAGACGCCTTCTTGCGAGATATAAGAAGGGCGTTTTGGTCTGTGAGTCGTTCATTTCACTTCGGAAGCGGCACTCGAGAAGACTACAAAGAAGACTCAAGACAACAAATCAAGACTCCACAACTGAATACCTCTCTCTGTACATATTAGATAGTTTAATTTAATAGTGCCGAATATTGTAAATAGTGTAATACAGTATAGTAAAAAGTACCATCTTTTCTTCGAGCAGTCCCCTAGTATAGCTAACCTCAGATCAGTCAGGCATTAATCAATCAATCATAAATAAATACAGTCCACTTACATCCATTATATTCTTGGTCCATCGTCGCCGGATTCAAGCCAGAAGAAAGAAGCAAGAAGTAAGAAGAAACAAGATAGAAGGCAATTATAGAAGAAAGAACATAATTATAGAAGAAAGAACATAATTATAGAAGAGAGAAGATCATTATAGAAAATCTTCAAGGAAGAAAGAAGTTCGTCGACGAAAAGAGAAGATCGTCGGTACTAATTTCTTCCCTGTTTCTTATTAAGCCTACGTCATATACGTCATATTGTCTGTTTCCAGACAATTTCTTGTTTCTTTAACCGCGTTTACGCGGCCAGGTGGTTGCGCCCTAACGGTGCCATACTGTGACCATCTGGTAACGCCTTTGTGGCGGGAACGACATCCAATACGTGCGTCTTTTTGAAGACGATACGTACGTCTTTTTGAAGACGATCGGAGGTCGCAACGAGGGACGTCATGAGGAAAAAACGAAGCCAGAAGACACGGAACGATGACGAAACGCCGGTAGGAATGCGTATATTCGAAGAAGCACCCGCGTCCCCGTCCGATTATCTCGCGATGGCACAAGCGCCCTCCGCCGCGCCCCAGGCCCCGCTCGCGCCCGCATCTACAACCGGGCCCGCGCCCCCGCCGCCGCGCCCCGCTATGTCCGTGTCTACTACCGATCATTTGGGAGAGGTTAGCACATCCGCGCCGCGCACAGAGACACTCGCCGCGATTATTGAAGATCTTCCGTCTACAGAAACTAGTTCGATAGTACGTACCGTCGCGCCTGTAACAGACGTTGTACATAGGCCCGCGCCCCGTCGGTCCGCTCCGTTCGTTCAGCCCGGTCGACAGCTAGCGCGATAGCTAAGTTAAAACAAATCGAATATAACGCCGCGGAGGAACTAGCTGCAATTAGGAGGAAGCAATTGCAACTCGAAGAAGATCTTATTAAGAAGAAGTACGCTAGGGACGTCGCGCAACTGCAAGAAGAAACAGATAGGGAAAGTATTAACGAAGACGAGTTAGTTGAAAATAGGGTACGCGTTGATAGGTGGTTAGAGAACGTAGAGACTGTGCGGGGGGAGTCGCCTTACCGCCCGTCTCAGCCCGCGCCCCGCATCGAGATAGAGCAGGCCCTACCGAATAGGGAAACCGGTTACGACCACGCTGAAGATGCCCAGGGAAGGACGGTAGCGAATGAGGTTCAACCACGTCGCGTAGAAACGATACAGAGGGATAGTGGAGTCGCCGTAGAAATGAACCAGGTGGATCGTCGTGTACGGGTTACGTCGCCGTCGCGCGTCCAACGCCGCACTCTATCGCCTACACATAGATCGCCACATCGCCACGCTGATCGTAGATCACCGTCGCCGTATAGGGATGTAGGTGTACATAGATCGCCATCGCCACATCGCCACGCGGACTGTAGATTATCGTCGCCGTGTCATAGGGATGTAGGTGTACATAGGACGCCAGCGCCACAGCGTAGGCTAGAGGGAGATAGGGATAGAGATAGGTCGCTTACTCCGCGAGGGAAAGAGAGGGGTATAGAGCGACTAGCGGAAGCTCTAGAGAATATGATTAGAGTCAGGCCCGCTGCCGCGAAGCAGACGCAGGACTTGCCTATTTTTAACGGTTCGGCCGCGGAATGGTTAGCCTTCAAAGCCGCGATGAAAGAAAGCACGCGTTTATATGGATTCACAAATACGGAAAATATGGCAAGGTTAAGAAACTGTCTACGCGGTGAAGCTAGGGAGGTAGTATCGGCACTGCTGTTTACCGCGAAGGATCCAGCAGATATTATGCGAACATTGGAGCAGTGTTTCGGCCGCCCGGAAGTAATTATCGATCGAGCGTTAGAGGAATTGTTTAATAAGAGAAGAGTGTGGTTTGCAAGATGATGTTGTGACCAGGATTAAGAAAGGAATGCTTCGGTGGTTTGGTCATGTAGAAATAATGAATGAGGAAAGAGTGACAAAGCAAATTTATGTTGCAGAGGTGAACGGCAGAGTCGGGAAGGGACGCCCTAGACAAAAGTTTATCGACCAAATTGGAGATATATTGAAAATGGGCCAAATCAAGAGTACCTTTAACCGACGAGCGTGTATGCGTAGGTATATGGATGTGGAGGAAGCGAGAGAGGTCTGTCAGGATCGTGCCAAATGGAAGTCCATAGTCTCTGTCTACCCCTCTGGGTGACAGGCGTGAGTGTTTATGTTATGTTATGTTACGTTAGAGGAACTGAAACGCCTTCCGCGCCCGGGTCTAACCGCTCAGGAATTGAATTCGTTCGCGATTAAATTACAAAATATAGTGTGTATTTTGCAGAACGTCGACGGCAAAGGATATTTGCAAAATCCAATGCTGACTAGGGAAGTCACTAGTAAACTTAGCCCTCACTTACGGTCACGTTGGTGCGATTATGCGGAGCACTACGGAAGTGCAGACGAACCGGATATCGTCACACTATCTCGGTTCATGATGAGAGAGGCTGACCGTGCGTTGAGTCATGCCTATACGTCCGTAGCGCCGACTAAGGAATCGCCCGTAAACGAGTTGTATAAACACGCCGCGTAGAGGATAGGACCCGCGACGTAAAGACGTTCACCGCCCAGGAGGACACCGGTAGTGCCTCATGTATGTGTTGCGGGGGTGAACACGTAATCGCCAAATGTAGAAAGTTAGCGCAAATGGGTGTGGACGACCGGTGGAATTGGGTAAAGGAAGAGGGGGTGTCTTTTCTGTGTTTAAATAGTAAACACTGACGGTTTAGATGTAAAGCCAAGAAATGCTGCGTCGACGGCTGCAACGCCCCCCACCATGCCCTCCTTCACACCCGCAAGACCCGCGCACCTGAGACATCGGCAAAACCGGATGAGACCGTGCTCGTGTGTCCCATTACGTTACGTGGACCACGTGGTAGGGAAATAGATACGTATGCGTTGCTTGACGAAGGCTCGACTATTTCGTTAATCGACGACGACTTAGCGCGCGAGTTAGGAGTGGAAGGACGGGTAAAGCCGCTGAATATTAGAGGAGTAAATAATAGTCAGCGCGAGGCCGATAGCAGGCTAGTTAACATAGGCATACGTGGCAAGACGCGCAGTGAGGTGTATAGAATAAATGCGCGGACAATAGCAAATTTAAAGATAGGTTCGCAATCCGTAAGTAAGGAGTGTTTACGTTTAAAACACTTACGCGACCTACCGAGTTTGGTTTGTTACGACGACGCAAAACCGAGATTATTATTAGGCGCCGAAAACTGGCATTTAATAATCACCCGTAATTTAAGGATAGGACGTCGAAGGCAGCCTATAGCTGCACGTACGTTATTAGGGTGGGTAATACAGGGAACCGTGCCGCGATTCACGTGTAGGGAAGACGGTGAGACCGTATTACACGTCGTAAGCGTTAGCGGACGGTCAGATAGGGACATCCGAACGTTTGCCAGTCGGGACGAGGAGCTAACGGAACTCCTCAAACGGCAGTACGAGATAGATTCTATAGGTATCTCGCTAAAGAGTAGGCCGCGACGAGAAGAGGAACGCGCTGTCGAGATATTCCAGCGCACCGTCAAGAAGGTCGGCGAGCAATACCAAGTTGGACTGCCATGGAAGGACGACAACGTGCGGATGCCACCCAGCTACGAGATGGCCGCTCAAAGACTGCGGACGATCGAGAGAAAAATGGACAAGTCGCCAGAGTTTCGAGACGCCTACACAGCTCAGATAGACAACCTCCTGGCAAAAGGATACGCAAGGGAAGCCGAGGGGACAAAGAGAGAGGACCCCAAGAGCTGGTACCTGCCTCACTTCGCCGTACGGAATCCGAACAACCCGGGAAAGACAAGAGTGGTTTTCGACGCGGCAGCGCGTGCGTCCGGTAGATGTCTTAACGATTATTTACTCGACGGCCCCGACTTGTTACGAAACCTACCGGGCATACTGTTTAGTTTTAGGGAGAACGAAATAGCCGTGTCCGCGGATACTAGGGAGATGTTTTTACGTGTGAAGATCGACCGTCGCGACCAGCCCGCGCAATTGTTTCTGTGGCAAGGTAACGAGCGATCCAGCCCACCGCGGGAGTACGTTATGACATCGATGATTTTCGGTGCGAGGAGCTCGCCGTTTCTCGCACATAGTGTTAGGGATCATAACGCGCGCGCACACGCAGAAACACATCCGTTGGTGCTTAACGCTATCGTACGTAGTCATTATATGGACGACTACTTAGACAGTTATGCTACGGTAGAGGAGGCGGTAAATACGGCAAGGCAGGTTACGGAAGTGCATCAGAAGGCCGGTTTCACCTTGGCAGGCAGGAATTCTAACCACGCAGCCCTACTGGAAGACAAGCCGGAGGAACTACTAGCGAGCAAGCCTAAAGAAGTAGGCTTAAGGCAAGACAGCCCAGGCAGGACACTAGGGTTGTTATGGATGGCCGACGAAGACGCCCTGACGTTCAACACCTCTATGAATAGGGTGCCACAGGAAGTAAAGGCGCTACAGCGACCACCGACTAAGAGGGAAGCATTAAGCGCAGTCATGTCGGTGTTTGACCCGCTCGGACTGCTTAGCTACCTCACCATCACCGCCAAGATCCTGCTACAAGACATATGGCGAATGAAGAAGGTCGGATGGGATGATGAACTACCCGAGGAGGCAGCGGATGAATTCCAGAGGTGGCTGCGAGTCGTCGAGGAGGTGTCACGACTGCGACTGCCTAGGTGCTATGCTCCTACGGGGGGAGTGGTAGAGCGCCAACTTCACGTTTTCAACGACGCAAGCGAACGTCCGCATCCGCGGCGTATTGGCGTATACGATACCGCGACGGAACGATTAGGGTACGGTTAGTGGCGGCCAAGGCGAAAGTCGCCCCGATAAAGGCGCAAAACATACCGCGTTTAGAGTTGCAGGCGAACTTGATAGGCGCGCGACTCGCGGAATTCGTGCAAGGCGAGCACAGAGTGGTAGCCGATAAGGTAGTGTATTGGACAGACTCCACTACGGCGCTCCACTGGATACAGAACGATACGGCGCGTTACACTCAATACGTGGCTCATAGGTTACGGGAGATAGCAGAGAAGACGTCACCCGAGCAATGGAGGTGGATACCGACCGCAGACAATATCGCGGATCAAGCGACGCGTGTGAATTATATGAATAAAGAAGAGAACGACAGATGGTTCACGGGACCGCCATTCCTGTACGAGGACGAAGACAGATGGCCTCGCCGTCAGGAAGAGTAGGCAGGCGATGATGATGAGGAACTGGAGGAAGTCGTGGCGCACCAGAGCGACACCAAGAACGCTCCACACCTGCCGGACCATTCACCTACACCGGAATCGACTATTTCGGGCCTATAACGGTTACGATAGGACGTAGGCATGAAAAACGGTGGGTAGCGTTATTTACCTGTTTGACGACGCGCGCGGTGCATTTAGAGATAGTTTATTCTCTAACGACGGATTCGGCGATATCGGCATTGCGGCGCATGGCGGCTAGGCGTGGGTGGCCACGGGTCATCTACTCTGACAACGGAACAAATTTCCATGGGGCGGACACCGAACTACGACGGGCAATGTAAGAGTGGGCACCCCAGCTGAAGGACTACGCGTTGACTCGGCGGACAGACTGGAAGTTCATCGCGCCGGGCGCGCCGAACCAGGGAGGCGCATGGGAGCGTCTCGTGCGCTCAGTGAAGACCGCGCTCAAAGCCACTCTACACCAGAAGAGCCCGCGGGAGGAGACGTTGGCGACGCTCCTCACAGAAGCAGAGAACACGGTGAACTCTCGACCGTTGATGCACGTACCGGTCGACATCGACGAGGAAGAGGCGCTGACACCCACCCACTTCCTGCTGCTGGGACCATCGAGCTTGCCAGTAACCGCGCCGTGCACGCCCAGTGATCGTCGGGCGTGGAGGGCGGCGCAAGGACTTGCCGACGAGTACTGGAGGCGTTGGATGAGGGAGTACCTGCCGACGCTGGTTGCGCGCGGGGACTCGCGGGATGTGCAGCAGCGACAGATACCAGAAGGGGACCTCGTCGTGGTGGCAGACAGTAGCATGCCAAGGAACGTGTGGCCGCGGGGAGTTGTAACACGGACCTTTCCTGGACCAGACGGCGTGGTGCGCAATGTGGAGGTGCGGACCAGGGGCGGATTGCTGCGGCGGCCGGTCAGGAAGATCCCCGTCCTCCCGAGAGAAGATTGGGGTCGGGAGCTACGCCGGAGGGAGGATGTTGAGGACAGCTAGAGACCCGCCGCCCCGTCGCCCCTTCGTACCCCGTTGCGCCCCACACACCCCGCACACCGGAGCCGAGCGACGACCAATGGGCGAGCAGCATCGTCGCACGGCACTACTCACAGACTGAGACGCCTTCTTGCGAGATATAAGAAGGGCGTTTTGGTCTGTGAGTCGTTCATTTCACTTCGGAAGCGGCACTCGAGAAGACTACAAAGAAGACTCAAGACAACAAATCAAGACTCCACAACTGAAGACCTCTCTCTGTACATATTAGATACAAAGGTGGATTGAAAAGTACTCGGCCTAACACAGATCCATTCAATTCTAAAAATCAAATCTACCCACATTATTTAGTTCAGTTCAGACTAGTTCATTGTGTGAAGTTCGAAACGTGTGCGATAATTAGTTGTGATTTTATAAATTTATTAACAAAGTAATCGGACATAATTTCCGCGAATGGAGCAAATCGAGCAGCGTGCCGTCATTAAGTACCTCCATAAGAAGGGGCTATCATCAAAAGCCATCCATAATGACATGGTCAGTACATTAAGCGATTGTGCTTTGTCATATTCATCCGTCAAAAAATGGATAGCAGAATTTAAGCGTGGTAGAGAGAGTGTGAAAGATGAACCCCGCTCTGGAAGGCCTTCGACGTCAACTACTGACGTCGACTACTAAAAAAGTACTTGATTTAATAATGGGAGACCGCAGATTAAAAATTAGAGAGATAGCCGAGATTATAGGCATCTCTTATGAACGAACTCAAAACATCATTGTCAACGAGTTGGGTTTCCACAAGGTGTCTGTGAGGTGGGTTCCGCGACTGCTTTCAGTTGAACAAAAAAGGACGCGATTGACTATTTCACGCGACTGTTTGGAGTTATTTGAAGCCGATGCAGATGATTTTTTGAATCGTTTTGTTACTATAGACGAAACATGGGTTCATTACTGTACACCGGAAACAAAACAACAATCAAAACAGTGGAGAAGACCTGGTTCACCACCCCCTAAAAAGGCTAAGTCGATTTTGTCGGCAAATAAGGTGATGGCTTCAGTATTCTGGGACTCGAAAGGTGTGATTATGATTGATTATCTTGAAAGGGGTCAGACTATAAACTCTGATTACTACTGCACCTTACTACGTCGTTTACGAGAGGAAATAAAAGAAAAACGTCGAGGAATGCTCAGAAGAAAAGTCCTGTTTCATCAAGATAACGCCCGTGTTCACACGTCAGTACAGTCAATGGCTAAAATTCACAACTGTGGCTTTGAACTGTTACCGCATCCGCCGTATTCACCTGATCTGGCACCATCAGACTTCTTTCTGTTCCCTAACCTAAAAAAGCACTTGGGAGGTCAAATATTTTCGACAAACGACGAGGTCAAAGCAGCTGTAGACGCATTTTTTGACTCTAAGGAAGAATCATTTTTTTTCAACGGTCTAAATGCTTGGAAGGGGAGGTGGCAAAAGTGTATTGAAGTTGATGGTGATTATGTAGAAAAATAAAAATATAACTGATTTAGTATGTGTTTATTTTCTTGGTTAGGCCGAGTACTTTTCAATCCACCCTCGTAATTTAATTTAATAGTGCCGAATATTGTAAATAGTGTAATACAGTATAGTAAAAAGTACCATCTTTTCTTCGAGCAGTCCCCTAGTATAGCTAACCTCAGATCAGTCAGGCATTAATCAATCAATCATAAATAAATACAGTCCACTTACATCCATTATAAGCTTCAACTACTATTATCAGTGTAATAAAAATTTTCCATGTAGTGGCGGAGTAAGTGAATCCTTCCCATATTTACATACATAAACACTCACGCCTGTCACCCAGAGGGGTAGGCAGAGACTACGGACTTCCATTTGGCACGATCCTGACACACCTCTCTCGCTTCCTCCACATCCATATACCTACGCATACACGCTCGTCGGTTAAGGGTACTCCTAATCTGGCCCATTTTTAATGTATCGCCGATTTGGTCGATACACTTTTGTCTAGGGCGTCCCTTCCCGACCCTGCCGTTCACTTCTGCAACATAAATTTGCTTTGTCACTCTTTCCTCTTTCATTCTTTCTACATGACCAAACCACCGAAGCATTCCTTTTTTAATCCTGGTCACAACGTCATCTTGCAAACCACACTTTTCTCTTATCACACTATTTCTCACTCTGTCATCTAGATTCAGCCCTAGCATACTCCTTAAGGATCGCATTTCTTTTCCTTCCCTTATTTATTTATTTATTTAACAATTTAGGTACACACAAACAATGGAAAGGACACAACATGATGAAGAGTTTGTACAAGGGCGCTACTTATCTCCTAATGTAATTTCTTCCAGTAGGCCAGTTACAAATATATGTGATAAATAAAAGATAATAAGTTGTGCGCTTTGTTATTACACAATACATGCAAGATAAAATAAATACATATAATCATAATTAAATACATATAAGCAATTATTATGGGGAGGCTTCAACTTCAAAAAAACGTCATCATTATTATTAATTAACTTATTACAAAATACACATTAAATAAACAGCATTATGGATTATGTTGTTCGTACTCGTAAATATTATAAGGAAAAAGTATAAATCCGTGACATAAACAAAATTTTGTGAATTCATACATAAAGCCTCGTAGGTGTAATAAATAATAGAGGCTGACCCTTTATATGGGCAAGATTAATTACTCGTTATTTAATAATAAAATGAGTGACAAAATTTGTGACACAGATTAACGACTCAAGTTTGAATTTTATATTAAAATACGCTTTACGGTACACGGTTGGATATGTATATTTACAGTTAGATAATAATGTTATATAAGTTACAAGCTGACTCAAGCCGTGCGAAAAGTAAAAAATATCTTAAACAATCTCGTATATGCAACTGATCAACAACCGGAAGAAGAGTGTAATATCACAGGTGTATATTATAAAACTGGGTTATCTCGTGTGGCGGTTATGACATTTTTTTCTTTTATGGCAGAGGTCCATTTCTAATAGGTGCTGCTATAGAACAAAACGTGGTAGAGCCATGATGCAGCTATATTAATAGTATAGTTGCAGCACGAATGGGTCGGCTCGACCGGGGAAGGACCGTGCTCTCACAGAATACCAGCTTAATGCTGGTGTGTTTCGTATGGTGAGTGTAGAGAACCGGAGACCCTTTTTACTGGAAAAGAGGCATTCTATTTTAGTTCTCTCGGCTGACAACGCATCTGCATTTTAATTCGCAAACGAAGATAGATGTAAATGTCTATGGGCCACAGCAACCACTTACCATCAAGGGAATACTGAAAAAGAGGCATTCTATTTTAGTTCTCTCGGCTGACAACGCATCTGCATTTTAATTCGCAAACGAAGATAGATGTAAATGTCTATGGGCCACAGCAACCACTTACCATCAAGGGAACTGTGTGCTCGATTGTCACCCTTATTCTATAAGAAAACGAAAAAGAAACAATGGGGTTGTTATAAACTAATTTGCTTAATTTCGCGTAAAGAAAGAAAATGATGTAGCCCTAGTCGCCCTAGAGCCCCAGTCGTAGCCCTTTATTACAAGTATGTAAGACTTTAAAGGAGTGGTCATTGGCCAGGCTGTGTCCAGTGACCAAGAGATTTTTTTTAATAGGATAAGGGTGACAAACGAGCACACAGTCCACCTGATGGTAAGTGGTTGCTGCGGCCCATAGACATCTACATCTATCCGCGTTTGCGAATCAAAATGCAGATGCGTTGTCACCCGTGAGGACTAAGATGGAATGCCTCATTTACAGTAAAAAGGGCCTCCGGCCACCTGCACTCACCAAGCGAAACGCAGAGGTAAACCTCTACTTCACGCTGGTTTTCTGTGAGGTCGTGGTACCACCCCGGTTCGAGCCGGCCCATCCGTGCGACAGCAAAAGATGCCGCGTGGCTCTACCACTTTAACAAAATGTGATTTATTGGTATTACAATTCCTGTACGCAACTAAATACTCTTTATAACGTGTTTCAAGTTGCGACCAGTCTGACCCAGGCTTGGTATTCGTCACAAACAAATTTATAAACATCAGACTTTAGAGAAATATCTAACTTATCTTTATAATTACAGATATTCCTAAGTGAATGAACGTGCTGGGGGTGGTAGTGCTGGGATTGATGGCGACGGGTATAGTGCGCACTATTGAGGGAGGGTGGGAGGTCCCCTTAAAACTGGGCAAGACACATCATTTTCTCTCTTTTCACAAAATTAAGCAAATTAGTTTATAACAACCTTATTATATTGGATTTCCGCAAGTAAGGCCTGATTCTATTAATTATCTGAAAAAGAAACAATCCAAAACCTTATCTCTCTTACAAAGCAATAAGGACCGTGGCCGAGCTCACTTGACTACTCTAGCGCCATCTATTATCTATCTACGGAAGCGGTTGCGATGTATATCGATATGAAAATTTGACGCGCTAAATACATCGTTCTTTATTTAATACATTTCCATAGATGTCGCTACATGGTACCGCTAAGTAAGATTGACGAAGTCATTGGGCTCTAGTATTTAACAGTACAATATTGTGGAATCTATTTCCAATTTCAAAGAGATTTCAGTTTTAAAGTCAAAGGCAAATTTTTTATAGGATAGGGTGACAAACGAGCACATAGTCCACCTGATGGTAAGTGGTTACTGTGGCCCATAGACATCTACATTCATCCTCGTTTACGAATCAAAATGCAGTTGCGTTGTCACCCATGAGGACTAAGATGGAATGCCTCCTATCCAGTAAAAAGGGTCTCCGATTCTCTACACTCATCAAACGAAACACAGCAGTGTTAAGCTGCTATTTTACGCTGGTATTCTGTGAGAGCGTGGTCCTTCCCCGGTCGAGCCGACCCATTCGTGCCACAACTATAGTATTAATATAGCTGCACCATGGCTCTACTACGTATAAATTACCGATATTACCAAAATTACCGATAGTATTCAAATCCGTGATATTTTACCTTCAAGAATTTATATATAATCGTATGGTATATTAAATCTATCCTAAAGTCATTGTTCCTTTACAGAACGTTTCATTTTCATCCAAGAATACGAATAAGTGCATTAATAATTGTCTCGTAGACTAAGTTAATTATCGAGTAGAAATATCAATTTATGTTTGAATTGAACCGTAAGCGGTAAGCGAAGTACATATATTTTTTTTAATGAAATTAGTGATGAATAAAGGAAAATATATTGAGTACATTTTTATAATAATAACTAGCTGACCTGGCAGACGTTGTTCTGCCCTTCCGAGCGACCATTTGCTTTCCCAAAAAACTCCTGAAATTAGCAATAAAAAAATTGAGGGTCACTTATCGGGATAAAAACTATCCTATCTCTCAAGTTGGACCAAACTGCACACAGTGTGCAAAAATTTTTTGAAATCGGTTCTATCTGTTGAATACTTACAGCAACACGTGGTAGTTATACTACTAAATTGTAGCCGATTGTAGCTTATATTAAACGTTTGTATTTTTAACATAGTGCCATCTATTAAATATTTACTCAATCCAGTCAACAGATATCGTCATCTGACAGAATCGTTTGAAGCTAACAGATAATTGTGACTGTCAAATAATAGACAAATAATTTTCAATAAAATAATATTGTATTGCGACTATAAATTGAGATGTAAGCTATCCTATCTTTTAAGTTGGACCAAACTGCACATTGACCAAAAATTTCATTGAAATCAGTTCAGTAGTTTAGGAGTCCATCGCGGACAAACAACGTGACACGTACTTTTTATATATAAAGAATAATAATGCTAGGTGACATTTACGGGATATAAAAGATTAAGGAATGTTACAAACATTTAGAAAAACAATCTCAGAATTTTATGTGTTAATAAATAAATGAATATCTTCTTGTTTATAGCCTTAAGTTAATCTGATAAAACGTATAACAAACCTCGTATGTTTCCGCGAACGAGTTTAATAGTTTTTAAGAGCTTAACAAGTTTTATACAGATTTATACGTGGTAGAGCCAACCTGCAGTTATTTTATGGTTGTAGTACGAATAGTCACGCCACGATCGGGGTATCTACCACGCTCTCGTAGAATATCAGTGTAAAACAGCAGCTTAGTACTTCTGTGTTTCCTATGATGAGTGTTTTGGCACGACATTTAATCCTTAGTTCTCACGGGTGACAACGCACCTGCATTTTGACTCGCAAACGAGGATAGATGTAGATGTCTAAGGGCCACAGATACCACTGACTATCAGGTGGACTGTGTGCTCGTTTGTCACCCTATCCTATAAAAAAAGTATAGTTATAGCACGAATGGGTCGGCTAAACCGGGGAAAAACCACGCTCTCACAGAATACCAGCGTAAAATACCAGCTTAATGCTGCTGTGTTTCGTATGGTGAGTGTAGAGAACCGGTGACCCTTTTTACTGGAAAAGAGGCATTCTATCTTAGTCCTCACGGCTGACAACGCATCTGCATTTTAATTCGCAAACGAAGATAGATGAAGATGTCTATGGGCCACAGCAACCACTTACCATCAGGTGGACTGTGTGCTCGTTCGTCACTCTAATTCTATAAAAAAATTTGTTTTCACCCCTGCGGACTAAGATAAAATGTCTTACAACTTATAATTATACAGACTCTCTATACTCAACAGGCTGGAACGCGGCAGTGTAAGCACTGCTGTTTAGCGGTAGTTTAAGCACTGCTGTTTAGCGGCAGAAATAGGTAAAAGGGTGGTTTTTATTAATTTTAATCATAGATAAGTACATAATGTATACACTAATTATATTTGTTTGTAGGTTGTTTTGAACCGGTACGCAAAGCATCGTCATATGTCTACAGAGATATATTGCCAGTACCCAGTAGCTCAACTGCAAACGTTTTTGTTATAGACAATTCCCCGAGAAAAAAAAATTAAGAAAACTATTGATATTCTTCGGAGAAGATTAGATATGAAACAAAAAAATAAGCGGCCAAGTGCGAGTCGGACTCGCGCACCGAGGGTTCTGATCAAGTCCGTAGGTATATAAGTTCGTTCGTTCCGAACGAGTTTTCCGAAAACTTGTGAAAGGAAAATTGTAAACGAAAACATGTTTCGAAAATAAGTAAACGAACGCCTTGTGTTCTGCAGTTTTTTTTTAACATACTTGACATACATATGTACGATTCGCTAGCACTATGAAACCATAAACACTTAACTAATAAATTAATAATCGAAACTTATTTGATTATTAGATTGAAGTATGGAGCAAAATTGCAAAATACCTCTTAAGGAGAGGTTACGACATTTTTACAATAAATTAATTATTTTTGGTAGTAAATAAAAATCACAAACTTTTTGTTTATATCTTTATTTAATTTATTTTATACACGACACAGCGTTCTGTATCGATGATTGAAGTTGCTACATGGTGCAGCACTATTCTTGTCGCACACATGCACATTTCACTCACACGGGTACATTTCGTTTTTGGTCTCAACCTAATCACGCCATCGCCAATCTAATGTATACTATATCTATGGTGGCAACACTACACTACGGTCATCCTTCTGTCAGTCAGCCATTTTGTAATCAGTACGAGTTTTTTGTTATTTTCTGTTATCTACTGTTTTTGTTGAGTTTTTCGTTAATTTTATGTTATTTTTTTGTTACACAATGCCGAAAAAAACAAAAAAGGCGACTTGGTTCGCTTGTGAGATTATTTTGAACGTGAGTGTCAAAATGGCAGACCGTTGTTACCTGTGACCCAATTTGGCAACAGAGTTGCGGATGCTCTTGTCATCCGTCATGCGACGGTATCGTGTACATCGCAAGAAAACTATGACAAGCTATTATCAACTCAAGCGATAGAGGAAGACCAGGAAAAAATTGTCAATGCCGAATAAGAAAAGAAGGAGAGTTTGGGGTATCGCTGCGATTGATGACTTTGATGCCGCCGCCATACGGAACCATGTATACGCGTATTATAGACGTGCTGAATATCTAACAATAAGAAAATGAATGGTGCCCCGTAAATACTCTGATTTATTTAAAGGCAGTTTGCAGTCATTGGCCACCATACTACAAAAAATTGGCATCGCTTATAAAAATCGCGATAAAAGAAAAATAGTAATGGAGCGCACAGATATTGCCTTTGCACGGGTAGACTTTTTGAGAAGGGCCAAACATATTTAAAGTTGCGTTAAAGTTGTATTTCTGAACGAGACGTGGCTTAATGCTAACCAAACTGTACCGAAAGCGTGGACTGATGACACGGCACATTCAGTTACCAAAGTGCCCGAACATACAACGCTTGATAATTGCGCACCCAGGGACGGAAAACGGTTTGGTACCCAATTTTTTGTTGGCTTTCAAATCAACAAAAACAACAGAATATCATGAGGAGATGAATTTCGAAAAGTTCAAAGGTGGATTTTAACATTACTGGAAAATCTTCATGAACCACACATGATTATTATGGAAAACTGGAGCATATATCTTGGCTGCAGAGCAAAGGCATTGAAGCCAATGAAAATATGTTTAAACACGAATTGGTCCGATTAGTGAAAGAAAACAAACCCGGAAAGCCAACCTACATTTTGGGTGAAATCGCTGAACAACATGGCCATACGGTGCTTAGATTGCAACCATATCATTGCCATTACAATACCATCGAACGGATTTGGACTCATGTCAAAGGTTTTTTTTTGTCATTATACCTAGTACCTACGTTTACTATATATACTACTTACTTTTTTATTTTCTTTTGGGTCATGCAGCCAAAAATAACACATATCCACCATTTACGGCTAAGAAAAGAATTTTAGAGAAAATGCTGACTTTATTGCAATTTTATCTGTGATAACGTTACGTTACTGCCTGTGATAACGTTACTGCGGATTAGTGGAGAAAAGTCGCGGAATACACAAAAAATATATACTAGAAGATTGGAAACGAGATGTCCATTTTTACAGAGTTTGTGAACAAGAATTAATAATTAACGTAAGGGACAGTTCCAGTAGTGAGCCTAATGATGATGATGATGATGATAATGATGATAATAATGAACTTGATTTAGGTTATGCACCATTATTTTAATAAAAAATAACTTCAAGTTTTATTTCACCTTAAGCTCTTTCACAAAAGTAATTTTGACTCACATGTATTCTACTAAATAGTCTGACTGACCAAATAAAAATATGCACGAGGCGAAATCGTTATTGTGGGAGAGATTATATTTTCGTATAAATAATTTATTATTAATTCAATAGATAAGAAATTGTTTAAAATTCTAAATCCATACAACATAAACATGCAACTATCGATTGCAAGTTCTATGAGAATAATAATCGAACTGATTCATTAACGATTATACACCACCCCATCCCTACAGTGAGCTGTCAAAATTATCAAGCTAAATTTGACTGAGTGTAGTTTCTTAACCGAGGATAGATGTAGATGTTTGTAGGCCAGAGCATTACCTTATCATCAGGTGGACTGTTTACCCGTTGTACCTTTATTCTTTATAAACAAAGATTTTTAAGCTTTGTATTAATTTATTTTTAAATTACTTTTACATTTCCGGCGCTTTGGGTTTGCAGCACCCATAGTCACAGGGTGACTAAGGTGTTTAACGTCTCAATGTCATAATTAACCTTGCATACCTTCCTACTGATCTACGCAAAAAGAACTTAATATATTATTTTGAAGTCTTGCTATTCTACTATGCATGGGCTCGGAATTTAATTTTATTAATCATAGGATACCAATGAAATACCAGCTAATTTCTTTATTTAAATTTGTATATTTGTTTATTATTTTCTTTATAGGAGTGGGGCAAACGAGCATGCGGCTCACCTGATGGTAAGTGACTACCGCCGCCCATGAACAGCTGCAACACCAGGGAGGGAATCGCAGATGCGTTGCCGGCCTTTTAAAAAGGAGTACGCTCTTTTCCTGAAGGTCCCTAAGTCGTATCGGTCCGGAAAAATCGCTGATGGTAATCGATTCCACAAGGAAGTCGTGCGAGGAAGAAAACATCTTCTAAATCGCACAGTGGTGGACCGTCAAACATCCAGATGATGTGGATGGTATCGGAAGTTCTGCCGCGAAGTGCGTTCGTGAAATTTGACGGCTGGGAATAATCCGAACAATTCCTCAGACCACTCCCCATGGTAGATGCGAAAGAAAATGCAAAGGGATGCAACATTTCCTAGCAGTGCCAATGAATTGAGCCGATCGGAAAGGACTCGGTCGTCGACGATTCGAGCCGCTCTACGCTGGATGCGGTCAAGTGAAAGGAGCTGGCACTGGGGAGCCCCTGCCCAGAGATGGGAACAGTATTCCATGTGAGGCCGAACCTGCGACTTTTAAAGTTGCAGGCGGTGTGCCGGCATGAAATACTGTCCCAGTCTGCTGAGCACGCCAAGCTTTTTAGAGGCCAATTTGGCCTTCTCTTCCAAGTGGCCACGAAACAGCACGACTGTACTGACTGAGTACTGTAACAGTATTGACTGAGGCAAGAAGGAGAGTGCCTTGAAACTGAGGAGATACGACAAAGGGGTTCTTTTTAACGGTAAACGCGCAAACTTGTGTCTTCTGAGGATTAAACTGGACTAGATTTAGTCGCCCCCAATCCGAGACTTTGTTCAGCAAAGACTCGACTTCAGACACAAGTTAGCTTTACGAATTGTGCTTAGGAATCAGTTTTCTATTGCAAGGTTTTGTAGTCTTTCAAATCTGATGTAACGATATGGCCGATCCTGAAAGTTTACAAATGACGAAAGACTTCACGGAGCGGCTTTTCACGTCAGCTGTCTTTACTTTCACGCAGTTTTTTCTTTTTATAGAAAAGGGGGCCAATGAGCAAGCGACTACGCCATGGTTTAAATACCGACAGTTGCCCATGAACAACTCCACACCTGGGGAATTGCAGGTGAGTTGTCGGTCTTTATAAAGGATTGAGCTCGTTTCTTGAAGATCTCTAAGTCATATAAGTCCGGCGAATTCGCCGGTGATAAATGATTGAATGATTAATAAATGATTCTACAAAGTTGTGCGACGAAGAAAGTTCCTAGTAAATCGTACTTGTTTGTGGTGACATTTACATTCACATTGATTCAAATCGTTATATTTTTTTTTACTTCCTACTAAAACTATTAATCAATTAAGGAAAATTGTTAAACGGGCCTCTTATCAGTTAGAGTAGCAACTTTTGTCAGCAATGCGATGCCGAGATGCGTATTTAGTGAATTTAGTGCTTCTTAATCTTAATGGCAGATCTAGTGTTTTATTGCCTTCCCGCGTAATAGCACCATGCGCTTAATCTAACACCCTGCGGTGCTGTGAAATTGCGTCACGTTGCTACAACGTTTTACGAGATTCAAGGGATGAGATGGAGTGATGTATTTTATACCGACATCACACGACTTTTTATGATGTTGGCATCGTAAAAAATAACTATAAAATATAATAAATTAAATGCCTAAAATAAGCTTTTCAACATGTTTTTGTCTTTTCAAAATTTTTCATTGATTCAACAGTTTTAGAAGACAATATCTTTTATGCCATATCATTTTATATGTGGTAGACCATACCGCAGCTATATTATGCTTGTAGAACGAATGAGTCGGCCCGATCGTTTGTCACCCTTATTCTATAAAAAAATGTAAGAGAGCCCACAATACTTAAAATACTTAAAATAATAGTTTGGATGTATCAATATAAAGTCATAAGCAGATTATGGAAATGTAACAAAACTTTTATGAATAAAATAAACTTAAGTCAAAAAGCTCTTAATATGTCAGCTTGCTGAGATCACGACGTTACTGTCGGGTTTTCGTCGACAATAAATCTTCTCGACAAATGACCCTCAGACTTATGTCTTAAGTTAACTTCTTTTTCTGTTTGCTTTAAAATACTATCCTTAATATTATGTAGGTAATGAAATAGTATAATTTTGACAATAGTTTAAATCAACGTGACCAGAAAAAGTATCTAATATTATAAGTATGCTTTTTATTTTTAAACAGACGTATATATTCATAGTTATTTGTAAGTATTAACCAAATATGTATATAAATATGTACATGTGCATGTGTGTGTGAATTGTGGTCAGCACTGTCCGTGAACGGTGTGAGCAGTATCCTCATACGAGCATTGCAATCTCTTTATAGAGGTTCTAGTGCTTGTGTAAAGATAAACGGGGCATACACTGAATGGTTTAATATCGAAAAAGGTGTTAGACAGGGATGTGTAGCGTCACCGTGGCTGTTTAATCTGTTCATGGACAATTGTTTGACAGATTTAAAAGAGAATGAAAGTGGGTTGAGAATGAATGAGTTACTCGTCAAATGTTTTCTCTATGCTGATGACCAAGTATTACTTGCGTCTTCGGCCGAGGAGTTGCAGGAGATGGTAACTGCTATGAGTGGAGCTTTTGTTAGAAAGAGAATGAAGATGAATATAAGGAAGACGAAAGTGATGGTGTTTGAAAAAGATGAGGCAGTGACAGACTGCAATATCGTGATTGAAGATGAACAAATTGAACAGGTGAAAGAGTTTGTGTATCTGGGTTCAAAGTTTACAAGAGATGGAAAGTGTGAGAGTGATATCGAAAAAAGAATGAATGCAGGAAACATGGTGAATGGAGCTTTGCACTCCTTTATGAGCAGTCGGAAGGTGTCTAACATGGCACGTTTGGCTGTGCATGAGGGGGTGTTGGTTCCGACACTCATGTACGGAAGTGAAAGTTGGGTATGGCAGAAGAAACATGAAAGCAGAATAAATGCAGTTGAGATGAGAGCATTGAGAAGTATGATAGGAGTTAAACTGAGTGACAGGATAAGAAATAGTGAGATAAGGAAACGTTGTGGTCTGAAAGAAGATGTAGTGACAAAAATTGAGAAAGGTATGCTGAGATGGTTTGGCCATGTCGAGAGAATGAATGAAGAACGATTGACGAAAAAAGTGTATAAGGCGAGTGTGAATGAAAGTGTTGGAAGGGGTAGACCTAGGCGGACATTTCTAGACCAAATCAGGGACGTCTTGAAAAAAGGCCAGGTCAAGAGTACCCTAAATCGTAGAGCATGTATGAAGGGAATAATGAAAGTGGACGAAGCGAAACAAGTATGTAAGGATCGTAGCAAGTGGAAAGAAGTGGTCTCTGCCTACCCCTACGGGAAAGAGGCGTGATTATATGTATGTATATATGTTGTTTTAAGGAATGTTATAAAAAATAAATAGAAAGTAAATGTGATTACAAAATAAGACTTTGGTTTAAAAACAAATCCGTATTACTTATTCATAAGTTAACTTTATTACTCTAAACTGTACTTCTCAATATATTACGCATTACCACGCATAGTTATATGAAAAAAATTGGTTTCGAGTGTAATTCGGTCTATTAATTCCCTATTTGTTGATTAGCGATAAGAAGATACATTAGATAAAATATGGTTGTAGCACGAATGGTTCTGCTCGACGAATATAATAGCAGTTTGATGCTGCTGTGTTTTGTATTATAAGTGAGTAAACCAAAGACCATTTTTACTGAAAATTTTACCTTCAGGGGAGACTGTATTGTCTATAATCGATTAATAATCAAAACGTAGATGTATATCTACGTACATCTACGTAAATCTACGTTTTGATTATTAATCGAAGACAGATGTAGATGCCTAAGGGCCACATCATCCACTTACCATCAGGTGGACTACTCTACTCGTTTGTCACCCTTATTAAACCCTTAAAAAAATTAAAACCTTATAAAAATGGCAGAGGTCCCACAATATATAAAATATTTCAAGAAATATTTTTTCTTGTATTAATATGTAGTCATAAGAAGACAATGTAAAAAAAAAATGAAAAAAACTGCAGATTTTTCGATATTTTAATCGCCGTGGATTCCGATACTTGATATTAACGTTGCGGTTTTATTTTAAGCCACAAATAAATGTGTAATCTGTAAAGCAAAAAAATAGTTTTTGCACACCATTTTCACTTTATTTGTAAAGAGATTATGGCGATATTTTAATCGGCATATACTCGAGCAGCGTTCCGCCTAATTTGAGTTGATCCTTATTCTCTTTAAGGAAAAGTGTATGTCGTAATATTTTCTGCAAATATTTTTCGTATCTTTGTCAGAACGGTAATAATATTCTGAGAAACATCAACGCTTTCTTATAAGGTAAAACTTTCTTGTCATGCCATTTTATAAAAGAAACCTTCTATTTATTTCCATTAACCCAGTTGAGCTCTATATTGACTTACGAAAAATGAAAAGGTGAACCGGGATTTTTATGTTCCTAAACGAGATTTAACATTTTTATTATGTAGGTTCGCCTATCTGCAATTTTTAACAACAATAAAACCTTCAGTTAACAGGTTATTATAATAAATATCGTTTTAATGAATATATAAAGTGATATATTTATTTAAACGATATTTAGCATTAATATTAAAAGCATTTTATTTATTAATGCTAAATATCGTTTTAATATTTTATTTAAAATGCACGATAGATGTGTACATAAAGTTCTTTGCCGAGGTGTAAGAATTCAATAGCGCAATATTAACACAATTCTGGCCGTGTAGTGGCGGTGAAAGGATATCTACCACTCCACTTCGCCCACTGGGCGTCGTAAGAGTGGCGCTAATAGAAACATTTTAAGTATAATATGTAAAAAATGCTATTAAGCAGTCTCTTTTCTTAAAAAAAAGCCTATCATAAATGAGAGGCCAGTGCCTGGTAATGAGAGGTATGTAGGCTTGACGGAATTGCTATTGGGTGAATATTTTCAATTAATTATTTAATCTCTGTAGTATCATTAACTATTTGATACATTTATATAATTAGCGTACCGTTAAATTTTACAGTGCGCGTTTCTTGTCTTACTAAGTCTGAACTCTGTAACATGCAGTCAGCATGTGTCCAAACCAACTACACGAGAGAGCGAATTGAAAACATAAATATTAAGAAAAATATATTCCACGATTTCAGTTCTTCTTACAGGTAAAGTACAGATTTAATAAACACACATAAACTTTCCCGTCTATCTCCCAGAAGAGTAAACAGAGAATACGAACTTCCATGTGTCAAGATCTTTTTACACACCTCTCTTACTTCTCTCACATCCATATATTATCTACGCATACACGCTCACCGGTGAAGGATACGTTAAATTTTTCCTATCTTCAATACATCAGGCCATCAATCTGCAAATAATTATATATAACCGGAGACCCTTTTTACTGGAAAAAAGACATTCCATCTTAGTCCTCACGGGTGACAACGCATCTGCATTTTGATCCTTTATGAGGATAGATGTGAATGTCCCTGGGGTCACTGCATTAACATTAACAAAGTAGTACATTTATTTGAAGTATACATTTAATAAAACTACTTTACGGATTTTGTAGCGTTTAATTGTACTTATTTTTTATTCACGATGTTTCGGGTACTTTCCAGCACCAATGGTCACGGGGGACTGAGATGATTGACGACCCGATGTCAGAGTTAATCCGGAGCACCTTCAGCTTTTTAAGTATTAGTTTTGGTCCGATCTTTACAGAATAAACTAACTGTGTCTTGAAGTTTTGCAGTGGTATTCTTGGGTTAAGTTTTAATTTTATTAACTACAGAATCCCAAGCAGGTTTTAATACCCAGACTCACACTCTATTGAAATAAGGATGTTTTTAATTGCAATAGCTTCACGTATCATTTTGTGTTCTATCAAATCTAATGTAATGACGGGGGCCGTATAGGATATGATCACAAGCTGCAGGCTTCCCGCTTCGTTGGTGTTTCACGTCAGCTATGTGTTCTTTTACGCGGGTTTTAATAGATCGTTTTGTTTGCCTTATATATGAGAGACCACATTCACAATCAAGCTTGTACACTTCTGCATCTTGTAGAGGAATATTGCACATGACGGATGTTAAGAACTGACTAATCTTCTTCGGGGGCTTGAAGAATGTTCTAATAGAAGCTCGCTTCAAGATGTAGCCAATCTTGTCTGTGACACTTCTGATATATGGTAGTACAGCAGGCACACGCTCGACTGTGGAAAATTTTCTTTAAATATCGGTTTGTATGGGTCTTTTTTCTATACACAGTGTGACCTATGGTGTTATTAGGATTTCAGATGACTAACACATCTAGGAAAGCTAAAGACTTATTTGCCTCTAACTCCATAGTAAATTGAAATTTAGAGTTTATGGAATTAATTTGTTCGAAAAATGCAGTTACTTTGTCTGGTGGTAAAATTGTAAATGTATCGTCTACGTACAGCTTGAAGAACCTTTGAGTTACAGGTGTAGTAAGGGGGCCTTTCTCTTCAAAGTCCTTCATAAATATATTGGCGACAATAGGAGATACCGGTGAACCTGTCGCAACACTATTTACTTGCTTGTAAAACTTTTTCTTCCACAACAAATGGCCAGATGTAAGGCAATGGCTGAGTAATACTGCATATTCTGCTGCATGTTGTTTTCCTCTAGTTTCTTAATTAAAATTGAGATGCAGTCTTCATCAGGCATGTGAATAGAGACTGAACATCAAAACTGATCAAGGTTTCATTGTCAGTAAGACATAGATCTTTTATCTCACTGACAAAATGATATGAGTCCTTAGTGTGTGCTCTTGTGTGTCCTCTGCGTGGTGATAGTATTTTTGCTAAGTGCTGAGCCAATCTATAAGTCGGCGACTCGATCTGACTCACTATTATACGTAATGGAGAGTTCAGTTTGTGTATTTTTGGTAACCCATACAACTTGGCACACGCAGGTTTTATCAAATTTACGTCTAGATTTAATTTCTCGGAGTATTTCTTAGATCGCTAGTTGTCTTAAGTTCTGTTCTATTTTGACCTTTCTGTACCTACTTTCATCCGATTAAAATTGTTGTATTTTAGAACGTCGGGAATTAAAAACAAATATAATTAAACGCGATAAAACCCGTAAAATTAGTTTTATTCAATGTTTAGTGTCCGCGTAAATATAAGAAATCATTGTCTATCTATATCTATATCTATTAACACTCACGCCTGTCACCCAGAGGGGTAGGCAGAGACTATGGACTTCCATTTGGCACGATCCTGACAGACCTCTCTCGCTTCCTTCACATCCACATACCTACGCATACACGCTCGTCGGTTAAAGGTACTCTTGATTTGGCCCATTTTCAACATATCGCCAATTTGGTCGATAAACTTTCGTTTCCTATGGCGACCCTTCCCGACTCTACCGTTCACCTCTGCAACATAAATTTGCTTTGTCACTCTTTCCTCATTCATTCTTTCCACATGACCAAACCACCGAAGCATTCCTTTCTTAATCGTGGTCACAACATCGTCTTGCAAACCACACTCTTCTCTTATTAAACAATTTCTCACTCTGTCATTCAGATTCATCCCTAACATACTCTTTAATGATCGCATTGTGTATATTTATATATTATTTCTTGATTTAAATTAATAATTAATGAATAATTATTATATACAGAAAAAATTGACTTATTAAGAACTAATCCGATTTAAATGTTTGTAATATATTTGCTTATTTATTCACTTTAACTGAAAATGATAAACTTTATATGTGTATTATGTTATCTAGTAAAAAGGAGATAATTAGGTTCGTTGTGTATATTTATATATTATTTCTTGATTTAAATTTGTAATTAATGAATAATTATCATATACAGAAAAAAATGGACTTATTAAGAACTAATCCGATTTAAATGTTTGTAATATGTTTGCTTATTTATTCACTTTAACTGAACTTAATCTAAAATGATAAACTTTATATGTGTATTCTGTTATCTAGTAAAAAGGAGATAATTAGGTTCGTTGTGTATGTGAATGTGTGTGTGTGCCTCCTACGTTTGCGTTTGTTAGTATTGTTACAGAGATATTAGAATACTAACAATCTCAAGTCATTCAATCAAGAGCCTCTATTTTCCACTGTAAATCACACGCACCTAGTAAATATTTTTCGTTTCAAATATGTTAAGATTTTTTAGAATAATAATTTACTTGAATTTCAAGCTTAAAGTTTGTGATTAAATCCGCATGGGATTATGTTAATTAACGTAAGTTTAGAGAGCTTAATTAAGAAGTTTAACGTTTAACGAAATACCTCTTACTCTACGTAAAAGATACAACACACAAGATTAGAGTGTACGTAACTTAGTGAAATATAGGGATCGAAGTCTATCTCTCCCCATTGAAATGAAGCGTATTCACATTCACTGCTAAACGCTAAAATATAATTATTGTTTTTCGGTGCAATTTATCTTAATAATTATTTGTTGTTTTTGTTAAAATTATCGTTACCGAGTATTAATGAATATGGCAGGTTTTCGGAGAGCGACAATAAGACTTTACTTTTAGGGTTACGTACCTAAAGGGTAAAACGGAGCCATATTCATAGCCGCCTTTACATGCTTTCACTCGCGATCGGAGTGTGTGCGATTGAACGTGGGAAAGCTTGCACGGGTAATCGTGAGTGGTTGTTTTTATCCATTTGTATGTGCATTGCCTCTTTCGAGCATTATTACAATAAAGAGCGTGTAAAGGCTAATTGCGCGTGATTTAGTATGGAAAACTTACGCGTCGTAGAGTGTATGAAAATCACGAAGCTTTTTTTTAGTTTTTTGTTTTAAAAAAACGTTACCCCCACACTAGGATTTTCTCCTGTGTCGTGGAGGCAGTTTACAAACATAAATTGCACAGGGACAAAAATCCAGACCCGGAACAATTATTTGTAGGCCATACAAATACTTGTTCCGTGCGGGAAATGAACCCGCGGCCCCCAGCGCAACAACTGATTGCTAAGCCACTGCGCCACGGAGCCGTCAATCGAAGCTTTGATAATCGCGCTTTCGGAAGACCAGTGTTCTAAAGAAATGGACAAAAGGGTTAGATGGGATATTATTATACAAGCAGTTATGTTTGCTGATCTAAGGGTATATATTTATTAACTTATTTTTATATATTATTATTAATATATTATTAAAGAAAATCACACACAAGGTGGCATGCATGAGACTTGTATATTGTCAAGAATCTTGTAATAAAATCCTTGCTTCATATCTAATGTATGTTATTTTACGACGACAGTCGTTATCGCAAAACCGTGCGGGTAAATTATTTTTGAAGTGCACAGACTGGAACGCATGACTGAGGTATAAGGGAATGCACGACCGGGCAGCGCGCGCGTGCATTATCGTTTTCCTTTTCTAAAACACATACTCTCTTTAGAGCGAAAGCCGATTCACGCGCCAAAGAGCGGTTGTAAATGTGTAAAAGCGGCTTACATCACACTGCTACCTGTCTTTTGTCAGTCCGATCTTATATTACGAATATTTGGCCCGTAGATGAAATAACAGAGAGAGTGAGTCGAAACCGAACATTGGATTAGAAATACTATTAAATTATTTTTCAGGGGATTTTCAGACCACCTCCCATACATAATAAGGAGGGCAAAAACTTTTTTACCACCACAATGTGATGTCTCTTTGTATATATTTCATTTAGTAGAGTACAAATATGTTTCGTATTATTTTTTATCTCCAAAAAAAGGGGACGTGAAATTTGTCAGGTTTAAACCGCTTTTGTTATGGCTTTCTCTCAAAAAATAAACTAGTTGGAATATTATGATTGACAACTTCGCTTCTTTTTAATTTTTCACAGCCTATAGTTTCAATTTAGTGCATACTACCTAAGAGCAAAGACAGAAAAGGGCATTACTTAATAAAATATCAATTTTCAAAGAAGTTATTTGCCACCCACGTAACCCTAATAGAACGTGACTCGGCGCTTGACCGGTATTTATTTATGTATTTATTATGAATATCTCATATAAGACACACAGTATTATGTCTATTCAAACTATACCTTAGGGTAAAGTTTTATTTAATAAATAAATTTATTATTATTATGAGGGGTATTGAAATATGGGGGTATTTTATAAAATAAAAAAGTTTTCTCATCTGGCTGGGCTGCACAAATATATAAATGAAAATGATAAATATACATAAATATCTATATCATAATACTCGGCTGGGGTGACCAAACGGCCGAGGATTAGAGGCTTACTGGGGTTAGAGAGTTCGCAGACTCAGCAGAGCGGGACAGTATTTCATGCCGGCACATCGCCTGCAAATTTACAAGGCGCAGATTTGAACTCACATGGAATACTGTTCACATCTCTGAGCTGGGGCTCCCCAGTGCCAGCTACTTCCACTTGAACGCATGCGATCTGCAGCTTGCCATCGTGTTTGGCACTATAGGTCAGCCGATTGGGACGGGATGCGGTCTTTTTTTGCATCCTACCCTTGGGGGCGGGTTTGCTTCTCGCCGGAAGATCCCAGCGTTGTTGCTGATTCTGTTGCTGATGTGGTACTTCAGGGCATGGAACTTTTTATTCCATCCTCTGTAGTGCCCATCGGAGGCAGATGCAATGGTTTGGTCGTTCCTGTAAAATAGCATCCCGCTATAAGCAGAAGTGCTACCGGTCCTGGGCTGACGCATCAACGTCTCGGGATGTAAATACCAGCGCACTTAAAAAGAAGTATAATTCCGCCTCAAGGTCCTTCATAAGCGTCATTGCCAAGGCAAGGTCTTAACACATCGGCAGAATTGGCGAAACGCTAGTTAGCCTTCCTTCGGGAACCCGTGCGTTCTGGTCTCTCGCCAAGGCTATCCAAGGGAACTTCTGTCAGCCATCTCTTCAATCTCTGCACACAGAGGACGACTCACTGGCCCATGCCGCAAAGGAGAAAGCCGATCTGTTGAGCTTTCTCTTTGCGTCCAACTCTACTCTAGATGACGGGGGAAAACACCGCCGACCATCCCGAGATGTAAGTGCTCCATGCCGGATGTGCGGTTTACATAGCGCTCGGTTCGCAAAGCAATCTTCTCCCTGGACGGCAGCAAGTCAATTGGGCTCGATGGAGTCCCTCCCATTGTACTGAAGACGTGTGTTACGGAGTTGGCACCGGTTTTAACGCGTCTTTTCCGGTACTCCTACTCCCAAGGCGTAGTCCCGAATTCATGGAAGACAGCTTTGGTCCACCCGATCCCTAAAAAAGGCGACCGCTCAGACCCGTCCAACTACAGGCCTATCGCTATCACTTCCTTGTTCTCCAAACTAATGGAATCCATTATAAACTGCCAACTCATGAGGTACCTTAGGGACCACCAGCTGATTAGTGACCGCCAGTACGGTTTTCGTCGGGGTCGATCAGCTGGTGATCTTCTAGTATATCTGACTCATAGATGGGCTGAGGCAGTAGAGTCTAAAGGAGAGGCATTGGCCGTTAGTTTGGACATAGTGAAGGCCTTCGATCGGGTCTGGCACAAAGCGCTTCTTTCGAAGCTTCCTTCCTATGGGCTTCCCGAGAAATTGTGCAAATGAATCACCAGTTTCCTTGCTGATCGGAGCATCAAGGACGTAGTAGACGGTGCATGCTCTGATTTCAAGCCTATCAACGCTGGTGTTCCACAAGGCTGCGTGCTATTACCAACGCTGTTTCTCCTGCATATCAATGATATGTTGCTAACTGGTAGCATTCATTGCTATGCGGACGACAACACTAGTACCTTATATACCAGCCGTGGCAATATTTCTCGGGAAAACGTCGCCGAGTACCGGGACAAACTTGTGTCTGAAGTCGAGTCTTTGCTGAACAAATTCTCGGATTAGGGGCGACTAAATCTAGTCCAGTTCAATCCCCAGAAGACACAAGTTTGCACTTTTACCACTAAAAAGAACCTCTTTGTCGTATCTCCTTCGTTTGAGGCCACTCCCCTTGTTGCCTCAGCCAGTATCGGAATCCTCGGCGTCTTCATATCGAGTGACGTATATCTCTGGGCCGGAGCACCTCAGTGCCAGCTCCTTCCACTTGATCGCATCCAGCGCAGAGTTGTTCGAATCGTCGACGACCGAGTTCTTTCTGATCGGCTCGATACAGTGGCACTGCGTAGAGATGTTGCCTCTCTTTGCGTATTTTATCGCATCTATCACGGGGAGTGCTCTGAGGAATTGTTCGGATTGATTCCAGCCACTCAATTTTACCATCGCACATCGCGACAAAACTCGCGTTACCATCCATACCATCTGGATGATTGGCGGTCCACCACTGTGCGATTTAGAAGAAGTTTTCTCCCTCGCAAAACTTCCTTGTGGAATCGATTACCAGCAGCGATTTTTTCGGACCGATACGACTTAGGAACCTTCAAGAAAAGAGCTTACACCTTTCCAAAAGACCGGCAACGCATCTGCAATTCCCCTGGTATTGCGGTTGTTCATGGGCGGCGGTAGTCACTTAACATCTGGTGAGCCGCATGCTCGTTCGCCGCCTCTTCTATAAAAAAAGCATTCAGCGCAGAGCGTCTCGAATCGTCGGTGACCGAGTCCTTTCCGATCGGCTCGATTCACTGGCGCTGCGAAGAGGTGTTGCATTCCTTTGTATTTTCTTTCGCATTTATCACGGAGAGTGCCCTGAAGAATTGTTCGGATTAATCGCAGCCGCCACATTTCACGAACGCACATCGCGGCAAAACTCCCGATACCATCCACACCAGCTGGATGCTTCGCGGTCCACCACTGTACGTTTCACTAGGATTTTTTTCCGCGTACGACCTCTCTGTGGAATAGCTTACTTATAATTAGCTTACAAGCGATTTTTCCTAATCGATACGACTTAAGGTCCTTCAAGAAAAGAGCTTACTCCTTTTTAAAAGGTAGGCAACGCACCTGCAATTCCCTTGGTTTTGCAATTGTTCTTGGGCGGCGGTAGTCATATACCATTAGGTGAGTCGTATGCTCGTTTGCCCCCTCTCCTATAAAAAAAAACACTGTCCGCTGCTGAACATAGGTATCCCAAGGAATGCCACGCAAGGTCATGAGACACTTGCATCCATAAACTATATACATGCACTTTATACACTCGTTCGTACAGAATTAGAATCCTAGAAAGCACCGCAGCTCCATTATCTAGCCGTTATAGCGAAGTACATTTTATCGTGCGTATTGTTTTTATTGTTATTTACGCGTATTGATTACAATTTAGAATTCATAATAAATCTATTTTGTTTCAATAAATTGCCATTCATACAAAAAAAAACCTGATATTGAATTAAGAGATGATATGTACATATTCAATGTGAATTTAAATGTTCTATAATTTGGTTAAAAATTAAAGTGCAGTAATTTCTCTTCCACATTTTAAAAATGTTTTCTTTCTTTTCGCTGACTCTCTATAGACTATTCATTATTAAACTAGCAGATTTTGCAGTAACCGGAGACTCGTTATCTCGCTACATTTAATTTAAATTTTGCTATCTAATAGTCTCCGTCATTGAAGCGAGATTATAAAATAAAAGATACTACTTTAATTATTCTTTTGCATAGGACATCAATGTTATTGTACTCAAATATATTGCCATATGGTGTCATCGCAAAATAATCTCGCGGTCCAGTTTGATCCGTGGACTTCAAAACAAGCTATGACAAATGCCAGAAACCTCTCATGGCTTCCAAAAGATGGCCGTTAAGCCACCTCCTGTACGCTAGAAATAAAATATCCACATCAATTACGGGGAGTTGCATAAAAGTCTGTTACTGCGATCCCCATACCCAATTTTCCAGCCAAATAATTTAAAATTAAAAATTTTGTACAGCCGACTTCAATATAGGTTATTTAAGAATAACTCAATAACCATTGGTCTGACCTTGATCATGTTCATATGGGACCACACGAGAACTATCAGCTTTCATATAAAAAAAGAATCATCGACATCGGTTCGCCCAGTACAAAGTTATGAGGTAACACACATAAAAAAAAAACATACTCTCGAATTGAGTACCGTCTCCTTTTTGGAAGTCGGCAGAAAAGCCGCCAGTGACGATTAAGCCATATTGGGAATTCTCTCTACAATCGTAAAGGCTCATGTGGTGGACGTTTAAGTGTTAATGAAGATGGAATTATGTTCCTATATATCTTAAAAATTGTGAAAGCACACATCAATACACTTTACTTTACCACAAAAATGCAGATCGAACAACAGCCAAGCCCTAAATCACGCTAGCGAAGTTTCGTGACAATTAAGCTATTTAATTAATAACCTTTATATTATTATACAGAGTATTGACTGGCGCAAATTTTTCTTTTTCCACCATGAATGATATATATACAAAAAGTAAAATGGGGATTTCCGCTTTGACAGTTGCATTTCTGAGAGGGTTTATGAGAAGGGATGAACCCGAACACCGTGCTTAATGTTTGCAAACATTACTTGTGTTTGTAATATTTCCGACTTCTCCGACGTGCAGATGTTTACTCTCCCGCAGAACACATGGAAATTGCAACTAGCAATATCATCGGTGTCAGGGATAGAATTTGATTTGCACGTGTAATACAACTTTTTGCGGGTGCTTATCTTTTGAACTATCACGGATAATATATGATATAATATATTTAATATTACTTTTTAAGCTTCATGTATGTACATTACAACGTGAAATAAGTAACAGTATAATGATGTGTGTTTCGTATAATGAATAACACCCCTTTTAATATTAAAGAGGTATTTAACCATAGCTCTCAAGGGTGTAAACGCATCTGCACTTTAATTATTAATCGATGATAGATGAAAGTGACTATGTCCAAAACATAAGGTGGATTAAGTGTTCGTTTATCACTCTTATCTATGAAAATAGTGTCGACTGATTAAATTCAATATATATATATAGATACGGACATACTTGTAACAATACCTATCTTACACTACTTACCTATTTTACCTATCGTGAAAATCCATCACTAACAAAAGTGATCAGTATGAGATCATGCTATCATTACCTTTTGTGTGTAAGCCCCGTAATGAAGGGACCCGACTTGGGCAAAGCTACTTAGGTTGTGAGTCAAACCAAGATGCAGAGAGCGTCATTGAGAATAGCAACCCGCCAAACAACATCGCAGAGACGCAATGTTGCAGAACGCAACAAGCATCAATACGACTATCGTCAGGTTTACCATCCCTAGGTCCCCCATACAATCCCAGCAGACATCACAACCCGCATACCTCGACCAAAACCACAAGAGGCGTCGAACCAGGCGCAGCACACCCGCATATCCATTACAAGACGCAATTCCGCAAGTAGCAGTAAGCATCAATGCAACTATCATACGGATGGCGCCCCTTCACAACAAACCCACACTATCCCTATCAACTTTGGTAACAAAATTGATAATGTTGTTAACTAAAAATCCACCAACGTATCATAGTAGTACGCTAATAAGACGTCAGTCGTCAAAACTCCACGTATCATAACGCAATTGCCTTAGATTATATCATCATCATCATTACAGCCCTTCACAAGTCCACTGCTGAACATAGGCCTCCCCCAAAGAATGCCACAAAGTACGGTCCTGAGCCACCTGCATCCATCGACTTCCTGCATGTCTTACCAGTTCGCCACTCCATCTTGTGGGGGACGCCCTACACTTCGCCTACCGGTACGAGGCTGCCACTCGAGACCCTTTCTTCCCCATCGGTTGTCGGTTCTTCGAGCTATATGGCCGGCCCACTGCCACTTCAGCTTACTAATCCGTTGGGCTATGTCGGTTACTCTGGTTCTACTGCGGATATCCTCATTCCTAAGTTTATCACGCAGAGAAACTCCGAGCATAGCCCTCTCCATAGCTCGCTGAGCGACCTTCAGCTTCCTCATACGGCCAGCAGTGAAAGACCACGTCTCAGTTCCGTAAGTCATCACTGGCAACACGCACTGGTTGTACAATTTTGTTTTAAGGTTTTGAGGTATTTCTGACGAGAAGATGTGTCGTAGCTTCCCGAACGCTGCCCAGCCGAGTTGAATCCGTCGATTGACCTCTCGGTTGAAGTTGGACTTACCTAATCGGACTATTTGTCCCAGGTAAACATACTCGTCAACAACTTCGAGCTTAGTGCTCCCAACAACTACCAGCATAGGTGTGACATGAACATTAAACATAATCTTTGTTTTGTCCATGTTCATCTTAAGACCTATCCGTTGGGAGACACTATTGAGGTCATTGAGCAAAGTGCTTAGTTCCTCCAGCGATTCTGCCATGAGGACTATTACGTCGGCAAATCGAAGGTGAGTGATGTACTCGTCATTGATGTTAATACCGTATCCTTTCAGTCCAGAAGCTTGAAAACGTCTTCCAATGCAGCGGTGAAGAGTTTCGGGGATATAACGTTACCCTGTCTTACACCTCTCTGCAATTGGATAGGTTTCGTACTCTGGTTCTGTACTCGGATAGCCATCGTAGCTCTACTGTACAAACACTTCAGCACTTCGATATACCGACAGTCAACTTGGCACCGCTGAAGGGACTGCAGCACCGCCCAAATTTCGACGGAATCAAAGGCTTTCTCATAGTCCACATACGCCAGACATAGTGGTAAATTGTACTCTTCGGACTTCTGTTCAATTTGCCGTAGGGTATGTATGTGGTCTATGGTGCTAAAGCCCTTTCGGAAACCGGCTTGTTCGGGAGGCTGGAAGTCGTCAAGTCTGCGCGCGAGACGATTCGTAATGACTCTCGAAAACAGCACGTAGACGCGGCTCAGAAGGGAAATCGGCCTGTAGTTCTTCAAGAGAGCGTTGTCACCCTTCTTGAAGAACAAGACCACCGCACTTCTGCTCCACGCCTCCGGTGTAATGCCACCATGGAGGACGGAATTAAAGAGCTTCTGAAGGACTTCAAGTACCGGTCTTCCACCCGCTTTCAGAAGCTCCGCTGTAATTCCATCCTCGCCTGAGGCCTTACCGTTTTTAAGGTGCTGGAGAGCCATTCTAATCTCGCTCAGACTGACGTCCGGGATATCTTCGGAATAGTGTCGGATGAGACTCACTCTTGGATCGTTACTCACACTTGCGTGTGGCTCCAACGATGACGTGTACAGCTGCCCATAGAACCTCTCAATCTCACTCAAAATCTCAGGTGCCCCGGAAACGATGCTGCCACATTCGGTCTTCAGCTTTGACAGTTGGCTCTTTCTGGCAGAAAAATCTCTGGCAAAGACTTTGGAGCCTTGGTTCCGCTCGATCGCTTCTTCAATACGAGCTGTATTGAAGTTGCGTAAGTCTCGCCGCATGCATTTGGAGATCTGTCTGTTCAGTTGCCTGTATGCTGTCAAATCTGTTGAAGAATGTAGCCTCACCTCCCGTCTAACAGCCATGAGATTAAGAGTGTGATCGGAGAGTTTTTGTGTTCTTCTGCGGCGGGTCTTGCAGAACTTAGCTTCGACCGCATGGACAGTTTCCACGAGCTTGTCATTCATACCGTCCACTTCATTGCAGTCTTCTAGGCACTGAAAACGGTTTTGTAACTCGAGCTGAAAGGTTTCGGGACTTTGGATTAGAGCACGAGGGGGACGGAGCGTTGACTTCATCATACGAGACCTCTCCAACTTAACATTTACGTTCAGTGTGCCTCTAACCATTCGGTGATCGCTGCCGGTTTTCACCCTCGCGATCACGGCGACATCACTGTACAGTTGTTGTCTGGTCGTCATAATGAAGTCAATCTCATTTTTTGTCGAACCGTCGGGGCTCGACCAGGTCCACTTCCTGTGGGGCCGCTTCTTGAAGAAAGAGTTCATCATAAAGAGTCCCTCTTTCTCCATGAAGTCGGCCAGCTGCTGGCCCCTTGGGTTCCGTTGCCCTATTCCAAATTTCCCTACTTTCAGCTCACCGTTCTCTCTTGTGCCTAGTTTTGCATTGAAGTCTCCCATTAACACCGTATATTGGGTTTTGGAGGAATGCATGGCTCTAGAGATATCCTCATACATTTCCTCCACCTTCTCATCGGGGTGTGCCGAGGTTGGTGCGTAAACCTGTATGACCTTCAGCGAATACCGTTTGGTGATTCTGAGTATAAGGTACGCAACCCTCGTCGACACACTCCCGATCTTTACAACGTTGTTAACGAGAGACTTGTGGACGATAAATCCGACACCTCCTTGGGACAGATGGTCGCCCTCCCGGTGATAGAGCAAGTTGCCGGATTCGAGGATTACCGTGTCCTCCCCCTCTCTTCGGACTTCGGATAATCCTATAATATGCCAGCGAAACTTGTCTATCTCTTCTTCCAGCTCCACGATCTTCTCGTCAGTCCTCAGGGTGTGTGCGTTGTACGTTGCCAGGTCGAGTCGTCGTAGGTGGCAACCGAACCTCCACCGGAGATTCTTAGCACCCCCTGCCCCGCCGTTACCATGGTCGCCACCGTAGCCAGGAATAGCGGGGCCGCCGGGGACTGGGGGCCGTCTCTTTGTTACATTCATTCATAGGGGGTATTTGCCATAGCTGCCACGCTTGGCGAGCGGGTTGGCAACCGCAGTTTTTTTATTGTAATTTTGGCTAGTATCAGGAAGATGCTGTTGCCCATCTCCCGCCTGTTTCCCTTTGTCGCCTTTTACGACACCCACGGGAGGATATGGGGTAGTGGATATTCTTGACCGCCACTACACGGCACTATAGTACGGTACGGTAGATTATATAAAACGTATAAAAATTAGCTTCACGATAAATGCTGCGTTTCGTGTTGAACACAGAATAAGGACATTTTATATAATCTAATTGCTATTGGACAAAGACATGGAGTTGAGTATGCTTGCTGTACTTAAAGTACTACCAAATACATACACCCTAATCCGAAAGATAGCCGACGTATCATAAAGCTATGCGCTAAGACGCCGCCCACACAGAAGTCACATTGCTACAACAAACCCGCTTACCACCAGCTGGCCACAAGATGATATGTCTAGGACACATCGGTTAGCGAGTTCAAGTTTACCTCGGTCTCGCACGCTGTGAAGCAATCTTCACGCCACTATAATAATCCTTTTCAAGTCTCATTTCTTTCAATATAATGCTTTTACATATTTAAGACCTTCCATATTTATATATATTTACTTTATTTCATATTCATAGACCACCCATGGTTATATCTCCGGCCACGCCCTCATATAAGCAATCATTACATGAACACTCTTCAATTATACAAGAACACTTCCAGTAATACAAGAACACCTTCATTAACTTGAGCCATTTTTCAATTATATTACAAATGTTATTTATCTCTATTATGGCAATATAATTGTCTTGCACTTCTATTATTTATTCCATTTTGAATATTTTAAGCACAGTTTTAATAAATTTAAGAAGTGAATATATTTAAATTTTATGCTTATTAATGCATATTAATTGTTCAAATTATATATATATATATATATATATATATATATATATATATATATATATATATATAATTTGATGATATATCTCAAATGTCTCTTTGTTGAATTTAATTATTATTTATTTTTAATAATAATAATGAGCCGTCACAATAACATGTCTTTTATGTTATCGAAAAATACCATATGGTCATCGCTTAAAAAACGGGAGCTCCAACGTCAAAATATTTTCCCGGAAATACATTAAAAAAATATTCTCGATTACTCGTCATCTACATTACAGCCCTTCACAAGTCCACTGCTGAATATACGCTTCCCGAAGAAATGCCACAAATCATGGCCTTGAGCCACCATCAATTGACTTAGTGGGGGGACGCCCTACACTTCGCCTGCCGGTACGAGGCTGTCTCTCGAGGTGTATTATGCATGCGCATATTTATTTTCCAAACATATACTATTGCAATAAGTATCAATTATTATCGAGCATCACGATCGTATTTCAAATACGATAGTTTGGTTCAACTTTGCATTAAATAATTATACTTTTCAAAGTTTCACATTTAAAAAAATATGTAATAAAATAAATAACTGTTTTATAAAACAGTATTGAATTTTTAATCGCAATCTGTGTTTAATACTGGTGTAAAATATGAACTTCAATCATTAGTAGTACGGAAGAATATTATGAAATCTGTGTAAATATCTCACCGTTTATAGATCTTCTACACAACTATAACGAGAAATTTAATTTGGAAGTCATGTTTGCGCTGCAGCTTAGTCAAAATTGAAACTTTACTGACGTAAATAAGGTACGTGTTTATGGATGTAAGTATATGTATGTATCATCTGTATATTATATTGAGTATATCTTTGAAATAATGATAATTATTATACTTAATACACACTAAAAGTGCTTCTCTTTGAACTGTTAAGTATAGGCCTGCTGGAAGAAATTTCAATATGATATACAGTGTCTTTGTAAAAAATATTTTCAATTTTTTATTTGTAAAAATACTTCGTAATTACATCAATGGTTAATTAAATATATAAAATTAATATCTTCGCGTGTAGCGTCCAAAGGTCCAAGCTGTAAAAATCAATACTTACGTCTAGTCTGCCCTTCCTTGCCGCTTTCGTTTGATTTTCTTAGAATGCACGAGTAACCCAAATATTGGTATTGACGTCAAGATACGAGCATCTCATGTCATGATGTGTATTACGTTTTAAAGAGAACTGTTCAGAAAAAACCTCTTAGTAGTTATTTAACAAAATCTTTATTAAAGATAAATTTCTTTGAAAGATAATTTAAGAGATCTACTTGGGGTACTATGGATCTTCGACGACACCTCGGTGCTCTTAATCAGATTACTAGAGATGTGTCAGATTAATCGAAAATCTGTGCAAGCGCAGGCCCAAATGTTAATTACATTTGATAAATTTCTAGGCACAGAAGTAAAATCAAATTGTTTTTATTATCACGGAAACCCCGAAAGACCCTTTCTTCTGGATAAAAACACCCAGTTAGTCATGTTACTATAAAATCTCCTTATACACTACGTTTGAGGTTTTTTTTAAATTATGTGGCACTAATATTACGAAATAGCTGAAAGATCTTACTCGAAAAAATTCTAAAAAAATTACCAGGAGAAAAGAAATCTTCGCTTAAACCAATCCCATTTAGTCATTTATTTATGGAAATCGCAATATATACTTTATTAAATAATTACAATGTACTGACCTGCAATTTCCATTTTTATTGTATTTATGTAAAGATATAGTTTGATGTACATAATTATAAACTGGAGCAAAGACATTTAAGTATATATTATAAATCTCCTTGCACTGGAGTTATATTTGGAAATTTTTCGTTTCTTATTTGAATTTTTGCAATGTACTTTTGATAATATTATAAAGTAAAATAATTTTCTGTCACAAAATTCAGTTTCAAAATTGGCGGGAAATGTGAATATTCTGTTATTTTACCAAAAATTATCACTGAAAGTTTATTTAGTGCTTTGTTTATGACATTAGTTCAACTGTATTATTTTTTAACATTTTTACAGTTAACACTGATATATATTTATATAATGGTTAAAAGATGGCAGAAGAATCTTCCGCTAATATAAATAGAATAGTGTCTTTATATGGAATAGTTATTTTTAATTTAAAGAAAAAAACGGATGATCAAATATAATTTTATAACCAATCACAATTCTCTACGTAATAATTCTTGTGTCCACAAAATAACAATCTTAGTTAATCTTATGTTTCTAAAAACAAAATGTAATATATGCAGGAAGCCTTACATAAATGCTAAAATCGTTATAAAACCTAGGGATTCGTAAAATCCCAACCTACTTTTGTTGACGGTTAAGAAGCACATTCGTGATCTTTTATACGAATTACTCTTTTACTTCGTCACGCCACGAAAGACCCGCCTGCGAAATTTTATTCCCTTTTTTGTTAAGTACACAGCATTGTTAATGACTTTCGTTGAGTTTATAAAAACATTTTGAACTTTTTCTTCCACTTTAAAAGCCTTTAACAACCTTGTGCTGGATATATCTAGGTGTTTTCCGAAAACGTTCCTGTAAAATTTGAATGATTTGTTCATACATTACTTTTACTTGGTATAGCCATGCTGCAGCTATATAACTAATATAGTTGTAGCACTAATGGGTCGGCTCGACCGGGGAAGGACCACGCTCTCACAGAATACCAGCGTAAAATAGCAGCTTAACGCTGCTGTGTTTCGTATGGTGAGTGTAGAGAACCGGAGGGGTCTCCGGTTTTTACTGGAAACTAGGCATTCCATCTTAGTCCTCACGGGTGACAACGCACCTGCATTTTGATTCGTAATCGAAGATAGATGTAGATGTCTAAGGGCCACAGCAACCACTTACCATCAGGTGGACTGTGTGCTCGTTTTTCACCCTATCCTATATAAAAAATACTCAGTAGTGACTTTTTTTTGCTTTACTAATGTTTACTTCAGATACGATCTCGCTGTGGTCATAAAAGTGTAAGTAACAGCACACAGTATGTGTGATAGTACTTAAACTTTTATAATTCGATATCTTATTTCGAGTGCATTGTCGTGATGAGCAATTAGTCCGTTGCGTTATTCTAGTGGTTGTTGGTAAACTTCACACATCTTCAAAATATTTTTATTCTCCTGAAATGCAGGTTTCCTCACAATATTTTGTTTTACCGACAAACAGATGGTAAATCAGTACTTAAAACAGCAATTTACAATTTCGTTAATGTCGACGAGAATGAAACCCGTTGCTAGTGTCCTGAGAAATTCACGGCAATTGATAGCCTGCTATTATTATACCATGATTAGTCTTAATAGACAAAGACACAGGGTTGAACAATATAAACATTACCTTTTCATAGAATACGTGTGACAATCTAGCACACAGCCTTTCCGTAATTAAGAATATAAACATAGATTTGTTTTCATCCCCGACTAAGATAGAAAGTTTCGTTACCAGAAAAAAACGACTTTTGCTTTCTATTAAAAGTTAAATTGTTTACTTAAAAGGGTTAAGAGCGGATTCGACCAAACTTGTATAAGTCTTACCCTGCGAATAAAATTACTAATTACTCTAGAGTTAGAGAACTTTTCGTTTCGTACTGAATCTTAATCCAGGTATATCTGTCTATCCGAGAGAAAACCGCTATATCTCCTAAATTCTTAGATTATTTTGTTAACCGCCGCTATATTTTAATAATTATTTTCATATTGCAATATTTGAGTCGTTGGTGTAGTGATTGAAACATAGTTTCCTCGTTCAGCTTTATAGAATGATCAAATAAAACACAATTACAATAACACTAAAACACTTAAAAAATAGGTAAGTAATATTACTTAGTTGCAATCAATGTATGTATTTGCGACATGACCTAATAATGCTTCGGTTAGGTACTTGCGTAATATTTTAACTCATATACACAATGCTGTGTGGAAAAAGTAGAATATTTTACAGTTGTGCGTTTATATTTTTTTGGTACTTTTAGGGGTTTAAAAAAAATAATGCAACACTTACGAAATATGATCGAATACTTTGACAGTGTTAATAGCGTTGAATAAACTTGAAGGCGTAACAACGTCTGCTTTTTTCATATTCTACGACGCAGAAATATTTTTCCACGAGTTCCAACAGCATGTTTTTCTCAGAAGGTAATCAATTTGGCCAACGTTTTCTCGTTTCTTCAGACATTTTATTTATTTACAATTACTGAGGTCTCGTGTAAACATTTCAATGTTCAGTTAACACTATTATAATCCGGAAAATTATGTGGACTGAAAAAATCTTGCGATGCGCTGTATAAACAATTATATTTCGATTTTAGTTGGTTTACATACATAGGCTGCACTAAAAGTATCGGGAATGGAATATTTCCACTGTTCCTGTCATATTAAAATCTTTTTAATTGAAAACTCCTTGGTTTTAAAAATCGAATACCATTTATTTATTTAAAAAAAGATTCTCGGTCTTGTCACAAGGTTTTGTCAAACTTGGTTAGTCGTTGAGAAAATGGAATTGACTCGAGAAAATTCAAGAGCGATGATTTATTATGACTTTCGAAGTGGTTTAACACAAAACAGTGTGTTGACCGGATGATTTCTGCATTTTGTGATGAAGCCCCATCCAAAACCACAATTTCGCTGGTTTGCTGAATTTCAACGTGGACGTGTCAAGCTCAGTGATGATCTCCGTCAAGGTCGTCCAAAAAGTGCAGTCACCCAAGAAAACGTTGATGCTGTCGTAAGCAGATTGAGGAAGATCGACATGTGACATACCGCGAAATTCAGGTAACTTTAGACATTAGCATGAGTCAAATACAAATAATCTTGCATGAACAATTAGGTGTAAAAAAGTTGTTTTCCCGATGGATACCGCATTCGTTCTATGAAGAGCAAAAAGCGGCTCGCGTTACTTGGTGTGTCAGAACTCTCGAAAGATTCCACGCAGGATCCTCAAATGCTGTATACAACATCGTATCAGTTGACGAATCCCGGACATACGAGTACGAACCCGAAACAAAAAACCAGTCACGAGTTTGAGTGTTCAAAAATGAGTTAAAGCCAACAAAAATTGTTTGTTCACGGAGTGTTGCAAAAAAATGGTGGCCACGTTTGTCTCCCAAAACCGGCCATGTTACCACTATTCCTCTTGAGGGACAAAGAACGGTTAATGCTTAATGGTATGCTAGCATTTGTTTGCCACAGGTCGTTTCAGAACTCCGTAAAGAGAACTGCAACCGCCGCATCATCTTCCATCACGACAATGCGAGTTCTCACACCGCACACAGAACAAAAGAGTTTTTAGAGCAAGAAAACATAGAATTATTAGACCATGCGCCATACAGCCCCGACTTAAGCCCTAATGATTTCTATACTTTCCCTAAAATAAAGAATAAATTGCGTGGACAGAGATTTTCATCACCTGAAAAAGCTGTGGCCGCCTACAAAACGGCCATTTTGGAGACCCCAACTTCCGAATGGAATGGTTGCTTCAATGATTGGTTCCATCGTATGGAAAAATGTGTCAAATTTCGCGGAGAATACTTCGAAAAGCAATAAATACATTTTTAAATAGTAATATTGTGTCACTTCCTTGATTCCCGAAATTTTCAGTGCCGCCCTCGTATTCATTTATAATTTATTCACCAACTCTGGAGTAACAAATACCCAGTATTGGCTACTGCATATTTGTGATGGAAAACGCAATTGAAGTTATCTGAGAATAAGACTAACGAGTAAAATTATTTAAGAGTTACCCTGGTATAACATGGTATTTATTCGAATCTACCCGTAGAATCGAATCTACTCTGGGTGGACGAACGAAACAACTGGTAAGAATGCATAGTCATTTTGATTCTTAATCGATGATAGATATTTTTAACAGTGGTAGAGCCACGCGGCAGCTTTTGTTGTCGCACGGATGGGCCGGCTCGAAACGGGATGGTACCACGACCTCACAGAATACCAGCGTGAAGTAGAGGTTTACCTCTGCATTTCGCTTGGTGAGTGCAGATGGCCGGAAGCCCTTTTTACTGGAAATGAGGTATTCCATCTTAGTCCTCACGGGTGACAACGCATCTGCATTTTGATTTGTAATAGAGGATAGATGTAGATGTCTATGGGCCGCAGCAACCACTTGCCATCAGGTGGACTGTGTGCTCGTTTGTCACCCTTATCCTATAAAAAAATATAGATGTCTATGGATCATATCATCCACTTACTATCAAGTGGACTATGTGATCGTATCACAATATTTAAAAAAAAAACACGAAAAATTAATAGTTGGATGACATGTATAGGTAGGATTCCTCCATAAAAATTCAAAAAGCAAATCATTCCTGAGCACTTACAGAGTGTCTTATTAAACTTGAACAGATTGGAATCTCTGATTTTCATGATTTGCCCTACAAAGACACCGATTTCACTGTATGAGAACGTGGTCCTTTTTCTGGTCTAGCTGATGATGGTACCAAATAGGTATGCTGAAGACAAATATTTTGACACCCATGTGAACGAACACGTAAATTATATTTCAAAGTTTTCGAGTTTTTTAAACTTAAAGGGAAATACTTTTAATTTACATTTTCCCTCGCTAAACTTGTAGCGAGAGTAATCAAGACGTCGCGTCGCGTCGATATCAAAGAAAACTGCGGAGCTTTTTTATTAATGGAACTTTCCATAAGTTAGGTACCAAGATTAGTTTTAAGAACTAACAGACGAATACTTCTACGAGTAAATAACCTATATATAATCAACATATCAATGAAGTCATATATATAAAACACACACACTCATATATATATATATATATATATATATATATATATATATATATATATATATATATATATATATATATAGAATATAATTGTTTTAAAACTTAAGTTTTGTTTTAAAACATGAAAATAAAACTTTAATGTTTTTAAATATTTACGTTCTATTTTTTCGACTTCAGAATCCAGGAGGTTTTATATCACACGTCGAGTGTAAGTTTTTTATGTATATAAATATGTATAACAATTTCTCGAAAGCAGCTGAACTAAATTGAATGATTCTTCTTTTATTAAATATGTTATGTACTATACTTCATAGGTGACACAAATTAGAAAAAAAAATCCAACTTTGAGGCTTAATACGGGATAGACTTTTTATTGTAACTAGAACGACATTGTTGTTTTTACCTTGAGCTTATGATATTTTTTAGTACTCAAGAAGGGTTAAAATATTTTATTTTAAATAAAATGTAAAAGTCGCTTTAAAAATAATAGAATAATTTATACATAACGGCTTTTGAAGTTTTTAAACTTTAATTCTTAGTATATTATATATATAGTAGGGTAAAGGTTGGCTAAATGGTGATATATAGCAATATGGTGATAAATGATAATTTTGCTTTCAACGGTCTTTATAATGCCCAGCGCGAGTTTTGCGTTCATTCAATGAACTGAAGGCGAGTATGTTCATCTCTCTTTCATTTGGCCGCTGGTCGCTGTCCTCACCGGACGCGGTTTATTTGTTTCGCGCCAAAATATGCGAAAAAATGGAGGATAATCGGTACGTAAATATCACCAAATTACCAAAAACGTTACATAGCTTATTTTTATTTTATTTCAAGCTTAATTTGAATGGGGTTTTCAGGGTAGATGAAGCTCGAAATGTTGTATCTTTCTGTTAAAAAAAAATATCGGGTTGTGTTTCATTAGTCCGGGTTATAGTCTTACGTATTGGATGATTTTTCTTACAGGAACAAGTCCGGAAAGTCAAATAAAAGGAAAATGAAGGGCTTAATAGGGGATAGACTTTTTATTGTAACTAGAACGACATAGTTGTTTTTACCTTGAGCTTATGATATTTTTTAGTACTCAAGAAGGGTTAAAATATTTTATTTTAAATAAAATGTAAAAGTCGCTTTAAAAATAATAGAATAATTTATACATAACGGCTTTTGAAGTTTTTAAACTTTAATTCTTAGTATATTATATATATAGTAGGGTAGAGGTTGGCTAAATGGTGATATATAGCAATATGGTGATAAATGATAATTTTGCTTTCAACGGTCTTTATAATGCCCAGCGCGAGTTTTGCGTTCATTCAATGAACTGAAGGCGAGTATGTTCATCTCTCTTTCATTTGGCCGCTGGTCGCTGTCCTCACCGGACGCGGTTTATTTGTTTCGCGCCAAAATATGCGAAAAAATGGAGGATAATCGGTACGTAAATATCACCAAATTACCAAAAACATTACATAGCTTATTTTTATTTTGTTTCAAGCTTAATTTGAATGGGGTTTTCAGGGTAGATGAAACTCGAAATGTTGTATCTTTCTGTTAAAAAAATATCGGGTTGTGTTTCATTAGTCCGGGTTATAGTCTTACGTATTGGATGATTTTTCTTACAGGAACAAGTCCGGAAAGTCAAATAAAAGGAAAATGAAGGGCGAGAAACGCAGAAATTATGACTCTTCACGCTTCAAGGAGGCTTATATGAAAGTTATAAAGGATAATTGTCAGTGTACAAGGCGTCGAAGGAATATGGCATACCGTGGTCTACTTTGAGAAGACACATAGCTACTCATGGAGGTGAAAGTTTCGACTTACCTAAACTTGAGAGACCATTCACATTAGACAGCGACCTTGAATGTAAGTTTGTTTCCTACATAATTAAAATGGAAGAACTAGGATTTGGTCTCAGCGTCACAGACATCAAAGCTAAATGTTACGCTTTAGCAGTCCAAGCAGGAAAAGATCACCAGTTTAACGATGCTAAACGTAAAGCTGGGCCTTATTGGTGGTGGTCGTTTAAAGAACGGTACGGGCTTTCATTGCGCACGCCAGAAAAGCTTGCAGCATGCCGAGTTGTTACTGCTAACAGACAAAACATTGACGATTTTTATAAAAAGCTACTGTACGTCGTTATTGAGCTGGATATTCTGCAAAAGCCTGAAAGGATTTATAACTGCGACGAAACCGGTGTAACGTTCGTCGTAAAACCGTCAAAAATTGTCACTCAAACTGGAAAGAAGGTAATTTACAGTAGAACTTTTGCAGAGAAAGGTGTCACACAAACGGTGCTTGGGTGCTGTAGTGCGAGCGGAGCGCCTGTACCCCCCTTGATCATTTTTAAAGGTGTCCAAATGGTCAATGATCTAGCGAATGGTGCTCCGGAAGGGTCTATCGTGAGATTATTCAAAAACGGATGGATTAACTCTGAACTATTTCTGGAGTGGATGCATCATGTTGAAGCTCATATTCCACCAGCTAGACCGGTACTTTTAATCATGGATTCTCACTCTACCCATGTCAGCCAAGATGTTATAGATTTCGCTACAAAAAATGGCATTCATCTATTCACTTTTCCAAGTCACACAAGCCATCTCCTGCAACCTCTGGACGTTTCTGTTTACAAGTCACTGAAAAATGCAAGGGCTAAAGTGCTAAATGATTATAAGCTTCAACATCCAACGAGTGCTCCAACAAGGCTTGACTTTTGTCGCCTATTAACACCAGCCTACGAGCATGCATTTCAGCCGTCAATAATTATGAACGGCTTTCGAAAAACTGGCATTGCGCCATTTGATCGAAATGCTATTTCTGATGAAAGTATTGCCCCATCATTGATGCAGCCAAGTCTAGCCAGATCTACAGTCACAGAATATTGAATCTTCCACTGATAATGCCCAAGCTTCTGCTGTCAATCGTGAAACTGCGTCACCTTCAGTTTTCTCTTTACTTTCCGTTCCTGAGGTACCACAGTCTTCTTCTTCTAGTACCCGACGAGCTAAGCGGAATCCACAGGCCCGATATTTAACACCTCAAAGCACGAACAACATGGACAGTCCTGAAGAAACCATCGTCGCCATATCAAACGAAACCACAGTCACCGTTACCAGTGAGGAGACCGTTACCTCGATTCGTGTCCCCTCTGCTTCTCCAACTCCTGGACCTTCAACTGAAAGCAACCTGAAGCGTAAACTACCAAGAGTCAAGGTAGAGAAAACACCAAAATCAAATAAAAGTACGATGTGTGACTATTGCGGTGTTCACTACTCCCAAGACGTGGCACTTAGGAACGGAGCTGTATGGGTAGAGTGCATGAGCTGCGGCAAATGGTACCACCAAGAATGTACTGGCACAGAGTCGCCACAGTTCCTGTGTGATAATTGTGATAAAGTAGACTTTTCAGGTACTGATGACAGTGATTGGGCACCTGAATAGACTTGTCACCATATTGCCACATATGGTATCTCCAAATTGCCCCCGTATCTCTATATTGCCAACACCAAAAAGATTTGTTTGATCTGATTTTCCTGTTAATGTTTAAGAATTTAAGTTGCTGTGATTAATAATTATTGAAAAAAAAGTCTGATTATTGTAATAAGTAAAGAGGTTTTCTAATAAATGTTAATTTTGAAATAAAATTTTAAGTTTTTTTCTTATTATCACCATAAAGCCAACCTTTACCCTATTTAATTTATGTCAGAACACACTTCAGAAGCTTTTTCGTGGAAATTATTTTATTCTAGTTTATTTTATTAACGTTTTTAATATTGTATATAATATTAATTAATTAACTAGTTTCTTTTTCAAGTCAGTTACTATTTTTTATAAAATTTGAATTTTTACTGTTCAAGTTATTCCAGTTGTTGTAGTTTATCAAGAGTTAATAGAATCAGACTTAAATTTCGAAAATTTATTTTATTAAAAATTTATTTTAAATAATATTTTTTTAGATCAATAGTTACTATAACAACACTTGTGTTGTCTATAAATATTTAATTATTTGTACTGCATCACTTTATTAACCGTACTTAATGTTAATTGTACGAAAATGTTTCCTTTAGTATCGGTAAGTAATAACAGAAAATGCTATGTAATAATATTGTTATATTTATAACACCCGCTGTGATTTATTATTACAGACTCTGTTTGTTTTTGTGTAAATGAATTTACTACAATTAAAGCTACGATCGAATGATATGTCGCGCATGCAACCATGCAATACATAAATAAATTTTGTACTGTGACGAACAATGTCTTTAATATTATCACATAAGCCTAACACCGGCCACAGGTAAGTGACGAGTGAGTGCCTCTGTGTATATTTATGGCGCTATAATCTCACCCGTGAACATGATAGGTGTCGAAAGTACTCGTTTTCAAAGTTAGTAGTTAGTAGGGAGTTAGTAGTTGTTTACAAACTCGTATTGGGACAGCGCGATTAACTCTTTTCTTCTCTTAAACTATTTAAGCCATCCCATTTTCAATCATCAGGAGAAAGTCAGAATTTTTTTTTTTATTTGAAATAATTTTCATTACGTTATTACTTGTTTTTTAATCCTGCAATGCAGTCGGATTTCTTTAGTTTTCATTGTCTGTTCCTCGGTAATTTTTCAGATTTATTTAATAATTATTATCTTCTCAAAAGCCTAATGGCTAGAGTGAGGTCTAAGCCTGCAATGTGGTCGGATTTTATAGTTTGTGTTATTATAGCCCACACGGGCACACCAGATGGGCAAAAATAAATTATTTTAGACTGTCATTTTACAGAAAATTATTATTTTATCGACACATAATCAAACATATTTTACATATCTTTTTTAATAATAAAATAAAAGAAAAAATAATAATATGGATAAATATTTGAAACTGGGCTCTCTTCCTATGGGCTTCCCGAGAAATTGTGCAAATGGATCACCAGTTTCCTTGCTGATCGGAGCATCAAGGTCGTAGTAGACGGTGCATGCTCTGATTTCAAGCCTATCAACGCTGGTGTTCCACAAGGCTGCGTGCTATCACCAACGCTGTTTCTCCTGCATATCAATGATATGTTGCTAACTGGTAGCATTAATTGCTATGCAGACGACAGCACTGGTGATGCCTTATATACCGGCCGTGCCATTATTTCTCGGGAAAACGTCGCCGAGTACCGGGACAAACTTGTGTCTGAAGTCGAGTCTTTGCTTAACAAAGTCTCGGATTGGGGCCGACTAAATCTAGTCCAGTTCAATCCCCAGAAGACACAAGTTTGCGCGTTTACCGCTAAAAAGAACCCCTTTGTCGTATCTCCTCAGTTTCAAGGCACTCCTCTTGCTGCCTCAGCCAGTATCGGCATCCTTGGCGTCGACATATCGAATAGTGTGCAGTTTTGTGGTCACTTGGAAGGGAAGGCCAAATTGGCCTCTAAAAAGCTTGGCGTGCTCAGCAGAGCGAGACAGTATTTCATGCCGGCACATCGCTTGCAACTTTACAAAGCGCAAGTTCGGCCCCACATGAAATACTGTTCTCATCTCTGGGTCGGGGCACCCCAGTGCCAGCTCCTTCTACTTGACCGCATCCAGCGCAGAGCGGTTCGAATCGTCGACGACCGAGTTCTTTCTGATCGGCTCGATACACTGGCACATCGCATCTATCACGGGGAGTGCTCTGAGGAATTGTTCGGACTAATTCCAGCCGCTCAACTTCACCATCGCACATCGCGACAAAACTCGCGTTACCATCCATACCATCTGGATGATTGGCGGCCCACCACTGTGCGATTTAGAAGAAGTTTTCTCCCTCGCACAACTTCCTTGTGGAATCAATTACCACCAGCGAATTTTCCGGACCGATACGACTTAGGAACCTTCAAGAAAAGAGCTTACACCTTTTTAAAAGGCCGGCAATGCATCTGCAATTCCCCTGGCGTTTCGGTTGTTTATGGGCGGCGGTAGTCACTTACCATCAGGTGAGCCGCATGCTCGTTTGCCCCCTATTCTATAAAAAAACTGGTTTTTCAGAAACAGCTCTAACGATTTAGATGAAATTGTTTCTGAAATAAATATGAAATACTGCAGGACAATAATTAATAAAAACACTCATTAAATATTTGAATATAAATTTCTGGTAGGATTTTTTTCTGCGAGGAGTCCGCCTTGATAGGTCTATTTCTATTTCTGTCTTTTCTGCCGACTTCCAAAAAGGAGACGGTACTCAATTCGACTGTATGTTTTTTTTTACGTGTGTTACCTCATAACTTTGTACTGGGTGAACCGATTTCGATGATTTCTTGTTCTTTTTATATGAAAGCTGATAGTTCTCGTGTGGTCCCATATGAATTTGATCATGGTCAGGCCAATGGTTATTGAGTTATTCTTAAATAACCTATATTAAAGTCGCTTATATTGAAGTCGGTTGTACAAAATTTCTAATTTTAAATTATTTTAAGTCGAACAACGGCCATCACGTTGATGGTAAGTTATTTTGCCAGTTAGGATTTATATTTTTTTTTTAAATAACGCTCCCTTTTCCTTCAAAATACTCTCTGCGCTTCAATTTTAATTTCAGCTCTGAGCCTAACTATACTCTGCATTTCGGCGCTCCCGCAGATTATTTGCCTCCGTTCTAACTCACAGCAGTCTACAAGACAGTTCTTGGCACTTGAACCTTCGTCGACAACTGGTGCTGTTATCATCAACTTTTAGTCTTAGCAAGGGATGATGTGGTGGCACTGATGTTGTGCCACAACTAAAACGAACCGAAGCCTAAATCACGCTATCAAGGTTTCCGAACTACTCTGGTATATATTGAACTACTCCGTTCTACCAAACACAACGTTGGACGCTGCCATGTTAGCCTGGAGAGAGATCTGCCCTTTTCCTTCCATTGTAAAAATGGTTAATCTAAATTTGAGATGCTGCTTAATTCTGTGGTTACCATAAAGGGGAACATCCTGAGTACACCTGCATGTCTGAAAAACTTATACACTCTGAAATGAGAGTTAGCGGTCTATTAACCTACCCTGATTGCCATACCCTCCTGATGCCCATGCTTCTTCTGTTTCACAACCCACTCATTTTGCCAATAAATGGAACATTTAAAAACCATTCTTGGTTTACTTGATGCAATACTTAAATGATAACCCATGTTTTATAAAATGAATAATAGTTTGATTTCAATACGATGTTTAGTGAAAGTACATTTGAGATAATACATAAATATATCGCATATTTGTTAATTTTTTAAAACCAAATACCATTTAAAACGAGATGCGGTAAATACTAATGGTACCAACCCTTTAGTCATCTGTAGGAGTGGATAATAACTAGATTGTGAACTTGGTTTTAAGCTTAAAATATTTTACAACTGTGTGTCTTACAAAATGTATGCACATAAATGAACAAATTGAATAAAGCTGAGAACGGAAACAAGAATAAAATTTATGTTAACTATAAATGACGTGTCATCCTGTTCACTCCCAAGTCTCAACATGGCAGGAAGCCAATAAAATGACGGCTGTAGCCACTGCAAGAGCACTTGGCAACATTAGAATCTTGAAACTAAGAGCATTGTATAGTTTATATATTATATTATGTAACTAAAAGTATTGCTTGTCATTTCAATATCGATGGTTTTAATGAAATGAATTGCATATTATGTTAATTTAAAATTTGTGTGCCATTTACTTGGATATGACATGACTTAGTCCACAGTGAATATATGAGATTTCTCAAAACACTCCTTTGAACAAATTATGGAGGAGATCTTGATAAAAACCAATTATGAATACGACAGTTATTAGATAACATTATAATTACAGTTGATCTATAAATTAAAAAAAAAATATTAAGAAACGACGGTTGAACTATGTATTTTATTTTATCGTTCAATAATTTATAAATTAAAGTTTGTTTGAAGTTTTGACTTAAATAGATATAGAGAAGAAAAATTTCATCACGCTGTCCTAATTCTAGTTTGCAAACTTCACGTCTTCTTTTTTAACTTCTTGCAAAACATTGAGCAACACAGGAGATCAAAGACTACTAAAGATATTTTTTCAATCCAGCAATATTTTTCTCAAAGAAGAAAATATTATTAGCTTGGAGACTTTGGTGATGCGAAGGTGCGTGAATGGTAAATGTTTCCTACAACGGGAGAGGCCCACGTCAAGCAGTGGCCTGTTACAGCTGACTTAGAAGAAGAAAATAGAAAGATATTTTTGAAAATAAATTTATCCTTCTCGCTATTTATTTAAAGAAACCTAATACTTAAACAGTAATTATTATTATACTGATTTAAAGTTAAAAGAATTGAATGCTTCAATACGTATTTGCGGTCCAGTACTGGTCCAGTAAGCATGAAATCGTTTAACAGTTTATTTCCAGGCGTTTCGTGCCTTTTCTGCACTTAGTTACATTTCACTTAATCAGGCACTTCTTTGATGTAATTTTGTAGTATTAACAAACGTCTAAACGTGGTACAAGGTAATATTTTAGAAGACGAGAAGCTTTTGAATAACATAATATAAGTATAACAAAATTAAAGCAAATCGAGTATAACGCCGCGGAGGAACTAGCTGCAATTAGAAGGAAGCAATTGCAACTCGAAGAAGATCTCATCAAGAAGAAATACGCTAGGGACGTCACTCAACTGCAAGAAGAAACAGATAGGGAAAGTGTAAACGAAGACGATTTAGTTGAAAATTGGGTACGCGTTGATAGGTGGTTAGAGAACGTAGAGACTGCGGGGGGAGCCGCCCTACCGCCCGTCTCAGCCCGCGCCCCGCATCGAGATAGAGCAGGCCCTACCGAATAGGGAAACCGGTTACGACCATGCTGAAGATGCCCAGGGGAGGACGGTAGCGAATGATGTTCAACCGCGCTGCGTAGAAAAGATACAGAGGGACAGTGGAGTCGCCGTAGAAATGAACCAGGTGGATCGCCGTGTACGGGTTACGTCGCCGTCGCGCGTCCAACGCCGCACTCTATCGCCTATACATAGATCACCACATCGCCACGCGGATCGTAGATCACCGTCGCCGTGTAGGGATGTAGGTATACATAGATCGCCATCGCCACATCGCCACGCGGATCGTAGATTATCGTCGCCGTGTCTTAAGGATGTAGGTGTACTCATAGGACGCCAGCGCCACAGCGTAGGCTAGAGGGAGATAGGAATAGAAATAGGTCGCTTACTCCGCGAGGGAAAGAGAGAGGTATAGATCGACTAGCGGAAGCTCTAGAAAACATAATTAGAGTAAGGCCCGCTGCCGCAAAGCAGACGCAGGACTTGCCTATTTTTAACGGTTCGGCCGCGGAATGGTTAGCTTTTAAAGCCGCGATGAAAGAATCCACGCGTTTATATGGATTCACAAATACGGAAAATATGGCAAGGTTAAGGAATTGTCTACGTGGTGAGGCTAGGGAAGTAGTATCGGCACTGCTGTTTACCGCAAAGGATCCAGCAGATATTATGCGAACACTGGAGCAGTGTTTCGGCCGCCCGGAAGTAATTAAAGATCGTGCGTTAGAGGAATTGAAACGCCTTCCGCGCCCGGGTCAAACCGCCCAGGAATTAAATTCGTTCGCGATTAAGTTACAAAATATAGTGTGTATTTTGCAGAACGTCGACGGCAAAGGATATTTACAAAATCCGATGCTAACTAGTGAAGTCACTAGCAAACTTAGCCCTCACTTACGGTCACGTTGGTGCGATTATGCGGAGCACTACGGAAGTGCGGACGAAGCGGACATCGTCACGCTATCCCGGTTCATGATGAGAGAGGCTAACCGTGCGTTAAGTCATGCCTATACGTCCGTAGCGCCGACTAAGGAATCGCCCGTAAGACGAGAGGCACCGCCGTCGAAAAAGGTTATATTGTCACGCCGCGTAGAGGATAGGGCCCGCGACGTAAAGACGTTCACCGCCCAGGAGGACACCGGTAGTGCCTTATGTATGTGTTGTGGGGGTGAACACTTAATCGCCAAATGTAGGAAGTTAGCGCAAATGGGTTTGAACGACCGGTGGAAGTGGGTTAAGGAAGATGGGGTGTGTTTTATGTTTAAACAGTAAACACCGACGATTTAGATGTAAAGCTAGGAAATGCGGCGTCGACGGCTGCAACGCCCCCCACCATGCCCTCCTTCACGCCCGCAAGGCCCGCGCACCTGAGACATCGGCAAAACCGGATGAGACCGTGCTCGTCGCGTCGAACGTTGGTAGTAGTGCGTCCGTATTGTTGAAAGTGTGTCCCATTACCGTACGCGGACCGTGTGGTAAGGAAATAGATACGTATGCGCTGCTTGACGAAGGCTCTACTATTTCGACGACGACTTAGCTCGCGAGTTAGGAGCGGAAGGACTGGTAAAGCCGCTCAATATTAGAGGCGTAAATAATAGTCAGCGCGAGGCCGATAGTAGGTCAGTTAACATAGGCATACGTGGCAAGACGCGCAGTGAGGTGTATAATATAAATGCGCGGACAGTAGCAAATTTAAAGATAGGTTCGCAGTCTGTAAGTAGGGAGTGTTTACGTTTAAAGCACTTACGCGACCTACCGAGTTCTGTTTGTTACGACGCAAAACCGAGATTATTATTAGGCGCCGACAACTGGCATTTAATAATCACCCGTAATTTAAGAATAGGACGTCGATGGCAGCCAATAGCTGCACGTACGTTATTAGGGTGGGTAATACAGGGAACCGTGCCGCGGTTAACGTGTAGGGAAGACGGCGAGACCGTATTACACGTCGTAAGCGCTAGCGGACGGTCAGATAGGCACATCCGAAAGTTAGCCAGTCAAGACGAGGAGCTAACGGAACTTCTCAAACGGCAGTACGAGATAGACTCTATAGGTATCTCGCTAAAGAGTAGGCCGCGACGGGAAGAGAAGCGCGCTGTCGACATATTCCAGCGCACCGTCAAGAAGGTCGGCGAGCAATACCAAGTTGGACTGCCATGGAAGGACGACAACGTGCGGATGCCACCCAGCTATGAAATGGCAGCTCGAAGACTACGGACGATTGAGAGAAAAATGGACCAGTCGCCGGAGTTTCGGGATGCCTACACAGCCCAGATAGACAACCTCCTGGCAAAAGGATACACAAGGGAAGCCGAGGGGACAGAGAGAGAGGACCCCAAGAGCTGGTACCTGCCACACTTCGCCGTACGGAATCCGAACAAGCCGGGGAAGACAAGAGTAGTGTTCGACGCGGCAGCGCGCGCATCCGGTAGATGTCTTAATGACTATTTACTCGACGGCCCCGACTTATTACGGAACTTACTGGGCATACTGTTTAGGTTTAGGGAAAATGAGATAGCCGTGTCCGCGGATATTAGGGAAATGTTCTTGCGTGTAAAAATCGACCGTCGCGACCAACCCGCGCAATTGTTTCTGTGGCGAGGTAATGAGCGATCCAGCCCACCGCGGGAGTACGTTATGACGTCTATGATTTTCGGCGCGAGGAGCTCGCCGTTTCTCGCACATAGTGTTAGAGATTTTAACGCGCGCGCACACGCAGAAACACATCCGTTGGCGCTTAACGCTATCGTGCGTAGTCTATATATGGACGACTATTTAGACAGTTATGCAACGGTAGAGGAAGCGGTAAATACGGCAAAGCAGGTTACGGAAGTGCAACAGAAGGCCGGTTTCACCTTGGCAGGCTGGAATTCTAACCACGCAGCCCCATTGGAAGACAAGCCGGAGGAACTACTGGCGAGCAAGCCTAAGGAAGTAGGCTTAAGGCAAGACAGCCCAAGCAGTACCCTAGGCAGCTGGACCAAATTGAATGATTCTTCTTTTATTAAATATGTTATGTACTATATATACTTCATAGGTGACACAAATTAGAAAAAAAATTCCAACTTTGAGGCTTAATAGGGGATAGACTTTTTATTGTAACTAGAACGACATTGTTGTTTTTACCTTGAGCTTATGATATTTTTTAGTACTCAAGAAGGTTAAAATATTTTATTTTAAATAAAATGTAAAAGTCGCTTTAAAAATAATAGAACAATTTATACATAACGGCTTTTGAAGTTTTTAAACTTTAATTCTTAGTATATTATAGTATTTAATTTATGTCAGAACTCACTTCAGAAGCTTTTTCGTGGAAATTATTTTATTCTAGTTTGTTTTATTAACGTTTTTAATATTGTATATAATATTAATTAATTAACTAGTTTCTTTTTCAAGTCAGTTACTATTTTTTATAAAATTTGAATTTTTACTGTTCAAGTTATTCCAGTTGTTGTAGTTTATCAAGAGTTAATAGAATCAGACTTAAATTTCGAAAATTTATTTTATTAAAAATTTATTTTAAATAATATTTTTTTAGATCAATAGTTACTATAACAACACTTGTGTTGTCTATAAATATTTAATTATTTGTACTGCATCACTTTATTAACCGTACTTAATGTTAATTGTACGAAAATGTTTCCTTTAGTATCGGTAAGTAATAACAGAAAATGCTATGTAATAATATTGTTATATTTATAACACCCGCTGTGATTTATTATTACAGACTCTGTTTCTTTTTGTGTAAAAGAATTTACTACAATTAAAGCTACGATCGAATGATATGTCGCGCATGCAACCATGCAATACATAAATAAATTTTGTACTGTGACGAACAATGTCTTTAATATTATCACATAAGCCTAACACCGGACACAGGTAAGTGACGAGTGAGTACCTTTGTGTATATTTATGGCGCTATAATCTCACCCGTGAATTTGATAGGTGTCGATAGTACTCGTTTTCAAAGTTAGAAGTTAGTTGGGAGTTAGTAGTTGTTTACAAACTCGTATTGGGACATCGTGATTAACTATTTTCTTCTCTAAAACTATTTAAGCCATCCCATTTTCAATCATCAGGAGAAAGTCAGAATTTTTTTTATTTGAAATAATTTTCATTACGTTATTACTTGTTTTTTAATCCTGCAATGCAGTCAGATTTCTTTAGTTTTCATTGTCTGTTCCTCGGTAATTTTTCAGATTTATTTAATAATTATTATCTTCTCAAAAGCCTAATGGCTAGAGTGAGGTCTAAGCCTGCAATGTGGTCGGATTTTATAGTTTGTGTTATTATAGCCCACACGGGCACACCAGCTGGGCAAAAATAAATTATTGCATACCTTAAGCGTTTAAGAAAGCGCAAGGTATGTTCTACTATCGCCTAAAAATTAAGATTCCAACGTTTTATCGAATAAAATCGTATCTAGCAATCATATTATACATATAAATGATATAAAAAGCACATTGTTAGAAAGATAAATGATTGTTGAACTTATTAATATTTTTTTTAAATCGATTAATTGCTAGTTTTAAATAAAAAAAAGGGTTTTAGTGGCTTATGGTGTGGATTTATCAAGCCCGGAAGGCTTGTAAACACTCTAATTTTTGAATATATCAATTGTTTATTTCAATCTATTTTTTAATATCTTCATCTATCATGTGGGAAGCCACTGAATGTAAATGGCAGTGTAATTTTGTTTTGTTTTGCTATAATTAATTTTTTTCGGCTCCAAAATGGCGAAATTTTCGTTGATTTGGTAGCCTCGTAAATAAATTATTTCTGTAAAGGGAGCTAAAGCCACAGAGTAGTTTACTCACTCACTCAGTTCGACGCACAGAGTACTTTTTATATACTGGTCAGTCGCCGTCGTGAGTGGACATTGTTTCGGATGTTTGCAGCGGCTCAAAAAGATCGCTGTACAAATACACAATATGCGAATATCCAAATTTCTTAAATACTTGATTACAATAATAATAAGAGATTTTTTTATTACAATATTTTAAAAGCACAGAATAAAAAATAGTAGTACGTCCTAAAAGTAAGTAGTATCAATTTTTTTGTCATGGGTGACATTTTCATGGTTTTCGAGTGTTGAAACAGATAGGGTTGTCGAAATATAAATCCAAGATGGCGGCCGCAATAGGAATAAATTTTTTCATCATGGGTGTCATTTTCATTGTTTTCGAGGGTGTTGAAGCCGATAGTGCTGTCGAAATGTAAATCCAAGATGGCGGCTGCAATAGATATTATTTTTTCATCTTGGGTGTCATTTTCATGGTTTTTGAGGGTGTTGAAACCGATAGTGCTGTCGAAATGTAAATCCAAGGTGGCGGCTGCAATGGGTATCAATTTTTTTTATCATGGGTGTCATTTTCATGGGTTTCGAGGGTGTTGAAGCCGATAGTGCTGTCAAAATGTAAATCCAAGATGGCGGCTGAAGCAGGTATCAATTTTTTTATCATGGGTGTCATTTTCATGGGTTTCGAGGGTGTTGAAGCCGATAGTGCTGTCGAAATGTAAATCCAAGATGGCGGCTGCAATAGATATCAATTTTTTCATCTTGGGTGTCATTTTTATGGTTATCGAGGGTGTTGAAGGGGATAGTGCTGTCAAAATGTAAATCCAAGATGGCGGCTGCAATAGATATAAATTTTTTCATCATGGGTGTCATTTTCATGGTTTTCGAGAGAGTTGAAGCCGATAGGGTTGTCGAAATGTAAATCCAAGATGGCGGCTGCAATAGATATCAATTTTTTCATCTTGGGTGTCATTTTTATGGTTTTCGAGGGTGTTGAAGGGGATAGTGCTGTCTAAATGTAAATCCTAGATGGCGGCTGCAATAGGTATAAATTTTTTCATCATAGGTGTAATTTTCATGGTTTTCGAGAGAGTTGAAGCCGATAGGGTTGTCGAAATGTAAATCCAAGATGGCGGCTGCAATAGATATCAATTTATTCATCATGGGTGTCATTCTCATGGTTTTCGCGGGTGTTGAAGCCGACAGTGCTGTCAAAATGTAAATCCAAGATGGCGGCTGCAATAGGTATCAATTTTTTCATCATGGGTGTCATTTTCATGGGTTTCGAGGGTGTTGAAGCCGATAGTGCTGTCGAAATGTATTTAAACTACTTTAAAAATTCCGTATAATCATGTTATACGTATTTTTTATGCGCTTAAGGTATGCTCAATTGGATTTACCAATTATATATTTTTTAGACTGTCATTTTACAGAAAATTATTATTTTATCGACACATAATGAAACATATTTTACATATCTTTTTTAATAATTAAAATAAAAGAAAAAATAATAATATGGATAAATATTTGAAACTGGGCTCTCTTCCTATGGGCTTCCCGAGAAATTGTGCAAATGGATCACCAGTTTCCTTGCTGATCGGAGCATCAAGGTCGTAGTAGACGGTGCATGCTCTGATTTCAAGCCTATCAACGCTGGTGTTCCACAAGGCTGCGTGCTATCACCAACGCTGTTTCTCCTGCATATCAATGATATGTTGCTAACTGGTAGCATTAATTGCTATGCAGACGACAGCACTGGTGATGCCTTATATACCGGCCGTGCCATTATTTCTCGGGAAAACGTCGCCGAGTACCGGGACAAACTTGTGTCTGAAGTCGAGTCTTTGCTTAACAAAGTCTCGGATTGGGGCCGACTAAATGTAGTCCAGTTCAATCCCCAGAAGACACAAGTTTGCGCGTTTACCGCTAAAAAGAACCCCTTTGTCGTATCTCCTCAGTTTCAAGGCACTCCTCTTGCTGCCTCAGCCAGTATCGGAATCCTTGGCGTCGACATATCGAATAGTGTGTAGTTTCGTGGTCACTTGGAAGGGAAGGCCAAATTGGCCTCTAAAAAGCTTGGCGTGCTCAGCAGAGCGAGACATTATTTCATGCCGGCACATCGCTTGCAAATTTACAAAGCGCAAGTTCGGCCCCACATGGAATACTGTTCTCATCTCTGGGCCGGGGCACCCCAGTGCCAGCTCCTTCTACTTGACCGCATCCAGCGCAGAGCGGTTCGAATCGTCGACGACCGAGTTCTTTCTGGTCGGCTCGATACACTGGCACATCGCATCTATCACGGGGAGTGCTCTGAGGAATTGTTCGGACTAATGCCAGCCGCTCAACTTCACAATCGCACATCGCAACAAAACTCGCGTTACCATCCATACCATCTTTATGATTGGCAGTCCACCACTGTGCGATTTAGAAGAAATTTCTCCCTCGCACAACTTCCTTGTGGAATCAATTACCACCAGCGAATTTTCCGGACCGATACGACTTAGGAACCTTCAAGAAAAGAGCTTACACCTTTTTAAAAGGCCGGCAATTCATCTGCGATTCCCCTGGCGTTGCGGTTGTTTATGGGCAGCGGTAGTCACTTACCATCAGGTGAGCCGCATGCTCGTTTGCCCCCTATTCTATAAAAAAAAACTGGTTTTTCAGAAACAGCTTAACGATTTAGATGAAATTGTTTCTGAAATAAATATGAAATACTGCAGGACAATAATTAATAAAAACACTCATTAAATATTTGAATATAAATTTCTGGTAGGATTTTTTTCTGCGAGGAGTCCGCCTTGATAGGTCTATTTCTATTTCTGTCTTTTCTGCCGACTTCCAAAAAGGAGACGGTACTCAATTCGACTGTATGTTTTTTTTTACGTGTGTTACCTCATAACTTTGTACTGGGTGAACCGATTTCGATGATTTCTTGTTCTTTTTATATGAAAGCTGATAGTTCTCGTGTGGTCCCATATGAATTTGATCATGGTCAGGCCAATGGTTATTGAGTTATTCTTAAATAACCTATATTAAAGTCGCTTATATTGAAGTCGGTTGTACAAAATTTCTAATTTTAAATTATTTTAAGTCGAACAACGGCCATCACGTTGATGGTAAGTTATTTTGCCAGTTAGGATTTATATTTTTTTTTTAAATAACGCTCCCTTTTCCTTCAAAATACTCTCTGCGCTTCAATTTTAATTTCAGCTCTGAGCCTAACTATACTCTGCATTTCGGCGCTCCCGCAGATTATTTGCCTCCGTTCTAACTCACAGCAGTCTACAAGACAGTTCTTGGCACTTGAACCTTCGTCGACAACTGGTGCTGTTATCATCAACTTTTAGTCTTAGCAAGGGATGATGTGGTGGCACTGATGTTGTGCCACAACTAAAACGAACCGAAGCCTAAATCACGCTATCAAGGTTTCCGAACTACTCTGGTATATATTGAACTACTCCGTTCTACCAAACACAACGTTGGACGCTGCCATGTTAGCCTGGAGAGAGATCTGCCCTTTTCCTTCCATTGTAAAAATGGTTAATCTAAATTTGAGATGCTGCTTAATTCTGTGGTTACCATAAAGGGGAACATCCTGAGTACACCTGCATGTCTGAAAAACTTATACACTCTGAAATGAGAGTTAGCGGTCTATTAACCTACCCTGATTGCCATACCCTCCTGATGCCCATGCTTCTTCTGTTTCACAACCCACTCATTTTGCCAATAAATGGAACATTTAAAAACCATTCTTGGTTTACTTGATGCAATACTTAAATGATAACCCATGTTTTATAAAATGAATAATAGTTTGATTTCAATACGATGTTTAGTGAAAGTACATTTGAGATAATACATAAATATATCGCATATTTGTTAATTTTTTAAAACCAAATACCATTTAAAACGAGATGCGGTAAATACTAATGGTACCAACCCTTTAGTCATCTGTAGGAGTGGATAATAACTAGATTGTGAACTTGGTTTTAAGCTTAAAATATTTTACAACTGTGTGTCTTACAAAATGTATGCACATAAATGAACAAATTGAATAAAGCTGAGAACGGAAACAAGAATAAAATTTATGTTAACTATAAATGACGTGTCATCCTGTTCACTCCCAAGTCTCAACATGGCAGGAAGCCAATAAAATGACGGCTGTAGCCACTGCAAGAGCACTTGGCAACATTAGAATCTTGAAACTAAGAGCATTGTATAGTTTATATATTATATTATGTAACTAAAAGTATTGCTTGTCATTTCAATATCGATGGTTTTAATGAAATGAATTGCATATTATGTTAATTTAAAATTTGTGTGCCATTTACTTGGATATGACATGACTTAGTCCACAGTGAATATATGAGATTTCTCAAAACACTCCTTTGAACAAATTATGGAGGAGATCTTGATAAAAACCAATTATGAATACGACAGTTATTAGATAACATTATAATTACAGTTGATCTATAAATTAAAAAAAAAAATATTAAGAAACGACGGTTGAACTATGTATTTTATTTTATCGTTCAATAATTTATAAATTAAAGTTTGTTTGAAGTTTTGACTTAAATAGATATAGAGAAGAAAAATTTCATCACGCTGTCCTAATTCTAGTTTGCAAACTTCACGTCTTCTTTTTTAACTTCTTGCAAAACATTGAGCAACACAGGAGATCAAAGACTACTAAAGATATTTTTTCAATCCAGCAATATTTTTCTCAAAGAAGAAAATATTATTAGCTTGGAGACTTTGGTGATGCGAAGGTGCGTGAATGGTAAATGTTTCCTACAACGGGAGAGGCCCACGTCAAGCAGTGGCCTGTTACAGCTGACTTAGAAGAAGAAAATAGAAAGATATTTTTGAAAATAAATTTATCCTTCTCGCTATTTATTTACCTACCAATACTTAAACAGTAATTATTATTATACTGATTTAAAGTTAAAAGAATTGAATGCTTCAATACGTATTTGCGGTCCAGTACTGGTCCAGTAAGCATGAAATCGTTTAACAGTTTATTTCCAGGCGTTTCGTGCCTTTTCTGCACTTAGTTACATTTCACTTAATCAGGCACTTCTTTGATGTAATTTTGTAGTATTAACAAACGTCTAAACGTGGTACAAGGTAATATTTTAGAAGACGAGAAGCTTTTGAATAACATAATATAAGTATAACAAAATTAAAGCAAATCGAGTATAACGCCGCGGAGGAACTAGCTGCAATTAGAAGGAAGCAATTGCAACTCGAAGAAGATCTCATCAAGAAGAAATACGCTAGGGACGTCACTCAACTGCAAGAAGAAACAGATAGGGAAAGTGTAAACGAAGACGATTTAGTTGAAAATTGGGTACGCGTTGATAGGTGGTTAGAGAACGTAGAGACTGCGGGGGGAGCCGCCCTACCGCCCGTCTCAGCCCGCGCCCCGCATCGAGATAGAGCAGGCCCTACCGAATAGGGAAACCGGTTACGACCATGCTGAAGATGCCCAGGGGAGGACGGTAGCGAATGATGTTCAACCGCGCTGCGTAGAAAAGATACAGAGGGACAGTGGAGTCGCCGTAGAAATGAACCAGGTGGATCGCCGTGTACGGGTTACGTCGCCGTCGCGCGTCCAACGCCGCACTCTATCGCCTATACATAGATCACCACATCGCCACGCGGATCGTAGATCACCGTCGCCGTGTAGGGATGTAGGTATACATAGATCGCCATCGCCACATCGCCACGCGGATCGTAGATTATCGTCGCCGTGTCTTAAGGATGTAGGTGTACTCATAGGACGCCAGCGCCACAGCGTAGGCTAGAGGGAGATAGGAATAGAAATAGGTCGCTTACTCCGCGAGGGAAAGAGAGAGGTATAGATCGACTAGCGGAAGCTCTAGAAAACATAATTAGAGTAAGGCCCGCTGCCGCAAAGCAGACGCAGGACTTGCCTATTTTTAACGGTTCGGCCGCGGAATGGTTAGCTTTTAAAGCCGCGATGAAAGAATCCACGCGTTTATATGGATTCACAAATACGGAAAATATGGCAAGGTTAAGGAATTGTCTACGTGGTGAGGCTAGGGAAGTAGTATCGGCACTGCTGTTTACCGCAAAGGATCCAGCAGATATTATGCGAACACTGGAGCAGTGTTTCGGCCGCCCGGAAGTAATTAAAGATCGTGCGTTAGAGGAATTGAAACGCCTTCCGCGCCCGGGTCAAACCGCCCAGGAATTAAATTCGTTCGCGATTAAGTTACAAAATATAGTGTGTATTTTGCAGAACGTCGACGGCAAAGGATATTTACAAAATCCGATGCTAACTAGTGAAGTCACTAGCAAACTTAGCCCTCACTTACGGTCACGTTGGTGCGATTATGCGGAGCACTACGGAAGTGCGGACGAAGCGGACATCGTCACGCTATCCCGGTTCATGATGAGAGAGGCTAACCGTGCGTTAAGTCATGCCTATACGTCCGTAGCGCCGACTAAGGAATCGCCCGTAAGACGAGAGGCACCGCCGTCGAAAAAGGTTATATTGTCACGCCGCGTAGAGGATAGGGCCCGCGACGTAAAGACGTTCACCGCCCAGGAGGACACCGGTAGTGCCTTATGTATGTGTTGTGGGGGTGAACACTTAATCGCCAAATGTAGGAAGTTAGCGCAAATGGGTTTGAACGACCGGTGGAAGTGGGTTAAGGAAGATGGGGTGTGTTTTATGTTTAAACAGTAAACACCGACGATTTAGATGTAAAGCTAGGAAATGCGGCGTCGACGGCTGCAACGCCCCCCACCATGCCCTCCTTCACGCCCGCAAGGCCCGCGCACCTGAGACATCGGCAAAACCGGATGAGACCGTGCTCGTCGCGTCGAACGTTGGTAGTAGTGCGTCCGTATTGTTGAAAGTGTGTCCCATTACCGTACGCGGACCGCGTGGTAAGGAAATAGATACGTATGCGCTGCTTGACGAAGGCTCTACTATTTCGACGACGACTTAGCTCGCGAGTTAGGAGCGGAAGGACTGGTAAAGCCGCTCAATATTAGAGGCGTAAATAATAGTCAGCGCGAGGCCGATAGTAGGTCAGTTAACATAGGCATACGTGGCAAGACGCGCAGTGAGGTGTATAATATAAATGCGCGGACAGTAGCAAATTTAAAGATAGGTTCGCAGTCTGTAAGTAGGGAGTGTTTACGTTTAAAGCACTTACGCGACCTACCGAGTTCTGTTTGTTACGACGCAAAACCGAGATTATTATTAGGCGCCGACAACTGGCATTTAATAATCACCCGTAATTTAAGAATAGGACGTCGATGGCAGCCTATAGCTGCACGTACGTTATTAGGGTGGGTAATACAGGGAACCGTGCCGCGGTTAACGTGTAGGGAAGACGGCGAGACCGTATTACACGTCGTAAGCGCTAGCGGACGGTCAGATAGGCACATCCGAAAGTTAGCCAGTCAAGACGAGGAGCTAACGGAACTTCTCAAACGGCAGTACGAGATAGACTCTATAGGTATCTCGCTAAAGAGTAGGCCGCGACGGGAAGAGAAGCGCGCTGTCGACATATTCCAGCGCACCGTCAAGAAGGTCGGCGAGCAATACCAAGTTGGACTGCCATGGAAGGACGACAACGTGCGGATGCCACCCAGCTATGAAATGGCAGCTCGAAGACTACGGACGATTGAGAGAAAAATGGACCAGTCGCCGGAGTTTCGGGATGCCTACACAGCCCAGATAGACAACCTCCTGGCAAAAGGATACACAAGGGAAGCCGAGGGGACAGAGAGAGAGGACCCCAAGAGCTGGTACCTGCCACACTTCGCCGTACGGAATCCGAACAAGCCGGGGAAGACAAGAGTAGTGTTCGACGCGGCAGCGCGCGCATCCGGTAGATGTCTTAATGACTATTTACTCGACGGCCCCGACTTATTACGGAACTTACTGGGCATACTGTTTAGGTTTAGGGAAAATGAGATAGCCGTGTCCGCGGATATTAGGGAAATGTTCTTGCGTGTAAAAATCGACCGTCGCGACCAACCCGCGCAATTGTTTCTGTGGCGAGGTAATGAGCGATCCAGCCCACCGCGGGAGTACGTTATGACGTCTATGATTTTCGGCGCGAGGAGCTCGCCGTTTCTCGCACATAGTGTTAGAGATTTTAACGCGCGCGCACACGCAGAAACACATCCGTTGGCGCTTAACGCTATCGTGCGTAGTCTATATATGGACGACTATTTAGACAGTTATGCAACGGTAGAGGAAGCGGTAAATACGGCAAAGCAGGTTACGGAAGTGCAACAGAAGGCCGGTTTCACCTTGGCAGGCTGGAATTCTAACCACGCAGCCCCATTGGAAGACAAGCCGGAGGAACTACTGGCGAGCAAGCCTAAGGAAGTAGGCTTAAGGCAAGACAGCCCAAGCAGTACCCTAGGCAGCTGGACCAAATTGAATGATTCTTCTTTTATTAAATATGTTATGTACTATATATACTTCATAGGTGACACAAATTAGAAAAAAAATTCCAACTTTGAGGCTTAATAGGGGATAGACTTTTTATTGTAACTAGAACGACATTGTTGTTTTTACCTTGAGCTTATGATATTTTTTAGTACTCAAGAAGGTTAAAATATTTTATTTTAAATAAAATGTAAAAGTCGCTTTAAAAATAATAGAACAATTTATACATAACGGCTTTTGAAGTTTTTAAACTTTAATTCTTAGTATATTATAGTATTTAATTTATGTCAGAACTCACTTCAGAAGCTTTTTCGTGGAAATTATTTTATTCTAGTTTGTTTTATTAACGTTTTTAATATTGTATATAATATTAATTAATTAACTAGTTTCTTTTTCAAGTCAGTTACTATTTTTTATAAAATTTGAATTTTTACTGTTCAAGTTATTCCAGTTGTTGTAGTTTATCAAGAGTTAATAGAATCAGACTTAAATTTCGAAAATTTATTTTATTAAAAATTTATTTTAAATAATATTTTTTTAGATCAATAGTTACTATAACAACACTTGTGTTGTCTATAAATATTTAATTATTTGTACTGCATCACTTTATTAACCGTACTTAATGTTAATTGTACGAAAATGTTTCCTTTAGTATCGGTAAGTAATAACAGAAAATGCTATGTAATAATATTGTTATATTTATAACACCCGCTGTGATTTATTATTACAGACTCTGTTTCTTTTTGTGTAAAAGAATTTACTACAATTAAAGCTACGATCGAATGATATGTCGCGCATGCAACCATGCAATACATAAATAAATTTTGTACTGTGACGAACAATGTCTTTAATATTATCACATAAGCCTAACACCGGCCACAGGTAAGTGACGAGTGAGTACCTTTGTGTATATTTATGGCGCTATAATCTCACCCGTGAATTTGATAGGTGTCGATAGTACTCGTTTTCAAAGTTAGAAGTTAGTTGGGAGTTAGTAGTTGTTTACAAACTCGTATTGGGACATCGTGATTAACTATTTTCTTCTCTAAAACTATTTAAGCCATCCCATTTTCAATCATCAGGAGAAAGTCAGAATTTTTTTTATTTGAAATAATTTTCATTACGTTATTACTTGTTTTTTAATCCTGCAATGCAGTCAGATTTCTTTAGTTTTCATTGTCTGTTCCTCGGTAATTTTTCAGATTTATTTAATAATTATTATCTTCTCAAAAGCCTAATGGCTAGAGTGAGGTCTAAGCCTGCAATGTGGTCGGATTTTATAGTTTGTGTTATTATAGCCCACACGGGCACACCAGCTGGGCAAAAATAAATTATTGCATACCTTAAGCGCTTAAGAAAGCGCAAGGTATGTTCTACTATCGCCTAAAAATTAAGATTCCAACGTTTTATCGAATAAAATCGTATCTAGCAATCATATTATACATATAAATGATATAAAAAGCACATTGTTAGAAAGATAAATGATTGTTGAACTTATTAATATTTTTTTTAAATCGATTAATTGCTAGTTTTAAATAAAAAAAAGGGGTTTTAGTGGCTTATGGTGTGGATTTATCAAGCCCGGAAGGCTTGTAAACACTCTAATTTTTGAATATATCAATTGTTTATTTCAATCTATTTTTTAATATCTTCATCTATCATGTGGGAAGCCACTGAATGTAAATGGCAGTGTAATTTTGTTTTGTTTAGCTATAATTAATTTTTTTCGGCTCCAAAATGGCGAAATTTTCGTTGATTTGGTAGCCTCGTAAATAAATTATTTCTGTAAAGGGAGCTAAAGCCACAGAGTAGTTTACTCACTCACTCAGTTCGACGCACAGAGTACTTTTTATATACTGGTCAGTCGCCGTCGTGAGTGGACATTGTTTCGGATGTTTGCAGCGGCTCAAAAAGATCGCTGTACAAATACACAATATTCGAATATCCAAATTTCTTAAATACTTGATTACAATAATAATAAGAGATTTTTTTATTACAATATTTTAAAAGCACAGAATAAATAATAGTAGTACGTACTAAAAGTAAGTAGTATCAATTTTTTTGTCATGGGTGACATTTTCATGGTTTTCGAGTGTTGAAACAGATAGGGTTGTCGAAATATAAATCCAAGATGGCGGCCGCAATAGGAATAAATTTTTTCATCATGGGTGTCATTTTCATGGTTTTCGAGGGTGTTGAAGCCGATAGTGCTGTCGAAATGTAAATCCAAGATGGCGGCTGCAATAGATATCAATTTTTCTCATCTTGGGTGTCATTTTCATGGTTTTTGAGGGTGTTGAAACCGATAGTGCTGTCGAAATGTAAATCCAAGGTGGCGGCTGCAATGGGTATCAATTTTTTTTATCATGGGTGTCATTTTCATGGGTTTCGAGGGTGTTGAAGCCGATAGTGCTGTCGAAATGTAAATCCAAGATGGCGGCTGAAGCAGGTATCAATTTTTTTATCATGGGTGTCATTTTCATGGGTTTCGAGGGTGTTGAAGCCGATAGTGCTGTCGAAATGTAAATCCAAGATGGCGGCTGCAATAGATATCAATTTTTTCATCTTGGGTGTCATTTTTATGGTTATCGAGGGTGTTGAAGGGGATAGTGCTGTCGAAATGTAAATCCAAGATGGCGGCTGCAATAGATATAAATTTTATCATCATGGGTGTCATTTTCAAGGTTTTCGAGAGAGTTGAAGCCGATAGGGTTGCCGAAATGTAAATCCAAGATGGCGGCTGCAATAGATATCAATTTTTTCATCTTGGGTGTCATTTTCATGGTTTTCGAGGGTGTTGAAGGGGATAGTGCTGTCTAAATGTAAATCCAAGATGGCGGCTGCAATAGGTATAATTTTTTTCATCATGGGTGTCATTTTCACGGTTTTCGAGAGAGTTGAAGCCGATAGGGTTGTCGAAATGTAAATCGAAGATGGCGGCTGCAATAGATATCAATTTATTCATCATGGGTGTCATTCTCATGGTTTTCGCGGGTGTTGAAGCCGACAGTGCTGTCAAAATGTAAATCCAAGATGGCGGCTGCAATAGGTATCAATTTTTTCATCATGGGTGTCATTTTCATGGGTTTCGAGGGTGTTGAAGCCGATAGTGCTGTCGAAATGTATTTAAACTACTTTAAAAATTCCGTATAATCATGTTATACGTATTTTTTTATGCGCTTAAGGTATGCTCAATTGGATTTACCAATTATATATTTTTTAGACTGTCATTTTACAGAAAATTATTATTTTATCGACACATAATGTAACATATTTTACATATCTTTTTTAATAATTAAAATAAAAGAAAAAATAATAATATGGATAAATATTTGAAACTGGGCTCTCTTCCTATGGGCTTACCGAGAAATTGTGCAAATGGATCACCAGTTTCCTTGCTGATCGGAGCATCAAGGTCGTAGTAGACGGTGCATGCTCTGATTTCAAGCCTATCAACGCTGGTGTTCCACAAGGCTGCGTGCTATCACCAACGCTGTTTCTCCTGCATATCAATGATATGTTGCTAACTGGTAGCATTAATCGCTATGCAGACGACAGCACTGGTGATGCCTTATATACCGGCCGTGCCATTATTTCTCGGGAAAACGTCGCCGAGTACCGGGACAAACTTGTGTCTGAAGTCGAGTCTTTGCTTAACAAAGTCTCGGATTGGGGCCGACTAAATGTAGTCCAGTTCAATCCCCAGAAGACACAAGTTTGCGCGTTTACCGCTAAAAAGAACCCCTTTGTCGTATCTCCTCAGTTTCAAGGCACTCCTCTTGCTGCCTCAGCCAGTATCGGAATCCTTGGCGTCGACATATCGAATAGTGTGCAGTTTCATGGTCACTTGGAAGGGAAGGCCAAATTGGCCTCTAAAAAGCTTGGCGTGCTCAGCAGAGCGAGACAGTATTTCATGCCGGCACATCGCTTGCAACTTTACAAAGCGCAAGTTCGGCCCCACATGGAATACTGTTCTCATCTCTGGGCCGGGGCACCCCAGTGCCAGCTCCTTCTACTTGACCGCATCCAGCGCAGAGCGGTTCGAATCGTCGACGACCGAGTTCTTTCTGATCGGCTCGATACACTGGCACATCGCATCTATCACGGAGAGTGCTCTGAGGAATTGTTCGGATTAATGCCAGCCGCTCAACTTCACAATCGCACATCGCAACAAAACTCGCGTTACCATCCATACCATCTGTATGATTGGCAGTCCACCACTGTGCGATTTAGAAGAAATTTTCTCCCTCGCACAACTTCCTTGTGGAATCAATTACCACCAGCGAATTTTACGGACCGATACGACTTAGGAACCTTCAAGAAAAGAGCTTACACCTTTTTAAAAGGCCGGCAATTCATCTGCGATTCCCCTGGCGTTGCGGTTGTTTATGGGCAGCGGTAGTCACTTACCATCAGGTGAGCCGCATGCTCGTTTGCCCCCTATTCTATAAAAAAAACTGGTTTTTCAGAAACAGCTTAACGATTTAGATGAAATTGTTTCTGAAATAAATATGAAATATTGCAGGACAATAATTAATAAAAACACTCATTAAAAATTTGAATATAAATTTCTGGTAGGACTTTTTTCTGCGAGGAGTCCGCCTTGATAGGTCTATTTCTATTTCTGTCTTTTCTGCCGACTTCCAAAAAGGAGACGGTACTCAATTCGACTGTATGTTTTTTTTACGTGTGTTACCTCATAACTTTGTACTGGGTGACTCGATTTCGATGATTCTTTTTTTATATGAAAGCTGATAGTTCTCGTGTGGTCCCATATGAATTTGATCATGGTCAGACCAATGGTTATTGAGTTATTCTTAAATAACCTATATTGAAGTCGCTTATATTGAAGTCGGCGGTACAAAATTTTTAATTTTAAATTATTTTAAGTTGAACAACGGCCATCATGTGGATGGTAAGTTATTTTGCCAGTTAGGATTCATAATTTTTTTTTAAATAACGCTCCCTTTTCCTTCAAAATACAGTCAGACAGTTCTTGGCACTTGAACCTTCGTCGACAACTGGTGCTGTTATCATCAACTTTTAGTCTTAGCAAGGGATGATGTGGTGGCACTGATGTTGTGCCACAACTAAAACTAACCGAGGCCTAAATCACGCTATCGAGGTTTCCGAACTACTCTGGTATATATCGAACTAATCCGTTCTACCAAACACAACGTTGGACGCTCCCATGTTAGCCTGGAGAGAGATCTGCCCTTTTCCTTCCATAGTAAAAATGGTTAATCTAAATTTGAGATGCTGCTTAATTCTGTGGTTACCATAAAGGGAAACATCCTGAGTACACCTGCATGTCTGAAAAACTTATACACTCGGAAATTAAAGTTAACGGTCTATCAACCTACCCTGATTGCCATACCCTCCTGATGCCAATGATTCTTTTGTTTCACAATCCACTCATTTTTCCAATAAGTGGGACATTTAAAAAGCATTCTTGGTTTACTTTTTTTTTATATGATAAGGGTGACAAACGAGCCCACAGTCCACCTGATGGTAAGTGGTTGCTGCGGCCCATAGACATCTGCATCTATCCTCTATTACAAATCAAAATGTAGATGCATTGTCACCCGTGAGGACTAAGATGGAATGCCTCGTTTCCAGTAAAAAGGGCCTCCGGCCACCTGCACTCACCAAGCGAAACGCAGAGGTTAACCTATACTTCACGCTGGTATTCTGTGAGGTCGTGGTACCACCCCGGTTCGAGCCGGCCCATCCGTGCGACAGCAAAAGCTGCCGCGTGGCTCTACTACTGTATTACTTGATGCAATACATAAATAGTAACCCATGTATTATAAAAAGAATAATAGTTTGATTTTAATACGATGTTTAGTGAAAGTACATTTTAGATAATACATAAATTTATCGCATATTTGTTAATTTGTTAAAACCAAATACCATTTAAAACGAGATGCGGTAAATACTAATGGTACCAACCCTTTAGTCATCTGTAGAAGTGGATAATAACTAGATTATGTACTTGGTTTTAAGCTTAAAATATTTTACAACTGTGTGTCTTACAAAATGTATGCACATAAATGAACAAATTGAATAAAGCTGAGAACGGAAACAAGAATAAAATTTATGTTAACTATAAATGACGTGTCATCCTGTTCACTCCCAAGTCTCAACATGGCAGGAAGCCAATAAAATGACGGCTGTAGCCACTGCAAGAGCACTTGGCAACATTAGAATCTTGAAACTAAGAGCATTGTATAGTTTATATATTATATTATGTAACTAAAAGTATTGCTTGTCATTTCAATATCGATGGTTTTAATGAAATGAATTGCATATTATGTTACTTTAAAATTTGTGTGCCATTTACTTGGATATGACATTACTTAGTCCACAGTAAATATATGAGATTTCTCAAAACACTCCTTTGAACAAATTATGGAGGAGATCTTGATAAAAACAGTTGATCTATAAATTAAAAAAAAATATTAAGAAACGACGGTTGAACTATGTATTTTATTTTATCGTTCAACAATTTATAAATTAAAGTTTGTTTGAATTTTTGACTTAAATAGATATAAAGAAGAAAAATTTCATCACGCTGTCCTAATACTAGTTTGCAAACTTTACGTCTCCTTTTTTAACTTCTTGCAAAACATTGAGCAACACAGGAGATCAAAGACTACTAAAGATTTTTTTTCAATCCAGCAACATTATTCTTTAAGAAGAAAAGATTTAGCTTGGAGCCTTTTGGTGATGCGAAGGTGCATGAATGGTAAATGTTTCCTACATCGGGAGAGGCCCATGTCCAGCAGTGGCCTGTTACAGCTGACTTAGAAGAAGAAAATAGAAAGTTATTTTTGAAAATAAATTTATCCTTCTTGCAATTTATTTAAAGAAACCTAATACTTAAACAGTTATTATTATTATTCTGATTTAAAGTTAAAAGAATTGAATGCTTCAATACGTATTTGCGGTACAGTACTGGTCCAGTAAGCATGAAATCGTTTAACAGTTTATTTCCAGGCGTTTCGTGCCTTTTCTGCACTTAGTTTCATTTCACTCAATCAGGCACTTCTTTGATGTAATTTTGTAGTATTAACAAACGTCTAAACATGGTACAAGGTAATATTTTAGAAGACGAGAAGCTTTTGAATAACATAAGTGGTTTATTCCACTTTTTCCCTCCATATTTCCCACTGGTGGGACAAAGAAAATTTTTTATGGCAAACGATTACGGCATAAAAGACGGAGAAGATATCATGTGCACCCAATAATTGTAGACCGTTTAATTGCAGGAGAATTTTGGTCATTGTATTCGAAATTGCGAGAGCAATGTCGACGTACCGACGAGCGCGACCGATGGTCCTCGTACTCGCGTATTTCTTCATCAGCGCTGCACTGTAGACGTTAATATGTTTTCATTGATATAGCTACCCTCAACCTTTGTCAGCGCTCACCGTCGGTCAAGCACTAAATCCAGCCTAATAAATTTATTTTGGATCCGCACTAACATATATTTGTATTTGGCTTCATGAGGACACAATCAGAATATCTCTAATATCTAAAACTAATTTTAGATCATCGGCAAACAGTAATGAAGTACAAGAATTTACTACATTAGGCAAATCATCTATCATTAAAATGAACAGCAAAGATCTAAGACTAACACCAGGTCTAGTAGTGTAGGGTCGAGAAAAATACCCATTGTAATCAACAAACTGATGCCGGTCTCGCAGGAAATTGGCGAAAAATGATGGTGCAGCCCACACAAGCCAACTTAAAAATTAGAACATCATTGTCGACCGCATCAAAAGCCTTTCTAAAGTCGAAGTAGGCTAGGTCCACTTGCAGGCAAGCATCAACCTCCAGTAAGTTCCCAGTTGTCCCCCGCCCAGGGTGGAAGCCGTGCTGCGCGTCGGACAACTGTGCACTAATCTGTGAGTATAGGCAGTTGTGAATGGCCATCTCGAACACTTTCGCTGGAGTGCTTAAGACTGCCACGAGTCTGAAGTCACTAGGCGTCGATCCCCTACTACCTTTCGGTACAGGCACAACTCTAGTGAGTTTCCATTGATCAGGAAATGTAGCGCTTTCAATACAGACATTGAAAATGCGTAACAATGGTTTCACTAGTACTGTCCTACAACCCCTAAATACGAAGGCTGGTATGCTATCTGGTCCTACCCAACACTTGGAGGGGAGATACGCCAGCGCAAGCAGAACATCAACTGGTCGCAGAGGCTCAAGCCGATCCCACGCGCCCGTAGCTGCTCCCGCCGCCGCAGCACCAGCCACCGCCGCGCTTCACAACGATGCCCCATGACTGTATACGGACTGGAAAAAAATGTTGGTATCGCCAACTGCCATTCTCACTACCTTACTGGCCACCGCCAATATGTTTTATGTTGTAGGACAACAAGCTGTGTGTTCAATATTTTGACTTCTAATTACGTAATTTATTTATTTTGGATGCTTTATTCCAGAAGTTTTGGGATTTAGACTGAATAAAATGGAATGCAAAACCAAAAAAAAAACATCAAATTTTTAAATATTAAAATTATTTTCAGGGTATTTTGACAGCTCAAGTTTTTCACTATACATCCAAATAAAATTGAAGTTTATATCCGTTATATCGTAATAATTAATTTCTATTAAGCTCAACTTAGAGTATTTATAAGAAAGTGCTTTTTACATGGTATTAAGACATGGATAACCACAGAATACCAGCGTAAAATAGCAGCATAACGCTGCTGTGTTTCCTATGATGAGTGTAGAGAACCAGAGACCCTTTTTTACTGGAAACGAGGCATTCAATGTTAGTCCTCACGGATGACAACGCATCTGCATTTTGATTCGTAATCAAGGATAGATAGAAGCAACCACTTACCATCGGGTGGACTATGCGCTCGTTTGTCACCCAAATTCTATTAAAAAAAAAAACATTTTGAAGATTTTGCCTTTTTGTCTGTCTGTCTGTCCTGGCTTATCTTCGGAATGGCTGTACTGATTGTCATGAAACTTTAAGAAAAAAATAGAGAGCAATACCAGAAGTGATCTAGAATCTAATCGAAAATAATGACGATCTTTTGTGTAAAATCTAAAAAACAATATATGTGACATAAACAAAGTTTAAATAAAAAAAATTGGTATGCAATTTAACGAAAAAAGAAAAAAGAAAATGTTCTTAACCTTTATCTCCTATCTCTTGAAGTTTTGGGGTAAAGTCGAATTTTTTTTTTTTTGCTTCAACATCATTTTAAAACAAAGCTATGAGTGTAGAATATAGTGGTAAGACAATTTTTACGTAAAAATAATCTTCAATTTTTCTTTTAAACATTTTCCCATATCAGAAGACAATAACAAAAAAAGGAAGTTTAAAGTGGTTTTTCTATAATAAACTTTGTGCCTAAAGACAAGTATTATATATCGGCAGATTTTTTGGTCTAGGTTCTACGCAGACAGACGGGCTGACCAACATTATAAAGAAACTTCCCGCGACTTGCGAGTAATAGCTTCTTTGTTAGCTACATAGTTTTGTCAATTGTTAAACTTGCATGAATATTGCATACCTTAAGCGAAAGCGCAAGGTGTGTTCTACTATCGCCTAAAAATTAAGATTCCAACATTTTATCGAATAAAATCGTATCTAGCAATCATATTATACATATAAATGATATAAAAAGCACATTGTTAGAAAGATAAATGATTGTTGAACTTATTAATAATTTTTTTAAATCGATTAATTGCTATTTTTAAATAAAAAAAGGGTTTTAGTGGCTTATGGTGTGGGTATAAAGCTTACACTTGTTATATGGTAGATATTGTAGATTTTACCAGAAATAAACATTTTAGCAGTGGTAGAGCCACGCGGCAGCTTTTGCTGTCGCACGGATGGGCCGGCTCGAACCGGGGTGGTACCACGACCTCACAGAATACCAGCGTGAAGTAGAGGTTTGCCTCTGCGTTTCGCTTGGTGAGTGCAGGTGGCCGGAGGCCCTTTTTACTGGAAATGAGGCATTCCATCCTAGTCCTCACGGGTGACAACGCATCTACATTTTGATTTGTAATAGAGGATAGATGTAGATGTCTATGGGCCGCAGCAACCACTTACCATCAGGTGGACTGTGTGCTCGTTTGTCACCCTTATCCTATAAAAAAAAAATCTTCGTTTTCGACACCGTTCTATATAAAATAGGCTTAAGTTACCACACTTTTAATATTTTAAGTTATAGGATTAGATGCTAGGGTCTATTTGGATAAAAATCCCTTTAAGTTAGTACTTACCTATTTCTGCCACCAAGAGCTGTGCTGGGTGCAGTTTATATTTTTGTAAAGAGAGACCTAGAATAATTAAAATTTTCCAAACATTAGATGGTTGCCTTAAGGGCTGATAAAGCAGCTGTTACCTTTTTTGTTTTAAGTTTGTTGGCAGTAGCCATGTCCTGACTAATTGAAAAATAACGACATGATGCGTCTCAATTTTCCGACCGCGATCCAGCGGAATTAGCTTTATCTCCTATTTTGAAACTGATTGTTCAACGGCAACCGTTAGAAACCGCTACAAAGCTGATTGCTTCGCCACTTTGCTATGCTGTTAGCTTGCTAGGTTTATTAATATTTAAATAAACAGTAATTGCTCGCAAAAAATAAATGATGATAAGCTGATGATGACTGTCATGTAATTAATACTCGTGTGGTTAAGGAAATACATATATATGATAATTTATATTTCCTACACCTTCAATAATTTCTTAATGAGCTTCTTCCTCCTATGAAAGCAATAAAAAAGATATATGGCGCAAACTATGAAGCAGGTCCCTGATTTATGGTTCTTTCTTTGAGAATATTGGCATCGCGTTTTTTACAACTTTTCCGCATACAAGAAGCATTTGAAATAATTGAAAGGTATGCGATAAATTCGTCATATTATGCAGAACTATGTAATTTTAACATTGATTTGCAAACTTGGTACCTTTCAATACTAGCCGGACCTGTCACTTAAACTTTATTATTACTTACAAAACCGGTAATAAATTATTATCTAATTTCTGTTTTATTTTATTTTGCATTTAAAAGCTTTGTTCAACGACTTTTTTGTCATATTAGTATTTTTTAAATATTAGGATTTACGTGTTTATGTAGATGTACTTATTAACTTCCTTGCTTTTTTCACACATAAGTTAAATTATAAATATAAAACATTATTTTGTTAATAATATATTTTGAGTTTTTTTTAATGTAATTACATGCTACATGTTAAATATTTTAATAATAAATTGATTAATGATCTCAATCAATAATCACAACGTTGTAAAGATTGATTTGTACTTTGTGCAAAATTTTACTAGAAATATAAGATAAGTCTATTTTATTTAATACCAGCGTATCCGGGGCGTTGTTGCCACAGGAAAAATAATTCTGGAAATATCGTTTTAAATTTGAAATTTGAATTAGGAATGATAATACATTCATTGAAGTTAAATGATATAAAATTTGTTGCTACGATACGCACGCCTGACTGTAATTTAATTGTACTACTTATGACTTCAAGCAAGTGCAAGCAAAAAGTTCACAAAGTTTTACCGCAATGTAATGATGCGTCTGGAACGGTATGGCAGCGCATAAAATACGAACAAACAAACGTTAATTATTATATATTAGATTACAGTGTCAACATTATCTCATTTATTGTTCTTTGCGATGCTTTTAACGTAATTTATGAAGGTTGTTGCCATTTTCTTGTATAAAGCTTGGTTTACACTACGCTAATATTATCGTCGAATACGTCACTTATATTATATATAGTTTGTGTTTACCATTAACTCTGCCTTTTGTTCCTATTCAGGTCAATAAAGATATAAATGGCAGTAATTGAGAACTGCCAATGGAAGTGAAAATTTAAACTACGAAATAATAGTGTTATTTTTGAGTTCTCAATTTAATAGTAGTATTAAAAATTAAAAATACATAATTTGTAAAGTAAAACATTAGTCAGGTTTTCACATCTATCACTACAAAATGTAAATACAACTTGAGATAACAATAATATACATTTATGTTACTTATATATTGTATTGTATGTCAATACAACATTAATTTCAATAAACTTAATTTTCAATATTATTTTAATTGTTTGATTTATTATTATCATTAATTATCGACAATTCTTAGGTCCTTCTTACTATTAATCATTTCATTATATTCTAAAAAGGTATACTGTTATCACAGCACGTTGGTGACAACTAATACAATTTTAAACATCCAAAGAGTGCCCAACGCGCTTAGCTACAGATATAACATTACGTATACTCTTGTCATTAGCGTATCGTTGATGTTAAATCAAAATGCAGATGCGTTGTCACCCGTGAGGACTAAGATTGAATGCCTCTTTACCAGTATATAGGGTCTCTGGTTCTCTACATTCACCATACAAAACGCAGCAGTATTAAACTGCTATTTTACGCTGGTATTCAGTGCGAGAGCGTGGTCCTTACACGGTCCAGCCGACCGATTCATGCTACAACTATACTACTAATATTTTTTTTTTTATAGTAGAGGGGGCAAACGAGCATGCGGCTCACCTGATGGTAAGTGACTACCGCCGCCCATAAACAACTGCAACACCAGGGAGGGAATTGCAGATGCGTTGCCGGCCTTTTAAAAAGGAGTACGCTCTTTTCTTGAAGGTCCCTAAGTCGTATCGGTCCGGAAAAATCGCTGATGGTAATCGATTCCACAAGGAAGTCGTGCGAGGAAGAAAACATCTTCTAAATCGCACAGTGGTGGACCGCCAATCATCCAGATGGTGTGGATGGTATCGGGAGTTCTGCCGCGATGTGCGTTCGTGAAATTTGGCGGCTGGGATTAATCCGAACAATTCCTCAGAGCACTCCCCATGGTAGATGCGAAAGAAAATGCAAAGAGATGCAACATCTCTTCGCAGCGCCAATGAGTCGAGCCGATCGGAAAGAACTCGGTCGTCGACGATTCGAGCCGCTCTGCGCTGGATGCGGTCAAGTGGAAGGAGCTGGCATTGGGGAGCCCCTGCCCAGAGATGGGAACAGTATTCCATGTGAGGCCGAACCTGCGCCTTGTAAAGTTGCAGGCTGTGTGCTGGCATGAAATACTGTCCCGCTCTGCTGAGCACGCCAAGCTTTTTAGAGGCCAATTTGGCCTTCTCTTCCAAATGACCACGAAACTGCACGTCACTCGATATGTCGACGCCGAGGATTCCGATACTGGCTGAGGCAACCAGGGAGTGCCTTGAAACTGAGGCGATACGACAAAGGGGTTCTTTTTAGCGGTAAACGCGCAAACTTGTGTCTTCTGAGGATTAAACTGGACTAGATTTAGTCGCCCCCAGTTCGAGACTTTGTCCAGCAAAGACTCGACTTCAGACACAAGTTTGTTCCGGTACTCGGAGACGTTTTCCCGAGAAATATTAGCACGGCCGGTGTATAGAGCATCACCAGTGCTGTCATCCGCATAGCAATGAATGTTACCAGTTAGCAACATATCATTGATATGCAGAAGAAACAGCGTTGATGATAGCACACAGCCTTGTGGAACACCAGCGTTAATAGGCTTGTAGTCAGAACATGCACCGTCTACAACAACCTTGATGCTCCGATCTGCAAGGAAGCTGGTGATCCAATCGCACAATTTCTCGGGAAGCCCATAGGAAGGGAGCTTCGAGAGAAGCGCTTTGTGCCAAACCCGATCGAAGGCCTTCGCAATGTCCAGACTAACGGCCAACGCCTCCCCCTTGGACTCTACTGCCTCCGCCCATCTATGGGTCAGGTAGACCAGAAGATCACCAGCTGATCGACCCCCACGAAAACCGTATTGGCGGTCACTAATCAGCTGGTGATCCTCAAGGTACCGGATGAGCTGGCAGTTGATAATGGATTCCATTATTTTGGAGAACAAGGAGGTGATCGCGATAGGCCTATAGTTGGACGGGTCTGAGCGGTCGCCTTTTTTAGGGATCGGGTGGACAAAAGCTGTCTTCCATGAATTCGGGACTACGCCTTGGGAGTAGGAGTACCGAAAAAGACGCGTTAGGACCGGTGCCAACTTCGGAGCACACGTCCTCAGCACAATTGGGGGGATTCCGTCAGGCCCACTCGACTTCTGGATGTCCAGGGAGAGAAGTGCTTTGCGAACCGAGCGCTGTGAGAACAGCACATCCGGCATAGAGCACTCACACCGCGGGATGGTCGGCGGTGTTTTCCCCCCGTCATCAAGAGTCGAGTTGGAGTATAGCTGCAGCATGGCTCTACCACGTATAACTAAACTTTAAGCAATATGTACGGTTCAATACAGAATACATGCATAAGAAATATTCTTTTTTTGTATGTTAATAATATTATTATTGTAAAAACAATATACCGAATTGAATGGAAACGAGTAGCGTCACCTCGTCAAGCCGACAATATAGCTAATTCTTTCTCGATTCGCTTTCGAGGTGTGTTATTAACAACATACACATCATTATCACATATGAAGTTAAGTGATAAATATAGTTAGATAAATAATTCCGCGATAATTTTGAAGTGAAAACTTCTTTAACAGCGTTGTGCACTTTTTTTGTAATGGGTAAAAAATGTTACACTCGCGTCAGGTCACGTATCCTGATCAAAAATTCGTAAGACGGACGGGAAGTAGACAGTCGGCGCGGCGTAGGAGAGGAAGTAAGTTAGGTTTAATTAATTTTCATTTATTAATTAATATAATTTTATTATTAAGATTAGGTTTCAATCGACTCTACTGTACTGCTTGACGAAATTATTAATATAGATACATATGTACTTACACATTATAGATATAATATTTGTAATATGTTTATACTTTATAGCATTAACTTAAATTTTCATAACATCACAATAAGCACATGTGCGGTGTAGGTATACCAAACAAATAATTTCGAATGAAAATAAATGAAATAAGATAATAATAAATAATCTCCGCCATTCCAAAATATCAAAAATTCACAACGTTAATATTCAAGTTTTCACTTCTGCCGGCACTCCCGGAGTGCAAACCGTCGTTTTTTTTTTCGAGGGACTAACGTGATTACGAGTATACTACAATTTTTAATAATGATTTTTTTTACAGAATAAGGGTGACAAACGAGCATACAGTCTGCCTGATCGTGAGTGGTTGCTGTGTACCATAGACATCTATATCTATCTTCGTTTGCGAATTAAAATGCAGATGCGTTGTTAGCCGTGAGGACGAAGATAAAATGCCTCTTTTCCAGTAAAAAGGGTTTCCGGTTCTCTACACTCACCACACGAAACACAGCAGCATTAAGCTGCTATATTACGCTGGTATTATCGATCGAACCCGACGAAAGCCGTACTAGCGGTCACTTATCAGCTGGTGATCCTTAAGGTACATTTATAAATGTACTATGTAATACATAAATAATTAAATAAATTTAATTAGTTTTTCTTTAAAAAATACTAATACTAAGTGTAGCATTAAGTAACAGCAATACCTAACTAAAACGTCTAAATATATAAAATTATTAAAAAAACATCGTAAACCGAAGCTAATCTTGCACTATTCAAAACCCAATATATTAACGGACAGCCTGTGATAAACGTCTGTTATACAGGGTTACCCGCAGTTCAGTCAGGGTTTCACATTTTGTATTTCGCAAGTAAATTCAATAATCGCTTACAGTACTGCGTACTCCAAGCACGTAGATGGGCGGCATCGATAATGCCTACCGTGCGCACTGCTCCAAAACTAGCATAGCAGACGTCTTTTTGAAATTATTTGTCTCATCAAATTGGCATACTGCTTTTTTGCAATGGACCTAAGATTAATGTGTACATCGGTTATCAGTCAAATGCGAAAGTTAACAAATAAGGACAGTGAAGGGATAGAGATCACAGGTATTGGCTTGATTGTGTTATTTTACATGATATGGAAAAAGAAATTTATTTGACAGTTAGGACGATAACAACGTGTTTATCTGCAGTTCTTACACTAGGCACGCAGTCATTTATATAGTAACAGAAAAAAGAAAACCTATTTATAAGTTTTATTGCTAATTCAAGGAAGTAGTAAGTACATACATATATACATATAAATCGTCACGCCTGTAATCCCCCAGAGGGTAGGCAGAGTCCAAAGATCAGTGGGCCATGAAGGACCATGTTTAGGTGGTTAGCTCATCGCTTACACAATCACAAGCCAAATATCCCACTAGTTGCCTTTTACGACATATTCGACAAGTATCACAGTTAGCGCATTCTTTTTCGATATATGTTCTGCATAAACATGAGACCTATAAGTCTCAGACCAACATACTCGTAATAAGAGAGAGGGGCATAAATCTGCAAACGAATCACAGCAAAGCAGACAGAGAACACTCCATAGATAGCGTTGCTCCAAGCCGGACTGGGGGCACATGAGTAAAGAATTGTTTTTTATTTTTATTTTTAGTAATGCAGGTATTCCTTGCTTTGTTTCCCTTCACGCTGACGATGACAGACTAAATGTCGCTTGAGAAACAATTTTATCGCAGTGACTATTCAGACAGTAATTATAATATGAATCATTCATCATTACAGCTGTTCCCATGTCCACTGCTGAACATAGACCTCCCACAAGAAATGCTACAAAGCACGGTCCTGAGCCACCTGCATACATCGAATTCCTGCATCTCTTAGCAGGTTGTTATTCCAACTTGTAGGAGCCCACCCTACACTTCGCTTACCGGTACGAGGTTGCTAATCGACAAACTTTTTCCCCATCAGTTGTAGGTTCTTCGAGATATTCGATCGCCCTATTGCCACTTTATTTTACTGATCCGTTGTCCGAACCTGAAATAAATATTGAAATAACTCTGCTCTAGCATTAAGTTTCACTCTTACCAAAATTATATATTTACAAACCCAAAACTTTACAGACCTTTTTTTGAATTTTATGTATCATTTTAAACTAACGCGACGTATCTGTAATTCACACTACATTCTTTGAACGTTGCGTTAACTTTACTTTTATAATTTTACACAATGTTAACTTTTTTATTATTCGAAAAACATGATGCTTTTAACAAAACATTTTAAATTAAACTATAATACATACCTACATAAAACTCATTCTAAAAACTCATTCTCTTATAAATTTAAATTTACAGTGCGTTCGAAAATTAAGGCAACCACATAATGCAAAATTACTGTCATATTCACGGAGCGTCTTTAAGTAATGATCGCCTTGTTGTTTTTATCTGACAATATAGACTCCACTTTATGTTAGTTTATATAGGACACGGTATAAAAGTAACGAGCAGAACATGGTGCAGTTATGAACCTATTACCATGGTTTTCATCACATTTATCTCACCTGCTTTACACATGTGTGAAGATAATCGCGTATTACTTTGTTTTCTCCCTGGATAGTAGCATCAGCGAAAATATTTATATTTTAACGATTAAATACACTTAACTTCACTTCCAAGTTCATTTTTTATTCTTTTAGAACTTGTAATTTAAAATAAATAAAATTGTCTAGTTATACCGCTGATAATAGACATCCAGAAAACAAATTTAACGAACATAAAAAATAAAAGAGAAACATACAGTCATAGCCGCAACAGTACTCCTTAACTTAACTTAACTTACTTAACTTATCTTCACGCACAATCCCTGACGGGGTAGCCAGAGAGAACAGATCGCCAAGTGTCACGATCCTTACATACCTCTTTCGCTTCTTTCAGATTCATTATCTTCTTCATACATGCACGTCTAAGTATCCGAGTACTCTTGACCCTCCCCTCTTCGAGCAATTTGCTCACATAGTCTTCGAAAGTTAGTCTCGGTCTACCTCGACACCTTTTAATATTAACTTTCGCGCTATATATTTTCTTCACCATTCGGTCTTCACTCATTCGCTCAACGTGCCTAAACCATCGAAGCACGCCCTTATCAATTTTTGTGATAAGGTCATCTTTCAAACCTTCCATATTGCGAAACTCTTCGTTTCGCTTTCGGTCGGCCATGGTAACGCCGCACATTTTACGAAGAGATCGCATCTCCACTGCATTCAACTTGCTTTTATGCTTCTTCTGGCATACCCAGGTTTCGCTGCCATATAACAAAGTCGGTACCAACACTGCGTTATGTATTGCAAGGCGTGCACTCTTCACTATGCCTTGCCTTTTGACTAACGCAGTCAGGGCACCATTGACTTTGTTCCCAGCAGCGATACGCCTGTCCACATCTAAATCACATCTTCAATCCCGGCTAAAAGCACTCCCCAAGTATACAATTCCATTTACCTGTTCTAGACATTCCTGATTTACCCATATTTCACAATTCGTTCTCTCTTCGTCCCTTTCAAATACCAGAACCTTAGTTTCTTCCCGACGTTACGGGTGCTGTGTATTAACTTGATGATATTAACTTATTTTATTTTCCCGAGGACTCGGGATTATAAAATAAGTTAACATACGCGATAAAATCCGTAAAATTAGTTTTATTTAAATGTGTAGTGTTCGAGTAAATATAAGAAATCATTAAGTACTTCTCATGTTCTTTTACAAACTTTAAATCAGTTTAGGTTTGGAGATCGAAACAGTTGGAGTACGGGTACGGGATAGTGATTTAGTCTTATATACATAAGCAAGCTATGCTTACGTATAATACTCCAAGGATTTAGACAAGTTTTAATAGGTAGATACAATTAGTCCAAGCTGCATTTATCTCTCGCGGTTGCCTTGCTCGCTGGTTCGGGTACGGTGCGATAGCCATAGGTCGTTAAAAACCTATTCTTTAAAAATTTTCAGCACTGATATCCTCTTGTCCTTATCACTATTTATCGCAGGCGGCGTATATTTAACACAAAAGGTACGAACTCCATGGTTATTTATGAAGGTCACTCTTATATTATCATTTATATTATAATTACATAATTTAAAATTTAAAATTTTGTACAGCCGACTTCAATATAAGCGACTTCAATATAGGTTATTTAAGAATAACTCAATAACCATTGGTCTGACCTTGATCAAATTCATATGGGACCACACGAGAACTACCAGCTTTCATATAAAAAGAGAATCATCGAAATCGGTTCATCCAGTACAAAGTTATGAGATACCACACATAAAAAAAACATACACTCGAATTGAGTACCGTCTTCTTTTTGGAAGTGGGCAGAAAATTAATATACATTTAAACCCACACTGCGTCGTGTAGTTTTACATACATAAATTTCACATGGATAATAATTTTTAAGCGTTACGTCCACACTAAGATTTCTCATATATCGTGAAGACAGTTTACTTACATAAATTTCACAACGACAAACATTCAGACCCGGAACAATTATTTGCAGGCCATACAAATACTTATTCCGTGAGGGATTCGAACCCGCGGCCCTTAAATATGCAACTCATTGCTAAGTCACTGCGCCACAGAGCCGTCGGATAATCTAACCCGGAACAATAATTAGTAGAGCATAGACGGAATGGTGCCGGTATATCTCCTGTAGTGGTGGTGTAAGAAAAGCTATCACCCTTTTCTTAGCGCGGATGTCGCATAAGGCGTTAATGTGTAATACCAGAAATATCTTATGGCTTACGACTATGGTATTTTGTCTTTTTATGCCAGACGTAAAATATTTTGACGACGTGGTATATGAATATACATATATGACATATATATATATATATATATATATATCATCATCATCATTACAGCCCTTCACACTGCTGAACATAGGCCTCCAAGTTTTGAGGTATACCTGACGAGAAGATGTGCCGTAATTTCCCGAACGCTGCCCAACCGAGTTGAATCCGTCGATTGACCTCTCGGTCGAAGTTGGACTTACCTAATCGGACTATTTGTCCCAGGTAAACATACTCGTCAACAACTTCGAGCTTAGTGTTCCCAACAACTACCGGCATAGGTGTGACATGGACATTAAACATGATCTTTGTTTTGTCCATGTTCATCTTAAGACCTATCCGTTGGGAAACACTATTGAGGTCATTGAGCATAGTGCTTAGGTCCTCCAGCGATTCTGCCATAAGGACTATATCTTCGGCAAATCGAAGGTGAGTGATGTACTCGCCATTGATGTTGATACCGTATCCTTTCCAGTCCAGAAGCTCGAAAACGTCTTTCAATGCAGCGGTGAAGAGTTTCGGGGATATGACGTCACCCTGTCTTACACCTCTCTGCAGTTGGATAGGTTTCGTACTCTGGTTCTGTACTCGGATAGCCATCGTAGCTCTACTGTACAAACACTTCAGCACTTCGATATACCGACAGTCAACTTGGCACCGCTGAAGGGACTGCAGCACCGCCCAAATTTCGACGGAATCAAAGGCTTTCTCATAGTCCACATACGCCAGACATAGTGGCAAATTGTACTCTTCGGACTTCTGTACAATTTGCCGAAGGGTATGTATGTGGTCCATGGTGCTAAAGCCCTTTCGGAAACCGGCTTGTTCGGGAGGCTGGCAGTCGTCAAGTCTGCGCGCGAGACGATTCGTAATGACTCTCGAAAACAGCACGTAGACGCGGCTCAGAAGGGAAATCGGTCTGTAGTTCTTCAAGAGAGCGTTGTCACCTTTCTTGAAGAACAAGACCACCGCACTTCTGCTCCACGCCTCCGGTGTAATGCCACCATGGAGGACGGAATTAAAGACCTTCTGAAGGACTTCAAGTACCGGTCTTCCACCCGCTTTCAGAAGCTCCGCTGTAATTCCATCCTCGCCTGGGGCCTTACCGTTTTTAAGGTGCTGGAGAGCCATTCTAATCTCGCTCAGACTGACGTCCGGGATATCTTCGGAATAGTGTCGGATGAGACTCGCTTTCGGATCGTTACTCACACTTGCGTGTGGCTCCAACGATGACGTGTACAGCTGCCCATAGAACCTCTCAATCTCACTCAAAATCTCAGGTGTCCCGGAAACGATGCTGCCACACTCTGTCTTCAGCTTTGACAGTTGGCTCTTTCTGGCAGACAGATCTCTGGCAAAGACTTTGGAGCCTTGGTTCCGCTCGATCGCTTCTTCAATACGAGCTGTATTGCAGTTGCGTAAGTCCCGCCGCATGCATTTGGAGATCTGTCTGTTCAGTTGCCTGTATGCTGTCAAGTCTGTTGAAGAATGTAGCCTCATCTCCCGTCTAACAGCCATGAGATTAAGAGTGTGATCGGAGAGTTTTTGTGTTCTTCTGCGGCGGGTCTTGCAGAACTTAGCTCCGACCGCATGGGCAGTTTCCACGAGCTTGTCATTCATATCGTCCACGTCATTGCAGTCTTCTAGGCACTGAAAACGGTTTTGCAACTCGAGCTGAAAGGTTTCGGGAATTTGGAACAGAGCACGAGGGGGACGGAGCGTTGACTTCATTAGACGAGACCTCTCCAACTTTACGTTTAGGTTCAGTGTGCCTCTAACCATTCGGTGATCGCTACCAGTTTTCACCCTCGCGATCACGGAGACATCACTGAACAGTTGTCGTCTGGTCGTCATAATGAAGTCAATCTCATTTTTTGTCGAACCGTCGGGGCTCGACCAGGTCCACTTCCTGTGGGGCCGCTTCTGGAAGAAAGAGTTCATCATAAAGAGTCCCTCTTTCTCCATCTGCGACGCGTGTCAATCCGTCAGATCCCGTGAAGAGTTTTCTTACACGTCCGAGATGCCAATAGAGCGGTGGAGCGTTTTCCTCTTTCAAGAGGACTAGGTCGTCAATTTGTAGGCTCTCTTTGGACTTCGTGCGCCACTTCGTCCTCAACTGCAGCTCCGCAATGTACTCGTGGCTCCAGCGTCGCCAAAAGTGTTGCTTAAACTGCTCGGTGCGCTGGAATCTGTCGAGACGATTGGCATTAGCGGATTGTAGACACGGAGATGGCAGCGAGCTTAGTGGTTTACCAATTAAAAAGTGGCCCGGAGTTAAGGGATAATAGTCAGTGGGAGAGGAACTTAATGGACATAGGGGGCGGCTATTTAGGATACATTCTATTTGTGTGAACAAAGATGACAATTCCTCATAGGTTAGGTGCGTAGTCCCTAATATCCTAGCCAGGTGGAATTTGGCTGACTTTACACCGGCCTCCATCAAACCATTGAAGTGAGGAGCGTATGCAGGCGAAAAACAAAATTCAACGCCTTCGTTAGCGGTAAAATTAGCGATAGTTTTGGCATTAATTTCAAAAAACTCTTGAAGTTACTTTGAAGCAGCTACAAAGTTTCCACCATTGTCGCAGAATATCTGCTTTGGTAGCCCTCTCCGTGAAACAAAGCGTCTCAAAGTTAATATAAAAGCATCCTTGGACAGCTCACTAACAGCCTCCAAATGGATGCACTTATACCTAAAACATATGAAAATACACAAATAACATTTTGTAATTTTACAACCACGACCTTTGCGATCCGTGACCATAAATGGCCCAGCGAAATCAGTCCCTACTGTAATAAAAGGAAAGTCAGGCATTAGTCTTTGAGCAGGTAGGTTGCCCATTATGTTTTTCATAGACTGACCCTTAAAACGCCTACATACGGTGCAATTATGCACAGTACGTCTAGCCAGACTTCTTCCACTAATGGGCCAAAAACGCGTTCTAATAGAAGCCAGTAAGGCTTGGGGCCCTAGATGTAGAAGCCGTACGTGTTCTTGTTGGAATAAAAGTTGAGTAAAATGGTGTTTAGAGCTTAACAACATGGGATGCTTCATATCGAAACTATATTCAGAAGCCTGAATTCGACCACCTACTCTTATCACTCCTTTATGTAAAAATGGATTAAGAGCCGAAATGTGCGACTTAGGACTTAGGGAATTTCCTTTTAATAATAAATCGTATTCTTTAGGGAATGCCTCTAATTGGGAAATATACACTAATGAATTAAGAGTTTTATTGAGCTCGGCGGTAGTTAAGGAACCTGTAATTTTAGTTTTAGAAGTTTTACAGTTATTAATAAATCTATGTACATAGGCTAAAATGTGTTGTAATTGTGTGAATTTAGAATATTTGTTAAAGTTAATAATTGATTGATAATTATCACAAATAGCAACTGGATGTGCTTTAACTTCCGGCAAATTCTTCATCTCAATAATAGTCTGCGACTGCATAGAAGGCCACTCGGACTCTGGCAACGATAAAAACTTAGGTCCATACCACCACATATCACATGCATCGATCTGTTGTGGGTTCACGCCACGGGATAGCAGGTCAGCTGGGTTGTGTTCTGTAGGAACGTGGTGCCATGAATTTGCGTCAGTCAACTCTCTAATGGTGGCGACTCTGTTGGCAACGAATGCCTTCAAGTTAGAAGAACCGCAGCGCAACCAACTAAGAACTACGCTCGAGTCAGTCCAATAGACATGACGCGATATTTTACGTCGCAAGGCTTTGGTCACAGATGAGCTCATTTCAGCTGCCAGAAGAGCACCTGAAAGCTCCAAACGAGGAATTGTAATAGGGCTGGATGCTGGGGCAACGCGAGATTTCGCACATAAAAGTTGGACATGTATTTGTCCTTCTTTATTTGTAGAGCAAAGGTACAAACATGCACCATAGGCGCGTTGCGATGCATCGCAAAAACAGTGGATTTCAGCAGAGACTGGATATTCTATTGATACCCATCTAGGTATATTTAGTGAAAAAAGGCATTTAAGTCCATCAACAAAAGGTCTCCAGACATTGACAATATCCTTTGGAGCGGACTCATCCCAGTCCAATTTGAGAGACCATAAGGTCTGAATTAAAATTTTGGGAACGATAGTGGACAAGGATAGGAGGCCCAAGGGATCGAAGATCTTGAAAGTTGAAGAAAGTATAGTGCGCTTAGTGACGACCTCAGACTGATCCACTGCAATGGGAAAATTAATGCTGTCGGTCGAAGGACTCCAATCTAGGCCCAGCGTATTTGTAGACTGACTCAATGTCAGGTTGCCGGATGACTGGACAACGTCTGAAGGCAGTAAAGAAGGTAAGTTGGATCGGTACTTACGTAAATCAAAACCAGCCATAGAAAGAGCCACATGTGTTGATTTCTGTATAGACCGTAATTGATCTTCATCATCGCTAGAAGTTAGTAAGTCATCAACATATATGTCCTCCTGTATGACTGCCTTAATAACGTCATCGTCACACTCCTCGCCCACTTGCCAGAGACACCTGGTGGCAAGGAAACTAGCGCTAGCAAATCCGTAGGTGACTGTGTTAAGCCTGAGTGTCTGTAATGGTTTGTCCTCCGTATCACGCCATAAAATCAGCTGTAGGTTTCGGTCAGACTCATCTATCAAAACCTGCCGGTACATTTTTTCAATATCCGCTGACAACACATAACGATATTGTCTTAATAAAAGTTATGAAATCATCTAGGCTAGGCATATCCGAAGCATTAACATTAGCTTGAATGTACTCCTCCCATTTAACACGCGTGTTGCTGTCTAATTTTGCTGAGACTATGAATATGATCAGGGTATCCCAATGATCAGTTGGCTGTTTTAAAGTATTTAAAGCACGTAGGTTTTTTGTGACGTGGTCTACTAGAAATCTTAATGACTTGTCAGACTCACGCAACGGCTCAATATTAAACAAAGATTTCAAATGATTATTTATTAATTGACGAATATTATTAAAACGCTCACAAAGAAGACTCCATGCCTCAGGATAATTATTGTCGCAAACTTCTAAATTACATATTACACGAGCAGCTTCACCTTCTAGATAGGAATTTAAATAATGAAATTTGTGTATATTTTTTATTTTTGTATTATTATGTATCAGAGAACTGAACGTATCACGAAATTCCAACTATTTGTTGAACGTACCATCAAACTTATTAATTTTAATGACTGGTAAACGAAAGCCGATAACTTCGTGATCATCTTCATCAGCTGTGTAAATACTGCTATGCTGAAGCGACGACTTTTTTGTCGTACTGCTTACGGAAATAATTTCCTGAGCCAATGCGATCGAATTGTGGAAAGCTTGTTCGATAACTTCTCTGGTATCCAATTCTAAGCTTAAATTATTTTCCTCCAATGCTTCAATCTGATTTTGCACGTTATCGAATTCGCCAAATAAAGTCTCAAGTTTAACTAATCGCTGCGATAGCACGCTAACTTCCGTAGGAGTAAGCTTTTTACCTTTTAATTCTTCTAAATGGTTATTAAATTTCGTAACACGGCCTCTAATTGAAGCGCGTTTTAAATTAAGAGTTTTGTACTTTGCCTCCATACTAGCAAAGTTAACGCGCAAACAATCAAAACAACTAGTTATGCACTGTACTAATCAAATAAATAAGAATTGCATACAATACGCTCCTCGCTTCGTAGCCGCTGTGACGGAAACCGGTTCAAAATCAGCAGAAGCGCGGTGAAAGGTGGGATTGATGACGCGCGACGCCCGCGGTCCAGTACCACGACGTGAGCCCGCAGTGCTGGCAGTGACACGGGATGCGATGATAGTCTCGAGCGACCGCTGCACCGTAGCTGAAATTGATTGTTGGAATGCTTTGCAGATATCTACGTACATAACATAATAACGGGAAGCAAGGTTGATCGTAAATTTAATTGATTTGTGCAAATAATGGTTTAATTAGCGTAATATAGGGCTTAGCGAATGATTATGCTATAGTGATGACTAATTTATTTGCGTGCATAAACAGCTAACAGTGAATAGCGAGAAGTGAATTTACTTGCATTGAGAAGTTAAGCTCAAATTTTTGCGTAGCTATGTACATATGTATGCTTACGTTTAAAGAAATAGGTTCAGCTATTTAAATTCTAACTATTTAACAGTGGCTACTAACTAATTAAATGCTAATGAAGACTTTCAAGTCGTAAAATAGGCGCAATGAATGCAAATTATAGGCGGCTTGAAAAATAGCACTGATTGCCTAGCAAATGATACGGCTAAATAATAGTAAGAAATAATAGACAATTAGCTGATAGGTAAGCAAATAGGTGTAAATAGGTGATTTTAACTCGTTAGGTATGTAAATTGTCGGTAGGTTTATCTAGGTAATTCTTTTAAGATTGTTTTAAGAGGTATTTTATTTGGTAGGATTATTGAGTAGGAATAGTTTATTTAGATTAGCAGTTTTATATACGAAAGGGTATAAGATAGACAAGGAATATAAAGGATGTTGCTTAAGAATAGGTAGGTAGGGTAAGGCAACAAAAAATAGGACTAGATTCCTTGTTTCCCTGTTCACACAAATAGAATTTTTAGGAATAGTGGGACACGAAGAGGTAAAATAATAGGAACGGGCTCACTTTTAGCTGGCAAAACCGCTGCTGTGGCGCGTAGAGTCCGCTGGACCTCAGCTTGGCCGGTTCTCGATAGCTGCCCTCTTGTCTTCTCTCCGCTCCAAATGAATCCTTCTTGACTGCTTCGTTGTTCTTAGCAATCGGGATGTGGCTTCCTTTGTACTCGTAGCCCGTAGTACTTGCGTTCGCGACGTTGTAAACGTGGGGTAAGTGCTACGAACTTTGGACCGTGTTACGCGGCGGAATCGGAATTTTGTTTTAATTTATCACGGTCGCCACTATGTTCAATTAGGGAACATGAATAAAATAGGCGACTCACACGATAGGCAAATTGTATATTTAAAAGGAATAAAAAATACAAAATATTTGGTGGCGATCGGGTCGCGAGCTAGCGGCGAGTGCCGGTCTTAGGCGCGGTGGTGAGAAACCCCCACGCACTTCACATACTCCCCGCAAACACCGTCGGTGCTGTCGTAACGGCGCCGACAACCTCAAGCTAAATACCCAATAAATATTTCAATTGTTTCAAAAGTACATATTATACTAAATTATTAAAACATATTAATGTACTTAAATGAAGAATATTGCTGTTTTAATAACTATAATTTTTTAATAATTTTTAATAACGTTATATATATATATATATATATATATATATATATAACATGTATATATATATATATATATATATATATATATATATATATATATATATATATATATATATATATGGATAGTAACATCCAGCAAAGCAATTTATTAGGATTTTTTTGAAACAATCTTTTAAGTGACATGTACGCAATGTTCTATTTTAGGACTAATCTTGTTTGATTTTTTGTCTCCTGTAAAAAGTTTTGTAGATCTTTATAATGTATTACAAAAGCATGGAGATTTGAGAGTAGGATAATTTAACAAGCATCCAAATATACGATTGTCCAGGTTAATCATCTGATAACACTACGAGTACCATAATAAATCAGGACTACGTTTCGACGTGGTCTTATTATAACATTGTACTAAAAGTTCGGAGGTTCGTGTGTCCGTAAACACCCCTGAGATGATGATGTAAAGGGCCACGGGCACGTTTCGACAGTTCGTAAGAGACCACCGTAACCATACCATATTTTAACTTCTTGCTCTTGTTTGATCTATTCGACGTGTTCTGAAGACTGAAATCAATTAGTTTTTAAATAGCATTTAGTGTGATTTTGTGCAGTAACTTCATTTAAATAATTAAAATCTCTTTGTTTATGTTTTGAGTAGTAAGTTAAAGACCAGCACCCATTTAAAAGTTACCTGCGAATGGAAGCTTGATATGCCATATAATCATCGTTTCACTGATTTGGTTTTAGGTCTGCCGATGACTAATATTTTTAAGTACATTACTTTCGCCTAATATTTTTTGAATCATTCTTAATAGTTTATATTGAAATCGGCTGTACAAAAATTTTAATTTTAAATTATAATCTATCGTAGAATTAATAGTAGAACTAGTTGGACAAATCCCGGTTTCTTACGTAATGGAATGAGAGGAAATAAGAACTTAAACCATCTACCTATAGATGTTTAGTTTTATAGAAAGATTTATATCCAAAGATATTAAATGGTCAGGGCGTATAATATTTCAAACACCTAATTAGTAAAAAATAAAATATAATAATAAAATTATCTTTGGCGAATATTAGATGTAGTATTTAGTTTATTTTGTTCGCGAAGGTTTAAGAGTTTTCAAACCCATTAAAATGAAAATTGCAGGCCCAAATATCAATGGAAACCTCAAGCTAAATACCCAATAAATATTTCAATTGTTTCAAAAGTACATATTATACTAAATTATTAAAACATATTTATGTACTTATATGAAGAATATTGCTGTTTTAATAACTATAATTTTTTAATAATTTTTAATAACGTTATATATATATATATAACGTTATTGCGATCGTAAAATATTTTGACGACGTGGACATTATATATATATATATATATATATATATATATATATATATATATATATATATATATATATATGGATAGTAACATCCAGCAAAGCAATTTATTAGGATTTTTTTGAAACAATCTTTTAAAAATAATCACCAGCAAGAGAATTTTACACGATTTTAATTAAAATATCTACTAAACTAAAGTATTTTAATAACTGACTTTCGTGCGAGGGCGAGTTATAAAGAGTAAAATAAAATAATATTTTGAAAGAAGATAGACACGAAACATAACACAAGAAAACAGACCAGCGGGGTTAGCTAAGATGACATTCAACTATCTTAACGCTATTGTAAACTATAAGAATTACTGAAAACCACTCTGAAAAATCACGTGACATGTACGCAATGTTCTATTTTAGGACTAATCTTGTTTGATTTTTTGTCTCCTGTAAAAAGTTTTGTAGATCTTTATAATGTATTACAAAAGCATGGAGATTTGAGAGTAGGATAATTTAACAAGCATCCAAATATACGATTGTCCAGGTTAATCATCTGATAACACTACGAGTACCGTAATAAATCAGGACTACGTTTCGACGTGGTCTTATTATAACATTGTACTAAAAGTTCGGAGGTTCGTGTGTCCGTAAACACCCCTGAGATGATGATGTAAAGGGCCACGGGCACGTTTCGACAGTTCGTAAGAGACCACCGTAACCATACCATATTTTAACTTCTTGCTCTTGTTTGATCTATTCGACTTATTCTGAAGACTGAAATCAATTAGTTTTTAAATAGGATTTAGTGTGATTTTGTGCAGTAACTTCATTTAAATAATTAAAATCTCTTTGTTTATGTTTTGAGTAGTAAGTTAAAGACCAGCGCCCATTTAAAAGGTACCTACGAATGGAAGCTTGATATGCCATATAATCATCGTTTCACTGATTTGGTTTTAGGTCTGCCGATGACTAATATTTTTAAGTACATTACTTTCACTTTCAACTTTTTCTTTCGATTTGATAAATGTTATGTATATTGAGATTTCAAACAGAAAATTATATCTGAAAAAATAAAATATAGCTTATATTACTGAGCCATGTAGTTTTCTATTAGTAAATCAAGTTTGGGAATTAATATATTTACAAACAAGTTTTACCTCGTTAATAATATTAGATAAGAGCACAGATGAACGATTGTTCACTGCATTAAAAGTGTTAAGTGCAGTAACTCAATACGGATCGTTTGATATCGCCATGCTTACAACCTTATTTGCGAGATTCCGATAACACGTGTATAATATTTTTTGTCATAATTATATTATGACCAAAAATATTAACATCAATGGCGAGTACATCATTCACATTCGAATTGCCGACGATATAGTCCTTATGGCAGAATCGCTGGAGGATCTAAGCACTATGCTCAATGACTTCAAAAGTGTCTCCCAACGGATAGGTATTAAGATGAACACGGAAAAACAAAAATCATGTTTAACGTCCATGTCACACCTATGCCAGTAGTTGTTGGGAACACTAAGCTCGAAGTTTTTGACGAGTATGTACCTGGGACAAATAGTCCGACTAGGTAAGTCCAACTTCGACCGAGAGGTCAATCGACGGATTCAACTCGGCTGGGCAGCGTTCGGAAAACTACGACATATCTTCTCGTTAGACATACCTCAAAACCTGAAAACGAAATTGTACAACCAGTGCGTGTTGCCAGAGATGACTTACGGATCTGAGACGTGGTCCTTAACTGCTGGCCGTATGAGGAAGCTGAAGGTCGCTCAACGAGCTATGGAGAGGGCTATGCTGCGTGATAAACTTAGAAATGAGGATATCCGCTTTAGAACTAGAGTAACCGACATAGCCCAACGGATTAGTAAACTGAAGTGGCAGTGGGTCGGCCATATAGCTCGAAGAACCGACAACCGATGGGGAAGAAAGGTTCTCGAGTGGCAGCCTCGTACCGGTAGGCGAAGTGTAGGGCGACCCCCCACACACGATGCAGGTGGTTCAGAACCGTGCTTCGTGGCATTCCTTGGGGGAGGCCTATGTTCAGCAGTGGACTTATGAAAGGCTGTAATGATGATGATGATGAATATTTTTGGTCCACAGCTCGTCTGATATGCAACAAACATGTTTGCCCCAGTCCTATCTGTCATCTGTATCTATTATTCTATTTTTGTAGTTCGTTCGATAAGTTAAAGTAAAGATGCAGTATATTTCCATCCAGACAAATCAAAAACTCCAAAATTTTTTAGTTGAATAAAAAGTAAAGACGTAATTACGATAAAGTTAATATCTACGTTAAACAAAATATATCGCAAATATTTTACATTGCTGCGTTTGTGAACTTGATTTAACATTGCATTGGATCTAATATTTTGTCATCCATAAATTTACTAAAACAAAGTTAAAACTAGTTAACTCTCAAATGTTTGTCACGGTATTTTTGATATTTTCTAAGCAAGTAGCTTTTGTATCTTCGTGCTACCTCCAATAGATTTGCTTGTAATGTATATATCTATATGCAAATGATTTATCAAAGTCATATTAATTTTCTTGTCTCGCGTAAGAGAAATAGACAAAACTTTTTATTCAATGTAGACTAAATAATACTTATTGAAAGTCCTCTTATGCCTTATTTACCACTTGTTAAGAAAATACCTTTGACCTGGAAGAATCAACAAGAAACCCAGCGGAACTTTTTTCCAAGAAAAGAACAGTTTACGATGATTAAAGTTAAACAATAATTAACAACACAAAACAAATTAGAAATGGCATGGTAGCGATCATCTCATTACTAGAGGTTACTATCACATTTACTACAACATTTTAACCCATTTTATACAATCCTTGTTTAATAGAGTTTAAACTTTGCGAAAGTCAGATTTTATATATTTTATGGGATTAGTTGTACATCGCTCGATGAATGAATTACGGATTCTGTGGAGTCAAGTAACTGGTACTACTAGCTTGTCAGTCACAAGTTCACAAGTTCTTAGTATTTACAAAGTGAAAATCACTTATTTTATTACAATTATTTGTGTACATGCATTACATTTTCTTAAAAAATATATTTTATTTTTTTTACGAAAATGTATGGTATTAAGAAGCCAAAGCTAATATATTAATTTTTGCCATAGGGATTCTTTAGGATTTAAATCACATATTGCTCTTACAGCCCTCTTTTGCGAAACAAATATAATTTCAGTATCAGTCGCGTGTTCTCATGGGCGTTTCATTTAATTATGATGAAAAAATAAATTGTATTCCTAACTTTTAAAATATATTATTTACAAGTTTTAAATTTAGCGCTCTATTACTTTAACAGTTAGTGTTATCTACATAGGAAAAATAATAATGCTTACCAAAATAAATCGATTACACAAATTATAAAATCGATATAAGCTGTATGGTACATCTGTTCTTTGTGTATTAAGGGCAAAAATGAAAGCTCTTATAAATTTTTAAAAACAATAAAACTTATAAAAGTTGAAAATGATTTTATTTACACACTAAGCATATAGGCTATTTATATGAAATAGAAAACCAGTTGATATAATTCTGAAGCTAATAAAAATAGCCCGGTTTCGATACGTCAATTTTTTCGGGAGTTATCGTAACCACATACAAAATCAACATCCGGATGTCCATATAAAATTTTATTCAAACCGTTTTTTTTTCAAAGTAGCAATAGAAAATGATTTTTTAGAAAATACAAGATGGATTAAATACAAGATGGATTAATTGGAGTGTTTTCTTGATATACGGCTGCTTATATTTTCGTTGTGCAATATGGTTATGATAGAGGCATTTTAAGAACACAAAATTGCTCGAACTTGACGTGTCGAGAGTAGACGACATTTATAACGATTCGCATTATGAGGCGTGCAATACTATATGACTTTATGCTATGGAAATAGCAAAGATAAGCAAGTTTAGACGTTTTAATAACTGGTAAGATTTCTAATTGTTCTTACAGCCCACGCTGCAAAATTAAGCCTGCATTCTAATTTTGAAATGTAAGAGCTCCATTGAAACTTCGCGTCTAATGTTGAAAAATTGTGGTTTTGACAAGACTCAACTACCTCAATTAAAATTACATTACAATTTAGATTTTTGACTTTTGGAGTTATGAATTTTTTTAATAGAGTAAAGGTGACAAATGAGCACACAGTCCACCTAATGATAAGTGGTTGCTGTGGTCCATAAACATCTGCATCTATTCTTGATTACGAATCAAAACGCAGATAAGCAGCCAACTCCGAAGACCAAGATGGAATGCTTCGTTTCCAGTAAAAAGGGTCTCCGGTTCTCTACATTCATCATACGAAATACGGCATCGTCAAGCCGCTATTTTACGCTGGTATTCTGTGAGAGCGTGGTTTTCTGCAACAACTATACTACTAATATAGCTGCTGCATGTCTCTACCACGTAATGAATTTCATACATTTAGTTTTAGTGCCATTTAAATGTAAATTATTAACGTTAAACCAATTTATTAATTGAGATATGGCATTGTTTACGTCGTCATATTTCAGTAGTTTTCGTTTTAGATTAAAAATTTATGTTTTATCATTAGCAAATAATACTATATCATGGTTTTTCCCTACTATGAAAGGTAAGCCATTAATATAGACAAGAAACAGAAAGGAACCGAGAATTGAGCTCTGAGGCAGGTCCATCGTACTTGGGCTAAGCTTTAAAGGACTATAGCTATCTTGTTCATCACACAACTATTTCTGCGTCAAAAGTTTCGGTTTCTAATGATTAATGGACTTAGGAGTACTCACCCATAAATTTAAAATTTGCTTAGTGTGTTAGGACACACATAAATTATGACGCCTTTGTGGAGTCTATCTCTATTTTCTGAAGGTTAAGTGATTAATATTCTTTATTTATAGAAGCCATATTATAATTTTGTAAAATACATGTTACTTTCAATTTGTTTCATATTATAGTAAGAATAATAATTAAGTTATTTGTCACTTCACTAAAAGTTAGTTACAATTAAATATCTATAATAGCATAGATACATAGATGCTAATATAGATATTTAATTGTAACTATTTTTCACATTATAAAACATTAAAGTAATCATTGTAGGTGGAGCTAGATAGTTTTTATAGATCGGAATTGTACAAAATATAATATACCTATATAACATGCTTATTAGAATTTGTTTTACTGAAATTAAGACCTGCATCGAGAAAGTAATATAATTCTAATTTTTAGCTAATTCGGTAAAACAAACTAGAAATATAATACAGCTGCATAATACATACACACAGTATGACACACGCAGAATTGCCGGTCCGTTGCCGCCCTTTTAAAAGTAGGAAGCTCTAAGTTATTGACAATATAGTCCATGTTATGGGGAAATTTCACAGACTCCCACACAAAAATAGATAAATATTAAATATAATATTATAAAAAAATAATCGTCTGTCACTACGAAACACATATAAAAATTAAAATAATACATTAGCAATTTCACACACACACACACATATATTCTGTGTCATAACAGCGTAATTGCACTGTTTATCTTGGAATTATTATTGAAGCTCCAATATATAAAAATTAACAAGCTGACCTACTTTCGCAGCATATTTTGTAAGATCGATTAAAAGTCTCGACAATTTTGTAACAGCTAGATTAGTTTATTTTAATTACCTTCATAGCGACTAACATTAAAATTATATTTATTTGCAAAAGAGGGACGTAAGGGCAATTTATAAATAAAATATGTAGGTCCCTTAGAGAAATGTTTAAAGAAATAATTATATTTACTTAAGCATCGCAATAAAATAAAAAATATATTTATGAAAATGTAATGTTTTACTTAAAAAATAAATAATTAGATAAGAAAAAACTTATTCATACTTAAAATGCTAGAAACAAACACAAACAATAGTTTGTAAGGCCGTTTACGCTTCCACAGATTAGTAATTCATTTATGGGGCAATGACGCTCTTACAGCAAATAATAATATTAGAGTTTCCGAAAAATTTAACAACATGCAATTAATAAGAATTTCATTAAATTATTTATTAAATTATTGTATTGTAATCAGTCCTTGATTTCAAATCAATCGGCTGTTACAAGTTGGTGAAAATTACAATAAAACATTCCGTTACATACTTGAAGATAGATTAGCGACCCGCCCCGTCTTCGCACGGCTGATTTCTGGACATCGACAACAGCGCCACCTAAAGGGTTCAATTGTGAATCAAACCATTCTCGAATCAACTTAATCACACACACAAAATTTCATCAAAATCGGTCAAGTTGTTTAGAAGGAGTTGAGTCATGTAGTATACACGGATAGAAGAATGATATCTATAAATATTATTTTTTGTGTTTAGTTTAGTATAAATGAATAAATATATAAAGAAAGATGTGTACACGTGAGGTTAATAGCATAAAAGCGTATTACAGAGAAAATGTGTAACTTTTGTAGATTAAAAATTTAATTAAATAAAATCTGTACAAAAGGGAAATATTAAAAAATACATGAATGAAAACAAACTCTGGGAATAAGGTGATCGCTACGAGGTTGGTCCTATTATAATTCATATAAATAAATATATAAAAAGTAAACATTGTGTCTTAAAATAATATCTTGGTAAATATATTTTTACGTTAAATGAAACTAATTTTTACGGATTTTATCGCGTTTAATTTAACTTTTTTATTCCCGACGTTCCTGGTGCTTTACAGCACCCACGGTCACGGGGGGGGGGGGACTGAGGTGTTTGACATCCCGAGGTCATTATTCCAATATTCCAATCAAATTGATTTGATTTGATGTCATTGTTAGCCCGGCTACCTTTAGTTTTTGAATATAAATTTTTGGTCCGATCTACGCAGAGTGACCTTACAGTATCTTAAAATGTTGCAGTGGTATGCTTGGGTTTGGGTTTAATTTTATTAATTATAGGATCCCAAGCAGATGGCAGCACCCATCCATCTTCTCTATTGAAATTATGATGGTTTTTTAATTTCAAAAGCCTCGCGAATCACCCTTGGCAGGAATCGGTGTTCTTTTTCGAGGATTTGTGGTCTATCAAATCTAATGTAATGGCGAGGACGATCTTGAACATGATCACACACTACAGACTTACCGGAACGTCGGTGCTTAAATTCAGCTTTATGTTCTTTCTTGTTATTGAGTTTTTCCATCAAGAAATTCTCAGTATCTGCCCGGAGTCAGGAACTTGGCGGTGTTTCACCCCCGTGCCTCGGAAAGCACGTAAAGCCGTTGGTCCTGCGCTTGATCTCTCTCCGGTCGTGTCGTTTTACCGTCCCATCGGGCTATGAGAGTGAGGGAAAAGAGAGTGCACCTGTGCTTGCGCATACACTTGGGCACTATAATCCTGTCCTGCGCAGATGGCTAGTCTCCCTTGAGACTGGCCGCCGTGGCCGAAATTCGATCTGGAGGACATTATTATTATGTTCTTTCACGCGCGTTTTTATAAATCGTTTTGTTTGTCCTATGTAAGAGAGACCACATTCACAATCCAGCGTGTACACTCCTGCATCTTGTGGAGGCTTGAAGTTTATTTTATGGAAGCTCGCTTGAAGATGTAGCCAACCTTGTCCGTGACTCCTCTGACATAGAGTAGTACAGCAGGCACAAGCTAGACTGTAGCCGGCTTCACTCGGTCATTGTGACATAGGCGCAGGACTCGAAGTTTGTTGTCTTGCAATACTTGCTCGACGTGCTGAAGCTAGGCGGCCAGATGTATTCTGTCACATATTCCTCGTGCTCTGTGAAACAAATATTTCCCCACGGTAGCTAACTGTGATGTATAATGGTGCGATTCACCATTTAAATATCGGTTGTTATCGGTCTTTTTCCTATACACATTGTGACTAATAGTGTTATCAGGATTTCGGATGACTAAGACATCTAGGAAAGCTAAACAATTGTTTGCCTCTAACTCCATTTTGAATTGTATTTTAGAGTTTATTGAATTAAGGTGGTCTAAAGATGCAGTTACTTTGTCAGACGGTAAAATTGTGAAAATATCGTCTACGTACCGCTTGTAAAATTTTGGATTTACAGGAGCAGTAAGAAGGACTTTCTCCTCAAAATCCTCCATGAATATGTCGGCGACTATGGGAGATACAGGTGAGCCCACTGCCACACCATTTACTTGCATGTAGAACTCTTACTTCCACAATACTTAGCCAGATGTGAGGCAGTGTTTGAGTAATACTGCATATTCTGTAGGCATGTTATTAGCTTCTAGCTTACTAGTTACAATTGAGATGCAGTCTTCAATAGGTAAGCATGTGAATAGTGATTGAACATCAAAACTGACCATCGTTTCATTGTCAGTGAGATGTAGGACTTTTATCTCACTAACAAAATGGTATGAATACTTTGTGTGTGCTCTGGTATGTCCTCTCAGTAGTGACAATATTTTTGCTAAGTGTTGAGTCAACTTATAAGTAGGTGAATTGATCTGGCTTACTATGGGACGTAGTGGAGCGTTTGGTTTGTGCATTTTCGGTAACCCATACAACCTCGGTGGTTTGGCACATTATGGTATTGTCGAATTCACGTCGAGAGTACTTATTTATTAAGTTGGTAGTTGCTTTAAGTATATTAGTTGTGGGGTCTATTTTGACGTTTTTTTGTGTACTTACATCCGCTAAAAGTTGTTGTATTTTGAAATTATACTCTGACGTGTTCATTATGACCGTAGAATTTCCTTAATTTGCGCGGATAATCGTGAGCTCTGATCTGTTGCGTACGTTATACAACGCTTTAATCTCGTCTTTGGGGAGATTTAATTACGGCGCTGAACTTCGACGAAACAAGGATGAAATGTTTTGACATATGGCCTCTAAAACTTCCTTACCGATATTATTCTTACAGAAACAGACAATCCCCAACACTACAGATAGTTTCTTCGTACGGGATTCTTTGCGGTACTATTGTAAAAATTAAACCCCTTCGACAATAATTTTATTGTAGGTTCGTCCAGTGTTTGTTTTGACAGATTAAAGACCGTGCGTTGTATATTGTTTGCGTCTGTAGTCAACGGTTGCGTTTCGTTTCTACGTTGTTACTGATGTTTGGCATTTGATTTGATTGTTAATTTTTGATATTTTGCTATTTGTTTATTTTTGCATTCATTATATTTTGATGTTTCGCGTTTATTTAAGTAAAAATTAGTTTAATTTAATCTGTAGTCTTCGCGTAATTATAAGAAATCATTATATTTTTACGTATCAATTTTTGTCCACTGAAAAAAGGCTCGTGGAAAGCAAAGAGTTGCTTTTTTATAGGATAGGGGTGACAAACGAGCACACAGTCCACCTGATGGTAAGTGGTTGCTATGACCCATAGACCTCTACATTTATCCTCAAAGAATAAAAATGCAGATGCGTCGTCACCCGTGAGGACTAAGATGGAATGCCTCTTTTCCAGTAAAATGGGTCTCCGGTTGCTCATCATATGAAACACAGCAATGTCAAGCTGCCATTTTACGCTGGTATTCTGTGAGAGCGTGGCCCTTCCTCGGTTGAACCCACCCATTCGTGCTACAAATATACTACTAATATAGCTGCAGCATGGCTCAACCACGTACAAAGCTGTTTTACTTACACCTCTTTCCAAACACAATAGAAAATATTTTAATATAAAATGGAACACAAATATATTACATATTATAGTACCCAGGAGCCAGACGTGTAATGGCGGCGTAATGAATCTACTACACCACAACATCGAGTGTGTGTCGTGAGAGGGGGTAAATCAGCACTTAACATTGCAATTAACAATTTCGTTGGTGCCGGCGGGAATCGGGCTCGGGTTGCTCGCGTACTGTGCTCGTTTACAGCGAGCGATTATACACCGAGTTACCACGGCTGTGTATGTTATACAGTAAAACTTGGTTAAGTGGGACCTGGATAAGTGAGTAACCTCTATAGCTGGAACTCATGCTTAGGTCCCGAAACTTTAGCACTGAATTATTTCTGTTAGTGGGACAAAGCAAATTTCTATATATGGGATTAGTTCTTTCGATTTTATCGTCATAATTACCTCTTTAATTGAGACAGCGAGTGTATGTTACCTCTTTTACTGAGACTATATTTTAGAGATTAGTTCTGTCGATTCTATTCGTCATAATTACCTCTATAATTGATACATCGAGTTTATTTTATCTCTTTTACTCAGACTATATATCGTGTACCGTTTTGTTTGTGTTTTGATGGTGTTTTGTTTACTAATTCTTATTCTACCCACAAATTCTGCACTTGGTTAATAGTTTATTACATTATATGTATATTATATAATTGTTATTTAATAATCGCACCTCTACAACTGAAATAACCTCTATTCTCACTTCATTTGATAGAACCCTCTGTAAATGAGACAGATATTTATTTATACCTGGATATCTGAGACACTGAGACACTCACTTCTTTAAGTGGGTAAAATTTGCAGGTCCCTTAAGGTCCCAGTTATCCAGATTTCACTGTATAAGGTAAATCTAAACAGGAGGTCTTTGTTCAGCAGTGGCCTTTTAATAGGCTGTAATGGTATGTAAAATTGTATTAAGACTAAATACGATATAATTTTAAAATAACTAAGTTCCAGTGCTTCGGAACGGAATACTCCAGGGTAAAATAACGACCAACGCTTTAATGTTTTCTTAACCAAAATTCTGGTACACACCAAGAAGCCCCTGCGGGCGCACAAACGATTTACGTGCAGAGAATGAACACTGCAGCTCTGCTTTACTTATAATTGAACAAAATATTTTAAATTTAAAAAGCAAGACTTTATTAAATGTCTTGGTAGAGGACTTTTTATACAATTAATATAGCTAACAACAATTAATGAAAAATATTTTATTTATTTTGCCGACGATTCTATTGTCTTTGCTATTAATAGTCTTATAATTATTATTTTAAAACAACTGATTAAACTGAACGAACTGATCACTGGTGAACGAATAAAATATAGACGTCCTGGATCAAACTCCTTGCATGCCCTATCATATAGTCACTTGAGCTCTACCTTACTGGTCTTGTCAATACAAGGAAAACTAGAGAATATTTCTTCCTAAACTGTAGTCAGTCTTTTGAGGTATAGTGTGGCGGTCCATTGCCTCTCCAGCTCTCCAACTTACTGATCCGTAATAGGTTATAAAGCTGACACTTGTTATACGATAGATATTGTAGATTTTATTACTGTTGTAGTCTACTAAACTATTTTAAGATTTCCTATATGGCCAGAAATAAAGATCTTCGTTTTCGACAAAGTTCTATAAAAATAGGCACAAGTTGCCACATTTTTAATATTTTAAGTTATAAGATTAGATGTTAGGGCCTATTTGGATAAAAATCCCTTTTAACTTAGTACTTACGTATTTCTGCCACCCAAGAGCTGTGCTGGGTGCAGTCTGTTTTTTTTTGTAAAGAGAGATCTAAAATAATTAAAATTTTCCAAATATTATATCGTAGTCTTAAGGGCTGATAATGTAGCTATTACCTTTTTTGTTTTTAGTTTGTTGGCAGTAGCCATGTGCTGCCTAATTGAAAAATAACGACATGATGCGTCTCAATTTTCCGATCGCGGTCCAGCGGAATTAGCTTTATCGGACGACGAGGTCATTTTACAGTCAATTGCTAAAGGCTTGTCTACTTAAACATATTTTCGTTGACAATTTCGAGGAGAGTTTTCCCAATAACTACCGGTAGACAGACCGGCTGGATGTGACGTGGATGTTTATTAGACGATTAATACCTGTGCGACATAACTTTACTTGTAAGATAAATATATAATTTCCAAAGGGCTGACACCTATCTTGATAAACTTGGAAAGTAGAACATTATATTATAAATACATCTAAATAGTTAAAACTGTGACCAAGAACTCAATTATAAATATTTATATAAAAAGTAATTGCTCGCAAAAAATAAATGATGATAAGCTGATGATGACTGTCATGTAATTAATACTCGTGTGGTTAAGGAAATACATATATATGATAATTTATATTTCCTTCACCTTCAATAATTTCTTAATGAGCTTCTTCCTCCTATGAAAGCAATAAAAAATATATATGGCGCAAACTATGAAGCAGGTCCCTGATTTATGGTTCTTTCTTTGAGAATATTGGCATCGCGTTTTTTTACAACTTTTCCTCATACAACAAGCATTTGAAATAATTGAAAGGTATGCGATAAATTCTTCATATTATGCAGAACTATGTAATTTTAACACTGATTTACAAACTTGGTACCTTTCAATACTAGTCGGATCTGTCACTTAAACATTATTATTACTTACAAAACCGGTAATAAATTATTATTATCTAATTTCTGTTTTATTTTATTTTGCATTTAAAAGCTTTGTTCAACGACCTTTTTGTCATATAAGTATTTTTTAAATATTAGGATTTACGTGTTTATGTAGATGTACTTATTAACTTCCTTGCTTTTTTCACACTTAAATGAAATTATAAATATAAAACATTATTTTGTTAATAATATATTTTGTGTTTTTTTAATGTAATTACTTGCTACATGTTATATATTATAATAATAAATTGATTAATGATCTCAATCAATAATCACTACGTTGTAAAGATTGATTTGTACTTTGTGCAAAATTTTACTAGAAATATAAGATAAGTCTATTTTATTTAATACCAGCGTATCCAGGGCGTTGTTGCCACAGTTAAATTTGAAAGTAGTAAGTTAGAGAGCTACATTGTTTAATTAGGAATGATAATACATTCATTGAAGTTAAATGATATAAAATTTGTTGCTACGATACGCACGCCTGACTGTAATTTAATTGTACTACTTATGCCTTCAAGCAAGTGCAAGCAAAAAGTTCACAAAGTTTTACCGCAATGTAATGATGCGACTGGAACGGTATGGCAGCGCATAAAATACGAACAAACACACATTAATTATTATATATTAGATTACAGTGTCAACATTATCTCATTTATTGTTCTTTGCGATGCTTTTAACGTAATTTATGAAGGTTGTTGCCATTTTCTTGTATAAAGCTTGGTTTACACTACGCTAATATTATCGTCGAATACGTCACTTATATTAAAGTTTGTGTTTACCATTAACACTGCCTTTTGTTCCTATTCAGGTCAATAAAGATATAAATGGCAGTAATTGGGAACTGCCAATAGAAATGAAAATTTAAACTATGAAATAATAGTGTTATTTTTGAGTTCTCAATTTCATAGTAGTATTAAAAATTAAAAATACATAATTTGTAAAGTAAAACATTAGTCAGGTTTTCACATCTATCACTACAAAATGTAAATACAACTTGAGATAACAATAATACACATTTATGTTACTTATACATTGTATTGTATGTAAATACAACATTAATTTCAATAAACTTATTTTCAATATTATTTTAATTGTTTGCATTATTATTATCATTAATTATCGACAATTCTTAGGTCCTTCGTACTATTAATGATTTCATTATATTCTAAAAAGGTATACTGTTATCACAGCACGTTGGTGACAACTAATTCAATTTTAAACATCCAAAGAGTGCTCAACGCGCTTAGTTACAGATATAACATTACGTATACTCTTATCATTAGCATATCGTTGATGCTAAATTTAAATTTGAAGTTGATGCAAAAATCACCCAACGCACAGAATACATACATAAGAAATATTCTTTTTTTGTATGTTAACAGTATTATTATTGTAAAAATAATATACCAAATTGAATGAAAACGAGTAGCGTCACCTCGGCAAGCCGACATTATATCTAATTCTTTCTCAATTCGCTTTCGAGGTGTGTTATTAACAACATACATATCATTATCTTTAGTAATTAGTAATTTTTTTTCGCGGAATTAACGTGATTACGACTATATTACGAGTATTTTATACGTGGTAGAGCCATGCTGCAGCTATATTAGTAGTATAGTTGTGTAGCACGAATGGGTCGGCTCGACCGGGGAAGGACCACGCTCTCACAGAATACCAGCGTCAAATAGCAGCTTAACACTGCTGTATTTCGTATGGTAAGTGTAGAGAACCGGAGACCGTTTTTACGGGAAGAGAGACATTCTTATTATTTATTACATTATCTTAGTCCTCACGGGTGACAACGCATCTGCATTTTGATTCGCAAACGAGGATAAATGTAGATGTCTATGGGCCACAGCAGCCACTTACCATCAGGTGGACTGTGCTCGTTTGTCACCCTATCCTATAAAAAAACTACAATTTTTAATATAAACAATGACTGCAGAGCAGTCTTGATATCCAAACAATTTTACAACATACATATCATTATCAACTATGAAGTTAAGTGATAAATATAGGTAGATATATAATTCCACGGTAATTTTTTTTCGCGGAATTAACGCGATTACGACTATATTACGAGTATTTTATACGTGGTAGAGCCATGCTGCAGCTATATTAGTAGTATAGTTGTGTAGCACGAATGGTTTGGCTCGACCGGGGAAGGACCACGCTTTCACAGAATACCAGCGTCAAATAGCAGCTTAACACTGCTGTATTTCGTATGGTAACTGTAGAGAACCGGAGACCATTTTTACTGGAAAAGAGGCATTCTATCTTAGTCCTCACGGGTGACAACGCATCTGCATTTTGATTCGCAAACGAGGATAAATGTAGATGTCTATGAACCACAGCAGCCACTTACCATCAGGTGGACTGTGTGCTCGTTTGTCACCCTATCCTATAAAAAAACTACAAGTTTTAATATTAACAATGATTGCAGAGCAGTCTTGATATCCAAGCAATTTTAATAATATTCTATTTGCATAACAATATATATTGTGGAATGGAGTTTTCCAGTTTCTTTTTCATTTACTCCTAAACGTCCGAATATTGACTACTAAAACCACTAATCAGATCAAACGTATACAGGCTGTAACTTTATATTATATGTGTAAAGTTTATATTGAAAAGGGAATAGATGTTTCCATATTATGTCGGTATAAGCCATTCTTTAAGTTAAGCTTAGAATAAAGTAAAAGATTCATAAAATACTTACCTAACATAACTTACTTTTTTAAATAACGGTGTTCAATCCATCCACCACTCTTTTAAATCTAGCATTATGAATTGGTTATACCGCTGATGGAATTTGCCGGGCTTCATTGACCTTTGAAACTCTTTATCACAATAAATCACTTAAAATCTGGTCACCAGGCTTAAATTTTAACAAAAAACTTAATAAAATCCGGGCTTATGACGGTAAATACGCCTCAGGATTGTGTAGGAATAAAATGCTTATTCTCGCAAAAGCTCTGCCTGGACACTATTGTCTAATAAAGCACATGTCCATCCTAGTACTAAGTAAGTCAGTACAATTTGAGGCTGTGAGGCATTCCGTTTTAGTGATAACGCACTTGTAAAGGCTACAGAAAGAAGGCTTTCATTTATGTTTGTTGCAGGTGTCCATGGGCTACAGTAGCCACTTACCATCAGGTTGATTGAAAGTTCGTTTGTCACTTCAGTTTTATGAAATGAACAAACAATTTGACCAAGAGGACATTATCAACAGTGTGGTGAAATCATATAAGTCCATTAACAAGAAGAAACATGTCTAGTAAACATAACATTAATACAGAGATTTGCTCAAAACATCTCTCGTAATAGAAGTCATAAAAATTCCGTAGCCTGCAATAAAATTTACAATAAAGGAGATAAAATGTATACGAAGATCTAGCTCTAGTGCACTTCTATTCAACGTTTGTTACATTTTGTTGGTCATGAAATGCTAGATATTTTTCTACACATAGAATAAAATAGAATAATTTTTATTCAATATAAATTACAAACGATTCTTATTGAAGGTCATTTTTTACTTTTAGCATCGGTTCGCAAAGAACCTCTGTCCTGGGAAGAACCAGCAAGAAACCCAATGATACATATTTTAAATACTCCTTTGTAACATCGTAGCATTTTTTTCTTAGCCCGTTATAGTACCTTACTGAACACGTGCCTCTTCCATTTATCATCATCATCATCATTACAGCCTTTCACAAGTCCACTGCTGAACATTGGCCTCCCTCAAGGAATGCCACAAAGCAGGGTCCTAAGCCACCTGCATCCATCGACTTCCCGCATGTCTCACCAGGTCCTCACTGCATCTAGTGGGGGGCGACCTACACTTCGCCTAATGGTACGAGGCTGCCACTCGAGAACCTTTCTTCCCCATCAGTGGTCGGTTCTTCGAGCTATATGGCCGACCCACTGCCACTTCAGCTTACTAATCCGTTGGGTTATGTCGGTTACTTTGGTTCTACTGCGGATGTACTCATTTCTAAGTTTATCACGCAGAGAAACTCCGAGCATAGCCCTCTCCATAGCTCGCTGAGCGAGCTTGAGCTTCCTCATACGGCCAGCAGTGAAGGACCACGTCTCAGTTCCGTAAGTCATCACTGGCAACACGCACTGGTTGTACAATTTTGTTTTAAGGTTTTGAGGTATGTCCAACGAGAATATGTGTCGTAGTTTCCCGAAAGCTGCCCAGCCGAGTTGAATCCGTCGATTGACCTCTCGGTCGAAGTTGGACTTACCTAGTCGGACTATTTGTCCCAGGTAAACATACTCGTCAACAACTTCGAGCTTAGTGTTCCCAACAACTACCGGCATAGGTGTGACATGGACATTAAACATGATCTTTGTTTTGTCCATGTTCATCTTAAGACCTATCCATTGGGAGACACAATTGAGGTCATTGAGCATAGTGCTTAGGTCCTCCAGCGATTCTGCCATAAGAACTATATCGTCGGCAAATTGAAGGTGAGCAATGTACCCGCCATTGATGTTAATACCGTATCCTGTCCAGTCCAGAAGATTGAAAACGTCTTCTAATGCAGCGGTGAAGAGTTTCGGGGATATAACATCACCCTGTCTTACACCTCCCTGCAGCTGGATAGGTTTCGTACTCTGATTCTATACTCGGATAGCCATCGTAGCTCTACTGTTCAAACACTTCAGCACTTCTTTATACCGACAGTCAACTTGGCACCGCTGAAGGAACTGCAGCACCGCCCAAATTTCGAAGGAATCAAAGGCTTTCTCATAGTCCACATACGCAAGGCAAGGTGGCAGATTGTACTTCTCTGTCTTCTGTACAATATGCCGCAGGGTATGTATGTGGTCTATGGTACTAAAGCCTGTTCGGAAACCAGCTTGTTCGGGAGGCTGGAAGTCTTCAAGTCTGCGTCCGAGACGATTCGTAATGAGTCTCGAAAACAGCACGTAGACGCGGCTCAGTAAGAAAATCGGTCTGTAGTTCTTCAAGAAAGCGTTGTCGCCTTTCTTGAAGAACAAGACCACCGCACTTCTGCTGCACGCCTCCGAAATAGTGCCACCATGGAGGACGGCATTGAAGAGCTTCTGAAGGACTTCAAGTACCCGTTTTCCACCCGATTTCAAAAGCTCCGCTGTAATTCCATCCTCGCCCGGGGACTTGCCGTTTTTAAGCTGCTGGAGAGCTATTCTAATCTCGCTCAGACGACGTTCGGGATATCTTCGGAATAGTGACGGATGAGACTTGCTCTTGGATCGTTACTCACACTTGCTTGTGACTCCAACGACACTGCCTGCTGCCACACTCGGTCTTTAGCTTTGACAGTTGGCTCTTTCTGGCAAAGACTTTGGAGCCTTGGTTCTACTCGATCGCTTCTTTAATACAAGCTGTATTGAAGTTGCGTAAGTCCCGCCGCATGCATTTGGAGATCTGTCTAGCTTCATATCCCGTCTAACGGCCATGAAATTAATAGTGTGATCGGAGAGTTTTTGTGTTCTTCTGCGGCGGGTCTTGTCGAACTTAGCTCCGATGGCATGGACAGTTTCCACGAGCTTGTCATTTATATCGTCCACTTCATTGCAATCTTCTAGGCACTGAAAACGGTTTTGTAACTCGAGCTGAAAGGTTTCGCGACTTTGGACCGGAGCACGAGTGGGACGGAGCGTTGACTTCATTAGACTTCATTAACTTAACGTTTAGGTTCAGTGTGCCTCTTACCATTTGGTGATCGCTACCAGTTTTCACCCTCGCGATCACGGAGACATCACTGAACAGTTGTCGTCTGGTCGTCATAAAAAAGTTAATCTCATTTTTTGTCGAACCGTCAGGGCTCGACCAGGTCCACTTCCTGTGGGGCCGCTTCTGAAAAAAAGAGTTCATCATAAAGAGTCCCTCTTTCTCCATGAAGTCGGCCAGCTGCTGGCCCCTTGGGTACCGTTGCTCTATTCCAAATTTCCCTACTTTCAGCTCACCGTTCTCTCTTGTGCCTAGTTTTGCATTGAAGTCTCCCATTAACACCGTATAGTGGGTTTTGGAGGAATGCATGGCTCTAGAGATATCCTCATACATTGCCTCCACCTCCTCATCGGGATGTGCCGAGGTTGGTGCGTAAACCTGTATGACCTTCAGCGAATACCGTTTGGTGATTCTGAGTATAAGGTACGCAACCCTTTTTTTTATAGGATAAGGGTGACAAACGAGCACACAGTCCACCTGATGGTAAGTGGTTGCTGCGGCCCATAGACATCTACATCTATCCTCTTTTACAATTCAAAATGTAGATGCGTTGTCACCCGTGAGGACTAAGTTGGAATGACTCATTTCCAGTAGAAAGGGCCTCCGGCCACCTGCACTCACCAAGCGAAACGCAGAGGTAAACCTCTACTTCACGCTGGTATTCTGTGAGGTCGTGGTACCACCCCGGTTCGAGCCGGCCCATCCGTGCGACAGCAAAAGCTGCCGCGTGGCTCTACCACTGTTAAAAAACCCTCGTCGACACACTCTCAATCTTTACAACGTTGTTAACGAGAGACTTGTGGACGATAAATCCGACACCTCCTTGGGACTGATGGTCGCCCTCCCGGCGATAGAGCAAGTTGCCGGATTTGATGATTACCGTGTCCTCCCCCTCTCTTCGGACCTCGGTAAAAAAAAACAGGTAGATAATGCGGACCTGTTTAATTTTCCTCTGACGCCTCTTATGTTACCCACTGGATGATATGGGATAGTGGGTTTTCTTGCGCCGCCAGTAGATGGTGTATTTGTATATTGCCAATCCTCTAAGGTGCTAAGAATCTCCGGTGGAGGTTCGGTTGCCACCTTAGACGATTCGACCTGGCAACGTACAACGCACGCACCCTGAGGACTGACGAGAAGATCGTGAAGCTGAAAGAAGAGATAGACAAGTTGCGCTGGCATATTATGGGATTATCCGAAGTCCGAAGAGAGGAGGAGGACAAGGTAATCCTCGAATCCGGCAACTTGCTCTATCACCGGGAGGGCGACCATCTCTCCCACGGAGGTGTCGGATTTATCGTCCACAAGTCTCTCGTTAACAACGTTGTAAAGTTCGGGAGTGTGTCGACGAGGGTTGCGTACCTGATACTCAGAATCACCAAACGGTATTCGCTGAAGGTCATACAGGTTTACGCATCAACCTCGGCACACCCCGATGAGGAGGTGGAGGAAATGTATGAGGATATCTCTAGAGCCATGCATTCCTCCAAATCCCAATATACGGTGTTAATGGGAGACTTCAATGCAAAACTAGGCACAAGAGAGAACGGTGAGCTGAAAGTAGGGAAATTTGGAATAGGGCAACGGAACCCAAGGGGCCAGCAGCTGGCCGACTTCATGGAGAAAGAGGGACTCTTTATGATGAACTCTTTCTTCAAGAAGCGGCCCCACAGGAAGTGGACCTGGTCGAGCCCCGACGGTTCGACAAAAAATGAGATTGACTTCATTATGACGACCAGACGACAACTGTTCAGTGATGTCTCAGTGATCGCCAGGGTGAAAACTGGCAGCGATCACCGAATGGTGAGAGGCACACTGAACCTAAATGTTAAGTTGGAGAGGTCTCGTCTGATGAAGTCAACGCTCCGTCCCCCTCGTGCTCTAATCCAAAGTCCCGAAACCTTTCAGCTCGAGTTACAAAACCGTTTTCAGTGCCTAGAAGACTGCAATGAAGTGGACGATATGAATGACAAGCTCGTGGAAACTGTCCATGCGGTCGGAGCTAAGTTCTGCAAGACCCGCCGCAGAAGAACACAAAAACTCTCCGATCACACTCTTAATCTCATGGCTGTTAGACGGGAGATGAAGCTACATTCTTCAACAGATTTGACAGCATACAGGCAACTGAACAGACAGATCTCCAAATGCATGCGGCGGAACTTACGCAACTTCAATACAGCTCGTATTGAAGAAGCGATCGAGCGGAACCAAGGCTCCAAAGTCTTTGCCAGAGATCTGTCTGCCAGAAAGTGCCAACTGTCAAAGCTGAAGACTGAATGTGGCAGCATCGTTTCCGGGGCACCTGAGATTTTGAGTGAGATTGAGAGGTTCTATGGGCAGCTGTATACGTCATCGTTGGAGCCACACGCAAGTGTGAGTAACGATCCAAGAGCGAGTCTTATCCGACACTATTCCGAAGCTATCCCGGACGTCAGTCTGAGCGAGATTAGAATGGCTCTCCAGCACCTTAAAAACGGCAAGGCCCCAGGCGTGGATGGAATTACAGCGGAGCTTCTGAAAGCAGGTGGAAGACCGGTACTTGAAGTCCTTCAGAAGCTCTTTAATTCCGTCCTCCATGGTGGCATTACACCGGAGGCGTGGAGCAGAAGTGCTGTGGTCTTGTTCTTCAAGAAAGGTGACAACGCTCTCTTGAAGAACTACAGACCGATTTCCCTTCTGAGCCGCGTCTACGTGCTGTTTTCGAGAGTCATAACGAATCGTCTCGCGCGCAGACTTGACGACTTCCAGCCTCCCGAACAAGCCGGTTTCCGAAAGGGCTTTAGCACCATAGACCACATACATACCCTACGGCAAATTGTACAGAAGTCCGAAGAGTACAATTTGCCACTATGTCTGGTGTATGTGGACTATGAGAAAGCCTTTGATTCCGTCGAAATTCGGGCGGTGCTGCAGTCCCTTCAGCGGTGCCAAGTTGACTGTCGGTATATCGAAGTGCTGAAGTGTTTGTACACTAGAGCTACGATGGCTATCCGAGTACAGAACCAGAGTACGAAACCTATCCAATTGCAGAGAGGTGTAAGACAGGGTGACGTTATATCCCCGAAACTCTTCACCGCTGCATTGGAAGACGTTTTCAAGCTTCTGGACTGGAAAGGATACGGAATTAACATCAATGGCGAGTACATCACTCACCTTCGATTTGCCGACGATATAGTCCTCATGGCAGAATCGCTGGAGGAACTAAGCACTATGCTCAATGACCTCAATAGTGTCTCCCAACGGATAGGTCTTAAGATGAACATGGACAAAACAAAGATTATGTTTAATTTCCATGTCACACCTATGCCGGTAGTTGTTGGGAGCACTAAGCTCGAAGTTGTTGACGAGTATGTTTACCTGGGACAAATAGTCCGACTAGGTAAGTCCAACTTCGACCGAGAGGTCAATCGACGGTTTCAACTCGGCTGGGCAGCGTTCGGGAAGCTACGACACATCTTCTCGTCAGAAATACCTCAAAACCTTAAAACAAAATTGTACAACAAGTGCGTGTTGCCAGTGATGACTTACAGAACTGAGACGTGGTCCTTCACTGCTGGCCGTATGAGGAAGCTCAAGGTCGCTCAGCGAGCTATGGAGAGGGCTATGCTCGGAGTTTCTCTGCGTGATAAACTTAGGAATGAGGATATCCGCAGTAGAACCAGAGTAACCGACATAGCCCAACGGATTAGTAAGCTGAAGTGGCAGTGGGCCGGCCATATAGCTCGAAGAACCGACAACCGATGGGGAAGAAAGGTTCTCGAGTGGCAGCCTCGTACCGGTAGGTGAAGTGTAGGGCGTCCCCCTACAAGATGGAGTGACGACCTGGTAAGACATGCAGGAAGTCGATGGATGCACGTGGCTCGGGACCGTGCTTTGTGGCATTCCTTGGGGGAGGCCTATGTTCAGCAGTGGACTTGTGAAGGGCTGTAATGATGATGAATGATGAATCCTCTTCAGAATATATTAACCAATTTATTAAAGTAGGAAATAGAAACGTGTACATATCAAAATAATTACTATGGTATAAATAATTGTTCTTAGTTTTATTAAAGTTTTGTTGACTTAAATTCGCAATTGGTTTTTGTTTTATTTCATCAAGATATCGAAACGTAAAAAATGTTTTGTCTACAAAAAAACGTTTCAAATTATATTAGGTTTCATCCTAACGAACAAAAATAAATGAGAGTTTCTCTACGTGAGCCGTGTGGTCGAAATAGTTCATTAAATACTATGGCTAGTTATTGCTTTGTGATTTAGCTATTTTATAAAAACATTATGTTTTTCTTAGAATTACCTACTTATGTTAATATCACGTTATATAAAAATGTATTCTTGTGTATGTACACAAGTAAATTTCTTAGGAGAAAGGGTGTGAAACTTTATATTGATATAAATAACTTACAATTATTCATAGGTATAAAAATATTGAAGTGATTTGGTTAGTGAGTGACTTAAGTAAATATTGTCATGTAAGGAAGGAGGTGGTAGGTTGTCCAATCACGATTCTCTCAACGATGTTATCCGAAGAGCTCTTGTCTCTATAAATGTTCCCTCGGTTTTAGAGCCTTGTGAAATATTTAGACGATGGCAAGAGACCCAACGGTATGACTTTTGGTCCCTTGGGAGAGAGGTAAAACCCTAGTGCGGGATGATACGTGAGTAGACACTTTGGCAACATCTCATCTCAGTGGTACCTAGTTTTGTAAAAATATAAGTAAATATTACTTAAGTTATATGTTCGTCATTTTGTTAAGACCAATTCTTTTATAAAGCGCAGCATTGTCTGTTTTTCTTTTCATTGTATTAGCTTACTGCTCGCTTTTGTATACTCCATATACCATTCATTTCTTTGATTTTAACGGTGTCAAGACTCAAGTAATATTTTATGATATACAAGTAAAAAAATACTATTTTGATTAAATATTATACAAACACAGTGTTCGCGTTACTCTTAGAATGTATCAAAAGGACCAATTAAAACAGTCGTTGGCTATTTGATTTTCATCTAATCATTGCTAAATTTAAATTTGAAGTTGATGCAAAAATCACCCAACGCACAGAATACATACATAAGAAATATTCTTTTTTTGTATGTTAACAGTATTATTATTGTAAAAATAATATACCAAATTGAATGAAAACGAGTAGCGTCACCTCGGCAAGCCGACATTATATCTAATTCTTTCTCAATTCGCTTTCGAGGTGTGTTATTAACAACATACATATCATTATCTTTAGTAATTAGTAATTTTTTTTCGCGGAATTAACGTGATTACGACTATATTACGAGTATTTTATACGTGGTAGAGCCATGCTGCAGCTATATTAGTAGTATAGTTGTGTAGCACGAATGGGTCGGCTCGACCGGGGAAGGACCACGCTCTCACAGAATACCAGCGTCAAATAGCAGCTTAACACTGCTGTATTTCGTATGGTAAGTGTAGAGAACCGGAGACCGTTTTTACGGGAAAAGAGACATTCTTATTATTTATTACATTATCTTAGTCCTCACGGGTGACAACGCATCTGCATTTTGATTCGCAAACGAGGATAAATGTAGATGTCTATGGGCCACAGCAGCCACTTACCATCAGGTGGACTGTGCTCGTTTGTCACCCTATCCTATAAAAAAACTACAATTTTTAATATTAACAATGACTGCAGAGCAGTCTTGATATCCAAACAATTTTACAACATACATATCATTATCAACTATGAAGTTAAGTGATAAATATAGGTAGATATATAATTCCACGGTAATTTTTTTTTCGCGGAATTAACGCGATTACGACTATATTACGAGTATTTTATACGTGGTAGAGCCATGCTGCAGCTATATTAGTAGTATAGTTGTGTAGCACGAATGGTTTGGCTCGACCGGGGAAGGACCACGCTTTCACAGAATACCAGCGTCAAATAGCAGCTTAACACTGCTGTATTTCGTATGGTAACTGTAGAGAACCGGAGACCATTTTTACTGGAAAAGAGGCATTCTATCTTAGTCCTCACGGGTGACAACGCATCTGCATTTTGATTCGCAAACGAGGATAAATGTAGATGTCTATGGACCACAGCAGCCACTTACCATCAGGTGGACTGTGTGCTCGTTTGTCACCCTATCCTATAAAAAAAACTACAAGTTTTAATATTAACAATGATTGCAGAGCAGTCTTGATATCCAAGCAATTTTAATAATATTCTATTTGCATAACAATATATATTATGGAATGGAGTTTTCCAGTTTCTTTTTCATTTACTCCTAAACGTCCGAATATTGACTACTAAAACCACTAATCAGATCAAACGTATACAGGCTGTAACTTTATATTATATGTGTAAAGTTTATATTGAAAAGGGAATAGACGTTTCCATATTATGTCGGTATAAGCCATTCTTTAAGTTAAGCTTAGAATAAAGTAAAAGATTCATAAAATACTTACCTAACATAACTTACTTTTTTAAATAACGGTGTTCAATCCATCCACCACTCTTTTAAATCTAGCATTATGAATTGGTTATACCGCTGATGGAATTTGCCGGGCTTCATTGACCTTTGAAACTCTTTATCACAATAAATCACTTAAAATCTGGTCACCAGGCTTAAATTTTAACAAAAAACTTAATAAAATCCGGGCTTATGACGGTAAATACGCCTCAGGATTGTGTAGGAATAAAATGCTTATTCTCGCAAAAGCTCTGCCTGGACACTATTGTCTAATAAAGCACATGTCCATCCTAGTACTAAGTAAGTCAGTACAATTTGAGGCTGTGAGGCATTCCGTTTTAGTGATAACGCACTTGTAAAGGCTACAGAAAGAAGGCTTTCATTTATGTTTGTTGCAGGTGTCCATGGGCTACAGTAGCCACTTACCATCAGGTTGATTGAAAGTTCGTTTGTCACTTCAGTTTTATGAAATGAACAAACAATTTGACCAAGAGGACATTATCAACAGTGTGGTGAAATCATATAAGTCCATTAACAAGAAGAAACATGTCTAGTAAACATAACATTAATACAGAGATTTGCTCAAAACATCTCTCGTAATAGAAGTCATAAAAATTCCGTAGCCTGCAATAAAATTTACAATAAAGGAGATAAAATGTATACGAAGATCTAGCTCTAGTGCACTTCTATTCAACGTTTGTTACATTTTGTTGGTCATGAAATGCTAGATATTTTTCTACACATAGAATAAAATAGAATAATTTTTATTCAATATAAATTACAAACGATTCTTATTGAAGGTCATTTTTTACTTTTAGCATCGGTTCGCAAAGAACCTCTGTCCTGGGAAGAACCAGCAAGAAACCCAATGATACATATTTTAAATACTCCTTTGTAACATCGTAGCATTTTTTTCTTAGCCCGTTATAGTACCTTACTGAACACGTGCCTCTTCCATTTATCATCATCATCATCATTACAGCCTTTCACAAGTCCACTGCTGAACATTGGCCTCCCTCAAGGAATGCCACAAAGCAGGGTCCTAAGCCACCTGCATCCATCGACTTCCCGCATGTCTCACCAGGTCCTCACTGCATCTAGTGGGGGGCGACCTACACTTCGCCTAATGGTACGAGGCTGCCACTCGAGAACCTTTCTTCCCCATCAGTGGTCGGTTCTTCGAGCTATATGGCCGACCCACTGCCACTTCAGCTTACTAATCCGTTGGGTTATGTCGGTTACTTTGGTTCTACTGCGGATGTACTCATTTCTAAGTTTATCACGCAGAGAAACTCCGAGCATAGCCCTCTCCATAGCTCGCTGAGCGAGCTTGAGCTTCCTCATACGGCCAGCAGTGAAGGACCACGTCTCAGTTCCGTAAGTCATCACTGGCAACACGCACTGGTTGTACAATTTTGTTTTAAGGTTTTGAGGTATGTCCAACGAGAATATTTTTTTTTTATTTATTTATTTATTTATCCTTTATTGCAACACACCAACTAGGGGTTACAAAGGGCGGACTTAATGCCCTATGGCATTCTCTACCAGTCAACCCGACGAAAAATGGAATAAATAAAGATGTTGGCAGGTGCAAGTTAAGGACAATAATAAAACATAAGTTATAAAAGACAGTTCAGCTATAATAAATAGATTACACAATACAAAAACTACCTAATTGCATTATATAAATACAGTATACATAACCAACACACATATGTAAATATATATACACATACACACAACACACACATATATACATAAATAAATATAAATATATAAATTATAAATACACATATAATATATTAATATATATAATATATTATATATATAAAACGGGGAAGGCAATTAATTGTTGTTTACCTCTAAATAATGTTGTCGCACCAATCTTTTAAACAAAAGCTTATTCGTAACTTTCTTGACATCAGCGGGTAAAGCGTTCCAGAGGAGAATAGCCTGAACTGTGAAGGAAGAATTAAAAAATTTTGTTCTATGTTCTGGAATACTAACTTTAAGTGCGTTAGAAGGACGAGGTTCACGGCCGAAAATAGAGTAGAGAAAATTGAAGTTTTCTTTAAGATATGGCGGAGAATTAGCATCATTTAAGATGGAAAAAAGTGTCAGTAAAATTCTGGAGCAACGCCTTTGACGTATAGTGAACCATTTAAGCTTAGAACGATAGGCAGAGATATGGTCGTATTTACGTAAATTAAAAATAAATCTTATACAATTATTGAGAAGGCGCTCCAACTTGTTGAGAAGATTTTGCGATAGATCCGGATAGCACACATCAGCATAATCAATAATGGGAAGAATGAGGGAATTTACCAACATAAGCTTAGTTTTGAAGGGCAAGAAATTTTTCAGACGATACAGGGAACGCAAGGCAACAACAACTTTACGGCTTATTTCAGAGATTTGCAAACTCCAGTTCATAGTTTGATCTATATGCAAGCCAAGATTAACTATTGATTCATTGAAAGGGATCGATATACCATTGTAAACCACAGGTTCAAGGTTTCTATAGTCAATCCTAGCCAGCATCCTTGAACTGCCTACAATCATTGCTTTGCATTTCAACGGATTTACCGAGATACCATGCCTGTACGACCAAACTCGGATAGCATCAAGATCATCGTTCATCAGTCTTATGACGTTATTGATGTCGTCGATACTAGATTGTACGTATAGTTGAAGATCATCTGCATACAAATGGTGCGAACACTTGATAACAGAAGATATGGAATTAATGAATAAAGAAAACATTATAGGAGAAAGTATGCCGCCTTGCGGCACACCAGATTCGATGTCAGCCCAGCTAGAGAACTGTTCTCCAAGGCGGACGGACTGTTGGCGGCCGCGAAGATAGGATGAGATCCACTCCAAGGCTGAGGATGAAAATCTAAGATGAGTCAGAATAGAGAGGAGGATGTCGTGATCAACTGTGTTGAAAGCATTTGAAAAGTCAACAAGCACCAGCACTGTCACTTTCTGTTCATCCATACCTCTTCTTATGTCATCAGTGACCTTAATTAGTGCAGTGATGGTACTGTGACCAGACCGAAACCCTGATTGAAAAACATTCAATAGGTTATGTTCTTTTATGAAACAAGAGATTTGCTTATACACACAGGCTTCAAGAACTTTGGACAGGAATGGGAGAACAGAAATTGGTCGATAGTGAGAGGGTAGTGTAGGATTAGGAATTTTGGGAAGAGGTCGAACATAAGCTTGTTTCCACAGAGTTGGGTATTGACCTGAGTCCAAGGAGTAATTTACAATATGTGTTATTGCTGGGAGAAGAAACTCAAGTAACATATTCACCATAGTCTTGCTTATGTCATCACAACCCAGAGCCTTGGAATTAATAGCTGATAACGCCTTAGCAACATCATCTTGGGTCACAGGAGAGAATTCTAAAAAGGGAATGGAGAATATGTGTCGTAGTTTCCCGAAAGCTGCCCAGCCGAGTTGAATCCGTCGATTGACCTCTCGGTCGAAGTTGGACTTACCTAGTCGGACTATTTGTCCCAGGTAAACATACTCGTCAACAACTTCGAGCTTAGTGTTCCCAACAACTACCGGCATAGGTGTGACATGGACATTAAACATGATCTTTGTTTTGTCCATGTTCATCTTAAGACCTATCCATTGGGAGACACAATTGAGGTCATTGAGCATAGTGCTTAGGTCCTCCAGCGATTCTGCCATAAGAACTATATCGTCGGCAAATTGAAGGTGAGCGATGTACCCGCCATTGATGTTAATACCGTATCCTGTCCAGTCCAGAAGATTGAAAACGTCTTCTAATGCAGCGGTGAAGAGTTTCGGGGATATAACATCACCCTGTCTTACACCTCCCTGCAGCTGGATAGGTTTCGTACTCTGATTCTATACTCGGATAGCCATCGTAGCTCTACTGTTCAAACACTTCAGCACTTATTTATACCGACAGTCAACTTGGCACCGCTGAAGGAACTGCAGCACCGCCCAAATTTCGAAGGAATCAAAGGCTTTCTCATAGTCCACATACGCAAGGCAAGGTGGCAGATTGTACTTCTCTGTCTTCTGTACAATATGCCGCAGGGTATGTATGTGGTCTATGGTACTAAAGCCTGTTCGGAAACCAGCTTGTTCGGGAGGCTGGAAGTCTTCAAGTCTGCGTCCGAGACGATTCGTAATGAGTCTCGAAAACAGCACGTAGACGCGGCTCAGTAAGAAAATCGGTCTGTAGTTCTTCAAGAAAGCGTTGTCGCCTTTCTTGAAGAACAAGACCACCGCACTTCTGCTGCACGCCTCCGAAATAGTGCCACCATGGAGGACGGCATTGAAGAGCTTCTGAAGGACTTCAAGTACCCGTTTTCCACTCGATTTCAAAAGCTCCGCTGTAATTCCATCCTCGCCCGGGGACTTGCCGTTTTTAAGCTGCTGGAGAGCTATTCTAATCTCGCTCAGACGACGTTCGGGATATCTTCGGAATAGTGACGGATGAGACTTGCTCTTGGATCGTTACTCACACTTGCTTGTGACTCCAACGACACTGCCTGCTGCCACACTCGGTCTTTAGCTTTGACAGTTGGCTCTTTCTGGCAAAGACTTTGGAGCCTTGGTTCTACTCGATCGCTTCTTTAATACAAGCTGTATTGAAGTTGCGTAAGTCCCGCCGCATGCATTTGGAGATCTGTCTAGCTTCATATCCCGTCTAACGGCCATGAAATTAATAGTGTGATCGGAGAGTTTTTGTGTTCTTCTGCGGCGGGTCTTGTCGAACTTAGCTCCGATGGCATGGACAGTTTCCACCAGCTTGTCATTTATATCGTCCACTTCATTGCAATCTTCTAGGCACTGAAAACGGTTTTGTAACTCGAGCTGAAAGGTTTCGCGACTTTGGACCGGAGCACGAGTGGGACGGAGCGTTGACTTCATTAGACTTCATTAACTTAACGTTTAGGTTCAGTGTGCCTCTTACCATTTGGTGATCGCTACCAGTTTTCACCCTCGCGATCACGGAGACATCACTGAACAGTTGTCGTCTGGTCGTCATAATAAATTCAATCTCATTTTTTGTCGAACCGTCAGGGCTCGACCAGGTCCACTTCCTGTGGGGCCGCTTCTGAAAAAAAGAGTTCATCATAAAGAGTCCCTCTTTCTCCATGAAGTCGAACAGCTGCTGGCCCCTTGGGTACCGTTGCTCTATTCCAAATTTCCCTACTTTCAGCTCACCGTTCTCTCTTGTGCCTAGTTTTGCATTGAAGTCTCCCATTAACACCGTATAGTGGGTTTTGGAGGAATGCATGGCTCTAGAGATATCCTCATACATTGCCTCCACCTCCTCATCGGGATGTGCCGAGGTTGGTGCGTAAACCTGTATGACCTTCAGCGAATACCGTTTGGTGATTCTGAGTATAAGGTACGCAACCCTTTTTTTTATAGGATAAGGGTGACAAACGAGCACACAGTCCACCTGATGGTAAGTGGTTGCTGCGGCCCATAGACATCTACATCTATCCTCTTTTACAATTCAAAATGTAGATGCGTTGTCACCCGTGAGGACTAAGTTGGAATGCCTCATTTCCAGTAGAAAGGGCCTCCAGCCACCTGCACTCACCAAGCGAAACGCAGAGGTAAACCTCTACTTCACGCTGGTATTCTGTGAGGTCGTGGTACCACCCCGGTTCGAGCCGGCCCATCCGTGCGACAGCAAAAGCTGCCGCGTGGCTCTACCACTGTTAAAAAACCCTCGTCGACACACTCTCAATCTTTACAACGTTGTTAACGAGAGACTTGTGGACGATAAATCCGACACCTCCTTGGGACTGATGGTCGCCCTCCCGGCGATAGAGCAAGTTGCCGGATTTGATGATTACCGTGTCCTCCCCCTCTCTTCGGACCTCGGATAATCCTATAATATGCCAGCGTAACTTGTCTATCTCTTCTTCCAGCTCCACGATCTTCTTGTCAGTCCTCAGGGTGCGTGCGTTGTATGTTGCCAGGTCGAGTCGTCTTAGGTGGCAACTCCACCGGAGATTCTTAGCTTCCCTTGCCCCGCCGTTACCATGGTCGCCACCGTAGCTAGGTATAGCGGGGCCGCCGGGGACTGGGGGCCGTCTCTTTGTTACCTTCATAGGGGGTATTTGCCATAGTTGCCACGCTTGGCGATCGGGTTTGCAACAGCAGTTTTTTTATTGTAATTTTGCTGTTATCAGGAAGATGCTGCTACCCATCTCCTGCCTGTTTCCCTTTGTCCCCATTTACGAAACCCACGGGAAGATATGGTGTAGTGGATATTCTTAACCGCCTATTATGAGTTTTTTTATAGATCAAGATTTTTTTTTATAGGATAAGGGTGACAAACGAGCACACAGTCCACCTGATGGTAAGTGGTTGCTGCGGCCCATAGACATCTACATCTATCCTCGTTTGCGAATCAAAATGCAGATGCGTTGGCACCCGTGAGGACTAAGATGGAATGCCTCATTTCCAGTAAAAAGGGCCTCCGGCCACCTGCACTCACCAAGCGAAACGCAGAGGTAAACCTCTACTTCACGCTGCTATTCTGTGAGGTTGTGGTACCACCCCGGTTCGAGCCGGCCCATCCGTGAGACAGCGAAATTTCACCTGATGGTAAGTAGATGCTGTGACCTGTAGACAACCACATCTATTGTCGGTTGAATCTATATCTATAAAAAGGTTTCTGGGTGTCGTCACCTACTATGAATTGGTTATACCGCTTGACGACGAATCACAGAAGCAATATGCTGTTATTTTACGCTTGCGTCCAAATCGAACGTGGTCCTGCTTTTGTCGACACATTCGTGCTGCAGACATTATATGCTGTAGCGGGAATCTACATAATATTATGCTGAGCCAAAGTTTATTCTTATGCTCTCCATAATATACATCCATCCATCCATTACAACCCATAGAATTCCTCATAGGCGGGATTTGTCATAGTTGTCAAGCTTGGAAGTCGGGTGGCAACTGCAGTTATTTTATTTTTAAGTTGTTTCCAGGATCATGCTGCTGCCCATATCCTGTTTCAGTTTCCATGTGTTGCCTCTTACTATATCCATAAGTAAAAATGAGGTAGTGGATATTCTTACATCGCCACTACACGGTAACAGCATCATATGCTTCAATTAAATTTTTCTGATAAATTTTTAATAGAGATTTGGAAGCAGGAAGGAGTCTGTCGTGCTACTCAGTGCGAGTTGGCGGAGTTTACACGTCCTTAAGATATTTATTTATTAAACAAACAGGTTTCTTTATAAGTAATTCGGAAATCAGTTTACACAAAGTGGGAATCGAACTTGCTTTGCTTATGTAATATGAAAGTTCAACGCTACGTATAGCGCCAAGACTCTTTATTGTTAATTATTTTTCTTTCTTTCTTTTTTACAGCATATTAAAGTCTCCCCATAAATTGGGTCATAAAAGGGGCTCATAGAACCTGCTATTGTTGCAAACTTCACAGACTGGTCGGTTTCATTGTATTAAGCATATCTAGTTAAGTGAGTTTTATTCTATTATTTTGATTTGTGATAATAAAATACTCACAGAAAACCAGTGTGAAGTAGAGGTTTACCTCTGCGTTTCGCTTGGTGAGTGCAGGTGGCCGGAGGCCCTTTTTACTGGAAATGAGGCATTCCATCTTAGTCCTCACGGGTGACAACGCATCTACATTTTGATTTGTAATAAAGGATAGATGTAGATGTCTATGGGCCACAGCAACCACTTACCATCAGGTGAACTGTGTGCTCGTTTGTCACCCTAATCCTATAAAAAAAAACAGGCAGATAATGCGGACCTGTTTAATTTTCCTCTGACGCCTCTTATGTTACCCACTGGATGATATGGGATAGTGGGTTTTCTTGCGCCGCCAGTAGATGGTGTATTTGTATACTGCCAATCCTCTAAGGTGCTAAGAATCTCCGGTGGAGGTTCGGTTGCCACCTTAGACGATTCGACCTGGCAACGTACAACGCACGCACCCTGAGGACTGACGAGAAGATCGTGAAGCTGAAAGAAGAGATAGACAAGTTGCGCTGGCATATTATGGGATTATCCGAAGTCCGAAGAGAGGAGGAGGACAAGGTAATCCTCGAATCCGGCAACTTGCTCTATCACCGGGAGGGCGACCATCTCTCCCACGGAGGTGTCGGATTTATCGTCCACAAGTCTCTCGTTAACAACGTTGTAAAGTTCGGGAGTGTGTCAACGAGGGTTGCGTACCTGATACTCAGAATCACCAAACGGTATTCGCTGAAGGTCATACAGGTTTACGCATCAACCTCGGCACACCCCGATGAGGAGGTGGAGGAAATGTATGAGGATATCTCTAGAGCCATGCATTCCTCCAAATCCCAATATACGGTGTTAATGGGAGACTTCAATGCAAAACTAGGCACAAGAGAGAACGGTGAGCTGAAAGTAGGGAAATTTGGAATAGGGCAACGGAACCCAAGGGGCCAGCAGCTGGCCGACTTCATGGAGAAAGAGGGACTCTTTATGATGAACTCTTTCTTCAAGAAGCGGCCCCACAGGAAGTGGACCTGGTCGAGCCCCGACGGTTCGACAAAAAATGAGATTGATTTCATTATGACGACCAGACGACAACTGTTCAGTGATGTCTCAGTGATCGCCAGGGTGAAAACTGGCAGCGATCACCGAATGGTGAGAGGCACACTGAACCTAAATGTTAAGTTGGAGAGGTCTCGTCTGATGAAGTCAACGCTCCGTCCCCCTCGTGCTCTAATCCAAAGTCCCGAAACCTTTCAGCTCGAGTTACAAAACCGTTTTCAGTGCCTAGAAGACTGCAATGAAGTGGACGATATGAATGACAAGCTCGTGGAAACTGTCCATGCGGTCGGAGCTAAGTTCTGCAAGACCCGCCGCAGAAGAACACAAAAACTCTCCGATCACACTCTTAATCTCATGGCTGTTAGACGGGAGATGAAGCTACATTCTTCAACAGATTTGACAGCATACAGGCAACTGAACAGACAGATCTCCAAATGCATGCGGCGGGACTTACGCAACTTCAATACAGCTCGTATTGAAGAAGCGATCGAGCGGAACCAAGGCTCCAAAGTCTTTGCCAGAGATCTGTCTGCCAGAAAGTGCCAACTGTCAAAGCTGAAGACTGAATGTGGCAGCATCGTTTCCGGGGCACCTGAGATTTTGAGTGAGATTGAGAGGTTCTATGGGCAGCTGTATACGTCATCGTTGGAGCCACACGCAAGTGTGAGTAACGATCCAAGAGCGAGTCTTATCCGACACTATTCCGAAGCTATCCCGGACGTCAGTCTGAGCGAGATTAGAATGGCTCTCCAGCACCTTAAAAACGGCAAGGCCCCAGGCGTGGATGGAATTACAGCGGAGCTTCTGAAAGCGGGTGGAAGACCGGTACTTGAAGTCCTTCAGAAGCTCTTTAATTCCGTCCTCCATGGTGGCATTACACCGGAGGCGTGGAGCAGAAGTGCGGTGGTCTTGTTCTTCAAGAAAGGTGACAACGCTCTCTTGAAGAACTACAGACCGATTTCCCTTCTGAGCCGCGTCTACGTGCTGTTTTCGAGAGTCATTACGAATCGTCTCGCGCGCAGACTTGACGACTTCCAGCCTCCCGAACAAGCCGGTTTCCGAAAGGGCTTTAGCACCATAGACCACATACATACCCTACGGCAAATTGTACAGAAGTCCGAAGAGTACAATTTGCCACTATGTCTGGTGTATGTGGACTATGAGAAAGCCTTTGATTCCGTCGAAATTCGGGCGGTGCTGCAGTCCCTTCAGCGGTGCCAAGTTGACTGTCGGTATATCGAAGTGCTGAAGTGTTTGTACACTAGAGCTACGATGGCTATCCGAGTACAGAACCAGAGTACGAAACCTATCCAATTGCAGAGAGGTGTAAGACAGGGTGACGTTATATCCCCGAAACTCTTCACCGCTGCATTGGAAGACGTTTTCAAGCTTCTGGACTGGAAAGGATACGGAATTAACATCAATGGCGAGTACATCACTCACCTTCGATTTGCCGACGATATAGTCCTCATGGCAGAATCGCTGGAGGAACTAAGCACTATGCTCAATGACCTCAATAGTGTCTCCCAACGGATAGGTCTTAAGATGAACATGGACAAAACAAAGATTATGTTTAATGTCCATGTCACACCTATGCCGGTAGTTGTTGGGAGCACTAAGCTCGAAGTTGTTGACGAGTATGTTTACCTGGGACAAATAGTCCGACTAGGTAAGTCCAACTTCGACCGAGAGGTCAATCGACGGTTTCAACTCGGCTGGGCAGCGTTCGGGAAGCTACGACACATCTTCTCGTCAGAAATACCTCAAAACCTTAAAACAAAATTGTACAACAAGTGCGTGTTGCCAGTGATGACTTACAGAACTGAGACGTGGTCCTTCACTGCTGGCCGTATGAGGAAGCTCAAGGTCGCTCAGCGAGCTATGGAGAGGGCTATGCTCGGAGTTTCTCTGCGTGATAAACTTAGGAATGAGGATATCCGCAGTAGAACCAGAGTAACCGACATAGCCCAACGGATTAGTAAGCTGAAGTGGCAGTGGGCCGGCCATATAGCTCGAAGAACCGACAACCGATGGGGAAGAAAGGTTCTCGAGTGGCAGCCTCGTACCGGTAGGTGAAGTGTAGGGCGTCCCCCTACAAGATGGAGTGACGACCTGGTAAGACATGCAGGAAGTCGATGGATGCACGTGGCTCGGGACCGTGCTTTGTGGCATTCCTTGGGGGAGGCCTATGTTCAGCAGTGGACTTGTGAAGGGCTGTAATGATGATGAATGATGAATCCTCTTCATAATATATTAACCAATTTATTAAAGTAGGAAATAGAAACGTGTACATATCAAAATAATTACTATGGTATAAATAATTGTATTTAGTTTTATTAAAGTTTTGTTGACTTAAATTCGCAATTGGTTTTTGTTTTATTTCATCAAGATATCGAAACGTAAAAAATGTTTTGTCTACAAAAAAACGTTTCAAATTATATTAGGTTTCATCCTAACGAACAAAAATAAATGAGAGTTTCTCTACGTGAGCCGTGTGGTCGAAATAGTTCATTAAATACTATGGCTAGTTATTGCTTTGTGATTTAGCTATTTTATAAAAACATTATGTTTTTCTTAGAATTACCTACTTATGTTAATATCACGTTATATAAAAATGTATTCTTGTGTATGTACACAAGTAAATTTCTTAGGAGAAAGGGTGTGAAACTTTATATTGATATAAATAACTTACAATTATTCATAGGTATAAAAATATTGAAGTGATTTGGTTAGTGAGTGACTTAAGTAAATATTGTCATGTAAGGAAGGAGGTGGTAGGTTGTCCAATCACGATTCTCTCAACGATGTTATCCGAAGAGCTCTTGTCTCTATAAATGTTCCCTCGGTTTTAGAGCCTTGTGAAATATTTAGACGATGGCAAGAGACCCAACGGTATGACTTTTGGTCCCTTGGGAGAGAGGTAAAACCCTAGTGCGGGATGATACGTGAGTAGACACTTTGGCAACATCTCATCTCAGTGGTACCTAGTTTTGTAAAAATATAAGTAAATATTACTTAAGTTATATGTTCGTCATTTTGTTAAGACCAATTCTTTTATAAAGCGCAGCATTGTCTGTTTTTCTTTTCATTGTATTAGCTTACTGCTCGCTTTTGTATACTCCATATACCATTCATTTCTTTGATTTTAACGGTGTCAAGACTCAAGTAATATTTTATGATATACAAGTAAAAAAATACTATTTTGATTAAATATTATACAAACACAGTGTTCGCGTTACTCTTAGAATGTATCAAAAGGACCAATTAAAACAGTCGTTGGCTATTTGATTTTCATCTAATCATTGCTAAATTTAAATTTGAAGTTGATGCAAAAATCACCCAACGCACAGAATACATACATAAGAAATATTCTTTTTTTGTATGTTAACAGTATTATTATTGTAAAAATAATATACCAAATTGAATGAAAACGAGTAGCGTCACCTCGGCAAGCCGACATTATATCTAATTCTTTCTCAATTCGCTTTCGAGGTGTGTTATTAACAACATACATATCATTATCTTTAGTAATTAGTAATTTTTTTTCGCGGAATTAACGTGATTACGACTATATTACGAGTATTTTATACGTGGTAGAGCCATGCTGCAGCTATATTAGTAGTATAGTTGTGTAGCACGAATGGGTCGGCTCGACCGGGGAAGGACCACGCTCTCACAGAATACCAGCGTCAAATAGCAGCTTAACACTGCTGTATTTCGTATGGTAAGTGTAGAGAACCGGAGACCGTTTTTACGGGAAAAGAGACATTCTTATTATTTATTACATTATCTTAGTCCTCACGGGTGACAACGCATCTGCATTTTGATTCGCAAACGAGGATAAATGTAGATGTCTATGGGCCACAGCAGCCACTTACCATCAGGTGGACTGTGCTCGTTTGTCACCCTATCCTATAAAAAAACTACAATTTTTAATATTAACAATGACTGCAGAGCAGTCTTGATATCCAAACAATTTTACAACATACATATCATTATCAACTATGAAGTTAAGTGATAAATATAGGTAGATATATAATTCCACGGTAATTTTTTTTTCGCGGAATTAACGCGATTACGACTATATTACGAGTATTTTATACGTGGTAGAGCCATGCTGCAGCTATATTAGTAGTATAGTTGTGTAGCACGAATGGTTTGGCTCGACCGGGGAAGGACCACGCTTTCACAGAATACCAGCGTCAAATAGCAGCTTAACACTGCTGTATTTCGTATGGTAACTGTAGAGAACCGGAGACCATTTTTACTGGAAAAGAGGCATTCTATCTTAGTCCTCACGGGTGACAACGCATCTGCATTTTGATTCGCAAACGAGGATAAATGTAGATGTCTATGGACCACAGCAGCCACTTACCATCAGGTGGACTGTGTGCTCGTTTGTCACCCTATCCTATAAAAAAAACTACAAGTTTTAATATTAACAATGATTGCAGAGCAGTCTTGATATCCAAGCAATTTTAATAATATTCTATTTGCATAACAATATATATTGTGGAATGGAGTTTTCCAGTTTCTTTTTCATTTACTCCTAAACGTCCGAATATTGACTACTAAAACCACTAATCAGATCAAACGTATACAGGCTGTAACTTTATATTATATGTGTAAAGTTTATATTGAAAAGGGAATAGATGTTTCCATATTATGTCGGTATAAGCCATTCTTTAAGTTAAGCTTAGAATAAAGTAAAAGATTCATAAAATACTTACCTAACATAACTTACTTTTTTAAATAACGGTGTTCAATCCATCCACCACTCTTTTAAATCTAGCATTATGAATTGGTTATACCGCTGATGGAATTTGCCGGGCTTCATTGACCTTTGAAACTCTTTATCACAATAAATCACTTAAAATCTGGTCACCAGGCTTAAATTTTAACAAAAAACTTAATAAAATCCGGGCTTATGACGGTAAATACGCCTCAGGATTGTGTAGGAATAAAATGCTTATTCTCGCAAAAGCTCTGCCTGGACACTATTGTCTAATAAAGCACATGTCCATCCTAGTACTAAGTAAGTCAGTACAATTTGAGGCTGTGAGGCATTCCGTTTTAGTGATAACGCACTTGTAAAGGCTACAGAAAGAAGGCTTTCATTTATGTTTGTTGCAGGTGTCCATGGACTACAGTAGCCACTTACCATCAGGTTGATTGAAAGTTCGTTTGTCACTTCAGTTTTATGAAATGAACAAACAATTTGACCAAGAGGACATTATCAACAGTGTGGTGAAATCATATAAGTCCATTAACAAGAAGAAACATGTCTAGTAAACATAACATTAATACAGAGATTTGCTCAAAACATCTCTCGTAATAGAAGTCATAAAAATTCCGTAGCCTGCAATAAAATTTACAATAAAGGAGATAAAATGTATACGAAGATCTAGCTCTAGTGCACTTCAATTCAACGTTTGTTACATTTTGTTGGTCATGAAATGCTAGATATTTTTCTACACATAGAATAAAATAGAATAATTTTTATTCAATATAAATTACAAACGATTCTTATTGAAGGTCATTTTTCACTTTTAGCATCGGTTCGCAAAGAACCTCTGTCCTGGGAAGAACCAGCAAGAAACCCAATGATACATATTTTAAATACTCCTTTGTAACATCGTAGCATTTTTTTCTTAGCCCGTTATAGTACCTTACTGAACACGTGCCTCTTCCATTTATCATCATCATCATCATTACAGCCTTTCACAAGTCCACTGCTGAACATTGGCCTCCCTCAAGGAATGCCACAAAGCAGGGTCCTAAGCCACCTGCATCCATCGACTTCCCGCATTTCTCACCAGGTCCTCACTGCATCTAGTGGGGGGCGACCTACACTTCGCCTAATGGTACGAGGCTGCCACTCGAGAACCTTTCTTCCCCATCAGTGGTCGGTTCTTCGAGCTATATGGCCGACCCACTGCCACTTCAGCTTACTAATCCGTTGGGTTATGTCGGTTACTTTGGTTCTACTGCGGATGTACTCATTTCTAAGTTTATCACGCAGAGAAACTCCGAGCATAGCCCTCTCCATAGCTCGCTGAGCGAGCTTGAGCTTCCTCATACGGCCAGCAGTGAAGGACCACGTCTCAGTTCCGTAAGTCATCACTGGCAACACGCACTGGTTGTACAATTTTGTTTTAAGGTTTTGAGGTATGTCCAACGAGAATATGTGTCGTAGTTTCCCGAAAGCTGCCCAGCCGAGTTGAATCCGTCGATTGACCTCTCGGTCGAAGTTGGACTTACCTAGTCGGACTATTTGTCCCAGGTAAACATACTCGTCAACAACTTCGAGCTTAGTGTTCCCAACAACTACCGGCATAGGTGTGACATGGACATTAAACATGATCTTTGTTTTGTCCATGTTCATCTTAAGACCTATCCATTGGGAGACACAATTGAGGTCATTGAGCATAGTGCTTAGGTCCTCCAGCGATTCTGCCATAAGAACTATATCGTCGGCAAATTGAAGGTGAGCAATGTACCCGCCATTGATGTTAATACCGTATCCTGTCCAGTCCAGAAGATTGAAAACGTCTTCTAATGCAGCGGTGAAGAGTTTCGGGGATATAACATCACCCTGTCTTACACCTCCCTGCAGCTGGATAGGTTTCGTACTCTGATTCTATACTCGGATAGCCATCGTAGCTCTACTGTTCAAACACTTCAGCACTTCTTTATACCGACAGTCAACTTGGCACCGCTGAAGGAACTGCAGCACCGCCCAAATTTCGAAGGAATCAAAGGCTTTCTCATAGTCCACATACGCAAGGCAAGGTGGCAGATTGTACTTCTCTGTCTTCTGTACAATATGCCGCAGGGTATGTATGTGGTCTATGGTACTAAAGCCTGTTCGGAAACCAGCTTGTTCGGGAGGCTGGAAGTCTTCAAGTCTGCGTCCGAGACGATTCGTAATGAGTCTCGAAAACAGCACGTAGACGCGGCTCAGTAAGAAAATCGGTCTGTAGTTCTTCAAGAAAGCGTTGTCGCCTTTCTTGAAGAACAAGACCACCGCACTTCTGCTGCACGCCTCCGAAATAGTGCCACCATGGAGGACGGCATTGAAGAGCTTCTGAAGGACTTCAAGTACCCGTTTTCCACCCGATTTCAAAAGCTCCGCTGTAATTCCATCCTCGCCCGGGGACTTGCCGTTTTTAAGCTGCTGGAGAGCTATTCTAATCTCGCTCAGACGACGTTCGGGATATCTTCGGAATAGTGACGGATGAGACTTGCTCTTGGATCGTTACTCACACTTGCTTGTGACTCCAACGACACTGCCTGCTGCCACACTCGGTCTTTAGCTTTGACAGTTGGCTCTTTCTGGCAAAGACTTTGGAGCCTTGGTTCTACTCGATCGCTTCTTTAATACAAGCTGTATTGAAGTTGCGTAAGTCCCGCCGCATGCATTTGGAGATCTGTCTAGCTTCATATCCCGTCTAACGGCCATGAAATTAATAGTGTGATCGGAGAGTTTTTGTGTTCTTCTGCGGCGGGTCTTGTCGAACTTAGCTCCGATGGCATGGACAGTTTCCACGAGCTTGTCATTTATATCGTCCACTTCATTGCAATCTTCTAGGCACTGAAAACGGTTTTGTAACTCGAGCTGAAAGGTTTCGCGACTTTGGACCGGAGCACGAGTGGGACGGAGCGTTGACTTCATTAGACTTCATTAACTTAACGTTTAGGTTCAGTGTGCCTCTTACCATTTGGTGATCGCTACCAGTTTTCACCCTCGCGATCACGGAGACATCACTGAACAGTTGTCGTCTGGTCGTCATAATAAAGTCAATCTCATTTTTTGTCGAACCGTCAGGGCTCGACCAGGTCCACTTCCTGTGGGGCCGCTTCTGAAAAAAAGAGTTCGTCATAAAGAGTCCCTCTTTCTCCATGAAGTCGACCAGCTGCTGGCCCCTTGGGTACCGTTGCTCTATTCCAAATTTCCCTACTTTCAGCTCACCGTTCTCTCTTGTGCCTAGTTTTGCATTGAAGTCTCCCATTAACACCGTATAGTGGGTTTTGGAGGAATGCATGGCTCTAGAGATATCCTCATACATTGCCTCCACCTCCTCATCGGGATGTGCCGAGGTTGGTGCGTAAACCTGTATGACCTTCAGCGAATACCGTTTGGTGATTCTGAGTATAAGGTACGCAACCCTTTTTTTATAGGATAAGGGTGACAAACGAGCACACAGTCCACCTGATGGTAAGTGGTTGCTGCGGCCCACTCCCCCTCTCTTCGGACCTCGGATAATCCTATAATATGCCAGCGTAACTTGTCTATCTCTTCTTCCAGCTCCACGATCTTCTTGTCAGTCCTCAGGGTGCGTGCGTTGTATGTTGCCAGGTCGAGTCGTCTTAGGTGGCAACTCCACCGGAGATTCTTAGCTTCCCTTGCCCCGCCGTTACCATGGTCGCCACCGTAGCTAGGTATAGCGGGGCCGCCGGGGACTGGGGGCCGTCTCTTTGTTACCTTCATAGGGGGTATTTGCCATAGTTGCCACGCTTGGCGAGCGGGTTTGCAACAGCAGTTTTTTTATTGTAATTTTGCTGTTATCAGGAAGATGCTGCTACCCATCTCCTGCCTGTTTCCCTTTGTCCCCATTTACGAAACCCACGGGAAGATATGGTGTAGTGGATATTCTTAACCGCCTATTATGAGTTTTTTTATAGATCAAGATTTTTTTTTATAGGATAAGGGTGACAAACGAGCACACAGTCCACCTGATGGTAAGTGGTTGCTGCGGCCCAGTGTCACCCTAATCCTATAAAAAAAACAGGCAGATAATGCGGACCTGTTTAATTTTCCTCTGACGCCTCTTATGTTACCCACTGGATGATATGGGATAGTGGGTTTTCTTGCGCCGCCAGTAGATGGTGTATTTGTATATTGCCAATCCTCTAAGGTGCTAAGAATCTCCGGTGGAGGTTCGGTTGCCACCTTAGACGATTCGACCTGGCAACGTACAACGCACGCACCCTGAGGACTGACGAGAAGATCGTGAAGCTGAAAAAAGAGATAGACAAGTTGCGCTGGCATATTATGGGATTATCCGAAGTCCGAAGAGAGGAGGAGGACAAGGTAATCCTCGAATCCGGCAACTTGCTCTATCACCGGGAGGGCGACCATCTCTCCCACGGAGGTGTCGGATTTATCGTCCACAAGTCTCTCGTTAACAACGTTGTAAAGTTCGGGAGTGTGTCGACGAGGGTTGCGTACCTGATACTCAGAATCACCAAACGGTATTCGCTGAAGGTCATACAGGTTTACGCATCAACCTCGGCACACCCCGATGAGGAGGTGGAGGAAATGTATGAGGATATCTCTAGAGCCATGCATTCCTCCAAATCCCAATATACGGTGTTAATGGGAGACTTCAATGCAAAACTAGGCACAAGAGAGAACGGTGAGCTGAAAGTAGGGAAATTTGGAATAGGGCAACGGAACCCAAGGGGCCAGCAGCTGGCCGACTTCATGGAGAAAGAGGGACTCTTTATGATGAACTCTTTCTTCAAGAAGCGGCCCCACAGGAAGTGGACCTGGTCGAGCCCCGACGGTTCGACAAAAAATGAGATTGACTTCATTATGACGACCAGACGACAACTGTTCAGTGATGTCTCAGTGATCGCCAGGGTGAAAACTGGCAGCGATCACCGAATGGTGAGAGGCACACTGAACCAAAATGTTAAGTTGGAGAGGTCTCGTCTGATGAAGTCAACGCTCCGTCCCCCTCGTGCTCTAATCCAAAGTCCCGAAACCTTTCAGCTCGAGTTACAAAACCGTTTTCAGTGCCTAGAAGACTGCAATGAAGTGGACGATATGAATGACAAGCTCGTGGAAACTGTCCATGCGGTCGGAGCTAAGTTCTGCAAGACCCGCCGCAGAAGAACACAAAAACTCTCCGATCACACTCTTAATCTCATGGCTGTTAGACGGGAGATGAAGCTACATTCTTCAACAGATTTGACAGCATACAGGCAACTGAACAGACAGATCTCCAAATGCATGCGGCGGGACTTACGCAACTTCAATACAGCTCGTATTGAAGAAGCGATCGAGCGGAACCAAGGCTCCAAAGTCTTTGCCAGAGATCTGTCTGCCAGAAAGTGCCAACTGTCAAAGCTGAAGACTGAATGTGGCAGCATCGTTTCCGGGGCACCTGAGATTTTGAGTGAGATTGAGAGGTTCTATGGGCAGCTGTATACGTCATCGTTGGAGCCACACGCAAGTGTGAGTAACGATCCAAGAGCGAGTCTTATCCGACACTATTCCGAAGCTATCCCGGACGTCAGTCTGAGCGAGATTAGAATGGCTCTCCAGCACCTTAAAAACGGCAAGGCCCCAGGCGTGGATGGAATTACAGCGGAGCTTCTGAAAGCGGGTGGAAGACCGGTACTTGAAGTCCTTCAGAAGCTCTTTAATTCCGTCCTCCATGGTGGCATTACACCGGAGGCGTGGAGCAGAAGTGCGGTGGTCTTGTTCTTCAAGAAAGGTGACAACGCTCTCTTGAAGAACTACAGACCGATTTCCCTTCTGAGCCGCGTCTACGTGCTGTTTTCGAGAGTCATTACGAATCGTCTCGCGCGCAGACTTGACGACTTCCAGCCTCCCGAACAAGCCGGTTTCCGAAAGGGCTTTAGCACCATAGACCACATACATACCCTACGGCAAATTGTACAGAAGTCCGAAGAGTACAATTTGCCACTATGTCTGGTGTATGTGGACTATGAGAAAGCCTTTGATTCCGTCGAAATTCGGGCGGTGCTGCAGTCCCTTCAGCGGTGCCAAGTTGACTGTCGGTATATCGAAGTGCTGAAGTGTTTGTACACTAGAGCTACGATGGCTATCCGAGTACAGAACCAGAGTACGAAACCTATCCAATTGCAGAGAGGTGTAAGACAGGGTGACGTTATATCCCCGAAACTCTTCACCGCTGCATTGGAAGACGTTTTCAAGCTTCTGGACTGGAAAGGATACGGAATTAACATCAATGGCGAGTACATCACTCACCTTCGATTTGCCGACGATATAGTCCTCATGGCAGAATCGCTGGAGGAACTAAGCACTATGCTCAATGACCTCAATAGTGTCTCCCAACGGATAGGTCTTAAGATGAACATGGACAAAACAAAGATTATGTTTAATGTCCATGTCACACCTATGCCGGTAGTTGTTGGGAGCACTAAGCTCGAAGTTGTTGACGAGTATGTTTACCTGGGACAAATAGTCCGACTAGGTAAGTCCAACTTCGACCGAGAGGTCAATCGACGGTTTCAACTCGGCTGGGCAGCGTTCGGGAAGCTACGACACATCTTCTCGTCAGAAATACCTCCAAACCTTAAAACAAAATTGTACAACAAGTGCGTGTTGCCAGTGATGACTTACGGAACTGAGACGTGGTCCTTCACTGCTGGCCGTATGAGGAAGCTCAAGGTCGCTCAGCGAGCTATGGAGAGGGCTATGCTCGGAGTTTCTCTGCGTGATAAACTTAGGAATGAGGATATCCGCAGTAGAACCAGAGTAACCGACATAGCCCAACGGATTAGTAAGCTGAAGTGGCAGTGGGCCGGCCATATAGCTCGAAGAACCGACAACCGATGGGGAAGAAAGGTTCTCGAGTGGCAGCCTCGTACCGGTAGGTGAAGTGTAGGGCGTCCCCCTACAAGATGGAGTGACGACCTGGTAAGACATGCAGGAAGTCGATGGATGCACGTGGCTCGGGACCGTGCTTTGTGGCATTCCTTGGGGGAGGCCTATGTTCAGCAGTGGACTTGTGAAGGGCTGTAATGATGATGAATGATGAATCCTCTTCATAATATATTAACCAATTTATTAAAGTAGGAAATAGAAACGTGTACATATCAAAATAATTACTATGGTATAAATAATTGTATTTAGTTTTATTAAAGTTTTGTTGACTTAAATTCGCAATTGGTTTTTGTTTTATTTCATCAAGATATCGAAACGTAAAAAATGTTTTGTCTACAAAAAAACGTTTCAAATTATATTAGGTTTCATCCTAACGAACAAAAATAAATGAGAGTTTCTCTACGTGAGCCGTGTGGTCGAAATAGTTCATTAAATACTATGGCTAGTTATTGCTTTGTGATTTAGCTATTTTATAAAAACATTATGTTTTTCTTAGAATTACCTACTTATGTTAATATCACGTTATATAAAAATGTATTCTTGTGTATGTACACAAGTAAATTTCTTAGGAGAAAGGGTGTGAAACTTTATATTGATATAAATAACTTACAATTATTCATAGGTATAAAAATATTGAAGTGATTTGGTTAGTGAGTGACTTAAGTAAATATTGTCATGTAATGAAGGAGGTGGTAGGTTGTCCAATCACGATTCTCTCAACGATGTTATCCGAAGAGCTCTTGTCTCTATAAATGTTCCCTCGGTTTTAGAGCCTTGTGAAATATTTAGACGATGGCAAGAGACCCAACGGTATGACTTTTGGTCCCTTGGGAGAGAGGTAAAACCCTAGTGCGGGATGATACGTGAGTAGACACTTTGGCAACATCTCATCTCAGTGGTACCTAGTTTTGTAAAAATATAAGTAAATATTATTTAAGTTATATGTTCGTCATTTTGTTAAGACCAATTCTTTTATAAAGCGCAGCATTGTCTGTTTTTCTTTTCATTGTATTAGCTTACTGCTCGCTTTTGTATACTCCATATACCATTCATTTCTTTGATTTTAACGGTGTCAAGACTCAAGTAATATTTTATGATATACAAGTAAAAAAATACTATTTTGATTAAATATTATACAAACACAGTGTTCGCGTTACTCTTAGAATGTATCAAAAGGACCAATTAAAACAGTCGTTGGCTATTTGATTTTCATCCTAATGTTATTTGAAATTTTTAAAGTAAAATATAAAAAAAATGGTTTATTGCTTTATAGGCTTAGCAATTACCACAATGACGGTTTAATAGTCAGCTCATAGAACTATATTAAAGAAACAAACATGTTTAATCATTATTTATAACCTAAAGTCATATAAGATGCCCGTTTGACTCATTTTCTTTACTATATCTTAAATAATACTACAAAAATATTTCACAAAAATTATTCTGATTATAATACATTCAAAAAGTCTAAAAGTTAAACTCTATCAAGGACTTCATTACACGAAGTTTTCTTTTTGTTCTTAAAAAATCATTGGCTTTTCATTATTTTAATATATTTTACATATTTTTTTTTTAACGTCGATTGCAAATATACGAATCAATCCAGCTGAAAAACATAAAAATCTACACACTTAACGAGATCGAATATCAACAATGGTCCATGAAATAATAGCAAGCTACAAAAATAGGTCAAGAGAATTAATAAAAAACATTATTTCAAGGCGATTAAATATACCAACGGCACCGAGCCGGAAGCCAAATACATATAGCAAGTAGTTTCAGAACGCATCGCAAGAAATTCTACATTCAATTCACTAACATTATTTGAGAATAGGCAACAACATACATTTTGTTAGCAAGCAAAATCTAATTCAAAAGATTAGGCTAGGCTTTAGCTTAATCATGAGGTTGTTATAAACTAATTTGCTTAATTCCGCGTAAAGAATGAAAATGATGTGTCCTGCCCTTTGCTTAATCATTTAAATTACATTTCGCTTTATGAAACAAACTGAGATGTAAACGTGAATCTTAATTTTGTGATAATATAAATGATTTTGTAGCACTAGCGGAATTCTAGAAAAATGTTATGATTTCCAAAAGATGGCAGTGCAAATCTCGTTTACGCCAGACTTAGAATACCCAGGCAGGCAACGGGGAGCAACGTAAGAAAATATAATATTTATATTACGGTTGTAGGACGAATGGGCCGACACGATCGGGAAACGACCACACTCTTACAGAACACCAACGTGAAATAGCAGCTTAATGTTGTTGTGTTTCGTATGATGATTGTAGAGAACCAGAAGCCCTTTTTACTGGAAACGAGGCGTTTCATTTTAGTTCTCAGGGGTGATAATGAGTGACAACACATCTGCATTTTGATTCTTAATTGAGGATAGATGTAGAAGATGTCTATAGGCCACAATATCCACTTAACATCAGATAAACCGTATGCCTGTTTGTCAATCTAATACTATAAAAATATGCTTTTGTTTTACAGGCGATAAATTTCATAAGACTGGCATCGTCGCACTTGGAGATTTCCTTTGTTGAAAGGTTCACTCGCCGCTCTTTCGGATTGTGTTTATTACACGAATTCCGTTGTATCAGGAAAAACGAGTGTCTTAATGCACCAGCTTTCCATTGTTTCATTTAAAATTTCTGTTTTTACTCCTTCTATGTTATATTTTGTCTATAAAAGACAGAGATCGACATTGATAAATGAAATCAAATAAGATTAAGAATAAAATGCAGATGTGCTGTTACCTCTGAGTACTAAGATAATGTATGAAATGCGTAAAAAAAATCCTATTTGTTGTTTAAAAATATTGCATGTATACCTTTAAAATACTTGCACACCATATGTCGTGGCAGAATGAAAATGGGCCTTTAGATATAATTTAAGATCATACTTTATTATACACCCACATTGTGGCAAATAAATGAATTTGAATTTCAATTATCAAAATTGTACAGCATAAAATATGCAAAAATTTCTGTTTGAAACATTTTTTCATGAGTTCAACCTTTTTTGATCTTCTAATGCCCTTCGTGAACCATTTATGGTTCCCTTTTTTAGTTGCCCTTTTTATTGTAGTTATTGGGAAGCAAAGATCAAAAAAAAAGTTTAAATAAATCATAAACTTCAATAAACGCCTCTTGTATGTTATTTTTTTCGTATACAGTCGAGAAAGTAAGAGACGCTGTGCAACTACAGAACTTATCCATGTTTTCTCTAATATAATCTCTGACAACCTCATACCAACTACATATTTCGTACGATTTTATAGATTTGAGCGAAAGGGTTTGTCGCGTTTCGTATATAATGCGCTTTACGCTTTAACTTGCTTGATGTTGCTTGCAAATTTTTTTTTATAGGATAAGGGTGACAAACGAGCACACAGTCCACCTGATGGTAAGTTGTTGCTGCGACCCATAAACATCTACACCTATCCTCTATTACAAGTCAAAATGTAGATGCGTTGTCACCCGTGAGGACTAAGATGGAATGCCTCATTTCCAGTAAAAAGGGAAAAACCTGCACTCACCAAGCGAAACGCAGAGGTAAACCTCTACTTCACGCTGGTTTTCTGTGAGGTCGTGGTACCACCCCGGTTCGAGCCGGCCCATCCGTGCGACAACAAAAGCTGCCGCGTGACTCTACCACTGTTAAAAATTAATTGATCGAGACATGACAATAGTCTTGTTGGTGTCTTAATATGTAACTCAATGTTATAATTTTTACAGACTCAAGTTAATTTACCGTCAGCTATGCTATCTTTGCAGTACACATGGTTCAACTCAACCGGGGCAGTACCAGGCTCTTATAGAATACGAGTTTAAAATAGCAGCTTAATACTGTTGTGTTTTTTATGGTAAGTTTAGATAACCGAAGACCCTTTTTACTGGTAACGAGGCATTCTATATTAGTCCTCAAGGATAATAACACATCTACATTTTGGTCTATGTGCCACGGCATCCACTTACCTTGAGATGAACTTTGTGTTCGATTGTCCTTATTATGTTAGAAGTCCTCGAAGTATTTTCAACTTCTGAGACATGCAGGTTTTTATCACGATATTTTCCTTACCCGCATGTATGTGGTAAATTAGCACGAGAAATTGTAATATTAAAAACCTATAATCAAATAAAAAATAAAACTAAATACTTAATTATCATACAGTCCCACTCCCCGTGGTATCATGCCAAGAACCCTGGCTACGTTTTCTCGCTGAATGTCTATACTTAGCCTTTGAGTGAGAAAAGAACCAGCCCTCTTATCACCAGCAGCAACGGCCAGTCGCAGATAGAGTTCCTTTAGGAACTTCACCTCATGTGGACCCCACGGACCGATAGTCTCTACAGCAAATGGCACAAATATTTAGTCATCTCTCAGAAACTCATATTTGCGCCACTTACACAATTGAGTTGCCTCTGATGCCGCCCCGGCTCTAAAAGAGTTACCCTTGAGATAAGACGTCGCCAAGGCTTCACCTTTCTCCCAAGGGAATTGCAATTAACTATCAGATTAGGTAGTGCCTTCTGGGATCGTCACTAAACCTACCAATAAAAATGTATATTACATAAGTCACGCTGAAAGTTTTGCACTCCTGGCCGCTCATAAATATTTTAATTCTGAAAGTTATATTTTTATGACTTAAGAAACACATATTATCGATTAAAATAGTTTTAAGAGGAAAATCACCTGTCAATTGTTTTAACCACAAGTTGCAGTTCTTCATTCGTTACAAAAATGGAATTAATGCGAAAATATTTTAATTAGAAAGCTTACTTTCTCCGCAAAATTGCACTGCTCGCATTCAAAATGTTTTTGGAAAGGTAGAGCTTTTCGAGGTTCTAAAGGTTTTAGAGGAGGATTTAGAGGTTCATTTGAGCACTGTAAGACGTTGGTACTCATAGATAGTGGCCGTGTTTCTCTATATTATGGAATTCGTATAGGTCGACCCTCAACTGCGATCACTGAGGATAATGTGGCTTCAGTCAGATGACTGAACCTTTGTACCATGTGCGGGACATTCACTAAACTTGATAGTTATCCATGCTGCTGGGTGTGTATCAGAGGCAACAAATGGTTCAGAAAGTGTTCAACTTTTTTTCTGGCTCCACACACCGATGGAATATATTGACAGAAAAATTAGGTTCAAAAATGTTATTAAAAGTCTTTCATAAACCTGATCTATTTCTGTTTCTGTTTCTGATGCAGTAAGCGCCTAGTGTGAAAATTATAAATAAATTATATAAACTTTGAGGTGCATCTTGGAAGATACGGAACAGGCACAAGAAACTAGAGACAAGCTCTTAGTCTGTATAGAAAAATGGGAAACCTAGAATTTATTATACTTACAGATTTTTTTTTATAGGAGCGGGTAACAAACGAGCACACAGTCCACCTGATGGTAAGTGGTTACTGTGGCATGTGGTACATATATCCTCGTTTGCGAACCAAAATGCAGATGCGTTGTCACCCGTGAGGACTAAGATGGAATGCCTCTTTTCCAGTAAAAAGGGTCTCCGGCTCTCTACACTCACCATACGAAAAACAGCAGTGGCTGCTATTTTACGCTGGTATTCTGAAATTTGGATCTGTATATTGGAAAGATTAGAAAAAACAAGTAATTAATTATATTCAGGTATAGAAAAAATACCACTGGACATTGCAACTAATTTGTTTACTTCACTTGATGATTTCATTAATAACCACAGGGATAAATTTGATTACTTTAAATAGTCCACCAAAGAAAGAAACCCGGAAACTGACTACAAGGACCTATCTCAAAGGACAAGACAAAGAAGCTCACGCCAGATTTTTTTGATGGCTCTGCGCCGTTATTCCAACTGTGTCGAAAAGAGCAATTCAAAGTAGAAATCTTTCTTCTCTTAATTGATACTCAGAGCGTTAATTTATAATAGCGATTAAGTTCGTGTAAGAACATGAGTCAACGTTTTGGTTTATTTGTTCGCTTGAACTCTCTGAATTCAGAAAAGTTGAGACAAAAACTTTCTGAAATCTATTATGAAGAAATTAACGAGAAAGAGTTGAAAATGGAATGTCTGCATTTAAAAGAATACTTGAAAATTGTTCATAGTGAAAATGGAGGCACTAATAGTATATTTGAAATATATCATCTATTAAAAAACGCAAAATTGAAGGCACATTTCCATATGTAGAAATCGCATTAAGAAACTTTTTAAGCATGATGGTAACTAACACCAGTAGGTAACGCTCCTTCTCCTAATCGAAAAAATAAATAATTCAAAAAAATTGTTAATCCAGTTGGGCATGCCCTAAGCGCATTAAAAAATTACGTAAAACATGATTTATTAAAGTAGTTTAAATACATTTCGACAGCACTATCGGCTTCAACACCCTCGAAAACCATGAAAATGACACCCATTATCAAAAAATTGGTACCTACTTCAGCCGCCATCTTGAATTTACATTTCGACAGCACTATCGGCTTCAACGCCTTCGAAACCCATGAAAATGACACCCATGATAAAAAAATTGATATCTATGGCAGCCGCCATCTTGGATTTACATTTCGACAACCCTATGGGCTTCATATCTATCGAAAACCATTAAAATGATACCCTCTCTGTTGGCCTCCTCTTGAAAAAGCTAGAAGCCGCTGGAGTAAGGGGAAATACACTTCAATGGTTTGAAACTTACCTTAAAATGCGAAAACAGTGCGTAAAAGTAGGAAAACACACTAGTAGGCAACTGCATGTTAATTTTGGCGTTCCCCAAGGCAGTACCCTTGAACCTACTCTCTTCACTTTGTACTTGAACGATATCCTCGAACAAAAATTGCCAAATTCAAATGTAACTGCTTACGCAGATGATACAACCATATTGTTTCACGATACGATATGGAATCGAGTATACAGTACCGCGGAACAAGGCCTATCTTGGATTGCCATGTCCTTAAATGTAAATCTACTTACACTAAATCAGAAAAAGACTACATACATATGCTTTTCTAAATCTAGACGAACGAGTCCTCCGATTGTTATTCCTTTAACAATTCATTACTGCAGGAATTATTATACCTATCTGCATGGCTGTAACTGTGAACCGATTGCGCGCTCTAAAATGACCCAATATCTTGGAGTTATCATAGATGAAAACCTAACGTTTGATGCCCATATTTCGAATCTGTCTTCCCGTGTGCGAAAGTTTATTTTCATTAAGAAAAAAACTGCGAGTTTGTACTCCTGTGGATATAATACGTCAGGTGTACTTTGCACTATGCCAATCTATACTGTAGTATTGCATTTGTGTTTGGGGCTGCGCTGGGAGGACTGCATTTATGATATTGGAAAGGGCTCAACGTGCACTAATTAAAGTAATATTGAATAAACCATTCACATACCCTACCAACTCCCTGTATGAAGAATTTAAAGTACTACGGGTACGACAGTTGTTTATTTACAATGCCACACTCAAAGTGCACAAAACTGCAAAATCTCGCCCGGATTACAATGATTTAAGAAGCAAACGAATCTTTAGAATCCCCGTTCCAATCGTAAAGTCAGACCTAACTAAACGTTGTCCCACCTTCACTCATCCCTTCATTTACAATAGAATATTAAAAATAATTGACCTTAGAGACCGCTCACTTTCCTCATGTAAAACCTTACTAAAGAACATGCTCTATACTCTAACATATAATGACACTGAAGAGCTAATTAAATAGCAAATATGACACACACACACCCACACACACACACACACACACACACACACACACACACACAACACACACACGCACGTACGTACGTACACACACACACACACACACACACACAAACACACACATACATACACATACACACGCGCGCGCGCGCACACACACACACACACACACACACACACACACACACACACACACACACACACACACTCACTCACTCACAAACTGGACTCGATCGTACTCATTTTAATTTCAACTATTACAGAGTCATCAACAAGCGCTATAATCAATTTTTAATTTTAATTGTGTAGTGAAATAATACCACCATATTATTTGTATTAAAAACACCGATATCAATCATGTTATGTTAAAACTACCGTATAGTATATGTTTAAGTAAATGTTGTCCAGTGACAAACTATTTTGTAATATCGCATGCCAGGGTCCTGAGATACAAGCTGCGCTTAGTTTAGGACCCGCAGTTACTTGTGTTTTTATGCTTATGTTGTTAAATAATAAATAAATACCCATGATGAAAAAATTGATATCTATTGTAGCCGCCATCTTGGATGTACATTTCGACAGCACTATCGGCTTCAGCACCCTCGAAAACCATGAAAATGACACGCATGATGAAAAAATTGATACCTATTGCGGTCGCCATCTTGAATTTACATTTCGACAATCCTATCGGTTTCAACACTTTCGAAAACCATGAAAATGTCATCCATGAAAAAAAAATTATACTACTTACTTTTAGTACGTACTACTATTTTATTCTGTGCTTTTAAAATATTGTAATAAGAAAATCTCTCATTATTATTATAGTCAAGTATTTAAGAAATTTGGTTATTCGAATATTGTGTATTTGTACAGCGATCTTTTTGAGCCGCTGCAAACAACCGAAACAATGTCCACTCACGACGGCTACTGACGCCGAACTGAGTGAGTGAGTAAAGTACTCTGTGGCTGTAGCTCGGAGTGCGGCTTCCGCCTATTTAGAAAAATAATTTACATACAAGGCTACCAAATCAACGAAAATTTCGCCATTATGGAGCCGATTGCCGACAAATTACACTGCCATTTACATTCAGTGACTTCCCACATGATAGATGAAGAGATTAAGAATAGATTGAGTTAAACATTTGATATTTTCAAAAGTTAGAGTGTATACAATCCGTATGTCGCTGATGTCCATAGAATGTGATATGCTCAAAAACACAGATTTTAAAGAAGCGACGATCTTGTCCATGTTAAATCTAGAAGAGTACATATTGAATTAAACTAATTTTACATATTATGTCGCGTTAAATTAACTTATTTTTTAATAATTACCGACGTTTCGAGTACTTTACAGCACCCATGGTCACGGGGAACTGAGGTGATTGACGTCCTGATGTCAGAGTTAACCCTGCTCCAGAAGTTCATTCTGTGTAGATGGGACCAAAATTAATAATTAAAAAAGTGAAGGTCCTCCGGGTTTGGCGGACTATTTGAAGTTATCAAATTTATCCCTGTGGTTAATAATGAAATCATCAAGAGAAGTCAACAAATTAGTTGCAACGTCCAGTGGTATTTTGTTTCTATCTCATCATTACAGCCCTTCACAAGTCCACTGCTGAACATAGGCCTCCCCCAAAGAATGCCACAAAGCACGGTCCTGAGCCACCTGCATCCATCGACTTCCTGCATATCTTACCAGGTCGTCACTCCATCTAGTGGGGGGACGCCCTACACTTCGCTTGCCGGTACGAGGCTGCCACTCGAGAACCTTTCTTCCCCATCGGTTGTCGGTTCTTCGAGCTATATGGCCGGCCCACTGCCACTTCAGCTTACTAATCCGTTGGGCTATGTCGGTCACTCTGGTTCTACTGCGGATATCCTCATTTCTGAGTTTATCACGCAGAGAAACTCCGAGCATAGCCCTCTCCATAGCTCGCTGAGCGACCTTGAGCTTCCTCATACGGCCAGCAGTGAAGGACCACGTCTCAGTTCCGTAAGTCATCACTGGCAACACGCACTGGTTGTACAATTTCGTTTTAAGGTTTTGAGGTATGTCTGACGAGAAGATGTGTCGTAGCTTCCCGAACGCTGCCCAGCCGAGTTGAATCCGTCGATTGACCTCTCGGTCGAAGTTGGACTTACCTAGTCGGACTATTTGTCCCAGGTAAACATACTCGTCAACAACTTCGAGCTTAGTGTTCCCAACAACTACCGGCATAGGTGTGACATGGACATTAAACATGATCTTTGTTTTGTCCATGTTCATCTTAAGACCTATCCGTTGGGAAACACTATTGAGGTCATTGAGCATAGTGCTTAGGTCCTCCAGCGATTCTGCCATAAGGACTATATCGTCGGCAAATCGAAGGTGAGTGATGTACTCGCCATTGATGTTGATACCGTATCCTTTCCAGTCCAGAAGCTTGAAAACGTCTTCCAATGCAGCGGTGAAGAGTTTCGGGGATATGACGTCACCCTGTCTTACACCTCTCTGCAATTGGATAGGTTTCGTACTCTGGTTCTGTACTCGGATAGCCATCGTAGCCCTACTGTACAAGCACTTCAACACTTCGATATACCGAGAGTCAACTTGGCACCGCTGAAGGGACTGCAGCACCGCCCAAATTTCGACGGAATCAAAGGCTTTCTCATAGTCCACATACGCCAGACATAGTGGCAAATTGTACTCCTCGGACTTCTGTACAATTTGCCGTAGGGTATGTATGTGGTCTATGGTGCTAAAGCCCTTTCGGAAACCGGCTTGTTCGGGAGGCTGGAAGTCGTCAAGTCTGCGCGCGAGACGATTCGTAATGACTCTCGAAAACAGCACGTAGACGCGGCTCAGAAGGGAAATCGGTCTGTAGTTCTTCAAGAGAGCGTTGTCGCCTTTCTTGAAGAACAAGACCACCGCACTTCTGCTCCACGCCTCCGGTGTAATGCCACCATGGAGGACGGAATTAAAGAGCTTCTGAAGGACTTCAAGTACCGGTTTTCCACCCGCTTTCAGAAGCTCCGCTGTGATTCCATCCTCGCCTGGGGCCTTGCCGTTTTTAAGGTGCTGAAGAGCCATTCTAATCTCGCTCAGACTGACGTCCGGGATATCATCGGAATAATGTCGGATAAGACTCGCTCTTGGATCGTTACTCACACTTGCGTGTGGCTCCAACGATGACGTGTACAGCTGCCCATAGAACCTCTCAATCTCACTCAAAATCTCAGGTGCCCCGGAAACGACGCTGCCACATTCGGTCTTCAGCTTTGACAGTTGGCTCTTTCTGGCAGACAGATCTCTGGCAAAGACTTTGGAGCCTTGGTTCCGCTCGATCGCTTCTTCAATACGAGCTGTATTGAAGTTGCGTAAGTCCCGCCGCATGCATTTGGAGATCTGTCTGTTCAGTTGCCTGTATGCTGTCAAATCTGTTGAAGAATGTAGCTTCATCTCCCGTCTAACAGCCATGAGATTAAGAGTGTGATCGGAGAGTTTTTGGGTTCTTCTGCGGCGGGTCTTGCAGAACTTAGCTCCGACCGCATGGACAGTTTCCACGAGCTTGTCATTCAAATCGTCCACTTCATTGCAGTCTTCTAGGCACTGAAAACGGTTTTGTAACTCGAGCTGAAAGGTTTCGGGACTTTGGATTAGAGCACGAGGGGGACGGAGCGTTGACTTCATTAGACGAGACCTCTCCAACTTAACGTTTAGGTTCAGTGTGCCTCTAACCATTCGGTGATCGCTGCCGGTTTTCACCCTCGCGATCACTGAGACATCACTGAACAGTTGTCGTTTGGTCGTCATAATGAAGTCAATCTCATTTTTTGTCGAACCGTCGGGGCTCGACCAGGTCCACTTCCTGTGGGGCCGCTTCTGGAAGAAAGAGTTCATCATAAAGAGTCCCTCTTTCTCCATGAAGTCGGCCAGCTGCTGGCCCCTTGGGTTCCGTTGCCCTATTCCAAATTTCCCCACTTTCAGCTCACCGTTCTCTCTTGTGCCTAGTTTTGCATTGAAGTCTCCCATTAACACCGTATATTGGGTTTTGGAGGAATGCATGGCTCTAGAGATATCCTCATACATTTCCTCCACCTCCTCATCGGGGTGTGCCGAGGTTGGTGCGTAAACCTGTATGACCTTCAGCGAATACCGTTTGGTGATTCTGAGTATAAGGTACGCAACCCTCCTCGACACACTCTCAATCTTTACAACGTTGTTAACGAGAGACTTGTGGACGATAAATCCGACACCTCCTTGGGACAGATGGTCGCCCTCCCGGTGATAGAACAAGTTGCCGGATTCGAGGATTACCGTGTCCTCCCCCTCTCTTCGGACTTCGGATAATCCTATAATATGCCAGCGTAACTTGTCTATCTCTTCTTCCAGCTCCACAATCTTCTCGTCAGTCCTCAGGGTCCGTGCGTTGTATGTTGCCAGGTCAAGTCGTTGTAGGTGGCAACCGAACCTCCACCGGAGATTCTTAGCACCCCCTGCCCCGCCGTTACCATGGTCGCCACCGTAGCCAGGAATAGCGGGGCCGCCGGGGACTGGGGGCCGTGTCTTCGTAACTTTCATTATGGGGGGTATATTGCCATAGTTGCCACGCTTGGCGAGCGGGTTGGCAACCGCAGTTTTTTATTGTATTTTGCCGTTACCAGGAAGATGCTGCTGCCCATCTCCTGCCTGATTCCCTTTGTCGCCTTTTACGACACCCACGGGAAGATATGGGGTAGTGGATATTCTTAACCGCCACTACACGGCACGGCACGGTTTCTATCTGAATATAATTAATTACTTGTTTTTTCTAATTTTTCCAATAACAGCTCCAAATTTCCGTAAGGATAATAAATTCTAGGTTTCCTATTTTTCTGGAGAGACTTGAGCTTTGTCTCTAGTTTCTTATGCCTGTTCCGTATCTTTCGCGATGCACATCAAAGATTGTATAATTAGTTTATGATCTTCACACAAGGCGCTTATTGCATTAGGTTTATCTTTTCTGTAGATGGGACCAAAATTTATAATTAAAAAAATGAAGGTACTCCGGGTTAACTCTGACATCGGGACGTCAATCACCTCAGTCCTCCGTGACCATGGGGGCTGTAAAGTACAACCTTGAGAAAAAAGTGAAACCTTGGGAATTAATAAAAAAATAAGTTAATTAAACGCGACAGAATCCGTGAAAGTAGTTTAGTTCAATGTGCAATTTACGCGTAAATATAAGAAATCATTATAGAAGAGTACATCTTCAATCTAATTCTTTGTATAAACAGTGCTCTGTCAAGGTCATAGGGGCCTCACTATCCTTATGTTCCCAGGGCCTCCAATAGTTTGAAGACGGCCCTACATAAACTACCACTATTAAAAACGTAGTAAAATATTTTCTTCGGTTAATTTCGGTTAAAAAAACCTGTTACATATATAAAGAAGTTACAGGCCATTGCCAAGCGTAAAATTCAAAATGGAAGCTTAGTCTCAACGCCTACCGTGATGGAAGTAATAAAATCCCCCACGCTGCAATAAAATTTACAATAAAGTAGATAACACATGAGAGTTTATGAGACTTCATTGCACTGTCCACAATTTTTATTACACTTTAACCATAAAGGCAAGATCAATAATATAATGCAGGATTATATATATATATATATATATATATATATATATATATATATATATATATATATATACCTAGTCAGGTCATAAATTCTGTCACATGTTTAATATAAAATAATTGAAACAAATTTATTCATTATGTAACCATTTATACCAAAATGAACTTAACAAAATATAGATTCTTGTGACACTAAAATTTATTCAAAATGACCTCCGTGATTTTGAATACAGGCCTTCAATCTGCGCGGCCAGTCGTCTATCGCAGCACGAACGAGGTCCATGTCAATATCGGTGGCTGCCTTAATCAAGGATGTCTTGAGTGACTCCAAATTGGGATGAGGCTTTGAGCACACCTTTTCCTCCAAGTGTTGCCATATCTTGTAATCTAACGGATTCAAATCTGGACTGGAGGAGGGCCAGTCTTCGTGCCGGATGAAGTCGATTTCACGCGCCGCCAGCCAGTCTTGTGTGCTCTTCGCTCTATGAGCTGGCGCCGAATCTTGTTGGAATACTCAGTGCCTGTTATTGAACATGGTATGAGAAACAGGTTCCACGAGGTTTGTCAGGACTGTATTTTGATACACAACTGCATTCGTTTTTACACCTTTCTCACAAAAATGTACCTCTGTTAAGCCCCAATAAGAAACTCCCAACCATACCATGAGCGAGGATGAAAAATGACCTCGTTGGACACGCGGAATACGGTTGCTCGCTTCTTCACTACTGTGTGCCTACACTTTATCATTTTGTTTGTTGTAGCTCTCTTCTACGGTAAAAATTTTATCATCCAAAAAAAGAATTTCTCGATATTTTTTTCCCGCGTACCGCTTCAACAAAGCGCGGCATCTCTTCAGTCTCAGGTCCATTAGACGAGCATTCAAACGATGTCCTGTTTTTCTTCGATATGCCCGAAGCCCTAAGTCTTCATTTAATACCCTTTTCACCGTGGTTCTGCTTAACCCCATCTGAAGGGCCAACAATTTCTGCTTACGTTTGGCATTTCTTTGAATTCGCGCCTTCACAGCTTTTATCACTGCTGGAGTCCTAACAGACCGAGGGCGACCACTTCTTGACCTGTCATCTACACTAGAGTCTTCATTGTATCGTTTGATGGTACGATAAACGAATCTTTTGGTTATATTCAAATTTTTCAGTATGTCGAAAATTTGAATTGGCGCGTAACCGCAACGATGCAACGCAATAACTGCAACACGGTCTTCTTTAAGCGTCTTCTAAAAAGTATACAGTTTTATTTTCATTAATAATTCGAAATTCGAATGCAATAAACATTTTTGTGGCCAGCATTCTAATAGAAAAGTTTTTACTGTGTGACAATACTTATGACCTGACTGTGTATATATAATCCTGTACATATGTATGTATGTATACGTGTAATTTAGCAAGAAATTAATGATAGCCAGGTAATTAAGCCTTTGTAACTAAACATTTAAATATAATGTGAATAAATGTCAGTTCTGTTGTATAAGAAGTTAAAACAACTCAGTTAAACCACATGAGTAAAGAAACCATACCGTACGGTTTCTTTCGTGTGGTTAAACGTCAAAAATTATTTTATTCGCGTAATATTGAAATATGTTTATTTTGTTATCTCAATAGCATGCTGCACCCGCCGTTCAAGAATGGCATCTATGGCAAACATCCCTTTTATGAGACAATGGCGTGTAGTAAATGGATTATTGGAAGAATAAACAATGAAAAATGAACATCCGCTATTTTAATTTGGGCTACAAAAGCAATTTATCATCGAAATATAAATAAAAGGTTTTTTTCTAAATTGATACTCCTTAGGGAAACTCACAAAGAAATGGGTAACTTAACTGATAAAGTTATGAAAGAGCGGCTTCTTCTGGTACAGGTGCGTAAGCACTTAAAAGAAGTAGTCAACCCTTGTATTCGTCAAGGAAAACTTCTGGATAAGAAATAAACATTTTATTTTGCTTTTCAATTTTATATATATATATATATATATATATATATATATATATATATAAATATTTGTTACGGAAAAAACTTATACACTAATAACAACGTCTAGTCTTTGTCTTAGAAAAAAGTGATATGAATTCTATGAACGAAATATAAATATAAGCTATACCAGTTACTTGACTCGATTTACAGACTTACAGAATTAGTCATTCATTCATAAGACGGTGTATCCGCTTTTACCATTAAGTCCTAAAAAAGGTCGGTCTAGAAAATATACTTCGTGTATTCTTCATAATCTATATTGATGTTTGATGATTGCATGCAATGGTGGTGAAAAACTGTAAAAAACCTTTTCAAACTGTGTGTTAAAATTTGAAAACGAAAACGATCTTCAGGCTTTTGACGGATGACAAAAAATGCGTATGACACCTTGAACCTAACTATGTATTTCCTAGAATTTGAAAGATATTCTCATTTATTTCTCCTTCTTCTTTCTGAATCGTTGATCCATTTTACAAATATAAATTTAAAACATTTGTTTCTAAGGTAAACGAACAACTTTCCATGCGGTCGAAAACCCAACACAGCGTGGGAGCTAATCTGTGCAAAGAGCTTTCTTGAAAGTTTTCGCTGGAGAAATGTATAATTGAATTTATTACTAGTATTCCACTTATATTAATAGTCTGACGGGAACAGGAAACTAAAGTAGTACGTATTAAAAGAGCTTAATAATGTAAGGTACATGAGGGTAAAATGGTCACCTTATGCTTTGCCGCCCTATAAAATCAAAACTAGCAAGATGTCAGAGATAAAACACGAAATCTTATACTATAACTAATTTAGTAAGAAAAAAATAGCAAACAAGTTGTGCAATAATTAGAAAAACTTTGAAAAATCAACTTAAAGAAACGGATAATGATTATATTTACTATAATGTTCTCAGTCAAAATGGCGTAGATCGAGCAGGGCCCTTTTGACCTTTTATTATTTGATGGACTGATGAATTGCTGCTATCACAGAAACATCTAACATCTTTGCAAAAAGGCTGTAGTATTTGAGTTATAAGAAAGTAACCATGTGAACCAGATGACCGTATTACTGTACAACTGTGCATAACCGGGGCGGATGGCTAGTTAAAAATAAAGTGAACGTGAAAATTACGTAAAATTAGTTTCCACGTAAATAAAACGGCTGACGTTCCGTGAACAACTGACGGCTCCGTGGCGCAGTGGCTTAGCAATGAGTTGTTGCGCTGGGGCCGCGGGTTCGAGTCCCGCACAGAAAAAGATATTTGTATGGCCTACAAATAATTATTCCGTGTCTGAATGATTGCCCTCGTGCAATTTATGTTTGTAAACTGCCTCCACGATACAGGAGAAAATCCTAGTGTGGGGGTAACGTTTTATTAAGAATAAAAAAAAGATATCATAACATAACTTTCATTAATACTTTTCGGTGCTTAGTCTTCATTTCGTTACAAATGAAATTAAAAATAAGGAAATATTATTAATATAATATTCTATTATACAGACATCATTATTTACTTTGAATACTACGCTGGACACGTCAAGAATGCTTGCTTGACTTTTAACGAGATGCAATTAAGAACTCTTTACATTTTATATTAACATTATATGCGGTTACGTTAAGTAAAACCCTTTTAAGTTGCGTCAAATTAAGTTGAGCAGTCCGTTAAAAAGTAATTTACGTCGTAAAATGTGACCGAGTTCTTATTAGTTTAGTGTCTAGCGTTATTACAAATTTGTATTTCGTAGGTTGAAAATTTAAGCTCATTTTCTAAATATAATTAATACTTGCGATTGTTGTCACTTGGCAAAGCTCCAGCTTCATTTTTGTTATTTGGATATTGATTAAGTGACTATTGGTAGTGGGAAAATACAGTCATTATTATTTGCGACATGACTACATAACAACTTTAAAAAAGGAGTCTTTCTGGTTAAGTAACACCGTCTCAATTACTACTGTCGTCAAATAGCAATGCTTATACTGCGTAGTTCCGTTCTGTAGGGTATAAAGAGACAGTATAATCACAGGCTGTGAGGCATTACATCTTAGTGCTCAGTGGTGACTATGCATCTGCAGCCTTCTTTGCTGCAGTTGTTTATGGACTACCGTAGCCACTAATCATCTGGTGGACTGTAGGTTCGTTTGACATTTTAGCTTAATATAAAGAATTTACTATTTGTATTCGTATTATAGTAGTTACAAGTTTAGTAGTACTAAGGGAAGCGCTTACTTATAAAAAATTTGCGGACTAATAACATATTTGTTCTACGGTAATGGCAACATTTTCATTTCGTTGTTCATCGGATTTGTACAAATCATTCAATCATTATCATCATTATTACATCCCTTCACAAGTCCACTGCTTAACATAGGCCTCCCTTAAGGAATGCCACAAAGCACGGTTTTAATCTACCTGCATCCATCGACTTCCTGCACCTCTTACCAGGTCGTCTCTTCATCTAGTGGAGGGACGCCCTACACTTTGTCCGCCGGTACGAGGCCGCCACTCGAGAATCTTTCTTCACCATCGGTTTTCAGTTCTTGCAGCTACATGGCGGGCCCATTGCCACTTCGGCTTACTAATCCGTTGGGCTATGTCGGTCACTCTGGTTCTACTGCAGTTCATTTATAAGTTTATCACGCAGAGAAACCTGAGCATAGCCCTCTCCATAGCTCGCTAAGCGATCTTGAGCTTCCTCATACCACCAGCAGTGAAGTCAATAATAATACGTAGTATAAACATATTACATTTAATGTATAAACAGTATAAACATTTAACAGTGGTAGAGCCAGGCGGCAGCTCTTGCTGTCACACGGATGGGCCGGCTCAAACCGGGGTGGTACCACGACCTCACAGAAAACCAGCGTGAAGTAGAGGTTTACCTCTGCGTTTCGCTTGGTGAGTGCAGGTGGCCGGAGGCCCTTTTTACTGGAAATGAGGCATTCCATCTTAGTCCTCACGGGTGACAACGCATCTACATTTTGACTTGTAATTGAGGATAGATGTAGATGTCTATGGGCCGCAGCAACCACTTACCATCAGGTGGACTGTGTGCTCGTTTGTCACCCTTATCCCATAAAAAAAGAAAAAAAATAAACATTATTTTTTGTTGAGAAATAAATATAAGTGGAATATTTGAAGTTAGAAATATTATCAAAGTCACATGAATTTTTTTTAAATCATAATGTAAGACCTGTTTATTTTTCTGTGCTTTTCTCTACGCAAAATCAAGTTATTCCACAATCAAGCGGACCTTTGTAATTCAAAGCAACAAATTTCTACTTTCCAGGAGAAACTTTTACGACTGGCATCCACCTAATATGTGGTATACAATTTCGTTGAAACTTTGCTGTTTTATATTGTTGTATAATGTTGTATTTAGGAATCAATTCACGGTTTTCAACATTTTCTCGACACTATAAAATAAATAAGCATATATCGTCATGTGTCTTTTGAGTTATATATAACTATAGACAATCTTTATGACCGTTTACGGAGCGTTTATTATGAATGAATGAATGAATATACTTTATTGTACACCACAAACAAATATACAAATTACATAACAAAAGACAGACAATTTGGCAGCCTTATCGCTACATAGCGATCTCTTCCAGGCAACCAAAGGTGTAAAGGAAAAAAAATTAATTCTAGGTAGGTGGGTGCAATATAAATATACAAAATATAATATCAATACATGTGATATATAGACAATAAATGCAATAAAATAACATAAATAACTAATACATGAAATGATATAAATTACTAATACATAATAAAAGATAAAGTAAAGTATATATTATTTATATGTAAAATACATATAAAAATATTTAAACAAACTTACATATCTACTCAAAATACATAAATAAATTACAAAATTCCTCAAACAATAATATAAAGCTGATAAATACAACAAATACATAATCACATAATTTATCCTAATAGTCTCCGAACGATTGTGACAAGTAATGCTCTTTAAGTAATCGCTTAAAGATTACAATAGTTTGTGCTTCACGTATATGCAAAGGTAGGGTATCCCATAGCTATATATATAGCTATATAGCCATAGCCATAGCATAGCCATAGCTTAATAGACTGAACAGTAAAAGATTTATTAAAAAATGATATTTTGTGAGTTAGTACCCTTAAAATGAATTTTCTAGAAGAGCGTAGAGGTTCCCCTGGAAGCTACACAAAATTAAACTTCTCCTTAAGATAGGGAGGAGTAGAACGATGAAATAATACACAGTATAAAATAGAAAGATATGCATGTTCCGGCGAAGTCGAATAGGTAGCCACTTGAAACGTGAGCGAAATTGGGAAATATAGTCAAATATGCGCAATCCAAATATGAACCGAATACTAGTATTTTGAAGTCTCTCAAGCTTATTTAGCTGGTCTTCAGTTATGTCTACATAGCTTGCGTCAGCATAGTCGAGAATCTGAAGGAGAAGAGACTGTGCTAGCATAATTTTTGTAGGAATGTGAAGAAATGATCGAAGGTGACGTAGTGATCAAAGAGCGACAAAGGTTTTCTTACTTTCCTCATCAGTTGGCGTATCCAATTTAAGGAATTATCAATATAAATACCAAGGATTTTGACAATGTCAAAGTAAGATTTTACAACTCAATACGATAGGTGGTACGGTGAACCAGTCAATTCTTGAGATAAAGCTCTGGCTACCAATAATGATAGCCTGAGATTATTAGGATTGAAATTTAAGCCATATGATTTACTCCAATCATGAGTAATATTTAGATCGTTATTCAATGTAGCGATTTGCATTCGGCAAATTTTCAAGAGTTGACTGGGTTTAAATCTGAACATCATCCGCATACATGTGGTAGAGAGAAGATATTTTATGAGTATTGAATTAATGAAAATGGAAAAGAGTAAAGGTGACAACCCGCCGCCCTGTGATACGCCTGATGTAATATCACACCTACATGAGTGAGTTTTATCGACACGAATACACTGCTGACGGCCACGGAGATAACTTTGAAGCCAGTTAATTACTGATGGAGATATGTTAAAGGAACACAACCGACTCAACATTATATCAAAGTCAACAGTATTGAACGCATTACTGAAATCCAGCAAGGTCACGACTGTGAGTTGTTTACTATCAATACCCCACCGTATGTCATCAGTAACTTTGATTAAGGCAGTAGCCGTACTATGACCAGGACGGAAACCGGATTGTATAGAATTTAATAAATTGGGTTTATTAAGGAGAAGGGTCAGCTGTTGGCAAATTAGTTTTTCAAGGACTTTAGAGAGGAAAATTAAGATCGAGATGGGACGAAAATCAGAGAGGTTGACGGGATTAGATCTCTTCGGAAGGAGTATTACATGAGCACTCTTCCAGGCTTGAGGGAATTTAGAGGAAGAGACACATGCATTAAGTAAATGAGTAATAGTGGGAGCCACTTGAAACGTGAGCGAAATTGGGAAATATGGTCAAATTTGCGCAATCCAAATATGAACCGAATACTAGTATTTTGAAGTGTCTCAAGCTTATTTAGCTGGTCTTCAGTTATGTCTACATAGCTTGTGTCAGGATAGTCGAAAATCGGAAGGAGAAGAGACTGTGCGAGTATAACTTTTGTAGGAATGTGACGCAGACGACAAGGAGCGACAAAGGTTTTCTTACTTACCTTATTTAGTTGGCGTATCCAATTTAAGGAATTATCAATTTAAATACCATGGTTTTTGACATTGTCAAAGTAAAGGATTACAACTCCATCGAATACGATATTTGGTACGGTGAACCAGTCGATTCTTGATATAAAGCTCTAGCTACCAATAATAATAGCCTGAGACTTTTTAGGATTGACATTTAGGCCATTTAGGTCTAAATCTTCATCCGCATACATGGAGTAGAGAGAAGATATGAAAATGAGTGAGTTTTATCGACACGAATACTCTGCCAACGGCCACACAGATAACTTTGAAACCAGTTAATTACTGATGGAGATAAATTAATGGAACACAACAGACTCAACAGTATATCAAAGTCAGTATTGAACGCCTTACTGAAATCCAGCAAGGTCACGACTGTGAATTGTTTACTATCCATACCCTACCGTATATCATTAGTAACTTTGATTAAGGCAGTAGCCGTACTATGACCAGGACGGAAACCGGATTGTATAGAATTTAATAAATTGGGTTTATTAAGGAGAAGGGTCAGCTGTTGGCAAATTAGTTTTTCAAGGACTTTAGAGAGGAAAATTAAGATCGAGATGGGACGAAAATCAGAGAGGTTGACGGGATTAGATCTCTTCGGAAGGAGTATTACATGAGCACTCTTCCAGGCTTGAGGGAATTTAGAGGAAGAGACACATGCATTAAGTAAATGAGTAATAGTGGGAGTGATAATATCAAGGAGAGGCATAGTTATATTACGGCTAATATTGTCGCTACCGACAGCATTTTAGGAGATGGATTATATAACATCACATACAGTAAACTGACTAAAAACGAACGGAGGTCAATTAGGAGTCGGAGTTACAGAAAGAGAACGAAGTGTTTGCAGTTTATGTTCATTATCAAAAGAGTTAAAAGGATTAGAAAAATGTTGATTTAATAATTGAACATCAATATTAGGAGCAGCATTTAGGGATGTTCTACCAACTTCAACTGTTTTAAGAAACTTCCACACCCTAGATAAGTCGCCGTTCTCGACTTATATATGAACATGGCGTCGTTGTACATCTCTACATAATGTATTGCAGCGATTCCTGATTTTAGCGTATTTCCTTAAGTTTTCGTCTGATTTATTCCTCTTAAGCTTTGACAATGCCGCATTCTTCTTCAAAATTAGTCTTTTCAGATCATCTGAGAGCCATGGAGCAGGTAAATATTTGAGTCTCACATAATGTAATGGCGCGTGAACGTCATAAAGCTGCGTGAGTAGGGAACAGAATAGTTCAACTTTATCGTCAATGCATGATGCTTTCTCAATCACTGACAAGGCAATATTATAAGCATCTTGACAAAGTTGGTTAATATCCCTTCCTCCAAAATTACGTTGCAGAACTAATTTAGGTTTGATTTTAGGAGGGCGTAGTTTATACGAAAGGAAAATTAAATCATGATAAGGGAATGCATCAGCAGGACACTGTCCATGCTTGAAAACTAGATTTGAAGATTACACCATTATTAAGTGAAGAAGGGAAGGAGTACTGTTAGGGAAATTATGAGTAGCAGAAAGGGGTAGGATTTGCATATTACACGCTTCAATTATAGACTCAAGTCAATTATTTCTTAAAATTATTTCTTAAAATTATTTCTGTTGATTTAATTAACACAATGTGAAAAAACAATTTTCATTTGACTTTAATTGCCCTGTTTTGAATCTTTTTATCTAACATTTATAATAAATTATTCACCATATTGATCGGAAAAATGTGAGAATAGTCATTTACAAATGCATGAAATAAATTTCACTATTTTCGACTGTATCAACTTTAAATTCGTAATCAATATATTTTAAAAGTCATGAATACAATTTATTTTATTCATTAAAATTTAGTGAAACGCTCATGATTCGTGCACTTTTTAATTTTCCAAACTATGTTAGTATTACTTATTAAAAGTCATTCTCATATTTAATTTATCACTGGTTCAGAAATCCTCAGAAAATCATGGGAATAACCAGAAAGAAACCGAGCAAGACATATATTTTTTCGAAGAAAGAGCAAAGTATGCAATGATATTACGATTATCATTGCAGCCTAAAAAGTATACTGCTGAACATAGGCCTCTCCCATAAATTGACTCATGCGAAAGATTTTGCCATAGTTGCCACGCTTTGCTAGGCGAGTTGGCAACCGCAGTTTTTTATTATGTTGAGTTTTTATGATCAGAAGAATGCTGCCGTCCATTTTCTGTTTTAATTTCCCGCTATCGCCTCTTACAACACCCACGTGACGATATGGGCTATTGGATATTCTTACACCGCTACTACATGGTCAAATTATAACAATCATACATTCTTATACAATTATTACATACATTATTATCATCCGTAAATTTCTAATAGTTATTATAATTATCCTTTTGGCACAATATTTGTTAAATAAAGTATTAGATATATACACGCAGCATCCTGTAAAGGTCCTTACTACTTCATTTAAACCTACGTGTACTGGGTGACTAAAGTCTCATCCCATTCTGGGTGGGGGTGTGACAAATTCCAAAATAAAAAGTTACAAAATTTTCATATGTTTTGTTTTTTTGCGGAATTAAAACTTAGGTATTTATTAATACACAATAATAACCAGGTAGAAAGTATGTATCAAAATATTTATTATTATAAAAGAACAAAAACTATAATTTATGCACTTAGTCATTTTTTTATGTACGAATTTAAAATAGGACTTTTAATTATCACAATAATTTTAATTTTACAAACTACAATATATTTTCTAATAATTAAACATAAATTGAACACAGGAAAGATACATTTGAATTGAGATCATCGGTGTTCAATTGACCATAGTGTTGACAAAAAAAAAAAACAAGTGTGCTCCATACATACCAAGCAAATGAGTAATAATGTTTTCTGCTCTACAGCGTACATTATTCCTGCATAGTACTTTTTGCCATTTCGTTGTCTTATCTTTGCCAGTATAATTAATACCTTTGTCTTGACGGGCGAAGCTCTGAAAGTGTTACATTATTGTCAAAATCGGAAGAAAGTATTTCCGCATCAACTTCGCTTTTCGTGTCACTCTGAATACACAAATGTTAAGATTATCCTTCAGATCCCGATACTAAATCTCAAGATTCCAACTCAAAGTTGTCTCCTTCCTTGATATGAGACATTTTTCCTCGTAAACTATTATCTGTTACAAATTAAAATCCATTTAAAATGCTTAACATACATAAATTAAAGACACAAAAAATACATAAATTACATCGAATAAAAATCCTTTTTTATACCTCTTTATCAAAGTGCCGTACGAGGTGGGGTGTGTGATGCCCACACGCACTTTAAGGGCGTGTAGCTCGTTAGGCGATTGCTGCTGATCATACTTAGTGGCACCAATCTGAGCAACAATGTCGCAATTCCAGCTACTGAGAATTTGAACTTCGGTGCGTTCACAGTTTTAAAATTATTGCGAAATTTGAAGGACTGGGGTTTATCAAATCTCACCTAGTGCACGGAGGCTTAACATGAACAAAACATTGTTTGTAAGGAATTGTAAAAGACTAAAAGACGTCCACATTTATAAACCGAATCTCTATTACTTCAACAATACGTCAAAACGATTATTTTGAAGGAAATACTTTTTTTAATAATAATAGGATAGGGGTGACAAACGAGCACACAGTCCACCGACAACTCAGGAACGTGCTTTGTGGCATTCCTTGGGGGGGGGGGGGGCTATGTTTAATCGGGATTTAATACAAGTGTGTTCTTTTGTTCTTTTTTGTTAGTGGCTCTCGATCTCCTATACGCATCATGAGACCAAAATCGTAAAAAATTACAAATACAAGAGAACAACAGTTAATCAACCGGATCTAGTCGAAGAAATTCCAAAAAATATTAACAGATATTAGATGCTCGATATTAACCTGGGGACTTGTCTTTTTAAGGTGCTGGAGAGCCATTCTAATCTCACTCAGACTGACGTCCAAGATCGTATGGGATAAGACTTGGTCTTGGATAGTTACTCACACTTTCGTGTCGCTCCAATATTGATGTGTACTGCTGCCCACAGAACCTCTAAACCTTACTCAAAATCTCAAGTGTCTCGGAAACGATGCTGCCACATAAGTCTTCAGCTTCGACAGTTGGCTCTTTCTGGCAGACAAATCTGTGGCAAAGACTTTGGAGCCCTGGTTCCACTCGATCGCTTCTTTAATACGAACTATATTAAAGTAGCGTAAGTCCTGCCGTGTGCATTTGGAGATCAGTCTATGCAGCTTCATTTGCCGTCTAACATTCATGAGATTGTTAGGTTCTCGAGTGGCAGCCTCGTACCGGCAGGCGAAGTGTTGGGCGTCCCCCCACTAGATGGAGTGACGACCTGATAAGATATGCAGGAAGTCGACGGATGCAGGTGGCTCAGGATCGTGCTTTTTGGCATTCCTTGGGGGAGGCCTATGTTCAGCAGTGGTCTTGTGAAGGGCTGTAATGATGATGATGATGATCCATGAGATTTAGAGTGTAATTGAAGACTTTTTGTATTCTTCTGCGACGGTTCTTGCAGAACTTAGCAGCGATCGCATGGACAGTTTCCACAAGCTTATCATTCATATCGTCAACTCATACCATATTAAATGTGTTGTTTTCGTAACTTTAGCAAAGACAACCAAAATTTTCAGAAACGAATTTAATTTGCAGAACCTGCTCTGTTATAATTTTTTATTCTGTTAATTTTATTACATGTATTATTATTCCTGCAATGGTAACACAGAAATAACTTACAAAGATGTTTCACGACACGCCACGAGACTCATAAACCAAGCTTAAATATAAATCTACTCGCCAAGAAAGGTCTTTTCTCTTAATTATCCGTGTTTTCAAAACTTGATTCTACCTTTATTTAATAAGACAAAGTTTGGTTTTCTTTGCAATAAAATGGATAGGCTTTAAGCCATCCATTTTAAGTGACTAGCTAGCAACATTTCGGTTGTCGGAATCTAGCGGACCTGGGGTTCGATTAGAACGTTACGGGGCGTTGGAATGTGTCTACACCCTCTCGAAATAGCGCCGAGACATTTCCTTGAAGTATTCAGAGATGGTCGGAAGTTAACAATCTCTGTGCAAGTCGGGATTTCGCTGGTACCGCTGAACTCCGGTGGCTATGCGAATGAATTTATTTTGGACGACTTGGAGGTCGTACAAATGTTTGAGGAGCGCGTGCGCGATAACTACGCTACGCTTGCATAAGACACGATAGGTCTTACGCATGCTTTCTAAAGATGGAGTTTGTCTTAAGGACAGTTTGCTCTTGCTGTTGGCTAGCGGATAGAGGCGACTAGTGACGAATTTGGCATGGTTACGGACATTGTGAATGTTTCTTACGAAGGTCATACCGTGGTCATATATGACCCCTAGATATTTGGCCGTTGATTGCCAGTTTATCTGGCAGCCGAATAGCGTTATCGTACTCAACATTTTATTGGGATATAATTGACGATGGAGCGAAGATTTCCTGTGAAAGTATATTGCTACAATTTTTTCAGGATTCACTTCGATTTTCTATAAGCGGAACCAATCGCCTAAGCGGTTGACGGCTGTTTGGAGCCTTTTGTGTGAGAACTATTTTGTTATGATGGGCTACGAAAGAAGCCGTGTCATCGGGTCGTACTGGGTCCTTTGAGATGTCACTTGTGAAGATTGTAAAGAGGTGTGGGGAGAACACCGAGGCCTGAGGAACTCCAGCCTTCAGGAGGTATTTTGAGACTGCTTGTAAGCGAGTTTCAGGGGGAATGCTTACTGTTAAGGTCTCCAGTTGTTACAACACTGGAGCCTAGATTAATAATTCTACAAAGTCTGAACAAACTATGCGTTTGATTGGCGGTAGATATGCCAATACAATGGAAAGTGTCGGATGACCAGAGAAAGCTACCTTACATATAGAGACTTGTATGCGTAATAACGGGAGAGCGTCGATCGGTACGCAGTGCAAGGAACTTTAGCAGTAGACCAAGGCACGGCTTCTAGGGCTGGTCAATCTATCATTTCTAACTAAGGTGTAATTTGCGATATTAATATCGCTATGGCTAGGCTTCAAGAAGTTACCTTGCACTAGCATGACGTTTACATCATGCTTTCGCAGGAAGAGCGCAATCTCGTTTTTTGGGCTCTGAGTGCGTTCCCTTTAAAGAACGCGACAGTCAAAGAGCGTGGTTTTATTCTACCTGAAGGTTGTACTGGCAATATGGTAGTTATGTGAGGTAGTTAGGCGCACTGGAAATATCAGATTGATTCAATAAGCTCCATGTGCTCAATAATGGCGTTGAGCTTGTCTTGTGGGGTAGTGGCTTCGTGGAATTTGTAGGCCAAAGAGCATAATTCAGCAACGTTAATGTTGCTGATGGATCCGCAGAGTAGAAAGAAGTCAGTGGCGAAAGAAGACGAGCTTTGTTGGGCGGGTTACGGTTTTGGGGCCTGGGGAGGCGGCATTGGCCGTGAGTCAACAAGTGCCGGAGGTTTCACCCATCCGTTGGTTTTTGGCACGGGAGGTGCACCTTGCTCGAGGACCCCGGTGACGGGGGCGGGTTTAGTGGCGATTTGAAGTGAAGTAGTGGGCACCGGATTTTACCTGCGCGTTGTTTTATTCGCGGAGCTTTACAACACCCGCGAAAATTTGCGGAATGTCCCTCTTCGTGGCAATTGACGCAGCTCATAGGTCCAACCGTCTTGGGCACGCGAAAGCAGTCAGCAGTGATGCCGTGGTGACCTAGGCAATTGACGCACCTAGGCCTGGCATAATAGTTTCTGGCCCTAAAGTTGGCAACAAGGGCATCGGTGGCACTGGCCACACAATCACACAAATACAACCAAATTTTTGAGGTTAAGTAGCTTGAGTTCAGGCTGTTGTATTTAAAGTTAAATTTAGAATTTCTTTTATAGCTACTTTAAGATTATTATCAATACCTTTTAAAATATGTGAAAATTTCCAGACTGGACTCGAGCGGAGTAAGTATGTAAAACTAGGTACAAGGAGACAATATTTTAAAATAGTAAAAGCAATTTGGAGTTTAATTTATACAATTTATCAACGTGGTTTAAAAACTGATTAAATTTTGTTTTAGAACAGGTTTAATACTATCGAAAAACTACGGGGCAAATAGAGGTGTAGTGATTCCGTACTGACAGTTTTTATTCCTGGAGAAATGTGATTGAAATTTTGAATTAAAGTGTCTCTATGAGAAGTAGATAAATTATTGAAAAAAAAATATTTCAAATTTATTGTTATTTGGTCAATATTTTAAAATTGCGAAAAATATGAGTAAGATCGCTGAGGACGTCATATGCTCTACCTCCCAGTGTACCGTCGTCCAGGTACCAGACATTCAGCTTGGATTTCAAATTTGAAATACTGGGTTGAATTCCCAAACTGAAAAGTTCTGGACCTAGTGGGTCACCCTGCTGGACACCGACAGCAGAATCATTAATATGGTTTTCATAAAACAAGTAAGTATTTTGACTGTAACATTGCCAAACGTAATGATCGGGGGTATTGTTAGCCACTTCTTTCAGCAAGGTTATCATATCGATATAGTTAAAAACATTGCTTAGGTCAACCTTCACAAGAACATCTGCATCAGAGTTTGTTAAAAATGTACGCACTGAATGTACCGCTGCCTCACAGTTACCTCTAGTACCAAAGCATTATAGAGTAGGTTGAAATTTTGTCTTAAGGTTAGAGATTGGACCTGTAAGCTAATTTTGAAATTAAGCGTCGAAAGGACCATGCCCATATTAGTATGGAGCTAAAAGTCAGCAATGCCATGCAATGCCCAAATTGCAAATCTATCGCATATGATAACTTTTTAACAGGATTTATATGATATCTAGATTTAATGTCATATAAAGCACCGGTTCAAAAGATATTGGACATTAAACATGATAACATCCTACTGGTTTTTTATACAGTGAAAGAATGAGTGACAGTCATTTTAGTTTTTTGGAATGTTTTTGACTTGGAGTTAAGCCTTTTGAGCCATTAATTCATTAGGTTTTTGCTTTTTTTTTATAGGATAAGGGTGACAAACGAGCACACAGTCCACCTGATGGTAAGTGGTTGCTGCGGCCCATAGACATCTACATCTATCCTCTATTACAATTCAAAATGTAGATGCGTTGTCACCCGTGAGGACTAAGATGGAATGCCTCATTTCCAGTAAAAAGGGCCTCCGGCCACCTGCACTCACCAAGCGAAACGCAGAGGTAAACCTCTACTTCACGCTGGTTTTCTGTGAGGTCGTGGTACCACCCCGGTTCGAGCCGGCCCATCCATGCGACAGCAAAAGCTGCCGCGTGGCTCTACCACTGTTAATTTGCTTTAATTATATTTGTTTATTTGAAGCCTAGATATACTTATACACTACCACAAAGTACTTTTTTGTACTTTTGAGTGTCTAGAGACATCACTAAGATCTTTATTCAACTGGTTCATGATTCAAATGTAAAATAATAATCGATATTGGAATCGATTACTTAGATCAATTGATCAACAAAAAAACGATTCCTTTTTCGAAGATTTTATTTATCATGCCCATTATTTAGCCCCTAACTAAACAAAGCCTAAGATTTTATAATGAGACTGTCAATAAGGATTAGGTGAACAAACAAATAGTCCCATAAATGGCGTTGGTAAAAAGCCTAGTCTGTCTCTGGCTTTTGATAACAAAAATGAATGCTTAACTGGACCATGTTTTTTCATCTGATGACGTTTATTATAAAATCATGTTTTTATTTGCTTTTGTTGTAAAGCAGTATATTATTATTCGATTATTTTGAGTTGTACATGGGCCAAAGGACGTGATTCCAGACCGTAATAAATAAAGCATGTATTAATGATTGAAACGATGATAATACAAAGTCTATGCGATGATACGTACTGCAATGTCAACAAACCGTCTTATTTTTTTGAATTTTTTATCCATTGCTTCATATGATTTAAAATTAACAACATAATTCTAGTTTTTATTTATTAGAGCAATCTTGTAATATACTTTATCTGGGCATTTCTGGGGCACAGATGGGCATTGTCTTTTGGAACCAACGGCAATAGGAATGATACCTTTTTTTTTGAAGGCACATAATCATGCCCCATATAAAAATGCAAAAAAATTTCGATTAATGTTACCAGAAATCATAAATTAACATAATTTTGTAATGTCATTACGAATTACTCCGCCAGCATCACCGACAAAAGCGCTTACAAGATTTTTAAGATATTAAGGCGTAATTCCGTCAATGCCGCCAGTAGAGCCATTCGAAAATGACATAATTGCTTCTAAAGTGTCTTTTTCAGAAATTTGTAAAGGTTGTATAGAAATCTTGGGAGGCAGCGGTAAACCTTGAGAAGGATTGACCGAAGGATGCTTCTGACGAAGGCTTTCAAGAGTTTCGACATTAAGAGGAGCCAGCATATCGTCTGAGAATAAAATACGGGATGCATTTCTTAAGTCGCCATCCATTACTTTCGACTTAACTACTTTTTTTAAATCAAATTTAGGACGTGGTCGAGATAAATGAGTATTAATTGGGTTTTTTTTTATTTTTTTATAGGAGAGGGGGCAAACGAGCATGCGGCTCACCTGATGGTAAGTGACTACCGCCGCCCATGAACAACTGCAACACCATGGAGGGAATTGCAGATGCGTTGCCGGCCTTTTAAAAGGAGTACGCTCTTTTCTTGAAGGTCCCTAAGTCGTATCGGTCCGGAAAAATCGCTGATGGTAATCGATTCCACAAGGAAGTTGTGCGAGGAAGAAAACATCTTCTAAATCGCACAATGGTGGACCGCCAATCATCCAGATGGTGTGGATGGTATCGGGAGTTCTGCCGCATTGTGCGTTCGTGAAATTTGGCGGCTGGGATTAATCCGAACAATTCCTCAGAGCACTCCCCATGGTAGATGCGAAAGAAAATGCAAAGAGATGCAACATCTCTTCGCAGCGCCAATGAGTCGAGCTATATATTATATAGGAGTAGATAAATTTTAGGTCTCAAATATGGTAAATAAAGGTGCTTGAAAGCAAAATAAATCACAAAGGATTTAAAAAAAAATCAAAGTTTTTCATTTATATCGTTTCCTTTTAAAGAAAGCTTGTTATAACAGCTTGGCAACAGTGGAATGGAGAAGGAGACGTCTCCATACATTCTTGGGCCCAAGTGTTAACAAGATAAAAGTAGGACCATTTGAAAGCGTATATATATAAAAAAATTATAGCTGATAATCTGGCAAAATTTATCAATCTAGGAGCTGAGTTATTGTAGGATAATTAAAAGTGAGATTACCTATTATCTACACTATAACAGGTGATTTTTCACTGTTATTATACTGTAACAGGCTATTTTTCACTATAATAACTTAAAGATATAAAAGCAGGATCAGTATAAAATCACCAAAAAAGCTGAGGTTAACAATGAAACGAAATGGTAAAACGATTAACGAAAGTTAAAACAACAACAACTAAGTTAAGTGAATATTAGAGATATCGATCTGAGATCGATTACTTGAATTGTTGTTGTAACTGTTACTTGTTAGAATTTTGATATTTTTAATTTTTTATTTTATAGATATGTACGCAAAAATAAAACGCATACGTGGTAGAGCCATGCTGCAGCTATTTTAGTAGTATAGTTATAGCACGAATGGATCGGCTCGACCGGGGAACGACTACTCTCTCACAGAATTCCAGCGTAAAATGGCAACATGACACTGCTGCGTTTCGCATGGTGAGTGTAGAGAACCGGAGACCCATTTTACTGAAAAAAGAGGCATTCCATCTTAGTCCTCACGGTGACGACACATATGCGTTATGATTCTTTATTGGGGATATATGTAGATGTCTATGGGTCACGTTTGTCACGCTATCCTATTTAAAAAAATTATCTCCCTAGTTAACAGAAAAATAATCGAAAATAGATATTAAAATGCTCAATTTAATCGAGAATCGATTATATTGCACTCGTTCAAATCGAATCGAAAATCTTTTTTTTTCTTTTAAGTAAATAGCAAAATAGTTTGAAGTTTGAACTTTCAATGTCAAGTTTCAAAATGAGAAGTCCTATATTGGAAGATAACGTTCAGAAACGAGAATTTCACTAGTGTATTCTTTATGATAATCGATTTTTTGCCATAAATAATACACTACTATTGATTTTCTTAATTATTTCTTATTTTACTGTTTTTTCGAAATCTAGATTGTAGAAAGAACTACTTTTTTGTATTTTACTTAAGAAAAATATGGCCATTTTTTTAAAGTATAAATCAATTAGTTAATTTCAGGGCCAAAAATCCCATTCTCCTTTATACTTTATGTCCAAATATAGTTAACTGTCCATCTTATGCCTGGCTTCTATTTCTTAATTACTTAAAATAAAAAACGTTAACTCTACTCTAGGATTTTCTCCTGTATCGTAGAGGACAAACATCCCGACCCGGAACAATTACTTGTGGCCATACAAGGTTTGTTATGTTAACTATCCCGTTTATGCCTGGAATCTATTGGTTACCTATGGAGTTAATGACTTAGTAGCGCAGTCGCTACGCGTTTGGTTGCAGTTGGTAATAACAATAACGTGATCCGAACCGGATTTTGGCCATTGTGGCAGTTACGACCTTTAGACCATCGAGGCAGTCAAATAATGACGTTCATATAGGAACCTTAGCGTCACTGATTAATTTTGCTATTTAATATGGTTTTATAGGAAAGTATATTCTATATATTATAATTTTATTTTTAATTTAAAAATCTGATTCTGTCCTGTATCGTGGAAGAAACTTAATAAATTGCACAAACATCCCGATCCTGAAAAACTATTTATAGGCCAGACACATATTTGCTCCGTGCAGTTTCCGATCCTCGGTCTTCAGCACGACAACTCAATGGCTAATGCTCTGCACCACAGAGCAGCCATATAATAATCTATACTTATAAATAAATTTTATGCCGTGTAGTGACGGTCAAGAATATCCACTACCCCATATCCTCCCGTAGGTGTCGTAAAAGGCGACAAAGGGAAACAGGCAGGAGATGGGGAGCAGCATCTTCCTGATAATAGCCAAAATTACAATAAAAAAATTGCAGTTGCCAACCCGCTCGCCAACCGTAGCAACTATGGCAAATACCCCCCAATTATTAAAGCAACAGTCAGACGGCCCCCAGTCCCCGGCGGCCCCGCTATTCCTGGCTACGGTGGCGACCATGGTAACAGCGGGGCAGGGGGTGCTAAGAATCTCCGGTGGAGGTTTGGTTGCCACCTTAGACGACTCGACCTGGCAACGTACAACGCACGCACCCTGAGGACTGACGAGAGGATCGTGGAGCTGGAAGAAGAAATAGACAAGTTGCGCTGGCATATAGTAGGATTATCCGAAGTCCGAAGAGAGGGGGAGGACACGGTAATCCTCGAATCCGGCAACTTGCTCTATCACCGGGAGGGCGACCATTTGTCCCAAGGAGGTGTCGGATTTATTGTCCACAAGTCTCTCGTTAACATCGTTGTAAAGATCGGGAGTGTGTCGACGAGGGTTGCGTACTTTATACTCAGAATAACAAAACGGTATTCGCTGAAGGTCATACAGGTTTACGCACCAACCTCGGCACACCCCGATGAGGAGGTGTAGGAAATGTATGAGGATATCTCTAGAGCCATGCATTCCTCCAAAACCCAATATACGGTGTTAATGGGAGACTTCAATGCAAAACTAGGCACAAGAGAGAACGGTGAGCTAAAAGTAGGGAAATTTGGAATAGGGCAACAGAACCCAAGGGGCCAGCAGCTGGCCGACTTCATGGAGAAAGAGGGACTCTTTATGATGAACTCTTTCTTCAAGAAGCGGCCCCACAGGAAGTGGACCTGGTCGAGCCCCGACGGTTCGACAAAAAATGAGATTGACTTCATTATGACGACCAGACGACAACTGTTCAGTGATGTCTCCGTGATCGCGAGGGTGAAAACTGGTAGCGATCACCGAATGGTTAGAGGCTCACTGAACCTAAACGTTAAGTTGGAGAGGTCTCGTCTAATGAAGTCAACGCCCGTCCCCCTCGTGCTCTGTTCCAAAGTCCCGAAATCTTTCAGCTCGAGTTACAAAACCGTTTTCAGTGCCTAGAAGACTGCAATGAAGTGGACGATATGAATGACAAGCTCATGGAAACTGTCCATGCGGTCGGAGCTAAGTTCTACAAGACCCGCCGCAGAAGAACACAAAACCTCTCCGACCACACTCTTAATCTCATGGCTGTTAGACGGGAGATGAAGCTACATTCTTCAACAGATTTGACAGCATATAGGCAACTGAACAGACAGATCTCCAAATGCATGCGGCGGGACTTACGCAACTTCAATACAGCTTATATTGAACAAGCGATCGAGCGGAACCAAGGCTCCAAAGTCTTTGCCAGAGATCTGTCTGCCAGAAAGAGCCAACTCTCAAAGCTGAAGACCGAATGTGGCAGCATCGCTTCCGGGACACCTGAGATTTTGAGTGAGATTGAGAGGTTCTATGGGCAGCTGTACACGACATCGTTGGAGCCACTTGCAAGTGTGAGTAACGATCCACGAGCGAGTCTCATCCGACACTATTCCGAAGATATCCCGGACTTCAGTCTGAGCGAGATTAGAATAGCTCTCCAGCACCTTAAAAACGGCAAGGCCCCAGGCGAGGATGGAATTACAGCGGAGCTTCTGAAAGCGCGTGGAAGACCGGTACTTGAAGTCCTTCAGAAGCTCTTTAATTCCGTCCTCTATGATGGCATTACACCGGAGGCGTGGAGCAGAAGTGCGGTGGTCTTGTTCTTCAAGAAAGGTGACAACGCTCTCTTGAAGAACTACAGACCGATTTCCCTTCTGAGCCGAGTCTACGTTCTGTTTTCGAGAGTCATTACGAATCGTCTCGCGCGCAGACTTGACGACTTCCAGCCTCTCGAACAAGCCGGTTTCCGAAAGGGCTTTAGCTCCATAGACCACATACATACCCTACGGCAAATTGTACAGAAGTCCGAAGAGTACAATTTGCCACTATGTCTGGCGTATGTGGACTATGAGAAAGCCTAAGATTCCGTCGAAATTTGGGCGGTGCTGCAGTCCCTTCAGCGGTGCCAAGTTGACTGTCGGTATATCGAAGTGCTGAAGTGTTTGTACAGTAGAGCTACGATGGCTATCCGAGTACAGAACCAGAGTACGAAACCTATCCAATTGCAGAGAGGTGTAAGACAGGGTGATGTTATATCCCCGAAACTCTTCACCGCTGCATTGGAAGACGTTTTCAAACTTCTGGACTGGAAAGGATACGGTATCAACATCAATGGCGAGTACATCACTCACCTTCGATTTGCCAACGATATAGTCCTTATGGTAGAATCGTTGGAGGACCTAAGCACTATGCTCAATGACCTCAATAGTGAGTAGAACATGGACAAAACAAAGATTATGTTTAATGTCCATGTCACACCTATGCCGGTAGTTGTTGGGAGCACTAAGCTCGAAGTTGTTGACGAGTATGTTTACCTGGGACAAATAGTCCGACTAGGTAAGTCACACTTCGACCGAGAGGTCAATCGACGGATTCAACTCGGCTGGGCACGTTCGGGAAGCTACGACACATCTCTTTCAGCTCTCCGATACTGGCAAAGGCACTCCCCTAGTTGCCTCAGCCAATATCGGACTCTTCGGCGTCGACATATCGAGTATATAAGATATAAGTATATAAGAAACGAAACGGAGATATTGTTTAGCGCATAAAGCAAAAACCTAAAAAATTCACATATGGAATTAGGGAGTCGCAGCGACGAAATGTCGACCGTCGCCCATTAATCGTCGACGACCGAGCCCTTTCCGATTGGCTCGATTCATTGGCACTGCGAAGAGATGTTGCATCCCTTTGCATTTTCTTTCGCATCTACCATGGTGAGTGCTCTGAGGAATTGTTCGGATTAATCCCAGCCGCCAAATTTCACGAACGCACATCGCGGCCGAACTCCCGATACCATCCACACCATCTGGATGATTGGCGGTCTACCACTGTGCGATTTAGAAGATGTTTTCTTCCTCGCACGACTTTCTTGTGGAATCGATTACCATCAGCGATTTTTCCGGACCGATACGACTTAGGGACCTTCAAGAAAAGAGTGTACTCCTTTTTAAAAGGCCGGCAACGCATCTGCAATTCCCTCCCTGGTGTTGCAATTGTTCATGGGCCGCGGTAGTCACTTACCATCAGGTGAGCCGCATGCTCGTTTGCCCCCTCTCCTATAAAAAAAAAATCTTCTCGTCAGACATACCTCAAAACCTTAAAACGAAATTGTACAAACAGTGCGTGTTGCCAGTGATGACTTACGGAACTGAGACGTGGTCCTTCACTGCTGGCCGTATGAGGAAGCTCAAGGTCGCTCAGCGAGCTATGGAGAGGGCTATGCTCGGAGTTTCTCTGCGTGATAAACTTAGGAATAAGGATATCTACAGTAGAACCAGAGTAACCGACATAGCCCAACGGATTAGTAAGCTGAAGTGGCAGTGGGCCGGCCATATAGCTCGAAGAACCGACAACCGATGGGGAAGAAAAGTTCTCGAGTGGCAGCCTCGTACCGGTAGGCGAAGTGTAGGGCGACACCCCACGAGATGAAGTGACGACATGGTAAGACATGCAGGAAGTCGAAGGATGCAGGTGGCTCCGGACCGTGCTTTGTGGCATTCCTTGGGGGAGGCCTATGTTCAGCAGTGGACTTATGAAAGGTGGTTATGATGATGATGATGATAAATAAATTTAAGCGTCTGTGTGTAAAATTATAATAAGTGATTTATATTATGTGTATGGGATTATTTGCATAGAATTAAGAAGTAAATAATAACTTTTAAAATTTTGTATCTCTGTCCGAGCTAATCTTCGAAATGGCAGAACCGATTGTGATGAAACTTTACGAACAGATAGAGAGCCATTCCAGGAGGGATCTAGGTAATTAAATAAACGAAAGACTAGATATTTAAAAAATGAAAAATTTATAACACAAATAGCCTTCGATTATCTCAAATCTAAATAAAGCAAAAATTAATAGAATCTATCCAGGCAAATCCGTGGCGGGTTGCTGTAAAAAATGTTACTTCATCATCCTCAATCTTCTTTTGCGCCATTTTTAATAACTAATCTCTGGCAAACACTCAAATAATAATTAAAGGTGTATAATTCCTACAGCGGCAGACAAAACCAATTTTATTCGACTCTTAACAAAGTATTAATTCAAATCGACTCTGTTATTCTTATGATTTAAATACCTTTCTTATAATTCAAATAAGTTTCTTATAATAGGTATGGGCTTTATTAAAAATATTTTTTCATTACAGCGTAAGTTTCTTAACCGTACTAAATGACATCATAACCGCTTAGACTGACAAAGTTGCTCGCATTAGCAGTTGATCCGCCTTACATATAAATGTCTGTGAAATAAGGCGACTGTATATATATGTACTGAGTACTGATAGGTACTTTCTGATAAATCCACCGAATTTCGAAAGCCGGAATAACAATTACTTCTCTGTATTTGGAATTCAAAAGGTGGAGCCTCACACCGAAAAACATCTAACGTAGTTACTTAACTGCGATGTTGGGAATGATGTTACATTTTGGTAAAATAACATTGTTTCCAATAATAAACGTAAAAGTAGAGATGGCTATTTCGTAAGATCATTTCTAAAAAGGTTCCTGTTATGAGCTGTTTAGATTCATCTTGCGTTTAGATTTCAGTCTATGGACTTTCAAATTTAACGTTCTTAAGGAAAAAAAGTCTTATAATATTAGGTAATGAATAGTAGTCCTGGTATATATAGACGTTATTTTCTTGTTTTTATTTTTTTAAGCCGAATTTTTTTTTTCTTCTTATAAATGTTTATACCTGTGTTATTCTTTAGACATTTTCGTAACTATATGTTACTGTAAAAATACAAGCCTATTTGCTAAAAGCAGGACAGTTTCGTTCTTTTTCAAAAATAAAAAAGAATATTTCAATAATATTAAAAAGGTGTCAATCGTAAGAAATCATTAGCATAAAACAAAGAAAACCTGGCATATTATAAAATTTATTGTAAAAACAGTACGCAATTTTAAAAAGATAATTAATTCATTTGTTACCTTCAATTAAAATAGACAGTTTTTAACATTTTGGCTGGCTTTGGATTATTAAATTAGTTAACGTTTAAGCGTTAATTATTATTGTTTGTGTTCTAAATTGAACGATAGTAATATGATAATAGCTGCCATAATTAGAATCTACTGTATGACGGGTCAATTTTATGTGTTGTCGGTTAAATGTTAATCATTAACCCATCTCTGAGCCAGGCCTTTTTAACAAAGGGGACCTGACTGAAGACGGGTTTCAATGATACGAGGCCAGGTTCTGAAGAAATGGGTGCCAGTTCACCTTTTACTCAGTAATAACGAGGCGACTGCTTCTAGTAAGCCAAGTATTAAGAAATGAAAAAGTTACCATTGTAGGCTAATGAACACTTGAAAAACATAGCATGTACAAATTAGTCTGTGAATTTTTATGTTATAAATCATAGGTGAACGGTATGAAAAATACTTCATACTGACAATTAGGTCCAGTTTGCGGTCTTGTAGCACCATGTTAACAGTTTGCGACTCGCTCAAAACTGTGTTCAACTTATAGAAATATAAATTTCTGTGTTATTTATTTCTATGGTTCAACTCGTTTTGTAATCTTTCTTTAAGGCCCGCCACATACAATCGGAATTCCGTTTCGAAAACCCGTTTCGGAATATCGAGTACGTATTTCGAACGCAGCAAGTCCACAAAAAATCAAGGACCTATCACATACGTACAGTAATTTTCTGTTCGAAATTTTCTCCGATCAAAATTTCTCATGATGGCCTGTGTGTTCAGAATCCCACACGGGAAAAAGAGGTACCGAACGCAAGTCTTCCATAGATTTTGTTTTGTTTGATAATTGTAGATGATTGTATGAGTCGCATCACACATTCGTAAATTCCGTATGGAACGCGCCCAGTGTGCGTTGCACAACCGAAGTGAAGAGGTGTGTTAATATATGTTTTATACGCAATCTTATATGTGTATCTGTTTTCGTAACCTTTTATTTCATTTTATTTTAAAATTCGTCGAAAATGTTTATAGACATCAATATTTAAATGAAATCTCTGAATAGTTTCGTAATTCGTATGTGGCCGGCCTAAATGTAGCGTGGCTCCACCCTACCACAGCGGCAACTAGCGGATATCTTTGAGAAAAATATCAACTACAACATAATATTTTAATGTCCCAAGCATTTGCACTTCCGAATATAAATTTTCGTGGGTTTATTCTACCACGGTGACTATTAGAATATTAATCCAGCAATTCTGACAAATAAAGCACGTACGTCGGATCGCAAGTCTTTAAGTATCATATTACATACTGAAACTGTAATAGAATTATGCTTCACCGTTGAACAGAGGTCTACTTTGATTTGGGATCTTCCACGCACTCCGATAAAGGTTGACGAGCTTTTCTCATGATATTTTCCGTTACTTCCGAGCGCATGTCCAAAATATTGAATTTTAAGTGTTGTTTTACCAAACATAAAAAGGCAATTTTTTTTTCGTTGGAGATCGAATTGGGTTTACGCGCGTGCATTTGTGAGCTACAAAGGGGACACATAAAGGAATTGTCTTAAAGGAACTTTAAGACAAAGAAAATATAACTAACTTTAAAAATGCAGCATCGGTTGAACTGTTTCCTTCATTAGTAGAAGTACCTTTACAAGATGTTGTCGAGTCGGCGCGGCGGTAGGAGTTTGTCACTAGCTATAGCAATTTTTTTTTCAGCGTAGAAGGAAAATACTTATTTCACTTATTTATACTCTTTTATTGCACACGTATTATAACACATGAAAACTCTTATAATAAACTATACACGACATGTAAAATTATAAGATGAAATTTTCTTGTTTTTAGATTTAAATAATAATACTAATATTATTACTGAAACCAGATGTGGAGTATATTGAGATTTATCTGAGCCTGTGTAATAATGTCATGTATTGAGTATCCTAAGTGAATTAGCCATGTATCATCCGTACACAAGGTGAGTTGACCATGAAGTCCTATTTGATGCATATTATTAATATAAATAAAAGCAGTATGTAGCCTTGCGTGACACCAAAGGATATTGATGCAGGCTTACTTTGGTATTAACTTATCTTAACAATTTGACAGCGATTTATAAAGTAAGACTTAAACATTTTTAGGGCATTGCCAGTGACACAAATATTCTCGAGTTTTTCTAAAATAATTTTAAGACATACAGTATTGAGAGTTTTTTTTAAATGGATAAAAATACCTAAACAATCTTATTACTATCAATATTAGATTTTATTTTAGTTATAAAGTCAACAGCACCTGAGACTGTATTGGATTTTAAAACGTGGTAGAGCCATGCTGCAGCATTATTAGTAGTATAGTTGTAGCACGAATGGATCGGCTCGACCGGGGAAGTACCACGCTCTCACAGAAAACCACCATAAAATAGCGGCTTGACTTAACGCTGCTGTAATTCGTATGGTATTTGTAGAGAACCGGAGACCCATTTTAATGGAAAAGAGGCATTCCATCTTAGTCCTCACGGGTGCATTTTGCACCCGTGAGGACTAAGATGCATCTGCATTTTGATTATTTATTGAGGATAAATGTGGATGTCTGTGGGTCACAGCAACCACTTACCATCAAGTGGACTGTGCTCGTTTGTCACCCTATCCTATAAAAACCGGTAGAAAACCTTTTTGTATATAAAATCGATTGAATTGAAATAATTTAGTAATCAATATTGAATAACTCTAGAATTTTGGATATCACTGGGAAAAACGATATTGATCGGTAATTACCAGGATCAGTCAGTCAGCACCTGACTTATAGATAGGAATATCTCTTACAATTTTAAACTCATCGGGAAACTGCCCTCTGAGAAGTAACTTATTAAAATATTTGGTATGAATATCAATTATAATTTTTTTAATGCAATTATATTGCTTTAGTGTTGATTCCATCTATACCAGTACTAGAATTGGCATCGAGATCATTTATTATTTTAATTATCTCATCTATAGAACATGAATCAAATTCGAATAAAACACTTGTAAGATTAATGCGAGAAAGAGTATTCGTACAGTTATTTACACAGCTCCTATAGAATCCTATAGAAAAAAAAAAACCTATAGAAGCAAAAAGCCCATTAAATGTATTACATATTAAAGGTGGAACAGTAATAAGTACAGATCTATTGAAAAATTTTGGGGGAGCACAACTTGACTTTATTTTATTGTTTGCTGAGTCAATAATTAGAGTCCACATTTTCTTAGAGTTCTTTAAACATTTATTAATTTGTTCGTATAGTAATTTTGTTTGGCTTCCATGAGGTTATTAAAAGTTAAAGTTTTAACCGAATCAAACTCCAGCTTTAGGTCTTTATTTTTCGGGTTATACTTAAATTTGTTTTATAAGATATTTCTTTTATTAATCACATTTATAAATTCCTTGTTTTTCGATTCCTTTTTCGGGGATTAAGTATATTAGTTTTCTGCCGACTTCCAAAAAGGAGACGGTACTTAATTCGACTGTATGTTTTTTTTTATATTTGTTACCTCATAACTTTGTACTGGGCGAACCGATTTCGATGGTTCTTTTTTTATATGAAAGCTGATAGTTCTTTTGTGGTCCCATATGAATTTGATCAAGGTCAGACCAATGGTTATTGAGTTATTCTTAAATAACCTATATTGAAGTCGCTTATATTGAAGTCGGCTGTACAACATTTTTAATTTTAAATTATTGTGAACTTAATCGGCCTCGCATGTATTTGCAACATGTAATACTTATGTTACATACAATCGCACATCCATACAATAAACGATAAACATCCATACAATACACGAAACAGATATTATGTAAGTAATATAATTATTTGTTCCGTGCGAGATTAGAACGCTTACTCTCTAGCCGCAGCCAAAAACTTAGCTAACGCTTTACCAAGTCATTTCCTTTCCGCCATTATACTTTTCAGTTTAGTTACAAATAATGTAACAAAATTCGAAAGATAAGGTCTTCCTTACCAAAATTCGGTCACGGGACGTCTCAAAGCAGACGATCTTCAATCAACTTCAGGATATATTAAATTATTACACAGTAAAGCTTTCGTATAAAATAGAAGCAGGATAGACGGGGTAAAATATAGAGAATTATAAGGAATTTAAAATTAATATAAAATGTGCTCCCTTGCTCTATTTCATATTATAAGTAGCAACAAAAATTCCTAGCAGGATCTACGACGCAGTTGTCATGTAGGTACCTACACTGGCTACTGAGTCACGATGCTTATGGTTGAGAATAGCTTAGTTATATAGAAGAATTTATCTTTTAGAAGTCGTTAAGGACCGGAAGTGACTGCGGGCTATTAATCTTGAAGACCTACGCTTTTTTGTGGTTCCGAGTACTGCACCAGAGACGCGAGCTTGGTAAATACTTTATATGTTAAAAATCTTTATATTTATTTATTAACTAAAATGCAATTTAATTGAAATTGTTTTATGAAAATACCATAATTTATCATTATAGTCAGCTGCTGTACACAGGCCTCTCCCATAGATTGCCTCATAATATGTATGTGGCAGGCAGCAGTTGACAAATTTTTATTTTCTAGCCTTTTTTTTTAAATCGGCTCTGCTGTCCACCTTCTAGTTGGTTTCCCCTTGTCGCCTTTTACGACACCCATAGGGTGAAATGTAGTAGTGTATATTCTTATACTGCTATTACACGATGTACTCGTACCTATACATGTAAATAAAACTGAATGATCTGTTTGCAAAATCGAAATACTGTATATTATATAAAAATCGAATACTGTGCAGACAATGACTTGAAATTCTATATCAGTCTCAATCTTCTCCAACCATAATAATTTAGTACTCTTTAAGGCAAAAGTAAATAGTATTCTCAAAGTTAACGTGTTTACAATTTAGGAGTTTTTCACTACTTAATACTAGGGTAAAAACGTTAATTATAAAAAAGTATAGGTATCAAAAATATAAAGCAAACAAAAGCAAACGATAAATGAGCAGTAGATAATTATAACGAATTTCCCGTTTAGTTAAACTTTATTAAAAATAACTTCCTCTATCTGACAAATATCTAAAAGACAGATATTTATGGGTCACAACATCCTCTTACCATCAAGTAGACTGTGTGTGTATGTTCGTCAGCTTGATTTATATAGAAAAACTTAAATTTACTACCGAATATAGCCCTAGGTCATCACGAAGCACCATTCTGAACCAACCTATATCCATCATTTCTGTACGCTTCACGTGTTTGTTATTCGGTCACCTTATCTAAACGTTGATTTTGTTAAAAGGTGATAAAAATATTAAAGATATTAAAAATTAATTAGCTAAGATCCGCATGATAAAATAAAATAATGTGTTCTACTTAGTTAAAAAGCACCTAGATAAGACAGATCATTTTATATTATTACGCGGGACTTACCTCACTAATTTTTAATATCTTTAAAATATTGTATTAATGCAAAGTAACGTCTTATTCTATCAATTAAAACGGTAGTGTATTATCGATATGAGCATTTTTAACTTTAGCTGCATATCTCAATTGCGCTTTGGCTCTTGCTTTCAAATTATATTAGAACAATCAACATCAGTACGTATCTTTAAACTTAAATCTATTTAGGTAAAGAGTAACAAAATGACAATAACCTACATACGTTCCACCGGCCGCCTATGCTCCTATGGAGTTCGTCTGGTTGATAGCACGCTCTTGTTGTGTTTTCGGTTTCGAAGTAGCAAGGAGGGTAAGAGTGCCATTATAATAACAGACTGTGAGGCATTACATTCTAGTCCTCATGGTTAAAACGCCTTTTGATAACCTTACCGTGTAGTATAGCTGTTCAGCAGCCATCCTTACAACCACTAGATCAACAAGAATATTAAGTTTCAGGAGATATTACAGCACCAAATGTGGAAATCATGAGAGTGAGAGTGAGAATTCCCTACCGTGACCTAAGAGGCGACAGAAAGAAAATAAAGAAAACAATAGGGTGTCAAATATAGCAAAATACAACTTCTATGAAACCGATTATGGGATTACAAATTAAAAAAAAATCATCATTGCTATTCATTTATTATTAAAAAACTCGCATAAAATAAACAACATTTTGAATTATGTTGTACGTATTTAAGGAAAAAGATATAAATCAGTGACATAAACAAAATTTTGTGAATACATTTATAAAACCTCGTATATGTTACAAATAATAGAGGCTAGCCCTTTATATGGGCAAGATTAATTACTCATTAAATAATAATGAAATGAGTGACGTAGTGTGTGACATAAATTAACGACTCAAGTTTGAATTTTATACGAGTTTTTAAATACGCTTCACGTTTAGACGTGTATATTTACAGTTAAATAATTATATGAGGTTTGTAAGTTACAAGATGACTCAAGGCATGCGAAACGTAAAAAATATCTTAATCATCATCATTATTACAGCCTTTCATAAGTCCACTGCTGAACATAGGCCTCCCCCAAGGAATGCCACAAAGCACGGTCCCAAGCCACTTGCATCCATTGACTTCCTGCATGTTTTACCAGTTCATCACTCCATCTCGTGGGGGGTCGCCCTACACTTCGCCTACCAGTACGGGGCTGCCACTCAAGAACCTTTCTTCCCCATCGGTTGTCGGTTCTTCGAGCTATATGGCCGACCCACTGCCACTTCAGCTTACTAATCCGTTGGGTTTTGTCGGTTACTCTGGTTCCACTGCGGATATCCTCATTTCTAAGTTTATCACGCAGAGAAACCCCGAGCATAACCCTCTCCACAGCTCGCTGAGCGACCTTGAGTTTCCTCATACGGCCAGCAGTGAAAGACCACGTCTCTGATCCGTAAGTTATCACTAGCAACACGCACTGTTTGCACAATTTCGTTTTAAGGTTTTGAGGTATGTCTGACGAGAATATGTGTCGTAGTTTCCCAAACGCTGCCCAGCCGAGTTAAATCCGTCGATTGACCTCTCGGTCGAAGTTGGACTTACCTAGTCGAACTATTTGTCCCAGGTAAACATACTCGTCAACAACTTCGAGCTTAGTGCTCCCAACAACTACCGGCATAGGTGTGACATGGACATTAAACATGATCTTTGTTTTGACCATGTTCATCTTAAGACCTATCCGTTGAGAGACACTATTGAGGTCATTGAGCATGTTGCTTAGGTCCTCCAGCGATTCTGCCAGAAGGACTATGTCGTCGGCAAATCGGCATAAAAATATCTTAAACTATCTTGCAAATTCCACTAATCGGCAACGGAGATAAGAGCCTAACTACGTTATGTCGGGTGGCGATTATGGCATTTTTTTCTTTTATGGGAGTTCCATTTATAATAGGGGCTGCTATAAAACAAAAACTATATAGAAACTGAAACCTTATATTTAACAACACAATACTTTGGAATCTATTTTCAGTTTCAATTATAAAGTTGCATTTACCGAAAGTATTAAAATCCGAGATTATTTTAAACTTCATTAATTTATGTATCTAGGATATTAAATTTATCGTGAGATCATTGTTCTTTTACAAAACGTTTCATCCAAAAATACAAATAAGTCCATGAATAATTGTCTCATATACTAAATAAATTATCGAGTAGAAATTTTAATTTATGTTTGAGTTGAACCCATATAATTGATTGCTAAATACATTTCGATGAAATTTAAAAGATGAGCGTAGTACATATTATATTATTTTCATGAAAGTAACAATGAAATAGAAAATATATCTTGAGTACTTTTTTTCATAAAAATAACAATGCTACGTGACATTTACGGGATGTAAAAGATTAAGGAATAATGCAAAAATTATTTTTAAAAATGTGTAGAAAAACAATTTCAGATTTTATTTGTTAATAAATAAAGGAACATCTTATTTTTATGGACTTAAGTTAATCTGATAAAACGTTTAAAGAACGTTTCTGGGGGCACGGCAGTGCCCCCGCCAAGTCGAGCAAAAAAGCGGCACGGCCGTACCATCCTTTTCTCGAAGCAGTTCAGGCCATTTCCGGAACTCTATAATTTCGTTATGGATAAAACTAGAAGCCTGAATTTTTGTTTAGTGCGATTGCCAAGTCAATCTATGTATCAATCTACGGACTGAATAAATTAACCGACTTGGTATTACATGGATCTCACAACTTCTTACGGTAGAAGAACTGAGTTGCGAGACTTGGCTTTTTACAAGTTATGTTTTTGATGGCATTATATTTACGCGAACAAGTTTAATAATTTTTAAGAGCTTAACAAGTTATACACAGATTTAGACGTGGTAGAGCCACCCTGGCGCTATTTTATGGTTGTAGCACGAATGGTCACGGCACGATCGGGTTAGGACCACGCTCTCATAGAATACCAGTGTAAAACAGCAGCTTAGTACTGCTGTTTCGTATGGTGAGTATTTTCAGCACGACATTTAATCTTAGTTCTCACGGTTGACGACGCATCTGCATTTAGTTTCTTAATCGAGGATAGATGTGGATATTTATGGGCCTTCAGGTGGACATTTTACCCTTTTTGTTACCTTTATTATTTATAAAAATAAAAAATAAATATTTTTTTATATTATTATTAATAAAAATTAATTAAAAAATAAATTAGAAGGGTTACTTCTAATTTATTTTTATATTAATTTTATATTTCCAACATTTTAAATTTGTAGCACCCATGGCCATGGGGTGACTAAGGTGTATAACTTCCAATGTCATATTTAAACATGCCCACATTTCTACCGATCTTTGCAAAAAGAACTTAATATATTATTTGAATTCTCGCAGGAGTATGTTTGGAGACGGGATTTAATTTTATTAATCATAGGATTTCAATGAAATACCAGCCAATTCCTTTATTTAAATTTGTATGTTTATTTTTTATTTCAAAAGCCTTACGAATGAGCCTATGTAGGAATCAGTGTTCTATTGCGAGGTTTTATGGTTTATTAAATCTGATTTAACTGTAGGGGCAATCCTGATAGTTTACAAATGAAGAAAGACTTCACGAAGCGACTCTTCACGTCAGCTGTTTTTAATTTCACGCGGTTTTTTATTTTTTAGAAAAGGGGGCAAACGAAATTGCGGCTACAGCATGAGTTAAATCGTGGCTGCGACTGACAAGTTAGTTTCATATGTGATAGTTGTAATGCGGGTCACTCACATGCGCGCAAACATTCGTACATTGTACGAATGGTTGCATGCATGTGAAGGGCCGTCAGAAATTCATTCGCAAACTTAGCGGATATGCAAATAGTTCGCATACTTAATTTGCTAACCCGTTTTCACTCTCCTACACTTGTTTACGAATGTCTCAGTCATGCTTGCGATTTTGTGAATCATGGACAATGAAAATGATTTTATTAGCGCGGTTAGACTGTTTTACCTATGTTCATATACTATATATACATAAAATGAATTTTTAATTTTTTCCCAGGCGTCATTAACGGCCATTCTGTTGTTATGGGATTATTTTTGAGTATCCCATATGGACGGTTCACTCTGCAGGAATTCAATCTTGGTGTTGTTCCAATCCATTATAAAGTTATTTGAATACGCTACACAGTAGACGTCACGAACTATGAAAATGGCGAAACTTCCGTTACCTTCGCAATCGTGTGCGCAACTGGTCGCACGAATGTGTGGGAGAGTACACGAAGGATAGAGGTTCGTGCGCTTTGATGTTTGACGATGATGATGATGATGCTTGGAAAACCGCGAATGCAGCCAAAACTTTGCATAATCTTTTGCAAATGTCGTCCCACACTTGTGGGTTTGCGTATTCGTGCGAATGTGAGTGACCGGGGTAGGGTTTAGGGGAGCAACTTAAAACGTGTTATTGAGTAAACAAACAGAAACACTGCCAAATTATTAATGAAATATAATAGAATTTTATTTTGGACATATTAGAAATACAAAATATTCCATAAATATTTTTTTATTTAAGGAGCTAGAATTTTTTTAAAACAAAAAGTACACATTACTGGTTTAGAATCGTCTAAAACAATAACGTATAATATGTGCGTTATTGCATATGAAAGATTTGGAAATGAGACACTTTTTGTTATTAGATTTATCACTATGTGATCTTTAGGTTTTCTTAGATTACAAAACACTTAGGTAATAAAAGTATTAGAAACTACTAGAACTATAATATAATCATATACTACTTGATAAACAAACAGATATGGAGAGATATGGAATAGTGTGTTAGTACTTCATATGCTACGTTCAACCATTCTTCGACAGAATGTGCTTTAATAACTTTCTAAATAGAGTTTAATTGTGGGATGACTACGAAAATGCGCTGTTAATATAGACTGAAGAAATAAAACAAAGACTTGTACTGCTGACGAACAGATAGCAACGTTTAATTCACTTCTTGTTCAATTCTACGATGCACATGCTCCTCTTTGTCAAAATAGAGTACGTCATCTTCCAGCCATCTAGTTGACTGAAGATCTTAAAATATTGATAGACATGAAGAATGAGGCAAAGTCAAGATGCAGGTCAAATCCAAAGAATGACAGGATCCAGGAGAAGTACACACTCCTGTAAAATAAATGCTACAAAATGTGCAGAGATTAACGACGCCACCACATCCATAAATCAGTACAAAACCAAGACCCATATCGTGTTTAGAACTTCTTAAGGTCCAAGGAGTTGGGTAAACACGTTCATTCTCTATACCAAATAACGTCGATTTAAATTTGCTTAATCAGCATTTCTACTCTGTTTGATTGGATAATATTTTAAAATCAACAAACACATACTCAATTTTCATCGTTTCCCACTCCTGACTTTTCTCCATTTGTGTTTAAGCAAATTACAGAGTTTGATGTTAGGAGATATATATTCTCTATACATTCCGACTGTCGGAAGTAATGACGTCAGTCTTATAATGATCATTAACTTGCTAAGCTTTTTAACAAATATTATTACCTTTATATTAAATTTTCTATATCATCATGTTCTTTTCCTTCTCAATGGAGGATGCCTAAATCATACCTTCACACAAAAAAGCAAATTCTCCGAGTTTTTATGAATGTCGTCCTATCTCGATTCTTCTCTTCCTTACAAAGTCATAGAACGCCTTGTCCTACAACACATTAATTCGTTTTTTTTAAATAAATAACATCCTTAATCCTCTCCAATCTGACTTTAGATCTGATCCTAGTACAACATTTGCCACAGTATGTAAAATCATCAAGTAATAAACATACTGTGAAATATGGGTGTTGCTGGATTTCAGCAATTCATATTGTTGATCATGATATTCTGCTACGGATACTGCGTTCTATTAACATATCTCCAACTGCAATTTCCTGGTTTCACAATTATTTGTATGGACGCCAGCAACAAAATCGTTTCCAAGATAGACTTTCTTCGTGGCTTGATACGGTGTTATACGCAGATGATCTCCAAATATAACTATCTACAAACAACCAGTGCAGATCTTCCGAAAGCAGTTGAATGTATAATCAAGGATCTGGCTTTTATTTTCGACTGGACTCCATCGTATCGGTTAACTATGTACTATTTAAAATCACAAGCTATAATTATTGGAAGTTCAAGAATGATTTGCAAATTAAAAAATGTCAATTACAACCCGTTATATTGAATAGCTTATAATGACATAGTTAAAAATTTAGGTACTCTTTTGGATCCCAGTCTTTCTTGGACTCTCCAAATTAATGCAGTGAAATGTAAAATGTTTGCAGCGTAATATGCGTCACCCCAGAGACATATCTACTTTTTTTATATTTTTCCAGTAAAATTACGCTTGTACAATCTTCACTACCTCCTATTCTCGACTAACCTGACATTTGTTATCTTGATATCACCGAGGAGCCACTAAACAAACTTGAGCGACTCTTAAATCTCTGTCCACGGTTCATATTTGGGCTTCGTAAATACGAGTATGACCGTGTCTCGGAATACTGCACTAAACTCAAGTGGCTATCAATCCGTATTCGGTGTGCAGTCCTCTGCATCTTATTTAATATTTAAAGTCCTCCCTATCTAAAAGAACGTTTTGAATTGCTCAGCTCCTGTCATAGTATTTTCCTAAGGTCCAAGGAAAATCATTAAAACTGCTTGCTACATTCGACTAAAAGTACTCAATCTTCACATGTGTTCAAGAAACAAGTTTAGAAACACTATATATCTCTCTAACCACTCTCTATCTTCCAATTTTATTTATGGTCATTGATCTACCTAAAGTATGTTGTCTTTTTTGTGCATAAGTTAGTATACTTTCTTATTTTAGCTGCAGCTATATTATTATTAAGATAGTAGTGACATGAATGGGTCGGCTCGACAGGGGATGCTTTCACAGAATATCAGCGTTATATAGCAACATAACGCTGCTGTCTTTCGTATTGTGGGTGTAGAGAATCGGAGACCCTTTTTACTGGAAACAAGGCATTCCACTGCATACTTACAACTTTTACTGTGTTTGACTCCTAAAATTATTTTTATCATGTTGTTTACACCATATCCCTTACATCGCTTATACCATTGACGGGCGAGTGAAGGCGGAACACAAATCCTTTATGTGCATTTCTGCACATACGAATTTTTCTAAACGGTTAAAATACATATGGAATTTGTTAGGGTCGTTTTTAATTCGAATATCGCAAAAGAACTTTATAAACATATAAGAAACGAAACGGACATAATGTTTAGCGTTTATGCGCAAAAAACTAAAAAATTCACATATGGAATTAGGGAGTCGCAGCGACGAAATGTCGACCGTCGCCCGTTAATAACTGCAACACCTGGGGAATTGCAGGTGAGTTGTAGGTTTTTAAAAAGGAGTGAGCTCGTTTCTTGAAATTCTTAAGTAATAAATTAATTCTTAATTCTAAGTTATATAAGTCCGGGGACATCGTTGGTGGTAAAAGATTGAATGATTGATGAATGATTCCATAAACTTGTGCAACGAAGAAAACTCCTAATAAATCGCATCGGTTTGTGGCGTCATTTACATTCACATTGATACAAATCGTTATATTTTTTTTCTACTAAAACAATTAATAAATTAAAGAATATTGTTGGACGGGCCTCTTATCAGTTAGAGTAGCGATTTTTGTCTGCGATGCGATGCCGGGATGCGTATTTAGTGAATTTAGTGCTTCTTAATCTTAATGGCAGATCTGGTGTTTTATTGCCTGCCCGCGTAATAGCACCATGCGCTTAATCTAACACCCTGCGGTGCTGTGAAATTGCGTCACGTTGATACAATGTAACGGCATTTTACGAGAATCAAGGGATGTGATGGGTATTTTATACCGACATAAAATGGCTTTGTAGGATGTTGGCATCGTCTATACGGTTTCAAAAAGCGAACACAAAGCAAATAAAAAATATAATACAAACACTTAACACAAAAAAGGCACCAGGTGCCGACGGAATTCGTACGATTGACATTAAAGCTATATCAGAAAAAATTGCTAAAGTGATTATCAAGTTAATTAACAGTAGTATAAATACAGGCATCTATCCTACAGATTTAAAATTAGGATTGGTACGACCTATTTACAAAAGTGGACATCAAGACGATTACAATAATTACAGGCCTATTACTATACTCCCAATAATTGACAAAATTATAGAAAAATTCACATCCAACCAGCTCATCAGCAGCCATCCAGCCATCTCAATACGGATTTCAGCCAAAAAAATCTACTACACAGTTACTGTCAAACTTTACAGACGAAGTAAATAAAAGTCTAGATGAGAAAAAGCATGTATTAATTGCTTTCATTGATTTTAGTAAAGCTTTTGACACCTTAAAACATGACATTCTTCTAAGAAAACTTGAAAACTCTGGTGTTAGAGGACCCTTCCTAAGATGGTGCAAAGACTATGTGAGCAATCGATATTTCCAAGTAAAGATAGAAAATAATTTAAGTATTAAAATGCCTATGACTACAGGCACGGCACAAGGCACAGTTATAGGGCCACTCCATTACTTAACATACGTAAATGAATAAGAAAATATAATTAAAAAATGTAGTTTATACCAGTACGCAGATGATACGTGTCTTCTGTCAGAAGATAAAAATGTGGAAATAGCTATGCAACAGTTACAAGATGATTTTTCACGCCTCTCTATGTGGGCATACGACCTAGGACTTATAATAAATATACAAAAAACCAAGATACTACACATTCACTCAAGTCACATCAGGAACATTAGGCCAATCAGCATTATTGCCCATAATCATCTCTGTCTGCACAATATAATAACTTGTTCTTGTGAAAAAAATCCGGTTGTTAAATATCACACATATTTAGGACTGGTCATAGACGATAGGATGAACTGGAAGAATCATATTGATTACGTGTGTAGTAAATTAAGAGCAATCCTAGCGAAATTTCATTTTATTCGTAATACAGTTCCATTTAAAATTCGTTTAAGCCTATATAATGCTTTAGTGGAATCGATAGTGTCATATGGTCTTAGTAGCTATGGGCGAAATTTCCGCACTTATCTAGATAAAATATACAGCTTACAAATAAGACTGTTAACATCTATTTTGCCTCAACATATCAAGGATAAATATCGGAATGACTACTCATACCTTTTCACGTACTGCAATGTTTTACCTATACATAAAAAGGTGAAATATATGCTTCTGAAAGAATGTTATGAGTACTCGATAGACCCAACCACAAGAGATCGCAATTATAACACCAGAAATACAACACCGTATTCACTAATTAGAACGAATAATTACTACGGTAAAAGAACACGTAAATATCTAATACCACACCTGTTAAATTCTTTACCTACAGAATTAAGAAGCCAACTAACAGCACAAAACATAAAAACAAAACTTAAACGTTTTTTATATAATTAGAATTCTTCAAAAAAAATATTAAATGATAATCATGATAATCTATATTTATCTATGCAAATATATTGCCAAAAACGGACAAATAAACAAAACGTGTAACCAGATAAATTCCATTAAAAAAAAAACTAGTCCTTAAAAATGCATTCCGTGTGTACGCGCGTAATTAATTTGCAGTATAGTGTATAGGCGAGTCGAACAATCGAAGACAATAACATTCACATTTTTGCTTATTTCTTGTAAACAATATCAAAAACTACCCTCTCCACAATAAATATAGTTTAAGAAATATCTACTATAAAGTTTGTATAAAATTATGTAAATACAAAAAATGCTTAATATTCTCTCACACAATTGTAAAATGGTATTTTATATTTAGGTTAAGTAAAGGTTAATTTCAATATTATATAAATAAAAGTATAATGTAAAATAACATATTAGAGCAGACTGTGCAGTGCCAAGACAAACACAATTGTGTTTAATGGCACGAAGAAATTATATTGTAATTAAAACTATTACCTTGTTGAAATAAATTAAAAAAAAATAGCTATAAATTAAAAAAAATACCAAAAAGATAAATAATTTTTGAAAAATATCAAAAATTATTATTATTTTCTCACATTGATTCAACAGTTTTTGAAGACAATATATTTTAAAACATGTTATTTTATATGTGGTAGAGTTATGCCGTAGCTATATTGTGCTTGTAGCACGAACGAGTCGGTCCGATCGGAGAAGAAACACGCTCTCACAGAATACCAGCTAAATCCTGCCGTATTATAAGTGAGTGAACCGAAGGAAATTTTTACTGAATATGAGGCATTCTATCTTAGCCTTCAGGGGAGACAATACATCTGCATTGTGAATCTTAATCGAGGATAGATGTAGATGTCTGCGGACCACAGCAACCACTTATCATCAGATAGACTCTGTGCTCGTTTGTCACCCTTATTCTATAAAAAATGTAAGAGAACCCACAATATTTAAATTTTAACAGTGGTAGAGCTAAGCGGTAGCTTTTGCTGTCGCACAGATGGGCCAGTTCGAACCGGGGTGGTACCATGACCTCACAGAATATCAGCGTGAAGTAAAGGTTTCCTCTGCGTTGCGCTTGGTGAGTGCAGGTGGCGGGAGGCCCAACCCCCCCCCCCCCCCCCATCAACATTGTAGTGGACTTAAATAAAAGACTACCTCATGAGGGTACCAGCACCCCTGGAGAATCCCTCGCTGAGCATCCACGACCAAACTACTCCACTTCTGAGCGTTGGTGCTCAGGCTGCCCCGCGCATTGGGGGGGGGGGGGGGGAGGGGGGGGGGGGCAAAATTCCGTTCGCGACTAATGCTGCTCGAGGCACGCGGAGCAATACAACCAAGGCGACCCCTGTCACGCTATCCGTGAATTTTTGCAACATCAGGGAACTTCATTCCAACCTTAACGCTGTCCATTACCATCTAGAGACGGTGAAGTCGGCCTTGCTCTTTTTAACCGAGACTCAGGTGTCCTCTCCGGCTGATACTTCATATCTCTCCTACCCGGGCTGGAGTTTGCGTATACGTCAGAGAGGACATCTGTTTTCGACGCCTCGGCAGTCTTGAAGGTACGGACCTGTCCATCCTATGGCTGCGCGTAGACAGCGATGACCATCGCCGCGTCTACGGGTGCCTCTATAGGTCCCATAGCGGTAATGCTGACACAGACCGACTCATCGACCACGTCCAAATGGCTGCAGACTCTGTGCTACAACAGGTCTCATCCGCAGAGATCGTGATACTCGGTGATTTTAACGCCCACCACGCTGAATGGCTTGGTTCTCGTTTAACCAATCATGCGGGTAGTGACTTTGCTTTGGCATGTGGTCTAACACAACTGGTTACTTCGCCTACGCGGATCCCAGATGTGGAAGACCATGTACCTTCCCTGTTGGACCTTCTGCTGACCTCTCATCCGGACGGATATCAGGTCGCCGTCAATGCCCCTCTGGGTTCTTCGGACCATTGTCTGATCCGGAGTACGTTGCCACACACGCTCCAATCGCAGTTGCGATCTGCAGGTTGCCGCCGTATTTGGCACTATAGGTCAGCTGATTGGGACGGGATGCGGTTTTTTTTTGCATCCTACCCTTGGGGGCGGGTTTGCTTCTCGCCGGAAGATCTCAGCGTTGTTGCCGATTCTGTTGCTGATGTGGTACTTCAGGGTATGGAACTTTTTATTCCATCCTCTGTGGTGCCCATCGGAGGCAGATCCCAGCAAGTCGAGTGGGCCCGATGGAGTCCCTCCCATTGTACTGAAGACGTGTGCTCCGGAGTTGGCACCGGTTTTAACGCGTCTTTTCTGGTACTCCTACTCCCAAGACGTAGTCCCGAATTCATGGAAGACAGCTTTGGTCCACCCGATCCCTAAAAAAGGTGACCGCTCAGACCCGTCCAACTACAGGCCTATCGACATCACCTCCTAGTTCTCCAAAATAGCTTTTCATTTTGAACAAGCTAAGTGGTCCTTCGAAAAGTAAAGTGAGATACAGTGTATTATTGAAGAGTGCAGTGCGTTCTACTTCGGACAGTGTCCTGGCTATGTCGCGGCGGAACCTCACCCGGCTTATAGTTTGGGTGATTTCTTGGTTTGCTTTGCTATTGCACCTTCATATTCATCCATTTTCGTCAAAATATTGACGAGGCATTGCAGACTCTGCAATATTTCAATTTTTTTTTTACACAAATTGTGTAACTGACGGTGAACTGAGAAAGAAGCTTCTATCTGTGATTTTTACCTACCTTCATTGAAAAATAAATTTATTTCCGTCCGCCATATTTGTCTATGGTGAGCAACTCAACAAGGCATTCATCTGGAAGTGTCAGTGTCACTGTCAATTGAATTTGACTTTGACAGTTCGAGTTCTAGAAAACAACGGCTCGACTTCATTTGAAGAATAAAATAGTGTCTGTGATTGTGAATTGTAAGTTCAAATAGAAACGTAAAGGAATAAGGCCAATAATAAGTTTAGTGCATTTTGGTGTTGGTGTTGCGCAATCATGTCGGAGCTGAAAAAGTTAAAAATTGCGCGGGCGCATTGCAAAGGAGCGTTGACGCGAATTGAAAGTTTTGTTCGCGAACCAGCTAATATTGCTTCAGCAACAATAGACGTTTTAGAAGCTCGTAAAGATAAATTAATTTCAGTTTTAAAACAATATGAAAGTATTCAGTTGGATATTTTAAGCCTAGATGAAGAGGACTCTGAGGATATTGGTGAGATGGAAGTTAAGTATTATATGACTCTTGGTAAAATAAATGAAGCAATTAAAATTCCTAATAAATCAGAGCCCTCTCAATCTAATTGCATGTCTTCGTCTAAATTACCTAATGTGGAAGTTCCCACATTTGATGGTAAAGATTGTACAAAATTTAAACCCTTTTATGAATTGTTTATTGCTGTCATTGACAATAATAGGACTTTATCGGATGTCCAATAGTTATTTTATCTACGCAAATATTTATTAGATGAAGCCTTATCAGTAATTGTTAACTTGCCCTTAGTAAATAAATCATATCAGGAAGCACTAACTTTGCTTAAAAAACGGTTTGATAATAAGGCACGTTCTATATGTAACCATATAAATATACTTTTGGATATTCCACCTATGCTCAAAGGGACAGCAGCCTCAATACGGACCTTTATTTCTCAAGTACAGCAGCAATTACATGCTTTAAAAAACTTAGATGAACCAATTGATAGTTGGGATCGGGTTTTAATTTGTATCCTCAATAGGAAACTGGATTCATACACAATCCGTGCTTTTCAGTTAGAGCGTGATCCACAAATATTACCAACAATGGTGGAATTTATAGCATTTTTGGAAAAACGTGCTATGGCACTAGAAGATAGTGCCCCACATAAGAGTAATTGCTTTGATAATAAATTAAGATCAGTAGTAAGAGCTGCAAATGTTTCCACACAATCCATTGTATTGTGTGAATTTTGTAAAATGAAAGATCATGCAATTTTTAATTGCCCAAAATTTAAGATGGTCACTATTGAGACTCGTTTATCTTTTGTCAAAGATCACAAATTGTGTTCTATTTGCTTAAGGGATCATTCAGACCATGTCTGTAAATATAAATTTAAATGTAGAATTTGTAAAAAGCCTCATAATACTCTCCTCCATGTGGAGGAGGAGGCTAAGGTTTCACTGGTTTCAAATAGCAATGCTTCTAACGCAGTTACATTGCTGCCTACTGTTAAGGTAAAGGTTATTGACAAATATGGTCGAGACATTTATGTTCGAGCTTTGCTTGATAGTGGTAGCCAAGCCTCATTTGTGACAAACACTCTTGTTAAAGAATTAAATTTGAAACCTTTTTCAAATTCATCTAGTAATATCATTGGTATTGGCAATAAAATCACAGTAATAAATCAAACTATTAATTTATCTCTAAGGTCTTGTGTGTATAAAGATATAACATTTAATGTAAACTGTTTAATAGTTGACTCAATTACGACACCCTTACCTCAAAATTTTGTTCATATTTCGAAATCAAACATTCCAGAGCATATATTGTTATCAGATGATCAGTTTAACTTTCCTTCAGAAATTTCAATATTGTTAGGAGTTGATGTTTATTTCAACTCATTGTTAAATGGATGTATAAAGACTTCAGATGGTCCTGTGTTACAAAACACAGTTTTTGGATATGTTGTAGCTGGTAAGATTGAGACTAAAAATGAAAACTCACATTTAGTGTCTAATTTTGTTATATGTGATGAAAGAAAGCTAGAAAATGTGATGGAAAATTTTTGGATAACTGAAGCATTACCTCAACCTATAACAGGCATTACAAGTGAGTTGCACAAATCAGAAATTATTTTTCAAGGGTCTGTCACTTTTGAGCATAACAGATTTTCAGTTGACTTGCCCCTCATCTGTTCAAAAGATGAGTTGCTACTTGGGGACTCCTTTTCAATTGCTTGGCAAAGGTTTTTATCTCTAGAAAAAAGGCTCAAACAAAGTCCTAAGCTCTCTATAATGTATAAAGATTTTATACAGCAATATGTGGCGATGGGACATGCCAAGGAGGTCGATATAAGTACATATGATATTAATAGTGGCTCTGTTTATTTTTTATCACACCACCCTGTCTTCAATGAAGATAGTAAGACGACTAAATTACGAGTGGTTTTTGATGGAAGCATGAAAACAAAAAATAAAATTTCTTTAAATGATGTTATGCTGAATGGGCCTGTAGTGCAGAGTGAGCTTTTCGATATCCTTGTTTTATTTCGTAGTTATTTGTTTACATTACTATGCGACATAGAAAAGATGTTTCGATGTGTTCTGATTAATGATCACCACACTAGTCTTCAAAACATTCTTTGGAGAAAAAACCCTGACATGCCCATAATTTGCTTGCAGTTGCAGACAGTCACTTATGGACTGAAGTCATCTACATTTTTGGCAACCCGTTGCCTCTTAGAGTTAGCGAACAGATATAAAAATTGTTATCCTTTGGCTGCAAAAGCGATAATATTGAACACTTATGTGGATGATATTCTCGCTGGAAGTGATGATATTGATGAGCTTCACTTGTTAAAATATGAATTAATAGAGCTATTAAAATTAGGTAATTTTAATTTACACAAGTGGTGCTCTAACCACCATCCTGTTCTTGAGGACATTCCAAATGAATGCAGATATTTTGAGGATTTAAATATTAATAGAGATTATGTTATTAAGGCATTAGGCTTAAAATACAATATAGTGTTAGACCATTTTTATTTTGAAACCCCTTGTTGTGATGGGGAAGTACTAAATACCAAACGGAGCATATTAAGTTTCATTGGAAAAATCTTCGACCCCTTGGGGTTGATAGGCCCGATCATAGTTTCAGCAAAATTAATAATGCAAGAATTGTGGTCCATATGCATTGAGTGGGACACAATGTTGCCTCCTATGCACTTACTACGATGGGAATTTTTTTACAGCAAATTAAAGTCAATGAATAAAATTATAGTACCCAGATATTTCAATAGTCATGATGGTGCATCTGTTCAGTTAGTGGGTTATGCTGATGCATCATCAAAAGCGTATGGGTGCTGCCTGTATTTGCGAGTTCTAAAAACTAATGGGAATATTGAAGTTAACTTGGTGTGTTCTAAATCACGGGTTGCACCTTTGGCAAAAATACTAACCATACCTCAGCTAGAGCTAAATAGTGCATTGTTGCTAGCACAGCTAGCAAATAGGGTTAGTAAAATAATTACATCCCGTTTAGCACATTCACTTCACTTATACAGTGACTCCCAGATAGTATTAGCCTGGATACAGTCTGGAAAAATAAAGGCTAATACCTTTGTTAATAATAGAATTAAGCAAATTGTTGAACTTACTGACAGGTCATCATGGTCCTATGTAAAATCATTGGATAATCCTGCTGACCTAATTTCGAGGGGCATAGACCCACAAAATTTACAAGGAAAAACTCTATGGTGGCATGGGCCTGAGTATTTGTCAGAAGCAGATTACAGCCACAGTTTTGATTGTACTTTTAATTCTTATAGCAATGTTGATACATTGAATCAAGAAGAAAAGGAAGTTCCTTGCCTATTTCAAAGGCAAGTACAGACTTCACAATATGAATTGCTTGAAAGGTACTCAAGTTTTAATAAACTTCAAAACATTATTGCATATATTTATAGATTTTATCTTAATGCTTTAAAGCGGAAACAAATAATTAAAGATACTTTTCTTACTCCTACAGAACTAGAAAACGCTCTTCTGGTCATTATTCGTTCCGTACAAAAACATCATTTTGCTGATGACATATATGCAATTAAGAACAATTTAAAAATAAAGTCAGGTATTGCTAATTTGCACCCCTTTATTGATGCAAACGATATTCTTCGTGTGGGCGGTAGGCTTCAGAATGCAGGCATTCCGCGCGATAAAATGCATCCTATTATATTGCCAAAGAATTCCAAGGTAACATCTTTGATTATTGAGAGGGAACACCTTCGATTATTGCATGCCGGCCCTAGGTTAGTGCATAGTTCACTCTCACAGAAATACTGGATTATCAGTGGCATTAGAGAGATTAAAAAAGTATTGCACAAATGCTTAAAATGTATTCGATTAAAGGCTGAGGCTGCGAAGCAACTTATGGGCTCCTTGCCGGCAGAAAGAATTAATGCTACTAGACCCTTTCAGCATGTTGGTATTGATTTTTGTGGCCCTTTTAGCATCAAGGTAGCCAGGATTCGAAAACCACTTGTAACTAAAGGATATGTTGCTCTATATGTCTGTTTTGTAACCAAAGCTATCCACATTGAGACAGTATCAGATCTTTCTACTGAAACTTTCTTGGCATGTTTCAATCGCTTTATATCAAGGCGAGGCATGCCAACTAAAGTCTTTTGCGATAATGCAAAGACATTTAAGGGGGCTGAAAATCAGCTCAAAGAATTGTATGAGTTACAAAATTCTAAATCTCATAGAGATGCTGTTTATAATTATTGTAAAACAAATTATATTAAGTTTGTGTTTATTCCCAGTTACTCTCCAGAGTTTGGTGGACTTTGGGAGGCAGGGGTAAAGAGTGTCAAATACCATCTTAAAAGAGTAGTAGGCACCATGTGCTTGACCTATGAAGAATTTAATACTGTTATGATACAAATAGAAGGTGTTTTAAACTCTAGACCTCTGCTTTCATTTAATCCAAATGAAGGTGAATATTTAACACCTGGGCATTTTCTTATTGGGACAGCCATTTGCAGTTATCCAGAGGTCAATGTGTCTGAAATTTCATTTAACCGTTTAAAATTTTGGAAAGTTGTAACAAAACTGAAACAAGACTTCTGGAAAACATGGTCAAAAGATTACCTAACTCAGTTACAGAGTCGCCCAAAATGGAAATATGATTTACCTAACCTAAAGGAAGGTGATATTGTACTGGTGAAACAATTAAATACACCACCTTTAGAATGGCCTCTAGCTCGTATTGTTAAGGTGTTTCCAGGCAAGGATAAGAATGTAAGAGTAGCCGAGGTAAGGTTTAATAATAAAGTGTATTTAAGGTCCATTGCAAAATTGTGCCCTCTACCTATTAATTAATTATTTTTAAGGTATATCTTTACTTTTACATGCTCTTTTTTATTATTGTCCTGATATTTAGAATACAGAAAATGAGTTGCAAAATGTATTATTGTAAAATCTCGCCTGGCCCTAACTATGTTCAATACATGAACATAAAAAATTTTGTTCTAAATTTGTGGTGAATCTGTACCTTTAAAAGGCAATGTGATTTGTAAGATATAATTTAAGTTGTTACTGGCAACATTATGTACCTTGAAAGGAAGTAGAAAAATTCTATTCGTTTGCTAGTAGTGTCACAGTGTGCGCTAACGTTTTTATCTTTATTAAAGATTTTATTTTTATTTTGTCTAGCTTTTCATTTTGAACAGAATCTATTATATTACCTTGAGGATCACCAGCTGATTAGTGACCGCCAGTAAGGTTTTCGTCGAGGTCGATCAGCTGGTGATCTTCTAGTCTATCTGACTCATAGATGGGCGGAAGAAGTAGAGTCCAAGAGGGAGGCATTGGCCGTTAGTTTGGACATAGCGAAGGCCTTCGATCGGGTCTGGCACAAAGCGCTTCTTTCGAAGCTTCCTTCCTATGGGCTTCCCGAGAAATTGTGCAAGTGGATCACCAGTTTCCTTGCTGATCGGAGCATCAAGATTGTAGTAGACGGCGCATGCTCTGATTTCAAGCCTATCAACGCTGGTGCTCCACAAGGCTGCGTGCTATCACCAACGCTGTTTCTCCTGCATATCAATGATATGTTGCTAACTGGTAGCGTTCATTGCTACGCAGACGACAGCACTGGTGATGCCTTATATACCGGACGTGTCAATATTTCTCGGGAAAACGTCGCCGAGTACCAGGACAAACTTGTGTCAGAAGTCGAGTCTTTGCTTAACAAAGTCTCGGATTGGGGCCGACTAAATCTAGTCCAGTTCAATCACCAGAAGACACAAGTTTGCGCGTTTACCGCTAAAAAGAACCCCTTTGTCGTATCTCCTCAGTTTCAAGGCACTCCCCTTGCTGCCTCAGCCAGTATCGGAATCCTTGGCGTCGACATATCAAATAGTGTGCAGTTTCGTGGCCATTTGGAAGGGAAGGCCAAATTGGTCTCTAAAAAGCTTGGCGTGCTCAGCAGAGCGAGACAGTATTTCATGCCGGCACATCGCTTGCAACTTTACAAAGCGCAAGTTCGGTCCCACATGGAATACTGTTCTCATCTTTGGGCGGGGGCACCCCAATGCCAGCTCCTTCCACTTGACCGCATCCAGCGCAGAGCGGTTCGAATCGTTGACGACTGACTTCTTTCTGATCGGCTCGATACACTGTCACTGCGTATAGATGTTGCATCTCTTTGCGTATTTTATCGCATCTGTCACGGGGAGTGCTCTGAGGAATTGTTCAGACTAACTTTAGCCGCTCAATTTCACCATCGCACATCGCGACAAAACTTGCGTTACCATCCATACCATCTGGATGATTGGCGGTCCACCACTGTGCGATTTAGAAGAAGTTTTCTCCCTCGCACAAGTTCCTTGTGGAATCAATTACCACCAGCGAATTTTCCGGATCGATACGACTTAGGAACCTTCAAGAAAAGAGCTTACACCTTTCTAAAAGGCCGGCAACGCATTTGCAATTCCCCTGGTGTTGCGGTTGTTTATGGGCGGCGGTAGTCACTTACCATCAGGTGAGCCGCATGCTCGTTTGCCCCCTCTTATATAAAAAAAAATTAAAATAATATTATTTTGATTTTGATTTACTATATAATATTAATATTACAATACAATATAATATGTAAGTATGTATGTATATATGTATATAAATAAATATATATATATATACACATTACGTAGTTAATTATCATTTTCAACCGACTTCAAAAAAGGAGGAGGTTCTCAATTTGTGAAAACTTTTTTTTCTTTCAAAGGGTTATCCTTCCCAGGTGGTCACATTTAAATTTTATCGAAATCGGTTGGGCGGTTTTTAAAATATCAACAATAAATTATATTGAATTCAGTTGTACAAAATTTTTAATTTTACTACCTGTTATTTTGCTTTTTATTCTATATTGCTTGCTACACCTACGTCAAATTCTTCCCCTACGTTAAATTAGATAGATAGAACATAAACTTAAACCCACGTTCAATGAGCTAGGATAAAACTGTCCCTTTCAAATGTCAAAAAAGCATATTTTTTTTATCTTTCATTTGGCTCCATGCTACGGTCGGGGAATATATTGTGTCTACTCGTTATGTCAAATGAGGATGTACATCTCCCCGATGCCGTTGCTTTGGCATAAGGGTAAGATATTTTTATCTCTTGTCAGTGGATATAATCGGGGGATACATTTTTTGTCTCCAGCCCATACTAGCCGTACTGGGGAGATTATACACCCGCGTTTTGATTATTAATCGAGGATAAATGAACATGCCTATGGGTCACATCATCCACTTACCATAAGGAAGACCGTGTGCTCCTACAAATATTTAAAACATTAAAAGCAATATTTTTCCTGGAATGAATATGAAATATATGTCATAAGCAGATTATGGAAATGTAAAAACAAACTACACATTATTCGATATTATAATCGCTGTGCCATACTTAATAACGTTGCGGTTTGCTTTCAACCAACAAATAAATGTGTAATCTGAAAAACAATAAAAATAGTTTTTGCACACGATTTTCACTTTATTTGCAAAGAGATGATGGCAATATTTTAATCGGTATATACTCGCGCAACATTTCACCTTACTTGAGTGGACCCTTATTTTTTTAAGGAAAAGTGTATGTCTTAATATTTTCTGCAAATATTTTTCGTATCTTTGTTAGAACGGTAATAATATTCTGAGAAGCATCAACGCTTTCTTAGAAGGTAAAACTTTCTTGTCATGCCATTTTATAAAAGAAACCTTCAATTTATTTCCATTAACCCAGTTTAGCTCTATATTGACTTACTAAAAATGAAAAGGCGAACCGGGATTTGTATGTACCTAAATAAGATTTTATATTTTTATTATGTAGATTTGCCTATCCGCAGTTTTTAACAATAATAAAACCTTCAGTTAACAGGATATTATAATAAATATCGTTTTAATGAACGTTTAAGAGGAAATAATTAATAATTTTATAAAATGCATGAAAGATATGTACATGCTGAGGGGTAAGAGTTCAATAGCGCAATATTAACACAATGCTGACCGTGTAAGGATATCTAGTACTCCATAACGTGCCCAGGGCGTCGTAAGAGTGACGTTAATAGAAATATTTCAAGAATAATGTGTAAAGTCGGCTAAAAAGCAGTCGCTTTTCTTACAAAAAGCCTATAGGAAATGAGAGGCCAGTGCCTGGCAAAGTGAGGTATGTAGGCTTGACGGAGTTGCTGTTTTCTGTGTATATTCAATTAATTATTTTAATGTCTGTAGTATTCTAGTCTGTAATTATTCGATATACTTATAGTATTAGCGTACTAGAAATTTTACTGTCTTACTAAGACTTAACTCAATAACATGCAGTCAGCATATGTCAAAACCAATAAATACACGAGAGAGCGAATTCAAACCATTTTTTTATAGGATAAGGGTAACAAATGAGCACACAGTCCACCTGACGGTAAGTGGTTGCTGTGGCCCATAGACATCTAGACATATATCGTCGACGTATCAAAATGCAGATACGTTTTTACCCGTGAGGACTAAGATGGAATGCCTTGTTTCCAGTAAAAAGAGTCTCCGGTTCTCTACACTCACCGTACGGAACACTGCTGTGCAGCGTTAGACTAAGCGTTAGACTAATCTTTTACGCTAGTATTCTGTGAGAGACAGTAAAAAAAAAAAGTTAAGAAAAATATATTCAACAAATGCAGTACTTCTTACCGGTAAAATACATATTCAATAAACATACATAAACTCTCACCCAGAGAGGTAGACAGAGAATACGGACTTCCATGTGGCAAGATCCTCTACACACACACACACACACACACACACACCTCTTGCTTCTTTCACATACACATATCTACGCCATACAGGCATACACGGTGAAGTGTATCCTTAATTTGTATAATATTCAATATATCAGGCCATAAACCTATTATTATATACAACCCATACCTGAACAAACATTTACATTTTCAATTAACTGCCTTATTAACATTTTTATCACTAAACAAGCTTTTACAAAGTATTATTAGTATTTATACATACAAGTATACATTTTAGATTTTAGAATTAGAAGCTTTATAGATTCCTTCTTGATTTGAATTAATAATTAAGGAATAAGTTTTCTGTACAGAAAAAATTGGACTTATTAAGAACTAATCCGATTGAAATGTTTGTAATATGTTTGCTTATTTATTCAATTTGACTAAACTTAATCCAAAATTATAAACTTTATATGAGTATTATGTTATATAGTAAAAAGTAGATAATTAGGCCAGTTGTGTCTGTAAAGATGTGTGTGTGCCTACTACTTTTGTGTTTATTATTAGTATTGTAATAGAGAAATAGAGCCTCTATTTCTTCTACTGTAGATCAACACGCACGTAGTAAATATTTTTTATTCCAACTGTTTTAAGATGTTTTTTTCATAATAATTTACTTGAATTTCTATCTTAAAGTTTGTGATTCAATCCGCATGAGATTGTGTTCACTAACGTAAGTTAAGAGAGCTTAATTAAGAAGTTTAACGTTAAATAAAATACCTCTAACACTACGAAAAAGGTAGAATACAAGATTAGAGTGTACCTAACTTAGTGAAATATAGGGATCGAAGTCTATCTCTCCCCGTTGAGATAAAGCGTGTTCACCTTCGTTGTTAAACGTCAAAATGTCTTCAAATCATTATTTTTATACAGCGCAATTTATCTTTATAATTATTTCTTGTTTTCGTTAAAAAATATCGTTATTGAATATTAATAAATATGGCAGATTTTCAGAGAGATGACATTAAGATTTTGTGTGAGTTCTTTCTATCAGTCCAACCTTATATTATGAATCTTTCGCCCGTAGGTGGAAAAACAGAGAGAGAGAGAGAGAGAGAGAGAGAGAGAGAGAGACAGAGGAAGAGAAAGAGTTGGAACCGAATATTGGATTAGAAATACAATTAAATATTTTTCAGGTGGTTTTTAGGCACTTCCCATAATTACATAAAAAATAGTGCAATCAACAAAAAAAAGGAAAAGGCGACCGTCAAATTTGTCAGTTTTAAACCGTTTCCGCTCCTATACTTTCGAAGTTGTGATTTGTAACCTTAAAGAGACCTACCCCTTATAGACCTCCCCTTATATTATATTATTTATTAGTAAATATTTATTGCGTAAAACAGCTTTTATATTAATAGGAAATGGAATACCCCAGCCAATCCCGCCAAAGAAGGAATAGTTGTCGTTTGCCTACAAGATAATGTAATGCTCCTACATTGGCCTTTAAGTGTCATTGTACAATTGCACCCTGGAAACAATGGCATCACAAAATTAAGCAAGGTGTATTTCAACGGCCAGTTGTAAAGCTGTGTCCGCTACGTACGCAATAGCCTAAGTTAGTAGTAAGATTTATTATTTTTTTCTTTCGCACGTTATTTTATTGTTAATACTTAGAATACGCTAGGTTATTTATGTATTTATATAATACTAACTGCATTTATAGTACTAGCCGCACACTTTTAATATTACCTCACATTATACTCTTAACTTTTAAACAGCAACAACGCACCTCACTGCTTAAAGACTTTATTTAATTTAAGACCTGGTAAGACATGCAGGAAGTCGATGGATGCAGGTGGCTCAGGACCGTGCTTTGTGGCATTCCTTGGGGGAGGCCTATGTTTAGCAGTGGACTTGTGAAAGGCTGTAATGATGATGATGATGATAAATAAATTTAAGCGTCTGTATGTAAAATTATAATAAGTGATTTATATTATGTGTATGGGATTATTTGCATAGAATTAAGAAGTAACCAATAACTTTTAAAATTTTGTATCTCTGTCCGAGCTAATCTTCGAAATGGCAGAACCGATTGTGATGAAACTTTACGAACAGATAGAGAGCCATTCCAGGAGGGATCTAGGTAATTAAATAAACGAAAGACTAGATATTTAAAAAATGAAAAATTTATAACACAAATAGCCTTCGATTATCTCAAATCTAAATAAAGCAAAAATTAATAGAATCTATCCAGGCAAATCCGAGGCGGGTTGCTGTAAAAAATCATCATCCTCAATCTTCTTTTGCGCCATTTTTAATAACTAATCTCTGGCAAACACTCAAATAATAATTAAAGGTGTATAATTCCTGCAGCGGCAGAGAAAACCAATTTTATTCGATTCTTAACAAAGTAATAATTCAAATCGACTCTGTTATTCTTATAATTTAAATTCCTTTCTTATAATTCAAATAAGTTTCTTATAATAGGTATGGGCTTTATTAAAAATATTTTTTCATTACAGCGTAAGTTTCTTAACCGTACTAAATGACATCATAACCGCTTAGACTGACAAAGTTGCTCGCATTAGCAGTTGATCCGCCTTACATATAAATGTCTGTGAAATAAGGCGACTGTATATATATGTACTGAGTACTGATAGGTACTTTCTGATAAATCCACCGAATTTCGAAAGCCAGAATAACAATTACTTCTCTGTATTTGGAATTCAAAAGGTGGAGCCTCACACGAAAAACATCTAACGTAGTTACTTAACTGCGATGTTGGGAATGATGTTACATTTTGGTAAAATAACATTGTTTCCAATAATAAACGTAAAAGTAGAGATGGCTATTTCGTAAGATCATTTCTAAAAAGGTTCCTGTTATAAGCTGTTTAGATTCATCTTGCGTTTAGATTTCAGTCTATGGACTTTCAAATTTAACGTTCTTAAGGAAAAAAAGTCTTATAATATTAGGTAATGAATAGTAGTCCTGGTATATATAGACGTTATTTTCTTGTTTTTATTTTTTTAAGCCGAATTTCTTTTTTTCTTCTTATAAATGTTTATACCTGTGTAATTCTTTAAACAGTTTCTTAACTATATGTTACTGTAAAAATACAAGCCTATTTGCTAAAAGCAGGACAGTTTCGTTCTTTTTCAAAAATAAAAAGAACATTTCAATAATATTAAAAAGGTGTCAATCGTAAGAAATCATTAGCATAAAACAAAGAAAACCTGGCATATTATAAAATTTATTGTAAAAACAGTACGCAATTTTAAAACGATAATTAATTCGTTTGTTACCTTCAATTAAAATAGACAGTTTTTAACATTTTGGCTGGCTTTGGATTATTAAATTAGTTAACTTTTAAGCGTTAATTATTAAGTGGCGAAGCTTGCGAAGACACTTATTGATTTCACGATGTCTGTCCGTCTGTCCGTCTGTCCCACGGTTATCTCGAGAACAGTTTCGAATTTTCAAATTCTGTTTTCAGTAATCGATTACTGATCACCCAGGCATCTGAACCTCCTATTTTGAAACTGTTTGCTCAACGGCAACCATTATAAACCGCTACAAAGCTGATTGCTTCGCCACTTTGCTATGCTGTTAGCTTACTAGGTTTATTGATTTCACGATTTCTGTCCGTCTGTCTGTCCCACGATTATCTTGAGAACGGTTTCGAATTTTCAAATTCTGTTTTCAGCAATCGATTACTGATCACCCAGGCATCTGAACCTCCTATTTTGAAACTGATTGCTCAACGGCAAAAAAAAAGAAAAAAAAAGCTGATTGCTTCGCCACTTTGCTATGCTGTTAGCTTGCTAGGTTTATTATTGTTTGTGTTCTAAATTGAACGGTAGTAATATGATAATAACTGCCATAATTAGAATCTACTGTATGACGGGTCAATGTTATGTGTTGTCGGTTAAATGTTAATCATTCCACTAACCCATCTCTGCGCCAGGCCTTTTTAACAAAGGGGACCTGACAGAAGACGGGTTTCAATGACAGGAGGCCAGGTTCTGAAGAAATGGGTGCCAGTGCACCTTTTACTCAGTAATAACGAGGCAACTGCTTCTAGTAAGCCAAGTATTAAGAAATGAAAAGTTACCATTGTAGGTTAATGAACACTTGAAAAATATAGCGTGTACAAATTTGTCCGTGAATTTTTATATTATAAATCATGTATGAACGGTATTAAAAATACTGACAATTAGGTCCAGTTTGAGGTTTTATAGCACCATGTTAACAGTTTGCGACTCGCTTAAAACTGTGTTCAACTTATAGAAATATAAACTTCTGTGTAATTTATTTCTAGGGTTCAACTCGTTTTGTAATCTTTCTTTAAGGCCCGCCACATACAATCGGAATTCCGTTTCGAAAACCCGTTTCGGAATATCGAGTAGGTATTTCGAACGCAGCAAGTCCACAAAAAATCAAGGACCTATCACATACGTACAGTAATTTTCCGTTCGAAATTTTCTCCGATCAAAATTCCGCATGATGGCCTGTGTGTTCGGAATCCCACACGGGAAAAAGAGGTACCGAACGCAAGTCTTCCATAGATTATGTTTTGTTTGATGATTGTATGAGTCGCATCACACATTCGTAAATTCCGTATGGAACGCGCCCAGTGTGCGTTGCACAACCGTAGTGAAGAGGTGTGTTAATATATGTTTTATACGCAATCTTATATGTGTATCTCTTTTCGTAACCTTTTATTTCATTTTATTTTAAAATTCGTCGAAAATGTTTATAGACATCAATATTTAAATGAAATCTCTGAATAGTTTCGTAATTCGTATGAGGCCGGCCTAAATGTAGCGTGGCTCCACCCTACCGCACAGCGGCAACTAGCGGATATAAACATAAAACACTCACGCCTGTCACCCAGAGGGGTAGGCAGAGACTACGGACTTCCATTTGGCACGATCCTGACACACCTCTCTCGCTTCCTCCACATCCATATACCTACGCATACACGCTCGTCGGTTAAGGGTACTCCTAATCTGGCCCATTTTAATGTATCGCCGATTTGGTCGATAAACTTTCGTCTAGGGCGTCCCTTCCCGACCCTGCCGTTCACTTCTGCAACATAAATTTGCTTTGTCACTCTTTCCTCTTTCATTCTTTCTATATGACCAAACCACCGAAGCATTCCTTTTTTAATCCTGGTCACTACGTCATCTTGCAAACCACACTTTTCTCTTATCACACTATTTCTCACCCTGTCATTTAGATTCAGCCTTAGCATACTCCTTAAGGACCGCATTTCTACAGCATTTATTCTACTCTCATGCTTCTTCTGCCAGACCCAACTTTCACTACCATACATTAGAGTAGGGACTAACACAGCACTATGAATTGCCATACGTGCCTTATTTGACACATTCTGACTCCTCATAATAGCGTGTAGAGCCCCATTAACTCTATTTCCTGCGTTCACTCGTTGTTCTATATCCTTATTATATCTACCATCCCTGCTAAATAAACATCCCAAATATACAAACTCATCCACTTGCTCAATCAACTCCCCTTCTATTCTTATTTCGTATAACGTTTTACTATCTTCTCTTTCAAAAACCATCACTTTCATCTTACTTGCGTTCACTTTCATACCCCTTTCTTTCAATGACAAGTTCATTAAAGTAACCATCATTTGCAACTCGACCGCCGACGATGCAAATATGACTTGATCATCGGCGTACAAAAGGCATTTGACGGTTAACTCACCCATTCTCAACCCACATTATTCAACTTTCAAAGTTTGCAAACAACTGTCCATAAATAGGTTAAACAGCCACGGGGAAGCTACACATCCCTGTTTGACACCTTTATGTATGCCAAACCAGTCCGAGTAGACCCCGTTGATCCTGACACAAGCACTAGACGACTCCCTATAAAGGGACCTCAGTGCCTGTATCAAACCAGCGCTCAACCCAAATGAGTTCAGTGTTTGCCATAACACATTCCTGTCCACTCTGTCATAAGCCTTTTCCAAGTCCATGAACGCACAAAAAACTTTCTGGTTTTGGCCAAAAACTTCTCCGCAATCATGCGCATGGAAAAGACTTGGTCCGTACACCCCATCCCCTTTCTAAATCCAGCTTGCACATCCCAAATTTTTCCATCAGTTTCTTCCATAACTATAGCGGATATCTTTGAGAAAAATATCAACTACAACATAATATTTCAATGCCCCAAACATTTGCACTTCCGAATATAAATTTTCGTGGGTTTATTTTACCACGGTGACTATATTAGAATATTAATCCAGCAATTCTGACAAATAAATTACGCACGTCGGATCGCAAGTCTTTAAGTATCATATTACATACTGAAACTGTAATAGAATTATGCTTCACCGTTGGACAGAGGTCTACTTTGATTTGGGATCTTCCACGCACTCCGATAAAGGTTGACGAGCTTTTCTCATGATATTTTCCGTTACTTCCGAGCGCATGTCCAAAATATTGAATTTTTAAGTGTTGTTTTACCAAACATAAAAAGGCAATTTTTTTTTCGTTGGAGATCGAATTGGGTTTACGCGCGTGCATTTGTGAGCTAAAAAGGGTCACATAAAGGAATTGTCTTAAAGGAACTTTAAGACAAGGAAAATATAACTAACTTTAAAAATGCAGCATCGGTTGAACTTTTTCCTTCATTAGTAGAAGTACCTTTACAAGATGTTGTCGAGTCGGCGCGGCGGTAGGAGTTTGTCACTATAGTATGTGCCAAATCGATTGAGAAAAACGGACAATGACCTTTCGGTCGTTTAACCAGGGGTTACAAACCTTCAATATATAGGCACATTTTATATGTAGTACTTTCTTTATTTATAATGATTTTTTTATAATGATTGATATAATATATATTTATTAACTATTATTAAAAAGTTATGTGAAAGATCGCTGTAGAAGAAAAATCATCTATTGTTATAAAGTACTTTATTCATTTCACAACAAAAAACATTAATTTATAACACATATAAAGATTCGAGTGATAACGACACCGAATAAGTACGTACTTATGCAAAAGATAAAACTTTATTTTTAATATTATATAAGAACTTTATTTTTATTCGGTGCAATCATCACTCGTATCTTCACTTGATGAACTATCTGTAACATTAATTATAAAGCGATCTGCAGTTTGGTCAATTCTATCATCCATGCCACGCATTTTTTGTTCAACCTTAAGGACATGCTGAACACAGTTTTTCCATTTATCTGGCGTGATTTGAGTTAAACCATCTTTAAGTAAATTTTTAACATCTTTTAAAACTTTTAAAACAAAATGGCGGACCGGCCCAAAAAAGGTGACGCATCTCTGGCTGCCATTGTCACGTTTCTTTTAGAACGAACTGACGTAACGCGCGTTTTGTTTATTTTAAAGGGATGAATTTGCAAAAGCTCAATATGGTGATTATATTGCTTCAAATATTTTTTTAATATGAAACTGTTATTAAATGAATTGCTGCGTTACTTACCATAAATTGAAATATAAAATATAACACATTTTTCGCGATGTACCGTAAGATTTTACTATGTTTATAGGAACCACAGACAATATTATTTAAGAAACAAAAAAACAAAACATATGTGCTGACCTAGAAGTGGGAATAATATCAATATTTAAATATTGTTATCACATCTAAATTGAGATTTTGTAAGTTACGCCTTTTGACACTCGGCTCATATCTGAGGTCATTGTCCGTTTTTCTCAATCGATATGGCACATACTATAGCTATGGCAATATTTTTTTTCAGCGTAGAAGGAAAATACTTATTTTACTTATTTATACTCTTTTATTGCACACGTATTATAACACATGAAAACTCTTATAATAAACTATACACGACATGTAAAATTATACGATGAAATTTTCTTTTTTTAGATTTAAATACTAATACTAATATTATTACTGAAACCAGATGTGGAGTATATTGAGATTTACCTGAGCCTGTGTAATTATATCATGTATTGAGTATCCTAAGTGAATTAGGCATGTATCATCCGTACACAAGGTGAGTTGACCATGAAGTCCTATTTGATGCATATTATTAATATAAATAAAAGCAGTATGGAGCCTTGCGTGACACCAAAGGATATTGATGCAGGCTTACTTTGGTATTAACTTATCTTAACAATTTGATAGCGATTTATAAAGTAAGACTTAACCATTTTAAGGGTATTGCCAGTGAAACAAATATTCTCTAGTTTGTCTAAAATAATTTTAAGACTTACAATATTAAGAGCTTTTTTTTAAATGAATAAAAATACCTAAACAATCTTATTAGTATCAATATTAGATTTTATTTTAGTAATAAAGTCAACAGCACCTGAGACTGTATTGGATTTTAAAACGTGGTAGAGCCATGCTGCAGCTTTATTAGTAGTATAGTTGTAGCACGAATGGGTCGGCTCGACCGGGGAAGTACCACGCTCTCACAGAAAACCAGCGTAAAATAGCGGCTTGACTTAACGTTGCTGTAATTCGTATGGTATGTGTAGAGAACCGGAGACCCATTTTAATGGAAAAGAGGCATTCCATCTTAGTCCTTACGGGTGACGACGCATCTGCATTTTGATTATTTATTGGGGATAAATGTGGATGTCTATGGGTCACAGTAACCACTTACCATCAAGTGGACTGTGTGCTCGTTTGTCACCCTATCCTATAAAAACAGGTAGAAAACCTTTTTTGTATATAAAATCGATTGAATTTAAATAATTCAGTAATCAATATTGAATAACTCTAGAATTTTGGATATCACTGGGAAAAACGATATTGATCGGTAATTAACAGGATCAGTCAGCCAGCACCTGACTTATAGATAGGATTATCTCTTGCAATTTTAAACTCATCGGGAAACTGTCCTCTGAGAAGTAACTTATTAAAATATTTGGTATGAATATCAATTATAGATTTTTTAATGCAATTATATTGCTTTAGTGATGATTCCATCTATACCAGTACTAGAATTTGCATCGAGATTATTTATTATTTTAATTATCTCATCTATAGAACATGAATCAAATTGAAATAAAACACTTGTAAGATTAATGCGAGAAAGAGTATTCGTACAGTTATTTACACAGCTCCTATAGAATCCTATAGAAAAAAAAATCCTATAGAAGCAAAAAGCCTATTAAATGTATTACATATTAAAGGTGGAACAGTAATAAGTACAGATCTATTGAAAAATTTTGGAGGAGCACAACTTGACTTTATTTTATTGTTTGCTAAGCCAATACTTAGAGTCCACATTTTCTTAGAGTTCTTTATACATTTATTAATTTGTTCGTATAGTAATTTGGTTTGGCTTCCATGAGGTTATTAAAAGTTTTAACCGAATCAAACTCCGGCTTTAGGTCTTTATTTTCCGGGTTATACTTAAATTTGTTTTATAAGATGTTTCTTTTATTAATCACATTTATAAATTCCTTGTTTTTCGATTCCTTTTTCGGGGATTAAGTATATTAGTTTTTGTGAACTTAATCGGCCTCACATGTATTTGCAACATGTAATACTTATGTTACATACAATCGCATATCCATACAATAAACGACAAACATCCATACAATACAAGAAACAGATATTATGTAAGTAATATAATTATTTGTTCCGTGCGAGATTAGAACGCTTACTCTTTAGTCGCAGCCAAAAACATAGCTAACGCTTTACCAAGTCATTTCCTTTCCGCTATTATACTTTTCAGTATAGTTACAAATAATGTAACAAAATTCGAAAGATGTCTTCCTTACCAAAATTCGGTCACGGGACGTCTCAACGGAGACGATCTTCAATCAACTTCACAGGATATATTAAATTATTACACAGTATAGCTTTCGTATAAAATAGAAGCAGGATAGACGGGGTAAAATATAGAGATTTATAAGAATTATAAAATTAATATAAAATGTGCTCCCTTGCTCTATTTCACATTATAAGTAGCAAAAAAAATTCCTAGCAGAATCTACGACGCAATTGTCATGTTACACCTACACTGGCTACTGAGTCACGATGCTTTTGGTTGAGAATAGCTTAGTTATATAGAAGAATTTATCTTTTATGCCCGGGCTACACTAACGAGAAATGCCGTTAATTATCGCGCCTGTGTTACACTACAGTGATTAGAGAAGACAGCAGACAATACAAATGGCGACGAGGAAAAAGATAAGTACCTATTTAGCATAAAGATATAATCAAAAATAGGTTAGCAATGTGCAACTATTAGCATTGCAATTGTAAATTAATTGCTAGAGTAAAAAAAAAAACTGTGGATTATGAATTATGATTTATTGTCTTAACCCTGTTATGATCATTTTAATAATTTATATAAAAATTATATGTTCGCATATGACCACGCTTATGGTGTGCAAAAATTTATTTTCTTTATGTCTTTAAGATACTTATTATTATAATATTAAAGAATTTATAGATGATAATAGCCCCTGGAAGTGAGGTGGTCGCTCCCAAGCTATTTCTAATTTGTTGTGTTGTTAATTTGTGTAACATACATGAATGTAAGCTGTTATTGAAAAAAAAAGTCCCGCTGGGTTTCTTGCTGGTTCTTCCCAGGACAGATTTTTTTTGAACCAGTGGTAATTATACAAAAGAGTGGCTTTCAATAAGTATTATTTATAATCTATATTGAATAAAAAAAGTTTCTGTTTCTGTAGCAATGATAAAATAATGATTTATTTTAACATATGTCTATTAGCACAACTTTTATTTAAAAATATTTTTGATGGAAAAATAGTAATGTAACTAATCACTCCTCTTGATTCGAACCGAAATACAATGTCGTTAGCTAAATTTTAGTGGCATTTTACATGTAGGTGTGATATTTATCGCCTTTAATGAAAATACTATTTTACCGCTTTCAGGGAATATATGTCTTACAAAAAAATCGTGGACACTTCACGACTTCTGTAAATTGCATAGTAGGTAACTAGTAATACTGTAAATGCACATTATAGGTATTGAATTCACCAACCACCACCAATAGCACAGCAATGGAAGTAGTCGGTATTACAAATAAACCGAAAGAGAAGGGCGAGTGTTTTGGAACATATTACTATCATGGAATTGAGTTTGGGTACCAAGATACCAACCATTAAATTGGTGTTGGGTACTAAGATACCATCATTAAATTGAGTTGGGTACTAAGATACCATCATTAAATTGAATTGGGTACTAAGATACCATCATTAAATTGAGTTGGGTACTAAGATACCATCATTAAATTGAGTTGGGTACTAAGATACCATCATTAAATTGAGTTGGGTACTAAGATACCATCATTACATTGAGTTGGGTACTAAGATACCATCATTAAATTGAGTTGGGTATTAAGGTACCATCATTAAATTGAGTTGGGTATTAAGATACCACCATTAAATTGGAAGTTGGGTATTAAAATACCACCATTAAATTGGAAGTTGGGTATTAAGATACCACCATTAAATTGGAAGTTGGGTATTAAGATACCACCATTAAATTGTAAGTTGGGTATTAAGATACCACCATTAAAGTGGAAGTCGGGTATTAAGATACCACCATTAAATAGGAAGTTGGGTATTAAGATACCACCATTAAATTGGAAGTTGGGTATTAAGATACCACCATTAAATTGAACTTTGGGTACTAAGATACTACCATTAAATTGGACTTTGGGTATTAAAATACCAGCATTAAATTGGAAATAAAAATATAAGAAACTGTTTCAGTTTGCCCCTAAAATAATAATAATAATAATACCGCTATCAGTTTTAATGTGATAGCACATCTCTGGCTATAAGGTGTGAAAAATGGAAAAGGTCTAATCTATCTGGACGCAGCTGAAGTTATATCAGCACTCAATAAACGAGCTATGCTATTGCATTTTGGTGGCTCTGGGTTACAAAAAATATTCTACAATTTACCGGGTGCCAGTGTCGAGTCATCAGAAACCGTTGATGTATTTAAAGTAGCCATTAAAAAAAACTCTACGAGTATTTTCAACCTAAACGGAGCAAAGTTTATGAGCGGCATGTTTTTCGATTGCTAAAACAGGAAAAAGGAGAAAAATTTGAGAAGTTTTTGATAAGATTGCGTCAACAGGCCGAAAAGTGTGCATTCGAAAAGCAAGATGATCATCTCATAGATCAAATTGCGGAAAAGTGTAATTCTTACAAAACGTGGGAAGAGTTAAAAAGCAAAAAGGTATGTTTTTAATCAAATGTCTTAGACCATACAAGACAGTATTAGCATATAGTAGTAACTTTCCTTTGGCAATAGAGGGTTCATTTGAAACTATACTCGAAGTCGGTGGACGAGAGGAACATACAACCATTTACGTGATTTCGGGGGGTACTAGAGACCTGTTGGGTAAGAACACAGCAGTCCGTCTAGGTGTCTTAAAACTTGGTATCGGGATAAATCAAGTGGAGAGTACGGATCCCCATTAAAGAGAAGGTTGCAATCAAAATTAAGGAATCACTAAACAGTGATATAATTGAAGAAGTGCAAGGCCCGTCTAAATGGGTTTCACCAATGTTCCAATCATAAAAGAAAATGGTGAATTACGTTTGTGCGTAGATATGAGATGTACGAACGCCGCTATATTGCGAGAAAACCACCCCCTGCCTACTATGGACCACATTTGCCTAAAATGAAGAAAGCCAAATATTTTAACAAATTAGACATAAAACAATGCCTTCCATCAAGCGGAAATTCACTCTGAATCCAGACACATAACGACTTTTATAACCCCCAAAAGATTATATAGATATAAAAGAATAATGCTTGGAATTACCTGTGCTTCCGAGATTTTTCAGAAGATCATTGAAAGGATGCTGATAAACTGTGAAGGGGTCGTCAATTTTATTGGTGATATCCTGGTATTCGGAAACAGTGAAGAAGAACATGGCGCATGACTAAAGAAAGTTCTACAGGTACTTAGTAGAAACAACGCCGTGCTGAATAGCAATAAATGCATATATAAAACGCAGGATGTGAATTTTCTGGGACACAGGCTTACACATGAAGGAGTAAACCCTTCAACAAGTATGTTGAGAGCATTATGAAATTTAGGGTCCCAAAGACCATAGAAGAACTCCCAAAGTTTTTTAGGACTCTTAAACTACATAAACAAATGGATACCTAACTTGGCCGCCATGACAGAACTTCTGAAGCACCTGCTAAGACAGAAGATGAGCAAAAGGAAGAGCTTGGAATAATAATGGTCTGGGGAACAAGATAAAGCATTCCAAAAAACTCAAACGGATGCTCACGGAAATACAGATTTTAGGGTATTATGACGTCAGAGATGCAAGACAGGTGATAGCAGATGCTAGCCCTGTCGGACTTGGTGCTGTCCTTGTACAAAATGATACAAATGTCCTTAGAATTATTGCCTATGGTAATCGAACTTTGATAGACTGCAAGCGCAGGTATAGCCAAACGGAAAAAGAGGCACTAGCATTAGTTTGGGGGTCGAACATTAATATAATATATTTTTATTTGGAAAGCCTTTTGATTTAGTCACTGACCACAAGCCGCTAGAGATATTGTTCGGGTCTAAGTCAAAACCATGTGCGAGGATTGAATGATGGGTACTGACGCTACAGTCTTATTCATTCAAGGTTGTATACAAGCCAGGAAAACAAATATAGCTGATCCCTTGTCACGATCATGTAACTATCCTGATAACCCACCAAAAGGAAAAGACCAGCATGTGTACCAAATAGTGGAAAATTCTAGACCAGTTGCTATACCAATGAGTACCATTGTAGCATAATATTCAGAAAAAGACCAAGAGATTTACAAACGACTGGGACGATTCAATTAAGAGTTACAAATTTTTTGAAAACGTGTTGTTTCCACGATAGCATTCTACTTCGTGGAAATAAAATTGTAATACCACAGCAACTCTTCAAGAGTGTATTAGATGCTGCATAGGAGGGTCATCCAGGTATCGTAGCGATGAAGGGACGCTTGAGATCAAAGGTATGGTGGCCCCGTATCGATAAAGACGTAGAACAATTAGTAAAGGCCTGTAAAGTTTGTAAATTAGTGGGTTTGCCAAACCCACCTGCACCAATGAAGAGACGAGAGTTGCCTGCAGCTCCATGGATAAATGTCACAATGGATCTAATGGGACCTTTGCCAAGTAATGAGTATCTGTTAGTAGTGGTCGACTACTATAGTCGATACAAAGAAGTAAAAAATTAGAAAAACATCACAAGCTTACAGATTATTAAAATGGTAAAAGAAATGTTCAGTAGACTTGGTTATCCTATTTCTATCACCGCAGACAATGGCAAGCAGTTCGTTAGTGAAGAGTTTCGATCTTTCTTTAAAGAATGTAACATTAAGTTATTTAGTACTGTACCATATTGGCCTCAAATGATCGGCGAAGTTGAAAGACAAAACAGAGAGATTTTGAAACGTCTTCGTATCAGTCAGATCGAGACGAAGGATTTAAAAGAATGTTTGTGGGAGTATCTTCTAATGTATAACAGCAACCCTCCTTACAGTTACCGGGAGGTTACCGTCTGAATTGTTTTTCAACGAAAAAGTAGGGATAAAATTCCATCAATAGGTGAAATAAATTACAGACAATCATTTAGATTCAGATATCAGGGATAGAGATAAAATACAAAAAAAAATCTTGATAAGAAAGAGATGTAGTGTTTGCACAAATACACAAACATACATTTATATAAAATTCACAGTCTCGAGCGCACCGCGTCAGTTACACGAGAGCCTCGGGCGAGAGTGGACGTGTTTAGTTAAGTGATTAGAGAAGACAGCAGACAATACACCGCGCATAGCTGTCTCGTTGTAGTTAGTGGAGAAATACGCGCAAACGCTTACTCAGTGCTGTTGCAAATGGAGGTGACGGTGACATCTCAGCGTGTGCGTCTATTAACGAAAACTGAAAACAAAGGTACGTTATCTAATATTTTGATTTTTTTAGTGTTATCATTAAGTGTAGTTGTGTGCAACCATAAATAGTTGTTTAATTTAAGAAGTAATACATATTTAACCTTCTAAACCGGTATTAGTTGTTGCTAAGAGTGTAAATATAACCTGTTAGTTATTACAATTTCTAACATGGTACCTATGGGGTACAAGCGGACGGGGTGATATCGACTATCCGGTGTCACCCCGATTGATTTGTATGCAGATATTGTGGGCGTCTGTTTTATGTCTCTTTATAATTATTATTTTTTTACTTTTTACAGACTGCAAGCGTCAGCATGACCTGCCCCATGAAGATCCTGTGCTTCTTGTCTTAGATGGTCACGCCACCCACACTAAGAACCTAGAAGCTATTGAGTTAGCTCGTGGTCATGGTGTCATAATGCTCTGCTTGCCACCTCACTGCGCGTATCGCTTACAACCACTCTATGTTGGTTTTATGTGACCTTTGAGCACGTTTTACTCGCAAGAAGTCCAGTTATGGCTTCGAAATCATCCGGGGTGTGTTGTCACCCAATTTCAAATGTAATCTTTGTTTGAAAATGCTTATAATCGTGTCGCTACCATGAAAAATGCAGTGTCTGCTTTCTCCAAAACCGGAATTTGCCCACTGAATCCCAATATTTTTACAGATGTTGAGTTTGCACCATTACAGATTACAGAAATATCATTTTTACCAAAAACAAATGAAATCTCTCAGGATCCTTTGCCTCGAGAAAGTACCCCGTCTCCGCAAGTAGGAACATCTAAAGAAGGACAAACGTTTTCAAATTCTATTAGTCTTGTATCACCGAAAGATGTTATACCAATTCCTCATTTTAAAAAGAACATACATCCATCATTACGTAGAGGAAAAACCCCAATTTTGACTGAATCGCCGAATAAAAATGAACTGGCTGAAAAGGCTACGCCATCAGTTAGTAAAATAAAATTTAAAGGCAATGGTAAAGGTATCGGGAAAGAGGCGAATAAAGAAAACTATGAAGAGGATTCGAAGTGTTTGGTTTGTGGCGAAAAGTGTAGTCAAACTAAGTCCACAGATGAATGGTAACAATGCACCGCTGGGCTCACGAAAGTTGCATTGATTGTTCTGAGCAAGATTATTATTTTTTGTATGCAAAAACTACGAATAATTCCAAAATTTGTTTTATTGCTAGTATCTGTTTTCACCCCTTTAATATAAAATGCCTATCCGGTTTGACCCATAGGTGTGGGGTGAACTCGGATTTGTAATTTTTGATTAAATTTGTTTTAGTTTGCAGTTATTAAGATTGATCTCAAATATTTTTGTACCAAATTTATGCCTAAGATATACTTTAACGTTTGTGATATTGATTATCTCAGTAAATAACATAGTGATTTATTTATTGGGTCTTTATCTTAACTATCCGGTGTCCGCCCACCTTCCCCTACTTAATACTAGGGTAAAAACGTTAATTATAAAAAAGTATAGGTATCAAAAAATATAAAGCAAACAAAAGCAAACGATAAATGAGCAGTAGATAATTATAATGAATTTCCCGTTTGGTTAAATTTTATTAAAAATAACTTCCTCTATCTGACAAATATCTAAAAGACAGATATTTATGGGTCACAACATCCTCTTATCATCAAGTAGACAGTGTGTGTATGTTCGTCAGCTTGATTTATATAGAAAAACTTAAATTTACTACCGAATATAGCCCTAGGTCATCAAGAAGCACCATTCTGAACCAACCTATATCCATCATTTCTGTACGCTTCACGTGTTTGTTATTCGGTCACTTTATCTAAACGTTGATTTTGTTAAAAGGTGATCAAAATATTAAAGATATTAAAAATTAATTAGCTAAGATCCGCATGATAAAATAAAATCATGTGTTCTACTTAGTTAAAAAGCACCTAGGTAAGACAGATCATTTTATATTATTACGCGGGACTTACCTCACTAATTTTTAATATCTTTAAAATATTGTATTAATGCAAAGTAACGTCTTATTCTATCAATTAAAACGGTAGTGTATTATCGATATGAGCATTTTTAACTTTAGCTGCATATCTCAATCGCGCTTTGGCTCTTGCTTTCAAATTATATTAGAACAATCAACATCAGTACGTATCTTTAAACTTAAATCTATTTAGGTAAAGAGTAACAAAATGACAATAACCTACATACGTTCCACCGGCCGCCTATGCTCCTATGGAGTTCGTCTGGTTGATAGCACGCTCTTGTTGTGTTTTCGGTTTCGAAGTAGCAAGGAGGGTAAGAGTGCCATTATAATAACAGACTGTGAGGCATTACATTCTAGTCCTCAGGGTTAAAACGCCTTTTGATAACCTTACCGTGTAGTATAGCTGTTCAGCAGCCATCCTTACATCCACTAGATCAACAAGAATATTAAGTTTCAGGTTACAGCACCAAATGTGGAAATCATGAGAGTGAGAGTGAGAATTCCCTACCGTGACCTAAGAGGCGACAGAAAGAAAATAAAGAAAACAATAGCGTGTCAAATATAGCAAAATACAACTTCTATGAAACCGATTATGGGATTACAAATTAAAAAAAATTTTCATTGCTATTCATTTATTATTAAAAAACTCGCATAAAATAAACAGCATTTTGAATTATGTTGTACGTATTTAAGGAAAAAGATATAAATCAGTGACATAAACAAAATTTTGTGAATACATTTATAAAACCTCGTATATGTTACAAATAATAGAGGCTGGCCCTTTATATAGGCAAGATTATTTACTCATTAAATAATATTGAAATGAGTGACGTAATTTGTGACATAAATGAACGACTCAAGTTTGAATTTTATATTTAAATACGCTTCACGTTTAGACGTGTATATTTACAGTTAAATAATAATATGAGGTATGTAAGTTACAAGCTGACTCAAGGCATGCGAAACGTAAAAAATATCTTAATCATCATCATCATTATTACAGCCTTTCATAAGTCCACTGCTGAACATAGGCCTCCCCCAAGGAATGCCACAAAGCACGGTCCTGAGCCACCTGCATCTATTGACTTCTTGCATGTTTTACCAGTTCGTCACTCCGTCTCGTGGGGGGTCGCCCTACACTTCGCCTACCGGTACGAGGCTGCCACTCAAGAACCTTTCTTCCCCATCGGTTGTCGGTTCTTCGAGCTATATGGCCGGCCCACGGCCACTTCAGTTTACTAATCCGTTGGGCTATGTCGGTTATTCTGGTTCTACTGCGGATATCCTCATTTCTAAGTTTATCACGCAGAGAAATCCCGAGCATAGCCCTCTCCATAGCTCGCTGAGCGACCTTAAGTTTCCTCATACGGCCAGCAGTGAAGGACCACGTCTCGAAGGATCAAGTCACGTAAGTCATCACTGGCAACACGCACTGGTTGTATAATTTCGTTTTAAGGTTTTGAGGTATGTCTGACGAGAATATGTGTCGTAGTTTTCCGAATGCTGCCCAGCCGAGTTAAATCCGTTGATTGACCTCTCGGTCGAAGTTGGACTTACCTAGTCGAACTATTTGTTCCAGGTAATCATACTCGTCAACAACTTAGAGCTTAGTGCTTCCAACAACTACCGGCATAGGTGTGACATGGACATTAAACATGATTTTTGTTTTGTCCATGTTCATCTTAAGACCTATCCGTTGGGAGACACTATTGAGGTCATTGAGCATGTTGCTTACGTCATCCAGCGATTCTGCCAGAAGGACTATATCGTCGGCAAATCGGCATAAAAAATATCTAAAACCATCTTCCAAATTCCACTAATCGGCAACGGAGAGAAGAGCCTAACTACGTTATATCGGGTGGCGATTATGGCATTTTTTCTTTTATGGGAGTTCCATTTATAATAGGGGCTGCTATAAAACAAAAACTATATAGAAACTGAATCCAAAACCTTATATTTAATAACACAATACTTTGGAATCTATTTTCAGTTTCAATTTTAAAGTTGAAATTACCGAAAGTATTAAAATCTGAGATTATTTTAAACTTCATTAATTTATGTATCTAGCCAGACGGGGTAGCCAGAGAGAACAGATCGACAAGTGTCACGATCCTTACATACCTCTTTCGCTTCTTTCAGATTCATTATCTTCTTCATACATGCACGTCTAGGTATCCGAGTACTCTTGACCCTCCCCTCTTCGAGCAGTTTGTTCACATGGTCTTCGAAAGTTAGTCTCGGTCTACCTCGACACCTTTTAATATAAACTTTCGCGCTATTTATTTTCTTCACCATTCGGTCTTCACTCATTCGCTCAACGTGCCCAAACCATCGAAGCACGCCCTTATCAATTTTTGTGATAAGGTCATCTTTCAAATCTGCCATATTGCGAATCTCTTCGTTTCGCTTTCGGTCCGCCATGGTAACGCCGCACATTTTACGAAGCGATCGCATCTCCACTGCATTCAACTTGCTTTTATGCTTCTTCTGGCATACCCAGGTTTCGCTGCCATTTAAAAAAGTCGGTACCAACACTGCGTTATGCACTCTTCACTACGCCTTGCCTTTTGACTAACGCAGTCAGGGCACCATTGACTTTGTTCCCGGCAGCGACACGCCTGTCCACATCTAAATCACATCTTCCATCCCGGCTGAAAGCACTCCCCAAGTATACAATTTCATTTACCTGTTCTAGACATGTATCTAGGATATTAAATTATCGTAAGATCATTGTTCTTTTACAAAGCGTTTCATCCAAAAATACAAATAAGTCCATGAATAATTGTCTCATAGACTAAATTAATTATCGAGTAGAAATTTTAATTTATGTTTGAGTTGAACCCATATAATTTATTGCTAAATACATTTCGATGAAATTTAAAAGATGAGCATAGTACATATCATATTATTTTCATGAAAGTAATAATGAAAAAGAAAAAATATCTTGAGTATTTTTTTTTATAAAAATAACAATGCTACGTGACATTTACGGGATGTAAAAGATTAAGGAATAATGCAAAAATTCTTTTTAAAAACGTGTAGAAAAACAATTTCAGATTTTATTTGTTAATAAATAAAGGAACATCTTATTTTATGGACTTAAGTTAATCTGATAAAATGTTTAAAGAACGTTTTATATTTACGCGAACAAGTTTAATAATTTTTAAGAGCTTAACAAGTTACATACAGATTTATACGTGGTAGAGCCACCCTGGCGCTATTTTATGGTTGTAGCACGAATGGTCACGGCACGACCACGCTCTCATAGAATACCAGTGTAAAACAGCAGCTTAGTACTGCTGTTTCGTATGGTGAGTGTTTTCAGCACGACATTTAATCTTAGTTCTCACGGGTGACGACGCATCTGCATTTAGTTTCTTAATCAGGGATAGATGTAGATGTTTATGGGCCTTCAGGTGGACTGTTTACACTTTTTGTTACCTTTATTATTTATAAAAAAAAGATTTTTAACCCTTCTACTAATTTATGTTTAAGTTAATTTTATATTTCCAATAGTTTGAGTTTGCAGCACCCATGGCCACGGGGTGACTAAGGTGTATAACGTTCCAATGTCATATTCAAACTTGCCCACCTTTCTACAGATCTTTGCAAAAAGAACTTACCTAATATATTATCTTGAATCCTCGCAGTAGTATACTTGGAAACGGGATTTAATTTTATTAATCATAGGATTTCAATGAAATACCAGCCAATTCCTTTATTTAAATTTGTATGTTTATTTTTTATTTCAAAAGCCTTACGAATGAGCCTATGTAGGAATCAGTGTTCTATTGCGAGGATTTGTGGTTAATCAAATCTGATTTAACTGTAGGGGCAATCCTGAAAGTTTACAAATGAAGAAAGACTTCACGAAGCGACTATTCACGTCAGCTGTGTTTAATTTCACGCGGTTTTTTATTTTTTAGAAAAGGGGGCACACGAAAGTACGGCTACGGCATGAGTTAAATCGTCGCTACGACTGACAAGTTTCATATGTGACATTTGTAAGATTTTGGGGAACAACTTAAAACGTGTTATTGAGTAAACAAACAGAAACACTGCCAAATTAATAATGTAATATAGTAGAAATTTATTTATGACATATTTGAAATAAAAAATATTCCATAAATATTTTTTTTTATGGAGCTAGAATTTTTTTAAACCAAAAAGTGCACATTACTGGTTTAGAATCGTCAAAAACAATAACGTATATGTGCGTTATTGCATATGAAGGATTTGGAAATGAGACACTTTTTGTTATTTGATTTATCACTGTGATCTTTAGGTTTTCTTAGATTACAAAATACTTAGATGATAAAAGTATTAGAAAATACTAGAATCATAATATAATCATATATTGATAAATAAAAAGATATGGAGATATATGGAATTGTATGTTAGTACTTCATATGCTAAGTTCAACCATTCTTTGACAGAATGTGCTTTAATAACTTTCGAAATAGGGTTTAATTGTGGAATGGCTACGAAAACGCGCTGTAAATATAGACTGAAGAAATAAAACAAAGACTTGTACTGTTGACGAACAGATAGCAACGTTTAATTCACTTCTTGTTCAATTCTACGATGCACATGCTCCTCTTCGTCAAAATAGAGTACGTCATCTTCCAGCCATGTGATTCACTGAAGATCTTAAAAGATTGATAGACATGAAGAATGACGCAAAGTCAAGATGCAGGTCAAATCCAAAAAATGACAGGATTCGGGAGAAGTACACACTGCTGTAAAATAAATGCTACAAAATGTGCAGAGATTAACGACGCCGCCACATCCATAAATCAGTACAAAACCAAGACCCATATCGTGTTTAGAACTTCTTAAGGTCCAAGGATACCAAATAACGTCGATTTAAATTTGCTTAATCAGCATTTCTACTCTGTTTGCTTGAATAATATTTTAAAATCAACAACACATACTCAATTTTCATCGTTTCCCACTCCTGACTTTTCTCCATTTGTGTTTAAGCAAATAACAGAGTTTGATGTTAGGAGATATATATTCTCTATCCATTCTGACTCTGTCGGAAGTACATGTAATGACGTCAGTCTTATAATGATCATTACCTTGCTAAGCTTTTTAACTTTATATTAAATTTTGTATTTCCTCATTTTCTTTTCCTTCTCAACGGAGGGCGCATAAATCATACCTTCACACAAAAAAGCAAATTCTCCGAGTTTTTATGAATGTCGTCCTATCTCGATTCTTCTCTTCCTTACAAAGTCATAGAACGCCTTATCCTACAACACATTAATTCGTTTTTTTTAATAAATAACATCCTTAATCCTCTCCAGTCTGACTTTAGATCTGATCCTAGTACAACATTTGCCACAATATGAAGAATCATCAAGTAATAAACATACTGTGAAATATGGGTGTTGCTGGATTTCAGCAATGCATACTGCTGATCATGATATTCTGCTACGGATAATGCGTTCTCTTAACATATCTCCAACTGCAATTTCCTGGTTTCACAATTATATGTATCGACGCCAGCAACAAAATCGTGTCCAAGATAGACTTTCTTCGTGGCTTGATACGGTGTTGTACGCAGATGATCTCCAAATATAACTATCTACAAACCACCAGTGCAGATCTTCCGAAAGCAGTTGAATGTATAATCAAGGATCTGGCTTTTATTTTCGACTGGATTCCATCGTATCGGTTAACTGTGTACTATTTAAAATCACAAGCTGTAATTATTGGAAGTTCAAGAATGATATGCAAATAAAAAAATGTCAATTACAACCAGTACAATTACACAATTTTTAACAGTGGTAGAGCCACTCGGCAGCTTTTGCTATCGGACGGATGGGCTGGCTCGAACCGGGGTGGTACCACGACCTCACAGAATACCAGCGTCAAGTAGAGGTTTACCTCTGCGTTTCGCTTGGTGAGTGCAGGTGGCCGGAGGCCATTTTTACTGGAAATGAGGCATTCCATCTTAGTCCTCATGGGTGACAACGCATCTGCATTTTGATTCGCAAACAAGGATAGATGTAGATGTCTATGGGCCGCAGCAACCACTTACCATCAGGTGGACTGTGTGCTCGTTTGTCACCCTTATCCTATAAAAAAAACAACCCTTTATGTTGAATAGCTTATAATGACGTAGTTAAAAATTTAGGTACTCTTTTGGATCCCAGTCTTTCTTGGACTCTCCAAATTAATGCAGTGAAATGTAAAATGTTTGCAGTGTAATATGCTTCACCCCAGAGACATATCTACTTTTTATCCATTTCCAGTAAAATTACGCTTGTACAATCTTCACTACCTCCTATTCTCGACTAACCTGACATTTGTTATCTTGATATCACTGAGGAGCCACTAAACAAACTTGAGCGACTCTTAAATCTCTGTCAACGGTTCATATTTGGGCTTCGTAAATATGACCGTGTCTCGGAATACTGCACTAAACTCAAGTGGCTATCAATCCGTATTCGGTGTGCCGTCCTCTGCATCTTATTTAATATTTAAATTCCTCCCTATCTAAAAGAACGTTTTGAATTGCTCAGCTCCTGTCATAGTTTTTTCCTAAGGTCTAAGGAAAATCGTTAAAACTCCTTTCTACATTCGACTAAAAGTACTCAATCTTCACATGTGTTCAAGAAACAAGTTTAGAAACACTATATATCTCTCTAACCACTCTCTATCTTCCAATTTTATTTATGGTCATCGATCTACCTAAAGTATGTTGTCTTTTTTGTGCATAAGTTGGTATCCTTTCTTATTTTAGCTGCAGCTATATTATTATTAAGATAGTAGTGACATGAATGGGTCGGCTCGACAGCGGATGCTTTCACAGAATATCAGCGTTATATAGCAACATAACGCTGCTGTGTTTCGTATTGTGGTTGTAGAGAATCGGAGACCCTTTTTACTGGAAACAAGGCATTCCACTGCATACTTACTACTTTTACTGTGTTTTGACTCCTAAAATTATTTTTATCATGTTGTTTACACCATATCCCTTACATCGCTTATACCATTGACGGGCGATTGAAGGCGGAACATAAATCCTTTATGTGCATTTCTGCACATACGAATTTTCCTAAACGGTTAAAATACATATGGAATTTGTTCGGGTCGTTTCTAATTCGAATATCGCAAAAGAACTTTATAAACATATAAAAAACGAAACGGAGATAATGTTTAGCGCATAAAGCAAAAAACTAAAAAATTCACATATGGAATTAGGGAGTCGCAGCGACGAAATGTCGACCGTCGCCCGTTAATAACTGCAACACCTGGGGAATTGCAGGTGAGTAGTAGGTTTTTAAAAAGGAGTGAGCTCGTTTCTTGAAATTCTTAAGTAATAAATTAATTCTTAATTCTAAGTTATATAAGTCCGGGGACATCGTTGGTGGTAAAAGATTGAATGATTGATGAATGATTCCATAATCTTGTGCAACGAAGAAAACTCCTAATAAATCGCATCGGTTTGTGGCGTCATTTACATTCACATTGATACAAATCGTTATATTTTTTTTCTACTAAAACAATTAATAAATTAAAGAATATTGTTGGACGGGCCTCTTATCAGTTAGAGTAGCGATTTTTGTCTGCGATGCGATGCCGGGATGCGTATTTAGTGAATTTAGTGCTTCTTAATCTTAATGGCAGATCTGGTGTTTTATTGCCTGCCCGCGTAATAGCACCATGCGCTTAATCTAACACCCTGCGGTGCTGTGAAATTGCGTCACGTTGATACAATGTAACGGCGTTTTACGAGAATCAAGGGATGTGATGGGTATTTTATACCGACATAAAATGGCTTTGTAGGATGTTGGCATCGTCTATACGGTTTCAAAAAGCGAACACAAAGCAAATAAAAAATATAATACAAACACTTAACACAAAAAAGGCACCAGGTGCCGACGGAATTCGTACGATTGACATTAAAGCTATATCAGAAAAAAATGCTAAAGTGATTATCAAGTTAATTAACAGTAGTATAAATACAGGCATCTATCCTACAGATTTAAAATTAGGATTGGTACGACCTATTTACAAAAGTGGACATCAAGACGATTACAATAATTACAGGCCTATTACTATACTCCCAATAATTGACAAAATTATAGAAAAATTCACATCCAACCAGCTTCATAACTACTTTCAAAAACATAAAATTATTTCGGCATCTCAATACGGATTTCAGCCAAAAAAATCTACTACACAGTTACTGTCAAACTTTACAGACGAAGTAAATAAAAGTCTAGATGAGAAAAAGCATGTATTAATTGCTTTCATTGATTTTAGTAAAGCTTTTGACACCTTAAAACATGACATTCTTCTAAGAAAACTTGAAAACTCTGGTGTTAGAGGACCCTTCCTAAGATGGTGCAAAGACTATGTGAGCAATCGATATTTCCAAGTAAAGATAGAAAATAATTTAAGTATTAAAATGCCTATGACTACAGGCACGGCACAAGGCTCAGTTATAGGGCCACTCCATTACTTAACATACGTAAATGAATTAGAAAATGTAGTTTATACCAGTACGCAGATGATACGTGTCTTCTGTCAGAAGATAAAAATGTGGAAATAGCTATGCAACAGTTACAAGATGATTTTTCACGCCTCTCTATGTGGGCATACGACCTAGGACTTATAATAAATATACAAAAAACCAAGATACTACACATTCACTCAAGTCACATCAGGAACATTAGGCCAATCAGTATTATTGCCCATAATCATCTCTGTCTGCACAATATAATAACTTGTTCTTGTGAAAAAATTCCGGTTGTTAAATATCACACATATTTAGGACTGGTCATAGACGATAGGATGAACTGGAAGAATCATATTGATTACGTGTGTAGTAAATTAAGAGCAATCCTAGCGAAATTTCATTTTATTCGTAATACAGTTCCATTTAAAATTCGTTTAAGCCTATATAATGCTTTAGTGGAATCGATAGTGTCATATGGTCTTAGTAGCTATGGGCGAACTTTCCGCACTTATCTAGATAAAATATACAGCTTACAAATAAGACTGTTAAAATCTATTTTGCCTCAACATATCAAGGATAAATATCGGAATGACTACTCATACCTTTTCACATACTGCAATGTTTTACCTATACATAAAAAGGTGAAATATATGCTTCTGAAAGAATGTTATGAGTACTCGATAGACCCAACCCCAAGAGATCGCAATTATAACACCAGAAATACAACACCGTATTCACTAATTAGAACGAATAATTACTACGGTAAAAGAACACGTAAATATCTAATACCACACCTGTTAAATTCTTTACCTACAGAATTAAGAAGCCAACTAACAGCACAAAACATAAAAACAAAACTTAAACGTTTTTTATATAATTAGAATTCTTCAAAAAAAATATTAAATGATAATCATGATAATCTATATTTATTTATGCAAATATATTGCCAAAAACGGACAAATAAACAAAACGTGTAACCAGATAAATTCATAAAAAAAAAAACTAGTCCTTAAAAATGCATTCCGTGTGTACGCGCGTAATTAATTTGCAGTATAGTGTATAGGCGAGTCCGAACAATCGAAGACAATAACATTCACATTTTTGCTTATTTCTTGTAAACAATATCAAAAACTACCCTCTCCACAAAAAAATATAGTTTAAGAAATATCTACTATAAAGTTTGTATAAAATTATGCTAAATACAAAAAATGCTTAATATTCTCTCACACACAATTGTAAAATGGTATTTTATATTTAGGTTAAGTAAAGGTTAATTTCAATATTATATAAATAAAAGTATAATGTAAAAATAACATATTAGAGCAGACTGTGCAGTGCCAAGACAAACACAATTGTGTTTAATGGCACGAAGAAATTATATTGTAATTAAAACTATTACCTTGTTGAAATAAATTAAAAAAAAATAGCTATAAATTTAAAAAAATACCAAAGAGATAAATAATTTTTGAAAAATATCAAAAATGTATTATTTTCTCACATTGATTCAACAGTTTTTGAAGACAATATATTTTAAAACATGTTATTTTATATGTGGTAGAGTTATGCCGTAGCAATATTGTGCTTGTAGCACGAACGAGTCGGTCCGATCGGAGAAGAAACACGCTCTCACAGAATACCAGCTAAATCCTGCCGTATTATAAGTGAGTGAACCGAAGGAAATTTTTACTGAATATGAGGCATTCTATCTTAGCCTTCAGGGGAGACAATACATCTGCATTGTGATTCTTAATCGAGGATAGATGTAGATGTCTGCGGACCACAGCAACCACTTATCATCAGATAGACTCTGTGCTCGTTTGTCACCCTTATTCTATAAAAAATGTAAGAGAACCCACAATATTTAAATTTTAACAGTGGTAGAGCTAAGCGGTAGCTTTTGCTGTCGCACAGATGGGCCAGTTCGAACCGGGGTGGTACCATGACCTCACAGAATATCAGCGTGAAGTAAAGGTTTCCTCTGCGTTGCGCTTGGTGAGTGCAGGTGGCGGGAGCCCCCCCCCCCCATCAACATGGTAGTGGACTTAATAAAAGACTACCTCATGAGGGTACCAGCACCCCCTGGAGAATCCCTCGCTGAGCATCACGACCAAACTACTCCACTCCTGAGCGTTGGTGCTCAGGCTGCCCCGCGCATTGGGGGGGGGGAGGGGGGCAAAATTCCGTTCGCGACTAATGCTGCTCGAGGCACGCGGAGCAATACAACCAAGGCGACCCCTGTCACGCTATCCGTGAATTTTTGCAACATCAGGGGACTTCATTCCAACCTTAACGCTGTCCATTACCATCTAGAGACGGTGAAGTCGGCCTTGCTCTTTTTAACCGAGACTCAGGTGTCCTCTCCGGCTGATACTTCATATCTCTCCTACCCGGGCTGGAGTTTGCGTATACGTCAGAGAGGACATCTGTTTTCGACGCCTCGGCAGTCTTGAAGGTACGGACCTATCCATCCTATGGCTGCGCGTAGACAGCGACGACCATCGCCGCATCTACGGGTCCTCTATAGGTCCCATAGCGGTAATGCTGACACAGATCGACTCATCGACCACGTCCAAATGGCTGCAGACTCCGTGCTACAACAGGTCTCATCCGCAGAAATCGTGATACTCGGTGATTTTAACGCCCACCACGCTGAATGGCTTGGTTCTCGTTTAACCAATCATGCGGGTAGTGACTTTGCTTTGGCATGTGGTCTAACACAACTGGTTACTTCGCCTACGCGGATCCCAGATGTGGAAGACCATGTACCTTCCCTGTTGGACCTTCTGCTGACCTCTCATCCGGACGGATATCAGGTCGCCGTCAATGCCCCTCTGGTTCCTTCGGACCATTGTCTGATCCGGAGTACGTTGCCACACACGCTCCAATCGCAGTTGCGATCTGCAGGTTGCCGCCGTATTTGGCACTATAGGTCAGCTGATTGGGACGGGATGCGGTTTTTTTTGCATCCTACCCTTGGGGGCGGGTTTGCTTCTCGCCGGAAGATCTCAGCGTTGTTGCCGATTCTGCTGCTGATGTGGTACTTCAGGGTATGGAACTTTTTATTCCATCCTCTGTGGTGCCCATCGGAGGCAGATCCCAGCAAGTCGAGTGGGCCCGATGGAGTCCCTCCCATTGTACTGAAGACGTGTGCTCCGGAGTTGGCACCGGTTTTAACGCGTCTTTTCCGGTACTCCTACTCCCAAGACGTAGTCCCGAATTCATGGAAGACAGCTTTGGTCCACCCGATCCCTAAAAAAGGTGACCGCTCAGACCCGTCCAACTACAGGCCTATCGACATCACCTCCTAGTTCTCCAAAATAATGGAATCTATTATATTACCTTGAGGATCACCAGCTGATTAGTGACCGCCAGTACGGTTTTCGTCGAGGTCGATCAGCTGGTGATCTTCTAGTCTATCTGACTCATAGATGGGCGGAAGAAGTAGAGTCCAAGAGGGAGGCATTGGCCGTTAGTTTGGACATAGCGAAGGCCTTCGATCGGGTCTGGCACAAAGCGCTTCTTTCGAAGCTTCCTTCCTATGGGCTTCCCGAGAAATTGTGCAAGTGGATCACCAGTTTCCTTGCTGATCGGAGCATCAAAATTGTAGTAGACGGCGCATGCTCTGATTTCAAGCCTATCAACGCTGGTGCTCCACAAGGCTGCGTGCTATCACCAACGCTGTTTCTCCTGCATATCAAGGATATGTTGCTAACTGGTAGCGTTTATTGCTACGCAGACGACAGCACTGGTGATGCCTTATATACCGGACGTGTCAATATTTCTCGGGAAAACGTCGCCGAGTACCAGGACAAACTTGTGTCTGAAGTCGAGTCTTTGCTTAACAAAGTCTCGGATTGGGGCCGACTAAATCTAGTCCAGTTCAATCCCCAGAAGACACAAGTTTGCGCGTTTACCGCTAAAAAGAACCCCTTTGTCGTATCTCCTCAGTTTCAAGGCACTCCCCTTGACTTCTTTCTGATCGGCTCGATACACTGTCACTGCGTATAGATGTTGCATCTCTTTGCGTATTTTATCGCATCTGTCACGGGGAGTGCTCTGAGGAATTGTTCAGACTAACTCCAGCCGCTCAATTTCACCATCGCACATCGCGACAAAACTTGCGTTACCATCCATACCATCTGGATGATTGGCGGTCCACCACTGTGCGATTTAGAAGAAGTTTTCTCCCTCGCACGACTTCCTTGTGGAATCAATTACCATAACATAATAAATAATTACTTTATAACACTTTTTAGGGCGTTACTCACCGGCTACGGTCATCGGAGAGTTAAGAGACTCGAGTATCAAAATAAAAGTATCCCAGGGCGCCTGTTGTTGGATGATTAGTAAATAAAAATTCCAAGTTACATATATAGACAAAAAGTAGTTTATTTCCTTCTAAAGTTCATACGGATAGCCCCAAATATCAAGTTGTCACTTTAAAATACACTGGGAACTGAGGTTTTGACTAACCTGGTGGATTACACAATATTACACTGTTTATGGTTCCTTGGCGTCGACATATCAAATAGTGTGCAGTTTCGTGGTCACTTCGAAGGGAAGGCCAAATTGGCCTCTAAAAAGCTTGGCGTGCTCAGCAGAGCGAGACAGTATTTCATGCCGGCACATCGCTTGCAACTTTACAAAGCGCAAGTTCGGCCTCACATGGAATACTGTTCTCATCTCTGGGCCGGGGCACCCCAGTGCCAGCTCCTTCCACTTGACCGCATCCAGCGCAGAGCGGTTCGAATCGTCGACGACCGAGTTCTTTCTGATCGGCTCGATACACTGGCACTGCGTACAGATGTTGCATCTCTTTGCGTATTTTATCGCATTTATCACGGGGAGTGCTCTGAGAAATTGTTCGGACTAATTCCAGCCGCTCAATTTCACCATCGCACATCGCGACAAAACTCGCGTTACCATCCATACCATCTGGATTATTGGCGGTCCACCACTGTGCGATTTAGAAGAAGTTTTCTCCCTCGCACGACTTCCTTGTGGAATCAATTACCACCAGCGAATTTTCCAGATCGATACGACTTAGGAACCTTCAAGAAAAGAGCTTACACCTTTCTAAAAGGCCGGCAACGCATCTGCAATTCCCCTGGTGTTGCGGTTGTTCATGGGCGGCGGTAGTCACTTACCATCAGGTGAGCCGCATGCTCGTTTGCCCCCTCTTATATAAACAAAAATTAAAATAATAATTTAGTTGTATCAATATAAAGTCACAAGCAGATAATGCAAATGTAACAAAACTAGCATTACTAAATAAAATAACCTTAAGTCAAAAAGCTCTTAATATGTCAGCTTGCGGAGATCACGACATTACTGTCAGGTTTTCGCCGACAATAAATCTTCTCGACAAATGACCCTCAGACTTATGTCTTAAGTTAACTGCCTTTTCTGTTTACTTTAAAAATACTAACCTTAATATTATGTACTGGTATGTATAATTTTGACACTAGTTTAAATCAGCGTGGCCAAAAAAAGGTAATGTAATAACTATTCTTTTTATTTTTAAACAGACGTATATATTCATAGTTATTTAGAATAGAATACAAAAGAATAAAATCATTTTATTCTATATAGATTACAGTACATTATATTTACTGAAAGTACTTTTTTTTTCACTTTTGCCACTGGTTCGCAAACAAATCTCTGTCCTGGGAAGAACCAGCAAGAAACCACGCGGGACTTTTTTTTAAAAGCACGATTTACTATATAATATTAATATTACAATACAATATAATATGTAAGTATGTAAAACAGAATTATATATATAAATAAATATATATATATATATATATATATATATATACATTACGTAGTTAATTATCATTTTCAACCGACTTCAAAAAAGGAGGAGGTTCTCAATTTGTCGCAATCAGATTTTATATAATATGTTAACCGATTACTCGAAGACGCCTGAACCGATTTGGCAAACTTTTTTTTCTTTCAAAGGGTTATCCTTCCCAGGTGGTCACATTTAAATTTTATCGAAATCGGTTGGGCGGTTTTTAAAATATCAACAATAAATTATATTGAATTCAGTTGTACAAAATTTTTAATTTTACTACCTGTTATTTTGCTTTTTATTCTATATTGCTTGCTACACCTACGTCAAATTCTCACCACTCCATGGGTTGTTCTACTAGATAATGCGTCAATCTCCACCCTTTGTATTCTTTTGTTTTCAGGAATGCAATAAAGAATAAATAAAAAGTTTATGTGATAACAAATTAAGACTTGGTTTTAAAAATAAATCCGTAAGACTTATTCATAAGTTAACTTTATTTGTCTACACTTTACTTCTCTAGTTATTGGTTTCGGGTACTTGTACTATTATCTTTTCTGTTTCGGGTGTAATTCGGTCTATTGATCCCCCATTTATTGATTAACCATATGGTTGTAGCATGAATGGATCACTAGATTACAATCACGCACATCAATACTAGAGTAAAATGGTGTGTTTTGTTTAGTGATTGTACTCGTAGAATACCTGAGACCCTTTTACGAGTACCTACTGGAAACGAGGCATTCCATTTTAGTCCTTAGCGATCATTTGTTCTATAAAAAATATGGATTTTTTTTGTTTAAAAGGATTACAGAATCGATCTTAATGAATATTTAAATTTAATATAAATTACATATCGGTCATAAAAATAGAAAATAGGTCATGCGTGACCCAAAGTTTCTATAAAACTCATGGTTTCGCTTGATTGTAAACTGAGGCAAAACGTGGATGAAAATGCAGAGTTGAGTCGCAGATTCGATGGTAGAACTTTGCGGTTGGATTAATTCCGATAACTCTCAATGAAAATTAATTTTTAAAGATAAAAACAAACAACACGATCGTACATTTGTCACTAATTTACCTAACATGTATATTTTCATACAAATACCTATTTTCGGAATACACACATACTAATAATACGCACACTGAATATTGGTCCAGGCAGGGGTTTCAACCAAGACTAGCCATTGCGCAGGGCAGAATTATAGTGCACGAGTGTGTGCGGAATGCACATGAGGCAAATGTACTCCATTCCCTTATTCTCCTAGTTCAATGGGACTATAATCCGACATGACCGGAGAGAAAACAGGCCCAGGACTAACGGCTTTACGTGCTATCGAAGGCACGGAGGGAAAACACTGCCAACTTAATAACCCCGGGCTGCTACTGAGAATTTCTAAACAGTCGAGCTAAAGAGCACCAGACCAACGAGGCAGTCAAAAAAAAGTACTCACTTTTTCAACTATTACAGCCTTTAAAAGTCCACTGCCAAACAGACCTCCCTCGTAGATTACTTCATACGGAGGATTTTGCAATAGTTGCCACACTTGGCAGGCACTCATATACGTGATACAATGTCTCCTCAGAAGGCTAGTGGATCAAGCTAATCCAAAGAAGGTGGCCGTCGATGATTTAAGTCACTCTTTTGTTAAGTGCAATAAAAGGAAAGGAAGTGGTGAGAAAGTCCATTTACGTTGTGAAATTGCAATCGTTGAGCCGCTAAGTTTTGGCAATTTGCTACTTCTTACCATCTGTGGTAGACTTACGCTGCAGCTTAATTATGATTGAATGAATGGCTTGGCTCGACCGGGGATGGGCAACACTCTGGAAAATAAAATAGGATTAAGCTGCTGTGTTTCGTATTATAAGTGAGTAAACTGACTACCATTTTTACTGAAATTTTACCTTCAGCAGGGCTAGCATGGGCAGGAGATAATTTTATCCCCGGGGAAAGGAGAAAATGTTAATCCCCTCGCTTAGTTTTATCCACCCTTCGAGCATGGGCACACCGATGGGTATAATATCCACATTAGATAAAATGGGAGATAGATTTAGATAGATTTTTCGTATGAATATAAACTTAAACCCACGTTCAATGAGCTGGGATAAAATTGTCCCTTTCAAATGTCAAAAAAGCATAATTTTTTATCTTTCGTTTGGCTCCATGCTACGGTCGGGGAATATATTGTGTCTACTCGTTACGTCAAATGAGGATATACATCTCCCCGATGCCGTTGCTTTGGCATAAGGGCAAGATATTTTTATCTCTTGTCAGTGGATATAATCGGGGGATACATTTTTTGTCTCCAGCCCATACTAGCCGTACTGGGGAGATTATACACCCGCGTTTTGATTATTATTCGAGGATAAATGAACATGCCTATGGGTCACATCATCCACTTACCATAAGGAAGACCGTGTGCTCCTACAAATATTTAAAATATTAAAAGCAATATTTTTCCTGGAATGAATATGAAGTCATAGGCAGATTATGGAAATGTAAAAAAAAACTACACATTATTCGATATTATAATCGCTGTGCAATACTTAATAACGTTGCGGTTTGCTTTCAACCAACAAATAAATGTGTAATCTGAAAAACAATAAATATAGTTTTTGCACACGATTTTCACTTTATTTGCAAAGAGATGATGGCAATATTTTAATCGGTATTTACTCGAGCAACATTTCGCCTTATTTGAGTGGACCCTTATTTTTTTAAGGAAAAGTGTACTTATGTCTTAATATTTTCTGCAAATATTTTTCGTATCTTTGTTAGAACGGTAATAATATTCTGAGAAGCATCAACGCTTTCTTAGAAGGTAAAACTTTCTTGTCATGCCATTTTATAAAAGAAACCTTCAATTTATTTCCATTAACCCAGTTTAGCTCTATATTGACTTACGAAAAATGAAAAGGCGAACCGGGATTTTTACGTACCTAAATAAGATTTAATATTTTTATTATGTAGATTTGCCTATCCGCAGATTTTTAACAATAATAAAACCTTCAGTTAACAGGATATTATAATAAATATCGTTTTAATGAACGTTTAAGAGAAAATAATTAATAATTTTGTAAAATGCATGAAAGATATGTACATAAAATTCTTTGCTGAGGGGTAAGAATTCAATAGCGCAATATTAACACAATGCTGACCGTGTAAGGATATCTACTACTCCATAACGTGCCCAGGGCGTCGTAAGAGTGACGCTAATAGAAATATTTCAAGAATAATGTGTAAAATCGGCTAATAAGCAGACGCTTTTCTTACAAAAAGCCTATAGGAAATGAGAGGCCAGTGCCTGGCAATGTGAGGTATGTAGGCTTGACGGAGTTGCTGTTTTCTGTGTATATATTCAATTAATTATTTTAATGTCTGTAGTATTCTAGTCTGTAATTATTCGATATACTTATAGTATTAGCGTACTATGAAATTTTACTGTCTTACTAAGACTTAACTCAATAACATGCAGTCAGCATATGTCAAAACCAATAAATACACGAGAGAGCGAATTCAAACCATTTTTTTATAGGATAAGGGTAACAAACGAGCACACAGTCCACCTGACGGTAAGTAGTTGCTGTGGCCCATAGACATCTAGACATCTATCGTCGACGTATCAAAATTTTTTTTAACAGTGGTAGAGCCACGCGGCAGCTTTTGCTGTCGCACGGATGGGCCGGCTCGAACCGGGGTGGTACCACGACCTCACAGAATACCAGCGTGAAGTAGAGGTTTACCTCTGCGTTTCGCTTGGTGAGTGCAGGTGGCCGGATGCCCTTTTTACTGGAAATGAGGCATTCCATCTTAGTCCTCACGGGTGAAAACGCATCTGCATTTTGATTCGCAAACGAGGATAGATGTAGATGTCTATGGGCCGCAGCAACCACTTACCATCAGGTGGACTGTGTGCTCGTTTTTCACCCTTATCCTATAAAAAAAAATGCAGATACGTTTTTACCCGTGAGGACTAAGATGGAATGCCTTGTTTCCAGTAAAAAGAGTCTCCGGTTCTCTACACTCACCGTACGAAATACTGCTGTGCAGCTTTAGAATAAGCGTTAGACTAATCATTTACGCTGGTATTCTGTGAGAGACAGTAAATATTAAGAAAAATATATTCAACAAATGCAGTACTTCTTGCCGGTAAAATACATATTCAATAAACATAAACTCTCACCCAGAGAGGTAGACAGAGAATACGGACTTCCATGTGGCAAGTGTGTAGAGGACACACACACACACACACACACACACACACACCTCTTGCTTCTTCCACATACACATATCTACGCATACAGGCATACACGGTGAAAGGTATCCTTAATTTGTATAATCTTCAATATATCAGGCCATAAACCTGTTATTATATACAACCCATACCTGAACAAACATTTACATTTTCAATTAACTGCCTTATTAACATTTTTATCACTAAACAAGCTTTTACAAAGTATTATTAGTATTTATACATACAAGTATACATTTTAGATTTTAGAATTAGAAGCTTTATAGATTCCTTCTTGATTTGAATTAATAATTAAGGAATAAGTTTTCTGTACAGAAAAAATTGGACTTATTAAGAACTAATCCGATTGAAATGTTTGCGATATGTTTGCTTATTTATCCAGTTATATAAACTTTATAAACTATATAAACTATATAAACTTTATATGTGTATTATGTTATATAGTAAAAAGTAGATAATTAGGCCAGTTGTGTCTGCGAAGATGTGTGTGTGCCTACTACTTTTGTGTTTATTGTTAGTATTGTAATATAGAAATAGAGCCTCTATTTTTTCTACTGTAGATCAACACGCACGTAGTAAATATTTTTTGTTCCAACTGTTTTAAGATTTTTTTTTCATAATAATTTACTTGAATTTCTATCTTAAAGTTTGTGATTCAATCCGCATGGGATTGTGTTCACTAACGTAAGTTAAGAGAGCTTAATTAAGAAGTTTAACGTTAAACAAAATACCTCTAACACTACGAAAAAGGTAGAATACAAGATTAGAGTGTACCTAACTTAGTGAAATATAGGAATCGAAGTCTGTCTCTCCCCGTTGAGATAAAGCGTGTTCACCTTCGTTGTTAAACGTCAAAATGTCTTCAAATCATTATTGTTATACAGCGCAATTTATCTTTATAATTATTTCTTGTTTTCGTTAAAAATGATCGTTATTGAGTATTAATAAATATGGCAGATTTTCAGAGAGATGACATTAAGAATTTGTGTGAGTTCTTTTTATCAGTCCAACCTTATATTATGAATCTTTCGCCCGTACGCGGAAAAACAGGAAAAACTGAGAGAGAGAGACAGAGGAAGAGAAAGAGTTGGAACCGAATATTGGATTAGAAATACAATTAAATATTTTTCAGTCGGTTTTTAGGCACTTCCCATAATTACATAAAAAAGAGTGCAATCAACAAAAAAAAAGGAAAAGGCGACCGTCAAATTTGTCAGTTTTAAACCGCTTCCGCTCCTATACTTTCGAAGTTGTGATTTGTAACCTTAAAGAGACCTACCCCTTATAGACCTCCCCTTATATTATATTATTTATTAGTAAATATTTATTGCGTAAAACAGCTTTTATATTAATAGGAAATGGAATACCCCAGCCAATCTCGCCAAAGAAGGAATAGTTGTCGTTTGCCTACAGGATAATGTAATGCTCCTACATTGGCCTTTAAGTGTCATTGTACAATTGCACCCTGGAAACGATGGCATCACAAAATTAAGCAAGGTGTATTTCAACGGCCAGTTGTAAAGCTGTGTCCGCTACCTACGCAATAGCCTAAGTTAGTAGTAAGATTTATTATTTTTTTCTTTCGCACGTTATTTTATTGTTAATACTTAGAATACGCTAGGTTATTTATGTATTTATATAATACTAACTGCATTTATAGTACTAGCCGCACACTTTTAATATTACCTCACATTATACTCTTAACTTTTAAACAGCAACAACGCAACTCACTGCTTAAAGACTTTATTTAATTTAAGACCTGGTAAGACATGCAGGAAGTCGATGGATGCAGGTGGCTCAGGACCGTGCTTTGTGGCATTCCTTGGGGGAGGCCTATGTTCAGCAGTGGACTTATGAAAGGCTGTAATGATGATGATGATGATAAATAAATTTAAGCGTCTGTATGTAAAATTATAATAAGTGATTTATATTATGTGTATGGGATTATTTGCATAGAATTAAGAAGTAACCAATAACTTTTAAAATTTTGTATCTCTGTCCGAGCTAATCTTCGAAATGGCAGAACCGATTGTGATGAAACTTTACGAACAGATAGAGAGCCATTCCAGGAGGGATCTAGGTAATTAAATAAACGAAAGACTAGATATTTAAAAAATTAAAAATTTATAACACAAATAGCTTTCGATTATCTCAAATCTAAATAAAGCAAAAATTAATAGAATCTATCCAGGCAAATCCGAGGCGGGTTGCTGTAAAAAATATTACTTCATCATCCTCAATCTTCTTTTGCGCCATTTTTAATAACTAATCTCTGGCAAACACTCAAATAATAATTAAAGGTGTATAATTCCTGCAGCGGCAGAGAAAACCAATTTTATTCGATTCTTAACAAAGTAATAATTCAAATCGACTCTGTTATTCCTATAATTTAAATTCCTTTTTTATAATTCAAATAAGTTTCTTATAATAGGTATGGGCTTTATTAAAAATATTTTTTCATTACAGCGTAAGTTTCTTAACCGTACTAAATGACATCATAACCGCTTAGACTGACAAAGCTGCTCGCATTAGAAATTGATCCGCCTTATATAAAAATGTCTGTGAAATAAGGCGACTGTATATATATGTACTGAGTACTGATAGGTACTTTCTGATAAATCCACCGAATTTCGAATGCCGGAATAACAATTACTTCTCTGTAGTTGGAATTCAAAAGGTGGACCCTCACACGAAAAGCATCTAACGTAGTTACTTAACTGCGATGTTGGGAATGATGTTACATTTTGGTAAAATAACATTGTTTCCAATAATAAACGTAAAAGTAGAGATGGCTATTTCGTAAGATCATTTCTAAAAAGGTTCCTTTTATAAGCTGTTTAGATTCATCTTGCGTTTAGATTTCAGTCTAGGACTTTCAAATTTAACGTTCTTAAGGAAAAAAAGTCTTATAATATTAGGTAATGAATAGTAGTCCTGGTATATATATACGTTATTTTCTTGTTTTTATTTTTTTTTAAGCCGAATTTTTTTTTCTTCTTATAAATGTTTATACCTGTGTTATTCTTTAGACATTTTCGTAACTATATGTTACTGTAAAAATACAAGCCTATTTGCTAAAAGCAGGACAGTTTCGTTCTTTTTCAAAAATAAAAAAGAATATTTCAATAATATTAAAAAGGTGTCAATCGTAAGAAATCATTAGCATAAAACAAAGAAAACCTGGCATATTATAAAATTTATTGTAAAAACAGTACGCAATTTTAAAAAGATAATTAATTCATTTGTTACCTTCAATTAAAATAGACAGTTTTTAACATTTTGGCTGGCTTTGGATTATTAAATTAGTTAACGTTTAAGCGTTAATTATTATTGTTTGTGTTCTAAATTGAACGATAGTAATATGATAATAGCTGCCATAATTAGAATCTACTGTATGACGGGTCAATTTTATGTGTTGTCGGTTAAATGTTAATCATTCCATCCATCTCTGAGCCAGGCCTTTTTAACAAAGGGGACCTGACTGAAGACGGGTTTCAATGATACGAGGCCAGGTTCTGAAGAAATGGGTGCCTTTTACTCAGTAATAACGAGGCGACTGCTTCTAGTAAGCCAAGTATTAAGAAATGAAAAAGTTACCATTGTAGGTTAATGAACACTTGAAAAACATAGCATGTACAAATTAGTCTGTGAATTTTTATATTATAAATCATAGGTGAACGGTATGAAAAATACTTCATACTGACAATTAGGTCCAGTTTGCGGTCTTGTAGCACCATGTTAACAGTTTGCGACTCGCTCAAAACTGTGTTCAACTTATAGAAATATAAATTTCTGTGTTATTTATTTCTATGGTTCAACTCGTTTTGTACTTTCTTTAAGGCCCGCTACATACAATCGGAATTCCGTTTCGGAAACCCGTTTCGGAATATCGAGTACGTATTTCGAACGCAGCAAGTCCACAAAAAATCAAGGACCTATCACATACGTACAGTAATTTTCTGTTCGAAATTTTCTCCGATCAAAATTTCTCATGATGGCCTGTGTGTTCGGAATCCCACACGGGAAAAAGAGGTACCGAACGCAAGTCTTCCATAGATTTTGTTTTGTTTGATAATTGTAGATGATTGTATGAGTCGCATCACACATTCGTAAATTCCGCATGGAAAGCGCCCAGTGTGCGTTGCACAACCGAAGTGAAGAGGTGTGTTAATATATGTTTTATACGCAATCTTATATGTGTATCTCTTTTCGTAACCTTTTATTTTATTTTATGTTAAAATTCGTCGAAAATGTTTATAGACATCAATATTTAAATGAAATCTCTGAATAGTTTCGTAATTCGTATGAGGCCGGCCTAAATGTAGCGTGGCTCCACCCTACCACAGCGGCAACTAGCGGATATCTTTGAGAACAATATCAACTTCAACATAATATTTTAATGTCCCAAACATTTGCACTTCCGAATATAAATTTTCGTGGGTTTATTCTACCACGGTGACTATATTAGAATATTAATCCAGCAACTCTGACAAATAAAGCACGCACGTCGTATTGCAAGTCTTTAAGTATCATATTACATACTGAAACTGTAATAGAATTATGCTTCACCGTTGAACAGAGGTCTACTTTGATTTGGGATCTTCCACGCACTCCGATAAAGGTTGACGAGCTTTTCTCATGATATTTTCCGTTACTTCCGAGCGCATGTCCAAAATATTGAATTTTTAAGTGTTGTTTTACCACACATAAAAAGGCAATATTTTTTTCGTTGGGGATCGAATTGGGTTTACGCGCGTGCATTTGTTAACTACAAAGGGTCACATAAAGGAATTGTCTTAAAGGAAATTTAAGACAAAGAAAATATAACTAAGTTTAAAAATGCAGCATCGGTTGAACTTTTTCCTTCATTAGTAGAAGTACCTTTACAAGATGTTGTCGAGTCGGCGCGGCGGTAGGAGTTTGTCACTAGCTATAGCAATTAGAGTAGGAAGGAAAATACTTATTTTACTTATTTATACTCTTTTATTGCACACGTATTATAACACATGAAAACTCTTATAATAAACTATACACGACATGTAAAATTATAAGATGAAATTTTCTTGTTTTTAGATTTAAATAATAATACTAATATTATTACTGAAACCAGATGTGGAGTATATTGAGATTTATCTGAGCCTGTGTAATAATGTCATGTATTGAGTACCCTAAGTGAATTAGGCATGTATCATGTATTAACAGTGGTAGAGCCACGCGGCAGCTTTTGCTGTCGCACGGATGGGCCGGCTCGAACCGGGATGGTACCACGACCTCACAGAATACCAGCGTGAAGTAGAGGTTTACTTCTGCGTTTCGCTTGGTGAGTGCAGGTGGCCGGAGACCCTTTTTACTGGAAATGAGGCATTCCATCTTAGTCCTCACGGGTGACAACGCATCTGCAGTTTGATTTGTAATAGAGGATAGATGTAGATGTCTATGGGCCGCAGCAACCACTTACCATCAGGTGGACTGTGTGCTCGTTTGTCACCCTTATCCTATAAAAAAAAATCATCCGTACACAAGATGAGTTGACCATGAAGTCCTATTTGATGCATATTATTAATATAAATAAAAGCAGTATGGAGCCTTGCGTGACACCAAAGGATATTGATGCAGGCTTACTTTGATATTAACTTATCTTAACAATTTGATAGCGATTTATAAAGTAAGACTTAACGATGTTAAGGGTATTGCCAGTGAAACAAATATTCTCTAGTTTGTCTAAAATAATTTTAAGACTTACAGTATTGAGAGTTTTTTTTAAATCAATAAAAATACCTAAACAATCTTATTAGTATCAATATTAGATTTTATTTTAGTAATAAAGTCAACAGCACCTGAGACTGTATTGGATTTTAAAACGCGGTAGAGCCATGCTGCAGCTTTATTAGTAAAATAGTTATAGCACGAATGGGTCGGCTCGACCGGGGAAGTACGACGCTCTCACAGAAAACCAGCGTAAAATAGCGGCTTGACTTAACGCTGCTGTAATTCGTATGGTATGTGTAAAGAACCGGAGACCCATTTTAATGGAAAAGAGGCATTCCATCTTAGTCCTCACGGGTGACGACGCATCTGCATTTTGATTATTTATTGGGGATAAATGTGGATGTCTATGGGTCACAGCAACCACTTACCATCAAGTGGACTGTGTGTTCGTTTGTCACCCTATCCTATAAAAACAGGTAGAAAACCTTTCTTGTATATAAAATCGATTGAATTTAAATATTTCAGTAATCAATATTGAATAACTCTAGAATTTTGGATATCACTGGGAAAAACGATATTGATCGGTAATTAACAGGATCAGTCAGTCAGCACCTGACTTATAGATAGGATTATCTCTTGCAATTTTAAACTCATCGGGAAACTGTCCTCGGAGAAGTAACTTATTAAAATATTTGGTATAAATATCAATTATAGATTTTTTAATGCAATTATATTGCTTTAGTGATGATTCCATCTATACCAGTACTAGAATTTGCATCGAGATTATTTATTATTTTAATTATCTCATCTATAGAACATGAATCAAATTCGAATAAAACACTTGTCAATAATTAGAGTCCACATTTTCTTAGAGTTCTTTAAACATTTATTAATTTGTTCGTATAGTAATTTTGTTGGGCTTCCATGAGGTTATTAAAAGTTAAAGTTTTAACCGAATCAAACTCCAGCTTTAGGTCTTTATTTTCCGGGTTTTACTTAAATTTGTTTTATAAGATATTTCTTTTATTAATCACATTTATAAATTCCTTGTTTTTCGATTCCTTTTTCGGGGATTAAGTATATTAGTTTTTGTGAACTTAATCGTCCTCGCATGTATTTGCAACGTGTAATACTTATGTTACATACACCTGCACATCCATACAATAAACGACAAACATCCATACAATACACGAAACAGATATTATGTAAGTAATATTATTATTTGTTCCGTGCGAGATTAGAACGCTTACTCTATAGCCGCAGCCAAAAACTTAACTAACGCTTTACCAAGTCATTTCCTTTCCGCTATTATACTTTTCAGTATAGTTACAAATAATGTAACAAAATTCGAAAGATAAGGTCTTCCTTACCAAAATTCGGTCACGGGACGTCTCAACGGAGACGATCTTCAATCAACTTCACAGGATATATTAAATTATTACACAGTGAAGCTTTCGTATAAAATAGAAGCAGGATAGACGGGGTAAAATATAGAGAATTATAAGAAATATAAAATGAATATAAAAAAAAAATGAAAATGTGCTCCCTTGCTCTATTTCACATTATAAGTAGCAACAAAAATTCCTAGCAGAATCTACGACGCAATTTATACGTGGTAGAGCCCTGCTGCAGCTATATTATGGTTGTAGCACGAATGGGTCGGCTCGACCGGGGAAGGACCACGCTCTCACAGAATACCAGCGTAAAATAGCAGCGTAACGCTGCTGTGTTTCGTATGGTGAGTGTAGAGAACCGGAGCCCTTTTCACTGGAAACGAGGCATTCCATCTTAGTCCTCACGGGTGACAACGCATCTGCATTTTGATTCATAATCGAAGATAGATGTAGATGTCTATGGGCCACAGCAACCACTTACCATCAGGTGGACTGTGTGCTCGTTTGTCACCCTATCCTATAAAAAAAAAATTGTCATGTAGGTACCTACACTGGCTACTGAGTCACGATGCTTTTGGTTGAGAATAGCTTAGTTATATAGAAGAATTTATCTTTTAGAAGTCGTTAAGGACCGGAAGTGACTGCGGGCTATTAATCTTGAAGACCTACGCTTTTTTTGTGGTTCTGAGTACTGCACCAGAGACACGAGCTTGGTAAATACTTTATATGTTAAAAATCTTTATATTTATTCATTAACTAAAATGCAATTTAATTGAAATTGTTTTATGAAAATACCATAATTCATCATTATAGTCGGCTGCTCTACACATGCCTCTCCCATAGATTGCCTCATAATATGTATGTGGCAGGCAGCAGGTGACAAATTTTTATTATCTAGTTTTTTTTTTAAATCGGCTCTGCTGTCCACCATCTAGTTGGTTTCCCCTTGTCGCCTCTTACGACACCCATAGGGTGAAATATAGTAGTGTATATTCTTATACTGCTATTACACGATGTACTCGTATCTATACATGTACATATATATATATATATATATATATATATATATATATATATATATATATATATATATATATATATATATATATGTTATATAAAAATCGAATACTGTGCAGACAATGACTATAAACGTTAATTATAAAAAGTATAGGTATCAAAAAATATAAAGCAAACAAAAGCAAACGATAAATGAGCAGTAGATAATTATAATGAATTTCCCGTTTAGTTAAATTTTATTAAAAATAACTTCCTCTCTCTGACAAATATCTAAAAGACAGATATTTATGGGTCACAACATCCTCTAATCATCAAGTAGACTGTGTGTGTATGTTCGTCAGCTTGATTTATATAAAAAAACTTAAATTTACTACCGAATATAGCCCTAGGTCATCAAGAAGCACCATTCTGAACCAACCTATATCCATCATTTCTGTACGCTTCACGTGTTTGTTATTCGGTCACTTTATCTAAACGTTGATTTTGTTAAAAGGTGATAAAAATATTAAAGATATTAAAAATTACTACTAGATATTAAAAAACTACCTATGAGATGGTAAAAGTACATAGATAACAACGGTGCATACTTTGATTAATTAAATATATTTTACAAAAAGAAATGGACATTATATTTCTCCCGTACAAAACGCCAATTTCATATCTAAGGATATATGATATGTGGTTAAAGAAACTTTATTTCTCAAAAGAAATACATTATTTCACTTCATGAGAAACTTATAAGAAAAATGTTTCACAAGGTTTTTAGGTCGATGAACACAAAAATAACTGATAATATGATATACCTACACCATCATCATTACAGCCCTTCACAAGTCCACTGCTGAACATAGGCCTCCCCCAAAGAATGCCACAAAGCACGGTCCTGAGCCACCTGCATCCATCGACTTCCTGAATGTCTTACCAGGTCGTCACTCCATCTTGTGGGGGGACGCCCTACACTTCGCCTACCGGTACGAGGCTGCCACTCGAGAACCTTTCTTCCCCATCGGTTGTCGGTTCTTCGAGCTATATGGCCGGCCCACTGCCACTTTAGTTTACTAATCCGTTGGGCTATGTCGGTTACTTTGGTTCTACTGCGGATATCCTCATTTCTAAGTTTATCACGCAGAGAAATCCCGAGCATAGCCCTCTCCATAGCTCGCTGAGCGACCTTAAGTTTCCTCATACGGCCAGCAGTGAAGGACCACGTCTCGAAGGATCAAGTCACGTAAGTCATCACTGGCAACACGCACTGGTTGTACAATTTCGTTTTAAGGTTTTGAGGTATGTCTGACGAGAATATGTGTCGTAGTTTTCCGAACGCTGCCCAGCCGAGTTAAATCCGTTGATTGACCTCTCGGTCGAAGTTGGACTTACCTAGTCGGACTATTTGTTCCAGGTAATCATACTCGTCAACAACTTAGAGCTTAGTGCTTCCAACAACTACCGGCATAGGTGTGACATGGACATTAAACATGATTTTTGTTTTGTCCATGTTCATCTTAAGACCTATCCGTTGGGAGACACTATTGAGGTCCTTGAGCATGTTGCTTACGTCATCCAGCGATTCTGCCAGAAGGACTATATCGTCGGCAAATCGGCATAAAAAATATCTAAAACCATCTTCCAAATTCCATTAATCGGCAACGGAGAGAAGAGCCTAACTACGTTATATCGGGTGGCGATTATGGCATTTTTTTCTTTTATGGGAGTTCCATTTATAATAGGGGCTGCTATAAAACAAAAACTATATAGAAACTGAATCCAAAACCTTATATTTAATAACACAATACTTTGGAATCTATTTTCAGTTTCAATTTTTAAGTTGAAATTACCGAAAGTATTAAAATCTGAGATTATTTTAAACTTCATTAATTTATGTATCTAGCCAGACGGGGTAGCCAGAGAGAACAGATCGACAAGTGTCACGATCCTTACATACCTCTTTCGCTTCTTTCAGATTCATTATCTTCTTCATACATGCACGTCTAGGTATCCGAGTACTCTTGACCCTCCCCTCTTCGTGCAGTTTGTTCACATGGTCTTCGAAAGTTAGTCTCGGTCTACCTCGACACCTTTTAATATTAACTTTCGCGCTACATATTTTCTTCACCATTCGGTCTTCACTCATTCGCTCAACGTGCCCAAACCATCGAAGCACGCCCTTATCAATTTTCGTGATAAGGTCATCTTTCAAATCTGCCATATTGCGAATCTCTTCGTTTCGCTTTCGGTCGGCCATGGTAACGCCGCACATTTTACGAAGCGATCGCATCTCCACTGCATTCAACTTGCTTTTATGCTTCTTCTGGCATACCCAGGTTTCGAAATTTTCTCTGATCAAAATTCCGCATGATGGCCTGTGTGTTCGGAATCCCACACGGGAAAAAGAGGTACCGAACGCAAGTCTTCCATAGATTTTGTTTTGTTTGATAATTGTAGATGATTGTATGAGTCGCATCACACATTCGTAAATTCCGCATGGAACGCGCCCAGTGTGCGTTGCACAACCGAAGTGAAGAGGTGTGTTAATATATGTTTTATACGCAATCTTATATGTGTATCTCTTTTCGTAACCTTTTATTTTATTTTATTTTAAAATTCGTCGAAAATGTTTATAGACATCAATATTTAAATGAAATCTCTGAATAGTAATTCGTATGAGGCCGGCCTAAATGTAGCGTGGCTCCACCCTACCACAGCGGCAACTAGCGGATATCTTTGAGAACAATATCAACTACAACATAATATTTTAATGCCCCAAACATTTGCACTTCCGAATATAAATTTTCGTGGGTTTATTCTACCACGGTGACTATTAGAATATTAATCCAGCAATTCTGACAAATAAAGCACGTACGTCGGATCGCAAGTCTTTAAGTATCATATTACATACTGAAACTGTAATAGAATTATGCTTCACCGTTGAACAGAGGTCTACTTTGATTTGGGATCTTCCACGCACTCCGATAAAGGTTGACGAGCTTTTCTCATGATATTTTCCGTTACTTCCGAGCGCATGTCCAAAATATTGAATTTTTAAGTGTTGTTTTACCACACATAAAAAGGCAATATTTTTTTCATTGGAGATCGAATTGGGTTTATGCGCGTGCATTTGTGAGCTACAAAGGGTCACAAAAAGGAATTGTCTTAAAGGAACTTTAAGACAAGGAAAATATAACTAACTTTAAAAATGCAGCATCGGTTGAACTGTTTCCTTCATTAGTAGAAGTACCTTTACAAGATGTTGTCGAGTCGGCGCGGCGGTAGGAGTTTGTCACTAGCTATAGCAATATTTTTTTTCAGCGTAGAAGGAAAATACTTATTTTACTTATTTATACTCTTTTATTGCACACGTATTATAACACATGAAAACTCTTATAATAAACTATACACGACATGTAAAATTATAAGATGAAATTTTCTTGTTTTTAGATTTAAATAATAATACTAATATTATTATTGAAACCAGATGTGGAGTATATTGAGATTTATCTGAGCCTGTGTAATAATGTCATGTATTGAGTACCCTAAGTGAATTAGGCATGTATCATGTATTAACAGTGGTAGAGCCACGCGGCAGCTTTTGCTGTCGCACGGATGGGCCGGCTCGAACCGGGGTGGTACCACGACCTCACAGAATACCAGCGTGAAGTAGAGGTTTACCTCTGCGATTCGCTTGGTGAGTGCAGGTGGCCGGAGGCCCGTTTTACTGGAAATGAGGCATTCCATCTTAGTCCTCACAGGTGACAACGCATCTGCATTTTGATTCGCAAACGAGGATAGATGTAGTTGTCTACGGGCCGCAGCAACCACTTACCATCAGGTGGACTGTGTGCTCGTTTGTCACCCTTATCCTATAAAAAAAAATCATCCGTACACAAGGTGAGTTGACCATGAAGTCCTATTTGATGCATATTATTAATATAAATAAAAGCAGTATGGAGCCTTGCGTGACACCAAAGGATATTGATGCAGGCTTACTTTGATATTAACTTATCTTAATAATTTGATAGCGATTTATAAAGTAAGACTTAACGATTTTAAGGGTATTGCCAGTAAAACAAATATTCTCTAGTTTCTAAAATAATTTTAAGACTTACAGTATTGAGAGTTTTTTTTAAATCAATAAAAATACCTAAACAATCTTATTAGTATCAATATGAGATTTTATTTTAGTAATAAAGTCAACAGCACCTGAGACTGTATTGGATTTTAAAACGTGGTAGAGCCATGCTGCAGCTTTATTAGTAAAATAGTTGTAGCACGAATGGGTCGGCTCGACCGGGGAAGTACGACGCTCTCACAGAAAACCAGCGTAAAATAGCGGCTTGACTTAACGCTGCTGTAATTCGTATGGTATGTGTAGAGAACCGGAGACCCATTTTAATGGAAAAGAGGCATTCCATCTTAGTCCTCACGGGTGACGACGCATCTGCATTTTGATTATTTATTGGGGATAAATGTGGATGTCTATGGGTCACAGCAACCACTTACCATCAAGTGGACTGTGTGCTCGTATGTCACCCTATCCTATAAATACAGGTAGAAAACCTTTTTTGTATATAAAATCGATTGAATTTAAATAATTTAGTAATCAATATTGAATAACTCCAGAATTTTGGATATCACTGGGAAAAACGATATTGATCGGTAATTAACAGGATCAGTCAGTCAGCACCTGACTTATAGATAGGATTATCTCTTGCAATTTTAAACTCATCGGGAAACTGTCCTCTGAGAAGTAACTTATTAAAATATTTGGTATGAATATCAATTATAGATTTTTTAATGCAATTATATTGCTTTAGTGATGATTCCATCTATACCAGTACTAGAATTTGCATCGAGATTATTTATTATTTTAATTATCTCATCTATAGAACATGAAAAAAATTCGAATAAAACACTTGTAAGATTAATGCGAGAAAGAGTATTCGTACAGTTATTTACACAGCTCCTATAGAAGCAAAAAGCCTATTAAATGTATTACATATTAAATGTGGAACAGTAATAAGTACAGATCTATTGAAAAATTTTGGGGGAGCACAACTTGACTTTATTTTATTGTTTGCTAAGTCAATTATTAGAGTCCACATTTTCTTAGAGTTCTTTAAACATTTATTAATTTGTTCGTATAGTAATTTTGTTTGGCTTCCGTGAGGTTATTAAAAGTTAAAGTTTTAACCGAATCAAACTCCAGCTTTAGGTCTTTATTTTGATATTTCTTTTATTAATCACATTTATAAATTCCTTGTTTTTCGATTCCTTTTTCGGGGATTAAGTATATTAGTTTTTGTGAACTTAATCGGCCTCGCATGTATTTGCAACATGTAATACTTATGTTACATACAATCGCACATCCACACAATAAACGACAAACATCCATACAATACACGAAACAGATATTATGTAAGTAATATAATTATTTGTTCCGTGCGAGATTAGAACACTTACTCTATAGCCGCAGCTAAAAACTTAGCTAACGCTTTACCAAGTCATTTCCTTTCCGCTATTATACTTTTCAGTATAGTTACAAATAATGTAACAAAATTCGAAAGATAAGGTCTTCCTTACCAAAATTCGGTCACGGGACGTCTCAACGGAGACGATCTTCAATCAACTTCACAGGATATATTAAATTATTACACAGTAAAGCTTTCGTATAAAATAGAAGCAGGATAGAATATAGAGAATTATAAGAAATATAAAGTTAAATAAAATGTGCTCCTTTGCTCTATTTCACATTATAAGTAGCTACAAAAATTCCTAGCAGGATCTACGACGCAATTGTCATGTAGGTACCTACACTGGCTACTGAGTCACGATGCTTATGGTTGAGAATAGCTTAGTTATATAGAAGAATTTATCTTTTAGAAGTCGTTAAGGACCGGAAGTGACTGCGGGCTATTAATCTTGAAGACCTACGCTTTTTTTGTGGTTCTGAGTACTGCACCAGAGACGCGAACTTGGTAAATACTTTATATGTTTAATATCTTTATATTTTTTTATTAACTAAAATGCAATTTAATTGAAATTGTTTTATGAAAATACCATAATTCATCATTATAGTCAGCTGCTGTACACAGGCCTCTCCCATAGATTGCCTCATAATATGTATGTGGCAGGCAGCAGGTGACAAATTTTTATTATCTAGTTTTTTTTAAATCGGCTATGCTGTCCACCATCTAGTTGGTTTCCCCTTGTCGCCTCTTACGACACCCATAGGGTGAAATGTAGTAGTGTGCCCTACTTGGTTTGGTCATGTAGAAAGAATAAATGAGGAAAGAGTGACAAAGCAAATTTATGTTGCAGAGGTGAACGGGAGAGTCGGGAAGGGTCGCCATAGGCGAAAGTTTATCGACCAAATTGACGATATGTTGAAAATGGGCCAAATCAAGAGTACCTTTAACCGACGAGCGTGTATGCGTAGGTAGGATGTGGAGGAAGCGAGAGAGGTCTGTCAGGATCGTGCCAAATGGAAGTCCATAGTCTCTGCCTACACCTCTGGGTGACAGGCGTGAGTGTTTATGTATGTATTATGTATGTATGCTATTACACGATGTACTCGTATCTATACATGTACATATATATATATATATATATATATATATATATATATATATATATATATATATATATATATATATATATATATAAAAATCGAATACTGTGCAGACAATGACTTGAAATTCTATATCAGTCTCAATCTTCTCCAACCATAATAATTTAGTACTCTTTAAGGCAAAAGTAAATAGTATTCTCGAGGTTAAAGTGTTAACAATTTAGGAGTTTTTCACTACTTAATACTAGGGTAAAAACGTTAATTATAAAAAAGTATAGGTATCAAAAAATATAAAGCAAACGATAAATGAGCAGTAGATAATTATAATGAATTTCCCATTTAGTTAAATTTTATTAAAAATAACTTCCTCTATCTGACAAATATCTAAAAGACAGATATTTATGGGTTACAACATCCTCTTACCATCAAGTAGACTGTGTGTGTATGTTCGTCAACTTGATTTATATAGAAAAACTTAAATTTACTACCGAATATAGCCCTAGGTCATCACGAAGCACCATTCTGAACCAACCTATATCCATCATTTCTGTACGCTTCACGTGTTTGTTATTCGGTCACTTTATCTAAACGTTGATTTTGTTAAAAGGTGATAAAAATATTAAAGATATTAAAAATTAATTAGCTAAGATCCGCATGATAAAATAAAATCATGTGTTCTACTTAGTTAAAAAGCACCTAGGTAAGACAGATCATTTTATATTATTACGCGGGACTTACCTCACTAATTTTTAATATCTTTAAAATATTGTATTAATGCAAAGTAACGTCTTATTCTATCAATTAAAACGGTAGTGTATTATCGATATGAGCATTTTTAACTTTAGCTGCATACCTCAATCGCGCTTTGGCTCTTGCTTTCAAATTATATTAGAACAATCAACATCAGTACGTATCTTTAAACTTAAATCTATTTAGGTAAAGAGTAACAAAATGACAATAACCTACATACGTTCCACCGGCCACCTATGCTTTTCTGTAGGAGTTCGTCTGGTTGATAGCACGCTCTTGTTGTGTTTTCGGTTTCGAAGTAGCAAGGAGGGTAAGAGTGCCATTATAATAACAGACTGTGAGGCATTACATTCTAGTCCTCAGGGTTAAAACACCTTTTGATACCCTTACCATGTAGTATAGCTGTTCAGCAGCCATCCTTTCAACCACTAGATCAACAAGAATATTAAGTTTCAGGAGATATTACAGCACTAAATGTGAAAATCATGAGAGGGAGAGTGAGAATTCGCTACCGTAACCTAAGAGGCGACAGAAAGAAAATAAAGAAAACAATAGCGTGTCAAATATAGCAAAATACAACTTCTATGAAACCGATTATGGGATTACAAATTAAAAAAAATCATCATTGCTATTCATTTATTATTAAAAAACTCGCATAAAATAAACAGCATTTTGAATTATGTTGTACGTATTTAAGGAAAAAGATATAAATCAGTGACATAAACAAAATTTTGTGAATACATTTATAAAACCTCGTATATGTTACAAATAATAGAGGCTGGCCCTTTATATGGGCAAGATTAATTACTCATTAAATAATAATGAAATGAGTGACGTAATTTAGTCGGATTTAGTCGGACTATTTGTCCCAGGTAAACATACTCGTCAACAACTTCGAGCTTAGTGCTCCCAAAAACTACCGGCATAGGTGTGACATGGACATTAAACATGATCTTTGTTTTGTCCATGTTCATCTTAAGACCTATCCGTTGGGAGACACTATTGAGGTCATTGAGCATGTTGCTTAGGTCCTCCAGCGATTCTGCCAGAAGGACTATATCGTCGGCAAATCGGCATAAAAATATCTTAAACCATCTTGCAAATTACACTAATCGGCAACGGAGAGAAGAGCCTAACTACGTTATATCGGGTGGCGATTATGGATTTTTTTTCTTTTATGGGAGTTCCATTTATATATTAGAAACTGAATCCAAAACCTTATATTTAACAACACAATACTTTGGAATCTATTTTCAGTTTCAATTTTAAAGTTGCAATTACCGAAAGTATTCAAATCCGAGATTATTTTAAACTTCATTAATTTATGTATCTAGGATATTAAATTTATCGTAAGATCATTGTTCTTTTACAAAGCGTTTCATCCAAAAATACAAATAAGTCCATGAATTATTGTCTCATATACTAAATAAAATATCGAGTAGAAATTTTAATTTATGTTTGAGTTGAACCCATATAATTGATTGCTAAATACATTTCGATGAAATTTAAAAGATGAGCGTAGTACATATTATATTATTTTCATGAAAGTAATAATGAAATAGAAAATATATCTTGAGTACTTTTTTTCATAAAAATAACAATGCTACGTGACATTTACGGGATGTAAAAGATTAAGGAATAATGCAAAAATTATTTTTAAAAATGTGTAGAAAAAAAATTTCAGATTTTATTTGTTAATAAATAAAGGAACATCTTATTTTTATGGACTTAAGTTAATCTGATAAAACGTTTAAAGAACGTTTCTGGGGGCACGGCAGTGCCCCCGCCAAGTCGAGCAAAAAAGCGGCACGGCCGTACCATCCTTTTCTCGAAGCAGTTCAGGCCATTTCCGAAACCCTATAACTTCGTTTTGGATAAAACTAGAAGCCTGAATTTTTATTCACCAAGTAGGCATTGTATAAACTCAGTATATTTCACATTTCATTAAATTTGAACCAGTAGTTTAAGAATTATAACTAGTCAAAGTTTCTTAATTTTGTCACTCACTGACTGACCGATCATCAAAACTGTAAGACACTTCTAGCAGACATAGAAACTTCAGATTTGGAATACAATTATTGTTTAATATATAAATCAAGGAAAAATTAAAATATTATACAATTTCGTTCCAGTTTTTGAGATATACCAACTGCATAAATAACTTTGTAATCGCATATAAACATATAGTATTACAAAGTTACATTTGCAGTGAATGAATCAGTGTACCTTTATATGTATAATGGAATAATAGGTGTAAATAGCTACCTAAATATTACTATCTACAAAAAGAAATGAGATGCCATCAAAAACATAACTTGTAAAAAGCCAAGTCTCGCAACTCAATTCTTCTACCGTAAAAAGTTGTGAGATCCATGTAATACCAAGTCGGTTAATTTATTCAGTCCATAGATTGATACATAGATTGACTTGGAAATCGCACTAAACAATCTAATTTAATATAATATGTATTAATTGTGAGATATATTGTGTTTTCATGCGATTGCCAAGTCAATCTATGTATCAATCTATGGACTGAATAAATTAACCGACTTGGTATTACATGGATCTCACAACTTTTTACGGTAGAAGAACTGAGTTGCGAGACTTGTCTTTTTACAAGTTATGTTTTTGATGGCATTATATTTACGCGAACAAGTTTAATAATTTTTAGGAGCTTAACAAGTTATATACAGATTTAGACGTGGTAGAGCCACCCTGGCGCTATTTTATGGTTGTAGCACGAATGGTCACGGCACGATCGGGTTAGGACCACGCTCTCATAGAATACCAGTGTAAAATAGCTGCTTAGTACTGCTGTTTCGTATGGTGAGTATTTTCAGCACGACATTTAATCTTAGTTCTCACGGGTGACGACGCATCTGCATTTAGTTTCTTAATCGAGGATAGATGTAGATATTTATGGGCCTTCAGGTGGACATTTTACCCTTTTTGTTACCTTTATTATTTATAAAAATAAAAAATATTTTTTTTAATTATTATTAATAAAAATTAATTAATAAATAAATTAGAAGGTTTACTTCTAATTTATTTTTATATTAATTTTATATTTCCAACATTTTAAATTTGTAGCACCCATGGCCATGGGGTGACTAAGGTGTATAACGTCCCAATGTCATATTCAAACATGCCCACATTTCTACCGATCTTTGCAAAAAGACGGGATTTAATTTTATTAATCATAGGATTTCAATGAAATACCAGCCAATTCCTTTATTTAAATTTGTATGTTTATTTTTTATTTCAAAAGCCTTACGAATGAGCCTATGTAGGAATCAGTGTTCTATTGCGAGGTTTTATGGTTTATTAAATCTGATTTAACTGTAGGGGCAATCCTGATAGTTTACAAATGAAGAAAGACTTCACGAAGCGACTCTTCACGTCAGCTGTTTTTAATTTCACGCGGTTTTTTATTTTTTAGAAAAGGGGGCAAACGAAAGTGCGGCTACGGCATGAGTTAAATCGTGGCTGCGACTGACAAGTTAGTTTCATATGTGATATTTGTAATGCGGGTCACTCACATGCGCGCAAACATTCGTACATTGTACGAATGGTTGCATGCATGTGAAGGGCCGTCAGAAATTCATTCGCAAACTTAGCGGATATGCAAATGGTTCGCATACTCAATTTGCTAACCCGTTTTCACTCTCTCCTACACTTGTTTACGAATGTCTCAGTCTTGCTTGCAATTTTGTGAATCAAGGACAATGAAAATGGTTTTATTAGCGCGGTTGGACTATTTTACCTATGTTCATATACTAAATATACATAAAATGAATTTTTATTTTTTTCCCGGGCGTCATTAACGGCCATTCTGTTTTTATGGGATTTTTTTTGAGTATCCCATATGGTCGGTTCACTCTGCAGGAATTCAACCTTGGTGTTGTTCCAATCCATTATAAAGTTATTTGACTACGCTACACAGTAGACGTCACGAACTATAAAAATGGCGAAACTTCCGTTACCTTCGCAATCGTGTGCGCAACTGGTCGCACGAATGTGTGGGAGAGTACGCGAAGGATCGAGGTTCGTGCGCTTTGATGTTCGTTAAAAACCGACACAGCTTGGAAAACCGCGAATGCAGCCAAAACTTTGCATAATCATTTGCAAATGTCGTCCCACACTTGTGGGTTTGCGTATTCGTGCGAATGTGAGTGACCGGGGTAAGGTTTAGGGGAGCAACTTAAAACGTGTTATTGAGTAAACAAACAGAAACACTGCCAAATTATTAATGAAATATAATAGACTTTTATTTTAGACATATTAGAAATACAAAATATTCCATAAATATTTTTTTATTTAAGGAGCTAGAATTTTTTTAAAACAAAAAGTACACATTACTGGTTTAGAATCGTCTAAAACAATAACGTATAATATGTGCGTTATTGCATATGAAAGATTTGGAAATGAGACACTTTTTGTTATTAGATTTATCACTATGTGATCTTTAGGTTTTCTTAGATTACAAAACACTTAGGTAATAAAAGTATTAGAAACTACTAGAACTATAATATAATCATATACTACTTGATAAACAAACAGATATGGAGAGATATGGAATAGTGTGTTAGTACTTCATATGCTAAGTTCAACCATTCTTTGACAGAATGTGCTTTAATAACTTTCTAAATAGAGTTTAATTGTGGGATGACTACGAAAACGCGCTGTTAATATAGACTGAAGAAATAAAACAAAGACTTGTACTGCTGACGAACAGATAGCAACGTTTAATTCGCTTCTTGTTCAATTCTACGATGCACATGCTCCTCTTTGTCAAAATAGAGTACGTCATCTTCCAGCCATTTAGTTGACTGAAGATCTTAAAAGATTGATAGACATGAAGAATGAGGCAAAGTCAAGATGCAGGTCAAATCCAAAGAATGACAGGAGAAGTACACACTCCTGTAAAATAAATGCTACAAAATGTGCAGAGATTAACGACGTCGCCACATCCATAAATCAGTACAAAACCAAGACCCATATCGTGTTTAGAACTTCTTAAGGTCCAAGGAGTTGGGTAAACACGTTCATTCTCTATACCAAATAACGTCGATTTAAATTTGCTTAATCAGCATTTCTACTCTGTTTGATTGGATAATATTTTAAAATCAACAAACACATACTCAATTTTCATCGTTTCCCACTCCTGACTTTTCTCCATTTGTGTTTAAGCAAATTACAGAGTTTGATGTTAGGAGATATATATTCTCTATCCATTCTGACTGTCGGAAGTAATGACGTCAGTCTTTCATCATTCATCATTAACTTGCTAAGCTTTTTAACAAATATTATTACCTTTATATTAAATTTTCTATATCATCATGTTCTTTTCCTTCTCAATGGAGGATGCCTAAATCATACCTTCACACAAAAAAGCAAATTCTACGAGTTTTTATGAAAGTCGTCCTATCTCGATTCTTCTCTTCCTTACAAAGTCATAGAACGCCTTGTCCTACAACACATTAATTCGTTTTTTTTAAATAAATAACATCCTTAATCCTCTCCAATCTGACTTTAGATCTGATCCTAGTACAACATTTGCCACAGTATGTAAAATCATCAAGTAATAAACATACTGTGAAATATGGGAGTTGCTGGATTTCAGCAATTCATACTGTTGATCATGATATTCTGCTACGGATACTGCGTTCTCTTAACATATCTCCAACTGCAATTTCCTGGTTTCACAATTATTTGTATGGACGCCAGCAACAAAATCGTTTCCAAGATAGACTTTCTTCGTGGCTTGATACGGTGTTATACGCAGATGATCTCCAAATATAACTATCTACAAACAACCAGTGCAGATCTTCCGAAAGCAGTTGAATGTATAATCAAGGATCTGGCTTTTATTTTCGACTGGACTCCATCGTATCGGTTAACTATGTATTATTTAAAATCATAAGCTATAATTATTGGAAGTTCAAGAATGATTTAAATTAAAAAATGTCAATTACAACCCGTTATATTGAATAGCTTATAATGACATAGTTAAAAATTTAGGTACTCTTTTGGATCCCAGTCTTTCTTGGACTCTCCAAATTAATGCAGTGAAATGTAAAATGTTTGCAGCGTAATATGCGTCACCCCAGAGACATATCTACTTTTTTATATTTTTCCAGTAAAATTACGCTTGTACAATCTTCACTACCTCCTATTCTCGACTAACCTGACATTTGTTATCTTGATATCACCGAGGAGCCACTAAACAAACTTGAGCGACTCTTAAATCTCTGTCCACGGTTCATAGTTGGGCTTTGTAAATATGACCGTGTCTCGGAATACTGCACTAAACTCAAGTGGCTATCAATCCGTATTCGGTGGAATATTCATATTCTTTCTGCCGTCCTCTGCATCTTATTTAATATTTAAAGTCCTCCCAATCTAAAAGAACGTTTTGAATTGCTCAGCTCCTGTCATAGATTTTTCCTAAGGTCCAAGGAAAATCTTTAGAACTCCTTGCTACATTCGACTAAAAGTACTCAATCTTCACATGTGTTCAAGAAACAAGTTTAGAAACACTATATATCTCTCTAACCACTCTCTATCTTCCTATTTTATTTATGGTCATTGATCTACCTAAAGTATGTTGTCTTTTTTGTGCATAAGTTGGTATCCTTTCTTATTTTAGCTGCAGCTATATTATTATTAAGATAGTAGTGACATGAATGGGTCGGCTCGACAGCGGATGCTTTCACAGAATATCAGCGTTATATAGCAACATAACGTTGCTGTGTTTCGTATTGTGGTTGTAGAGAATCGGAGACCCTTTTTACTGGAAACAAGGCATTCCACTGCATACTTACAACTTTTACTGTGTTTTGACTCCTAAAATTATTTTTATCATGTTGTTTACACCATATCCCTTACATCGCTTATACCATTGACGGGCGAGTGAAGGCGGAACACAAATCCTTTATGTGCATTTCTGCACATACGAATTTTTCTAAACGGTTAAAATACATATGGAATTTGTTAGGGTCGTTTCTAATTCGAATATCGCAAAGAACTTTATAAACATATAAAAAACGAAACGGAGATAATGTTTAGCGCATAAAGCAAAAAACTAAAAAATTCACATATGGAATTAGGGAGTCGCAGCGACGAAATGTCGACCGTCGCCCGTTAATAACTGCAACACCTGGGGAATTGCAGGTGAGTTGTAGGTTTTTAAAAAGGAGTGAGCTCGTTTCTTGAAATTCTTAAGTAATAAATTAATTCTTAATTCTAAGTTATATAAGTCCGGGGACATCGTTGGTGGTAAAAGATTGAATGATTGATGAATGATTCCATAAACTTGTGCAACGAAGAAAACTCCTAATAAATCGCATCGGTTTGTGGCGTCATTTACATTCACATTGATACAAATCGTTATATTTTTTTTCTACTAAAACAATTAATAAATTAAAGAATATTGTTGGACGGGCCTCTTATCAGTTAGAGTAGCGATTTTTGTCTGCGATGCGATGCCGGGATGCGTATTTAGTGAATTTAGTGCTTCTTAATCTTAATGGCAGATCTGGTGTTTTATTGCCTGCCCGCGTAATAGCACCATGCGCTTAATCTAACACCCTGCGGTGCTGTGAAATTGCGTCACGTTGATACAATGTAACGGCGTTTTACGAGAATCAAGGGATGTGATGGTTATTTTATACCGACATAAAATGGCTTTGTAGGATGTTGGCATCGTCTATACGGTTTCAAAAAGCGAACACAAAGCAAATAAAAAATATAATACAAACACTTAACATAAAAAAGGCACCAGGTGCCGACGGAATTCGTACAATTGACATTAAACCTATATCAGAAAAAAATGCTAAAGTGATTATCAAGTTAATTAACAGTAGTATAAATACAGGCTTCTATCCTACAGATTTAAAATTAGGATTGGTACGACCTATTTACAAAAGTGGACATCAAGACGATTACAATAATTACAGGCCTATTACTATACTCCCAATAATTGACAAAATTATGGAAAAATTCACATCCAACCAGCTTCATAACTACTTTCAAAAACATAAAATTATTTCGGCATCTCAATACGGATTTCAGCCAAAAAAATCTACTACACAGTTACTGTCAAACTTTACAGACGAAGTAAATAAAAGTCTAGATGAGAAAAAGCATGTATTAATTGCTTTCATTGATTTTAGTAAAGCTTTTGACACCTTAAAACATGACATTCTTCTAAGAAAACTTGAAAACTCTGGTGTTAGAGGACCCTTCCTAAGATGGTGCAAAGACTATGTGAGCAATCGATATTTCCAAGTAAAGATAGAAAATAATTTAAGTATTAAAATGCCTATGACTACAGGCACGGCACAAGGCTCAGTTATAGGGCCACTCCATTACTTAACATACGTAAATGAATTAGAAAATGTAGTTTATACCAGTACGCAGATGATACGTGTCTTCTGTCAGAAGATAAAAATGTGGAAGTAGCTATGCAACAGTTACAAGATGATTTTTCACGCCTCTCTATGTGGGCACACGACCTAGGACTTATAATAAATATACAAAAAACCAAGATACTACACATTCACTCAAGTCACATCAGGAACATTAGGCCAATCAGCATTATTGCCCATAATCATCTCTGTCTGCATAATATAATAACTTGTTCTTGTGAAAAAAATCCGGTTGTTAAATATCACACATATTTAGGACTGGTCATAGACGATAGGATGAACTGGAAGAATCATATTGATTACGTGTGTAGTAAATTAAGAGCAATCCTAGCGAAATTTCATTTTATTCGTAATACAGTTCCATTTAAAATTCGTTTAAGCCTATATAATGCTTTAGTGGAATCGATAGTGTCATATGGTCTTAGTAGCTATGGGCGAACTTTCCGCACTTATCTAGATAAAATATACAGCTTACAAATAAGACTGTTAAAATCTATTTTGCCTCAACATATTAAGGATAAATATCGGAATGACTACTCATACCTTTTCACATACTGCAATGTTTTACCTATACATAAAAAGGTGAAATATATGCTTCTGAAAGAATGTTATGAGTACTCGATAGACCCAACCCCAAGAGATCGCAATTATAACACCAGAAATACAACACCGTATTCACTAATTAGAACGAATAATTACTACGGTAAAAGAACACGTAAATATCTAATACCACACCTGTTAAATTCTTTACCTACAGAATTAAGAAGCCAACTAACAGCACAAAACATAAAAACAAAACTTAAACGTTTTTTATATAATTAGAATTCTTCAAAAAAAATATTAAATGATAATCATGATAATCTATATTTATCTATGCAAATATATTGCCAAAAACGGACAAATAAACAAAACGTGTAACCAGATAAATTCCATTAAAAAAAAAAACTAGTCCTTAAAAATGCATTCCGTGTGTACGCGCGTAATTAATTTGCAGTATAGTGTATAGGCGAGTCGAACAATCGAAGACAATAACATTCACATTTTTGCTTATTTCTTGTAAACAATATCAAAAACTACCCTCTCCACAAAAAAATATAGTTTAAGAAATATCTACTATAAAGTTTGTATAAAATTATGTAAATACAAAAAATGCTTAATATTCTCTCACACAATTGTAAAATGGTATTTTATATTTAGGTTAAGTAAAGGTTAATTTCAATATTATATAAATAAAAGTATAATGTAAAATAACATATTAGAGCAGACTGTGCAGTGCCAAGACAAACACAATTGTGTTTAATGGCACGAAGAAATTATATTGTAATTAAAACTATTACCTTGTTGAAATAAATTAAAAAAAATAGCTATAAATTAAAAAAAATACCAAAGAGATAAATAATTTTTGAAAAATATCAAAAATGTATTATTTTCTCACATTGATTCAATAGTTTTTGAAGACAATATATTTTAAAACATGTTATTTTATATGTGGTAGAGTTATGCCGTAGCTATATTGTGCTTGTAGCACGAACGAGTCGGTCCGATCGGAGAAGAAACACGCTCTCACAGAATACCAGCTAAATCCTGCCGTATTATAAGTGAGTGAACCGAAGGAAATTTTTACTGAATATGAGGCATTCTATTTTAGCCTTCAGGGGAGACAATACATCTGCATTTTCTTTTTTTTTTTTTTTTTTTTTAATTTATTTAATGAAAAGAAAAACACAATATAATTATAAAAACATCTCAAAAACCCTTACGGGTTTGTCTGGATGTTGAGACACTCTTGAGCAATCTGTAGACATTTGTTTACACATATATTACTTTATAAGAACATCAAAAATACAATATTAGCAGTTTTGGTACATAGTTTACACAGAAGCGGACAATAAGGAACCGGTTATAGATTGCGGCTCGGCGCAGGCGGCCGGCCGGCTGTTGCTACTTGAGTTTGTTATATACAGAATGTTGCAATTATCGATATGTTATTACGTTAGGTTTGATTTGATTAAAATTAGACTACTTGTTATGAAAGTAAAGAATAAAAGTATTGTTTATATTTATGTTTACAATTTTTATCCGTTATTTCCAATTGGGTTTTAGCATTGTGATTCTTAATCGAGGATAGATGTAGATGTCTGCGGACCACAGCAACCACTTATCATCAGATAGACTCTGTGCTCGTTTGTCACCCTTATTCTATAAAAAATGTAAGAGAACCCACAATATTTAAATTTTAACAGTGGTAGAGCTAAGCGGTAGCTTTTGCTGTCGCACAGATGGGCCAGTTCGAACCGGGGTGGTACCATGACCTCACAGAATATCAGCGTGAAGTAAAGGTTTCCTCTGCGTTGCGCTTGGTGAGTGCAGGTGGCGGGAGGCCCAACCCCCCCCCCCCCCCCACCCATCAACATTGTAGTGGACTTAAATAAAAGACTACCTCATGAGGGTACCAGCACCCCTGGAGAATCCCTCGCTGAGCATCCACGACCAAACTACTCCACTCCTGAGCGTTGGTGCTCAGGCTGCCCCGCGCATTGGGGGGGGGGGAGGGGGGACAAAATTCCGTTCGCGACTAATGCTGCTCGAGGCACGCGAAACAATACAACCAAGGCGACCCCTGTCACGCTATCCGTGAATTTTTGCAACATCAGGGGACTTCATTCCAACCTTAACGCTGTCCATTACCATCTAGAGACGGTGAAGTCGGCCTTGCTCTTTTAAACCGAGACTCAGGTGTCCTCTCCGGCTGATACTTCATATCTCTCCTACCCGGGCTGGAGTTTGTGTATATGTCAGAGAGGACATCTGTTTTCGACGCCACGGCAGTCTTGAAGGTACGGACCTGTCCATCCTATGGCTGCGCGTAGACAGCGACGACCATCGCCGCGTCTACGGGTGCCTCTATAGATCCCATAGCGGTAATGCTGACACAGATCGACTCATCGACCACGTCCAAATGGCTGCAGACTCCGTGCTACAACAGGTCTCATCCGCAGAGATCGTGATACTCGGTGATTTTAACGCCCACCACGCTGAATGGCTTGGTTCTCGTTTAACCAATCATGCGGGTAGTGACTTTGCTTTGGCATGTGGTCTAACACAACTGGTTACTTCGCCTACGCGGATCCCAGATGTGGAAGACCATGTACCTTCCCTGTTGGACCTTCTGCTGACCTCTCATCCGGACGGATATCAGGTCGCCGTCAATGCCCCTCTGGTTTCTTCGGACCATTGTCTGATCCGGAGTACGTTGCCACACACGCTCCAATCGCAATTGCGATCTGCAGGTTGCCGCCGTATTTGGCACTATAGGTCAGCTGATTGGGACGGGATGCGGTTTTTTTTGCATCCTACCCTTGGGGGCGGGTTTGCTTCTCGCCGGAAGATCTCAGCGTTGTTGCCGATTCTGCTGCTGATGTGGTACTTTAGGGTATGGAACTTTTTATTCCATCCTCTGTGGTGCCCATCGGAGGCAGATCCCAGCAAGTCGAGTGGGCCCGATGGAGTCCCTCCCATTGTACTGAAGACGTGTGCTCCGGAGTTGGCACCGGTTTTAACGCGTCTTTTCCGGTACTCCTACTCCCAAGACGTAGTCCCGAATTCATGGAAGACAGCTTTGATCCACCCGATCCCTAAAAAAGGTGACCGCTCAGACCCGTCCAACTACAGGCCTATCGACATCACCTCCTAGTTCTCCAAAATAATGGAATCTATTATATTACCTTGAGGATCACCAGCTGATTAGTGACCGCCAGTACGGTTTTCGTCGAGGTCGATCAGCTGGTGATCTTCTAGTCTATCTGACTCATAGATGGGCGGAAGAAGTAGAGTCCAAGAGGGAGGCATTGGCCGTTAGTTTGGACATAGCGAAGGCCTTCGATCGGGTCTGGCACAAAGCGCTTCTTTCGAAGCTTCCTTCCTATGGGCTTCCCGAGAAATTGTGCAAGTGGATCACCAGTTTCCTTGCTGATCGGAGCATCAAGATTGTAGTAGACGGCGCATGCTCTGATTTGAAGCCTATCAACGCTGGTGCTCCACAAGGCTGCGTGCTATCACCAACGCTGTTTCTCCTGCATATCAATGATATGTTGCTAACTGGTAGCGTTCATTGCTACGCAGACGACAGCACTGGTGATGCCTTATATACCGGACGTGTCAATATTTCTCGGGAAAACGTCGCCGAGTACCGGAACAAACTTGTGTCTGAAGTCGAGTCTTTGCTTAACAAAGTCTCGGATTGGCGCCGACTAAATCTAGTCCAGTTCAATCACCAGAAGACACAAGTTTGCGCGTTTACCGCTAAAAAGAACCCCTTTGTCGTATTTCCTCAGTTTCAAGGCACTCCCCTTGCTGCCTCAGCCAGTATCGGAATCCTTGGCGTCGACATATCGAATAGTGTGCAGTTTCGTGGTCACTTCGAAGGGAAGGCCAAATTGGCCTCTAAAAAGCTTGGCGTGCTCAGCAGAGCGAGACAGTATTTCATGCCGGCACATCGCTTGCAACTTTAGAAAGCGCAAGTTCGGTCCCACATGGAATACTGTTCTCATCTTTGGGCCGGGGCACCCCAATGCCAGCTCCTTCCACTTGACCGCATCCAGCGCAGAGCGGTTCGAATCGTTGACGACTGACTTCTTTCTGATCGGCTCGATACACTGTCACTGCGTATAGATGTTGCATCTCTTTGCGTATTTTATCGCATCTGTCACGGGGAGTGCTCTGAGGAATTGTGCAGACTAACTCCAGCCGCTCAATTTCACCATCGCACATCGCGACAAAACTTGCGTTACCATCCATACCATCTGGATGATTGGCGGTCCACCACTGTGCGATTTAGAAGAAGTTTTCTCCCTCGCACAAGTTCCTTGTGGAATCAATTACCACCAGCGAATTTTCCGGATCGATACGACTTAGGAACCTTCAAGAAAAGAGCTTACACCTTTCTAAAAGGCCGGCAACGCATCTGCAATTCCCCTGGTGTTGCGGTTGTTCATGGGCGGCGGTAGTCACTTACCATCAGGTGAGCCGCATGCTCGTTTGCCCCCTCTTATATAAAAAAAAAATTAAAATAATAATTTAGTTGTATCAATATAAAGTCACAAGCAGATAATGCAAATGTAACAAAACTAGCATTACTAAATAAAATAACCTTAAGTCAAAAAGCTCTTAATATGTCAGCTTGCGGAGATCACGACATTACTGTCAGGTTTTCGCCGACAATAAATCTTCTCGACAAATGACCCTCAGACTTATGTCTTAAGTTAACTGCCTTTTCTGTTTACTTTAAAAATACTAACCTTAATATTATGTACTGGTATGTATAATTTTGACACTAGTTTAAATCAGCGTGGCCAAAAAAAGGTAATGTAATAACTATTCTTTTTATTTTTAAACAGACGTATATATTCATAGTTATTTAGAATAGAATACAAAAGAATAAAATCATTTTATTCTATATAGATTACAGTACATTATATTTACTGAAAGTACTTTTTTTTTCACTTTTGCCACTGGTTCGCAAACAAATCTCTGTCCTGGGAAGAACCAGCAAGAAACCACGCGGGACTTTTTTTAAAAGCACGATTTACTATATAATATTAATATTACAATACAATATAATATGTAAGTATGTATGTATATATGTATATAAATATATATATATATATATATATATATATATATATATACATTACGTATTTAATTATCATTTTCAACCGACTTCAAAAAAGGAGGAGGTTCTCAATTTGTCGCAATCAGATTTTATATAATATGTTAACCGATTACTCGAAGACGCCTGAACCGATTTGGCAAACTTTTTTTTCTTTCAAAGGGTTATCCTTCCCAGGTGGTCACATTTAAATTTTATCGAAATCGGTTGGGCGGTTTTTAAAATATCAACAATAAATTATATTGAATTCAGTTGTACAAAATTTTTAATTTTACTACCTGTTATTTTGCTTTTTATTCTATATTGCTTGCTACACCTACGTCAAATTCTCACCACTCCATGGGTTGTTCTACTAGATAATGCGTCAATCTCCACCCTTTGTATTCTTTTGTTTTCAGGAATGCAATAAAGAATAAATAAAAAGTTTATGTGATAACAAATTAAGACTTGGTTTTAAAAACAAATCCGTAAGACTTATTCATAAGTTAACTTTATTTGTCTACACTTTACTTCTCTAGTTATTGGTTTCGGGTACTTGTACTATTATCTTTTCTGTTTCGGGTGTAATTCGGTCTATTGATCCCCCATTTATTGATTAACCATATGGTTGTAGCATGAATGGATCACTAGATTACAAACACGCACATCAACACTAGAGTAAAATGGTGTGTTTTGTTTAGTGATTGTACTCGTAGAATACCTGAGACCCTTTTACGAGTACCTACTGGAAACGAGGCATTCCATTTTAGTCCTTAGCGATCGTTTGTTCTATAAAAAATATGGATTTTTAAAAAATATGGATTTTTTTTTTGTTTAAAAGGATTACAGAATCGATCTTAATGAATATTTAAATTTAATATAAATTACATATCGGTCATAAAAATAGAAAATAGGTCATGCGTGACCGAAAGTTTCTATAAAACTCATGGTTTCGCTTGATTGTAAACTGAGGCAAAACGTGGATGAAAATGCAGAGTTGAGTCGCAGTTTCGATGGTAGAACTTTGCGGTTGGATTAATTCCGATAACTCTCAATGAAAATTAATTTTTAAAGATAAAAACAAACAACACGATCGTACATTTGTCACTAATTTACCTAACATGTATATTTTCATACAAATACCTATTTTCGGAATACACACATACTAATAATACGCACACTGAATATTGGTCCAGGCAGGGGTTTCAACCAAGACTAGCCATTGCGCAGTGCAGAATTATAGTGCACGAGTGTGTGCGGAATGCACATGAGGCAAATGTACTCCATTCCCTTATTCTCCTAGTTCAATGGGACTATAATCCGACATGACCGGAGAGAAAACAGGCCCAGGACCAACGGCTTTACGTGCTATCGAAGGCACGGAGAGAAAACACTGCCAACTTAATAACCCCGGGCTGCTACTGAGAATTTCTAAACAGTCGAGCTAAAGAGCACCAGACCAACGAGGCAATCAAAAAAAAAGTACTCACTTTTTCAATTATTACAGCCTTTAAAAGTCCACTGCCAAACAGACCTCCCCCGTAGATTACTTCATACGGAGGATTTTGCAATAGTTGCCACACTTGGCAGGCACTCATATACGTGATACAATGTCTCTTCAGAAGGCTAGTGGATCAAGCTAATCCAAAAGAAGGTGGCCGTCGATGATTTAAGTCACTCTTTTGTTAGGTGCAATAAAACGAAAGGAAGTGGTGAGAACGTTCATGTACGTTGTGAAATTGCAACCGCTGAGCCGCTAAGTTTTGGCAATTTGCTACTTCTTACCATCTGTGGTAGAGTTACGCTGCAGCTTAATTATGATTGAATGAATGGCTTGGCTCGACCGGGGAAGGGCAACACTCTTGAAAATATAATAGGATTAAGCTGCTGTGTTTCGTATTATAAGTGAGTAAACTGACTACCATTTTTACTGAAATTTAACCTTCAGCAGGGCTCGCATGGGCAGGAGATAATTTTATTCCAGGGAAAGGAGAAAATGTTAATGCCCTCGCTTAGTTTTATCCACCCTTCGAGCATGGGCACACCGATGGGTATAATATCCACATTAGATAAAATGGGAGATAGATTTAGATAGATAGAATATAAACTTAAACCCACGTTCAATGAGTTAGGATAAAACTGTCCCTTTCAAATGTCAAAAAAGCATATTTTTTATCTTTCATTTGGCTCCATGCTACGGTCGGAGAATATATTGTGTCTACTCGTTATGTCAAACGAGGATATACATCCCCCCGATGCCGTGCTTTGGCATAAGGACAAGATATTTTTATCTCTTGTCAGTGGATATAATCGGGGGATACATTTTGTCCCCAGCCCATACTAGCCGTACTGGGGAGATTATACACCCGCGTTTTGATTATTATTCGAGGATAAATGAACATGCCTATGTGTCACATCATCCACTTACAATAAGGAAGACTGTGTGCTCCTACAATATTTAAAATATTAAAAGCAATTTTTTTTCCTGGAATTAATATGAAGTCATAAGCAGATTATGGAAATATAAAAAAAAACTACACATTATTCAATATTATAGTCGCTGTGAAATGCAATACTTAATAACGTTACGGTTTTCTTTAAAGCAACAAATAAATGTGTAATCTGAATAACACAACAATAGAATTAGTTTTGCACACCATTTTCACTTTATTTGTAAAGGGATGATAGCGATATTTTAATCGGTATATACTGAGCAGTGTTCCGCCTAATTTGAGTTGACCTTTTTTTTTTTAAGGAAAAATGTATGTCTTATTATTTTCCGCATATATTTTTCGTATCTTTGTTAGAACGGTAATAATATTCTGAGAAGCATCAACGCTTTCTTAGAAGGTAAAACTTTCTTGTCATGCCATTTTATAAAAGAAACCTTCAATTTATTTCCATTAACCCAGTTTAGCTCTATATTGACTTACGAAAAATGAAAAGGCGAACCGGGATTTGTATGTACCTAAATAAGATTTTATATTTTTATTATGTAGATTTGCCTATCCGCAGTTTTTAACAATAATAAAACCTTCAGTTAACAGGATATTATAATAAATATCGTTTTAATGAACGTTTAAGAGGAAATAATTAATAATTTTATAAAATGCATGAAAGATATGTACATGCTGAGGGGTAAGAATTCAATAGCGCAATATTAACACAATGCTGACCGTGTAAGGATATCTACTACTCCATAACGTGCCCAGGGCGTCGTAAGAGTGACGTTAATAGAAATATTTCAAGAATAATGTGTAAAGTCGGCTAAAGAGCAGTCGCTTTTCTTACAAAAAGCCTATAGGAAATGAGAGGCCAGTGCCTGGCAAAGTGAGGTATGTAGGCTTGACGGAGTTGCTGTTTTCTGTGTATATTCAATTAATTATTTTAATGTCTGTAGTATTCTAGTCTGTAATTATTCGATATACTTATAGTATTAGCGTACTATGAAATTTTACTGTCTTACTAAGACTTAACTCAATAACATGCAGTCAGCATAATATGTCAAAACCAATAAATACACGAGAGAGCGAATTCAAACCATTTTTTTATAGGATAAGGGTAACAAACGAGCACACAGTCCACCTGACGGTAAGTGGTTGCTGTGGCCCATAGACATCTAGACATCTATCGTCGACGTATCAAATTTTTTTTTTAACAGTGGTAGAGCCACGCGGCAGCTTTTGCTGTCGCACGGATGGGCCGGCTCAAACCGGGGTGGTACCACGACCTCACAGAATACCAGCGTGAAGTAGAGGTTTACCTCTGCGTTTCGCTTGGTGAGTGCAGGTGGCCGGAGGCCCTTTTTACTGGAAATGAGGCATTCCATCTTAGTCCTCACGGGTGAAAACGCATCTGCATTTTGATTCGCAAACGAGGATAGATGTAGATGTCTATGGGCCGCAGCAACCACTTACCATCAGGTGGACTGTGTGCTCGTTTTTCACCCTTATCCTATAAAAAAATGCAGATACGTTTTTACCCGTGAGGACTAAGATGGAATGCCTTGTTTCCAGTAAAAAGAGTCTCCGGTTCTCTACACTCACCGTACGAAACACTGCTGTGCAGCTTTAGACTAAGCGTTAGACTAATCATTTACGCTGGTATTCTGTGAGAGACAGTAAATATTAAAAAAAATATATTCAACAAATGCAGTACTTCTTACCGGTAAAATACATATTCAATAAACATAAACTCTCACCCAGAGAGGTAGACAGAGAATACGGACTTCCATGTGGCAAGATCCTCTACACACACACACACACACACACACACACACACCTCTTGCTTCTTCCACATACACATATCTACGCATACAGGCATACACGGTGAAAGGTATCCTTAATTTGTATAATCTTCAATATATCAGGCCATAAACCTGTTATTATATACAACCCATACCTGAACAAACATTTACATTTTCAATTAACTGCCTTATTAACATTTTTATCACTAAACAAGCTTTTACAAAGTATTGTTAGTATTTATACATACAAGTATACATTTTAGATTTTAGAATTAGAAGCTTTATGGATTCCTTCTTGGTTTGAATTAATAATTAAGGAATAAGTTTTCTGTACAGAAAAAATTGGACTTATTAAGAACTAATCCGATTGAAATGTTTCCGATATGTTTGCTTATTTATCCAGTTTGACTAAACTTAATCTAAAATTATAAACTTTATATGTGTATTATGTTATATAGTAAAAAGTAGATAATTAGGCCAGTTGTGTCTGTGAAGATGTGTGTGTGCCTACTACTTTTGTGTTTATTGTTAGTATTATAATATAGAAATAGAGCCTCTATTTCTTCTACTGTAGATCAACAGGCACGTAGTAAATATTTTTTGTTCCAACTGTTTTAAGATTTTTTTTTCATAATAATTTACTTGAATTTCTATCTTAAAGTTTGTGATTCAATCCGCATGGGATTGTGTTCACTAACGTAAGTTAAGAGAGCTTAATTAAGAAGTTTAACGTTAAACAAAATACCTCTAACTCTACGAAAAAGGTAGAATACAAGATTAGAGTGTACCTAACTTAGTGAAATATAGGGATCGAAGTCTATCTCTCCACGTTGAGATAAAGCGTGTTCACCTTCGTTGTTAAACGTCAAAATGTCTTCAAATCATTATTGTTATACAGCGCAATTTATCTTTATAATTATTTCTTGTTTTCGTTAAAAATGATCGTTATTGAGTATTAATAAATATGGCAGATTTTCAGAGAGATGACATTAAGACTTTGTGTGAGTTCTTTTTATCAGTCCAACCTTATATTATGAATCTTTCGCCCGTACGCGGAAAAACAGGAAAAACTGAGAGAGAGAGACAGAGGAAGAGAAAGAATTGGAACCGAATATTGGATTAGAAATACAATTAAATATTTTTCAGTCGGTTTTTAGGCACTTCCCATAATTACATAAAAAAGAGTGCAATCAACAAAAAAAAGGAAAAGGCGACCGTCAAATTTGTCAGTTTTAAACCGCTTCCGCTCCTATACTTTCGAAGTTGTGATTTGTAACCTTAAAGAGACCTACCCCTTATAGACCTCCCCTTATATTATATTATTTATTAGTAAATATTTATTGCATAAAACAGCTTTTATATTAATAGGAAATGGAATACCCCAGCCAATCCCGCCAAAGAAGGTATAGTTGTCGTTTGTCTACAGGATAATGTAATGCGCCTACATTGGCCTTTAAGTGTCATTGTACAATTGCACCCTGGAAACGATGGCATCACGCGTGTTGCCTCCGTGAAAATTAAGCAAGGTGTATTTCAACGGCCAGTTGTAAAGCTGTGTCCGCTACCTACGCAATAGCCTTAATTAGTGGTAACATTTATTAGTTTTTTTTCTCTCGCACGTTATTTTATTGTTAATACTTAGAATACGCTAGGTTATTTATGTATTTATATAATACTAACTGCATTTATACTACTAGCCGCACACTTTTAATATTACCTCACATTATACTCTTAAGTTTTAAACAGCAACAACGCAACTCACTGCTTAAAGGCTTTATCAAGTTTTCTTTGTCTTTCCTTTAAACGCATCTCGTCCACTCGCAATAAATTTTTGTTTGTAATATATTACTTTACTAACTATAGTCGACAGAACTATTTATCCACATACAGATTCTACTCCCGCACTTCCTTTACCGCTTGGTGTTTATTCTCTACCGCAATCTTTCGCTGTTTTCACTTGAGTTGAAAGTGGAACCTTTCAAGGCCTGGGGAAATGGATGCGTCAGGGGTCGCTTCCTGCCATTATCTTAAATAATCTGTTTCGCCTCGGGAGTGGCATGTTATGACCTTGTGGGCAACACCCTGTCGAAGTTAGTCGCGTTCTAGCTACGGGCGCACGCACACGCGTCATTTTTGTCACGCAACGCTAGTCGCATGTTTACGCGTTCGTCGCCTACCACTCGCTAGAGGAACACGCTGTGCATGTGTCGCCGCACCGATAACCTATAGAACTGTCGCTGGCAAGACGATTTGATACCGCAAGAATTATTCGTAATAATAAGCCAATCGTGCTGAAGATAACCGCATTGCAGCTGTTGAACTAAGGAGTTCGCCGCGCCGCCCTGTATCCGAAGATATGAGCTTATTTGGTCTTATGAACATGCAATTACTCGCTGGTCCTTCGAATATATCTACTTAACTTGAATCACCTCTACCTGGGGGCCTGAGCTATCGTAGGAAATTTTTTAACAGCCCCCTACGCGTGGGCGCATCGTGGGCTACACCTCCCGCAAAGACTATGTTTTTCTGGTCACCACGCATACCATTCCTGGTTTTGTTTTCGAGCTGCAGATTTTTACAAAATGTGTGGTTCGAATCCCGAAATTAATTTAATTAAATTGATTAGCTAGTGGACCATTTAGAGACGTTCCCACCAAATATATTAAATTACCTCAGAAAGTTAGTGAAACGTTGTTTTCGTTTACTTATGTGAATATATTTATATATTTAAGACTTATTGCTAAAACTCCATACATAAATTACATCAACTATTAATTGACGATACTAAATTAAAAGTTATTTTAGCCTGTAGTCAATGAACCTATCTGAACAACATCCGAACGTCAACCGTAAATAGGATTTAGGGTTATATAATCACTTCATTTTATTTGTTGCTTGCTCTTATCATGAGTTACTTACCAAAAATAATGAGTATTTCATCTAGATGTCAAAGTGAATATCATTCCTTCCGTATTCTTGAATTCTTTTAATAACTTTCTCTAGTGGCCAAGTATATTTTTACGCTCATCTTTCTATCAATCTTAAGAGCTGCTCAAATGTTACTGCTCCTGCTTCTAAGAGTTTTTATTCATCATTAAAATTTCTTATATTTTACGGACCGGCCTACTGCTTAAAGTATCTTACAAGTGTGTTGCGGATCCTGGGTCCTGTTTTCTAATGCATGATTATTTATTGAAAGGCACAAGATTTTTTATTTGAGTTATAATGTGCTGTGATTCTGTGATCAATTCTTGGTATATATTCGATCTTGTAGCAGCGCTTCATGCAAGAGCAGTTGTCGAATTTTGAATTACTTCTTTAATAAAGTTAGGTATTTAAAAAAAAATTAGGACTCTAACACACTGTACATTTTCATTGCTATTTACGTCTATTAATACAACCAGGCCTGTCTTACTCCGCGCTTTAGGCATGAAAATATACTTACGCTACGCGACCCCGCATGCGGGGCAAATTATGTGAGGTTGTGACGTGTCCGCTCGAGCTGACGCGCGCCTTACGTTAAAATAAAAAATATTTATTTTTGAGTTTTTATTCAAGTATGGCCTCTCAAAAAGCCAAAAGGTACTGCATAGCATACGGGTGCTTAAATAACAATAGGAATGTCGACTTTTCATTCTTTACTGTTCTTCAGGATACCGAAAGGTATCATCATCATCATCATAATCATTACAGCCCTTCACAAATCCACTGCTGAACATAGGCCTCCCCCAAAGAATGCCACAAAGCACGGTCCTGAGCCACCTGCATCCATCGACTTCCTGCATATCTTACCAGGTCGTCACTCCATCTAGTGGGGGGACGCCCTACACATCGTCCGCCGGTACGATGCCGCCACTCAAGAACCTTTTTTCCCCAACGATTGTCGGTTCTTCGAGCTATATGGCCGGCCCACTGCCACTTCAGTTTACTAATCCATTGGGCTATGTCGGTCACTCTGGTTCTACTGCGGATATCCTCATTTCTAAGTTTATCACGCAGAGAAACTCCGAGCATAGCCCTCTCCATAGCTCGCTGAGTGACCTTGAGCTTCCTCATCCGGCCAGCAGTGAAGGACCACGTCTCAGTACCATAGGTCATCACTGGTTGGTCATTCTTGTTTTCTTTTTTTACCAAAAGGTAATATATTATTATTTATATGTAGATCTAGATCATTAGGTACTTAGTTACTGACGCCATAGTTACAGATTTATTATTTGATTTTCGAATTTTTCGCATATAATGCGAAAAAATCGAAAAATCAAATAATCAAATAAATATTGTTTAGTGTAAGTAGACCTCCCAGTAATGGTGACTGCGTACTAATGCAAGATCAGCATATACTGGAAAAGATTGAATTTAGCTGCACTTCTCATTGCCACTATTTCATTAATAATGAAGTCGCGTGTCGCATGTTTGTAAATAGCAAAAAATGTTAAACAGACAAGTAACGGCTCCGTGGCACAGTGGCTCAGTAATGAGTTGCAGCGCTAAGGGCCACGGGTTGGAATCCCGGATAAAACAAGTATTTCTATGGGCTACAAATAATTGTTCTGGGTCTGTTCTATGTATTTAAACTGTCCCTGCGATACAAGATAAATTCCTCGTTTAGAGATAACGTTTTTTAAAAAGAGAGGAAGAGAGACAACTAACGAAATTAAAAAAAATTGTACCACTGACTTCAATACTAATACGCATTGTTAAGGATAACTCCAAAACTACTGTCAGGAATTGATTAAATTTATATGGGATGTATAAATTATAAGCACCAGTTTTCAAATAAATATATAATCATCAAAATCGATTCACCTAGAACATAAAAAAAACAGTTGCATTGAGTACGTCTTCCTTTTTTTGAAGTCGGTTAAAATGGTAAGTATGTAAATTATCTGAGTTTGAAAGACATCCACGTTGTTATAATCTTAATTTTCTTAGATTTTGCATACTAACCTTTCTCATATTATACAATAAAGTTTTTATTATCACCAAATTGATGGCTCCATGGTGCAGTGGTTTAGCAATGAGTTGCAATACTGGGGCCGCGGGTTCGAGTCCCGCACGGAACAAGTATTTGTATGGCCTACAAATAATTGTTCCGGGTCTAGATGTTTGTTCTTGTGCAATTTATGTTTGTTAACTGCCTCCACGATGCAGGCGAAAGTCCTAGTGTGGGGGTAATATCTTTTTAACAAAATAAAAAAAGAAATACTAATACATTGCATAAAACCTCGGTGTATTTTACTATATACCAACTAATATCAAATGATTCAATTTATTTTCTCACAACACCTAACCCTTACAGTAGAAACGGTCTTAACAAAGGCTCATAACGGGCTAAGTCATACAGACACTCGCACGTGGACGTAAGGTGCATTTCGATTAAATACGCGCGCCACAAATTTTTTTTCGACGAAGTTAACTGTAGGTTAATTTTACGAAGGTCACTTCCGAGGCGTGCAAAGGATTATCAACATTAGCGATGTTGTAACTAAGTTTAAACTCGCAAGTTTGCTATCAGAGAGTGAGCCTTCTGCTCTTTTACTATTATTTATTCTGTGGTACAACTGAGAATTCAGTATTATCTATTTTGTTTCAATAAACTGATATTAATACCAAAAAAACTGAAATTAAATTAGCATTATGATTTGTATTTTGAATGTTTACGCCAAAAGTAAAATAGCCACATCGATGATAGGGAGTAGCATTAAATCGTCGTTAGATGTCTGTTACTTCGATACCTACACACCCAATTTTCTAGCCTAATCGCCATTGGTGATTAAGCCATATTGGAAATTCTCTCTACAATCGAAAAGGCCAATGTGGTGGACTTTTACGAGCTGATGAACATGTAAGTATATTCCTAATTATTATACAAATTGTGAATGCACATATCAATACACTACTTTCACCACAAAATTGCAGATCGAACAACAGACAAGCCCTGAATCACGCTAGTGAATTTTCTGACAATTCAGCTAATAATCTTAACATTATTATACAGAGTACTTACTGACGGGGTATTCTCTTTTTCCACCATGGGTCAATATACCATGCATGATATACATATAAAACGTAAAATGGTGATTTACAAACAGTCCGACTCTCATTTCTGAGAAGGTTTTGGAGCAGGGATGAACCCGAACACCGGGCTTAAAGTTTGCAAATTTTATTTGTGTTTGAAATATTTCCAACCTCTCAGACGTGCAGATGTTTTCCTCTCCCGCTGAACACATGGAATTTGAAACTAGCAATAACATCGGTGCCATGGATAGAATTCGATTTGGTCGTGTACTATAAGTACAAATGTTTGGAATGTATCAAGTTATATTAAAAATAAATATAAATATAAAGATAATAACTTATATCTAAAATTAAATCTAAAACTATTTACATTAAAATTCTACATCAAAATCATCAGAGTCATCGTCATCCACACGAATTACGATATCTTCTGCCAGATGAGACTTCTTCAAGTCTTCCTCTTGGAGCTTTTCTGCATGCTTCACACAATCTTCCCAATTCTTTTGCGAAACGTTTCAAATTTCTTCATGCAGTAACATTTCGACGTCTGCAGTTTTAAAAGCGCTGTTTTGGTGGCAACTTAATTTTTTGTTTGAGCCCATACCAACTCAAGTGGCAATGGTACGGTGGTAAGCGAATCACTTCATGTCCTGACTTCAAATCTAACTGATCCGATTTGTATATTTTTTCCGGTCGATTCCGTTGCACCTATAAATATAATGTTGTTTTTATATTCAACTAAATACTTATAAGAAAACAAATGCATTGCAAACTTTAAATAATATTTATAATAAAATTAATAGCTGATGTCGGTGCCCGATTTATTTGCTTGGAGTGGTAGGGTGTGTTATCCATTATGATGACTGATGGTTCTTCAAGACTCTGCAGCAGCTTTGTAAACCAGTCTGTGAAGCTTTCGGCATTCATTTCTGAATGGTAGTCCCCGTTCTGAGACTTCACAGCACGGAATACCCATCTGGCTTCGGGTATAAAACCATATTTTGCGCAGCCTGCATGACAAACTGAAACAACATAATTAAATGAATATCATATTTTGTATTTAATTATTATTAAGTCGTATTTCTTACATAAAAGATGAAATAATATTTACCAATTAATCTGTCCCCCTTTCCCGTTTTTGTGCTTAAGCCGCCTTGTCCATCCTTGTCTAGCCAAATTCGTTTGCGGCAGTGATTTTGATTCACCCAAGTCTCACATAAATAAATTCTTGGTCGAGTGTCTTAGATAGCCGCGCACAAACGATGTCAGTCCTTTCCATCAATTGGTTACGACCATCTGGAGCTTGGGTGTACATGTACCCAAGTTCTATGAGTATTTCACGCATAGAAGAAATAGAACACTGGAATCCGTCAACTCTTTCTCTTGCTGTACTCAAAATTTTAGCCGCGGAAGGATATTCACCGTTGCAGTGTAAAGATGACACAATTTTTTTAATTACACTTTTGTCAAAGTCGTCTAACGAAGTTACTGTACAAGACCGTTAGGCGCTTTCTCGCGGAGAGCTAACTTCTCCCTTTATACACTCTTTTTTAATTTTGTCGACCCCTCTAACACTCACACCACATATCGCCGCAGCAAGTTCACGAGAACGGTAGAAATTAACCCTTTGTAACTTTTCGGCATCTACATATTTTCATTTCAGTGAAAAATGTTAAAACATTGTTGATAACAACACGTGCTTGGGCTGGTATATTGGTGGTGGTGCCAACAGGCAAAATATTATTTTGAATAAATTCTGCCGCTTTGGTACAAAACAAAGGAGTAGCCATTGTGTCACTAAAGAAATTCAGAGAGTTTATGCGCAAAAACAAATTTCTCTTCGACATATGTACTAAATTATCATTGCACTAATTTGCAGGTATTAGGCGGGGGTAATAATGGAAAACAAATGACACATAACATTACAATGTCGCACCATTTTTTGTATACCGCACCGCCGCCGTGTACCTGCCTTCGATGATTCATTTGTTGTTATCGATAATGGCGTTGCGCCCGCGTAACATGCTCAACGCCCTAGCCGAGCTGAGGCCGAGCTATGATTTATGACCTCAGTTGCACGGACAAAATTATTTTATTATAGTGCCGGTGTCGTTCACTACAGATTTCTAAAATCTGGCCAAATGATTACGGCAGATATCTATTGTCAGTAACTGGAAACCATGAAGGAAGAACTAGCTGCTAAACAACCGAGATTGGTCAATCGATCTAGGCCACTGCTGCTTCACGACAACGCAAGACCACACACTGCACAACAAACAACCACTAAGTTAACAACAACAAACAACCAATAACAACAAATAACAACCACTATTAAGTTAGATGAGCTACAATTGGAACATCTGCGATATCCACCGTACTCTCCGGACCTTGCTCCAACAGATTACCATTTCTTCCGGAATTTGGACAACTTCTTACAAGGAAAAAATTCAACTGCGATGCGGCAGTCCAAATCGCCTTCAAAGAGTTTATTAATTCTCGCCCCCATGGTTTTTTAGTAAAGGGACCAATGAACTACCTATGAGATGGTAAAAGTGCATAGTTAACAACGGTGCATACTTTGATTAATTAAATATATTTTACAAAAAGAATTGACCTTATATTCCTCCCGTACAAAACGTCAATTTCATTTGCAAGGACTTAATATATCATATAATATACTTAATATTAATTTTTAAGCCTCAAGTTCGGATAGTACAACGTGAGATAATAGTATAATGGTGCTGTGTTTCGTATAGTGAGTAACAACCCTTTTAATATTAAAGAGGCATTTCACATTAATCTTCAATGGTTGAAACGCACTGCACATTAATTATTAATCGATGATAGTTGAAAGTGACTATGTCCAAAACATAAGGTGAATTAAGTGCTCGTTTATCACTCTCATCTATGAAAATAGTGTCGACTGATTAAATTCAATATAAAGAAACGGGCATACTTGTAACAATACCTTTAGACTTCAACGCAATCGGATAATTAAGATGCCTATCGTGAAAAAACATGACTAACAAAAGTGAACAGTATGAGATCGTGCTAACATTACCTTATGTGTGTGTTTTTGTGTTCTTATTAGAAAATTGTTGCCCGAAGAAAGGTATTCTATATAGTTTCTAACTAAAGCAATCTTACCTATTAATCTTAAGAGTTTTAAAAACTATTTGACCGCCTCGTCGACTTCCAAAGCCCTTGTTAGTGTTTTACTTTTGGGATTCTACCTCTAACAATAAGTAACAAATATATATTATCTTAATACTTTAAGCGAGAAATTGTGTAACATATTTCTTGGAAATGGCAATAACAATTTGATTGAAATTTTGTATTAAGGTAATGTTTTATTTTTCAACTTTATCTGGATGGGTGTCATTCCTAAGAAAGTTTATTTTCACACAATTTTTTTTTCTAACGTCAAGCGTAGATCGGTGGTGCATGTACTTAATGTCTTATTTGGCGTCGATCCCAAAACGATTATGTCAAATTTTAAATTTAATCAGAATATAATTTAAAGCTGAGGCGAGGATTTCCTATGTTAAATGGCTATTAGCGCTCTTTTCTCCGCTACATGCATATTTGTGCTGCACGAAGATAGCGTAGCCGACATTTGGTGTACAAATAGTTTCTTTGTTTATTACGTTTTTGCCTATTATTAGTAAAGTATCTAAATAAAAATGAAAACAAGTCCTTCATATTATCTAAAACACTAATACTAGAATATTCGAGTACATATCGGTCCCGAAATTTCTGGAAGGACCCTCCTAGTTCTGCTACTCGACACTAGAGGGCGCTGGTGTAACTAGTGTTGCCATGTATAAGACATTAATAGTGGCGCGCAATAATACTATATGGGTATCGCTTAAAAATTGGGGGCTTAAACGTCAAAGTTTTTTCCCCAAAATAAATTTTAACATTTTTATTCTCAATTCCTCATCATCTATGTATATTACAGCCCTTCACAAGTCCACTGCTAAACATACGCCTCCAAGAATTGCCACAAAGTACGGTCTTGACCCAACTGATATCATCGCCTGTCTGCATGTCTTAAAAGGTCATCATTCCACCTAGTGGGGTGATGCCCTAGACTTCACCTGCCGGTACAAAGCTGCCTCATATACTATATATGCCTAATATATGCCTAATATACATATACTATTGCAATAAGTATCAATTAGACGTAGTTATGCAAAAAGGATCCAACCCGCAATAAGTTAATTTGAGTTTGTGATATTTGAACTATCCATACTTCAAATATCATAAACTCAAATTATCGGTATGGTTTCTGTCTGTTTGTAATTTTTCTTCTTATTTGTATTACGTTTGCTAAAATTGCTACATCACATACTAATATAGACCACAAACATTATTTTTCAAGTCAACATTTTTTGACACAAATTCGGGTTGAATCTTTTTTGCATAACCACATCCAATTATTATAATAATTGTATCTAAATTACCAGTGGTAAATTATTCCACAGAGAGGTCATAGGTGGAAGGAAACTCCTAGTGAAACTTTCAAAAATAAAATATATTATGATGATAATATATATATATAAAATAAATACGTTTTTAAAAAACAGTATCAAAATTTTAAAAGCATTCGCTGCTTAATCGCTATTTGTGTTTAATACTGGTGTGGAATTAAAACTTCATTATACGATACGAGCATCTCCTGTCATGTGTTTTGTTTTGAAGACAACTGTACGTTTTGAAGAGAACTGTACAGAAAAACCTCTTAGTAGTTATTTAACATAATATTTATTAAAGATAAAATTTGTTGAAAGCGCTTATCTCCTTGAGATCATACGGACCTACGACGACACCTTGACGCTATTAATCAGATTAATAGAGATGCGTCTGATTAATCGAAAATCTGTGAAAGCACAGGTCCAAATGTTTAATTATATTTGATAAATTTCTTGGCACATAAGTAAAATCAAATTTACTGTACCTATCTGTGGCAGCCAAAGAAAAAAACTTACCTATTAGAAATTAAAAACCTCATTCTCAAACGGATATATATTAGGACAGCAATTTAAAATTTCCGAAGATTTGCAATGTAATTGCAATGCAAGATAATATATGTACAAGTGCCAGACGATAATATAAGAAGTAGTAAGCTAAATGTTAGTTTTAGAATATGTTTAATAAATCCATAACCGCACAGAGAGTAATATAATTTACATTAGAAAACAGTTTTTGAAATACTCGTATGAAATCGAATATTTATAATTCTTCCGCATACAGTAAAGTGATGGTGATTTATTTCTTCTTTTTATTATCACGAAAACCCAGATAGACTTTTTCTTCTGGATAAAAACATCCAGTTAGTTAGGTTACTTTAAAATGTCTTTATACAATACGTTTGAGGTTTTTTTTACTATGTGGCGCTAAAATTTCCAAACCGCAGAAATATCCTACTCAAAAACATTCTAAGAAATTAACCAGGAGAAAAGAAATCTTAGCTTAAACCAATCCCAGCTACCCCTGACTTGTCATTTATTGATGGTCATCACAATTTACATTTTTATTAAAAAAATACTATGTACAGACACCTGCAATTTACATTTTTTATATTTATTTATAGATATAATATAATATCTACATAATTATACACTGGAGATATATTTAGAAATTATTCCTTTCTTATATGAATTTTAGCAATATCCTTTTGATATAATATTCTAAGGTAGAAATGCATTTTTCTGTCATAAAAATTCAGTTTCAAGATTTGCAGAAAATATGAATATTCTAAGTTATTTTACCAAAAAAATATATAGCCCGAGTTCTTTTACATGTTATTTATATTTCGCCGTGTAGTGGCGGTCACGAATATCCACTACCCCATATCCTCCCGTGGGTGTCGTAAAAGGCGACAAAGGGAAACAGGCAGGAGATGGGCAGCAGCATCTTCCTGGTAACGGCAAAAATACAATAAAAACTGCGGTTGCCAACCCGCTCGCCAAGCGTGGCAACTATGGCAATATACCCCCCATGATGAGAGTTACGAAGAGACGGCCCCCAGTCCCCGGCGGCCCCGCTATTCCTGGCTACGGTGGCGACCATGGTAACGGCGGGGCAGGGGGTGCTAAGAATCTCCGGTGGAGGTTCGGTTGCCACCTTAGACGACTCGACCTGGCAACGTACAACGCACGCACCCTGAGGACTGACGAGAAGATCGTGGAGCTGGAAGAAGAGATAGACAAGTTGCGCTGGCATATTATAGGATTATCCGAAGTCCGAAGAGAGGGGGAGGACACGGTAATCCTCGAATCCGGCAACTTGCTCTATCACCGGCAGGGCGACCATCTGTCCCAAGGAGGTGTCGGATTTATCGTCCACAAGTCTCTCGTTAACAACGTTGTAAAGATCGGGAGTGTGTCGGCGAGGGTTGCGTACATTATACTCAGAATCACCAAACGATATTCGCTGAAGGTCATACAGGTTTACGCACCAACCTCGGCACACCCCGATGAGGAGGTGGAGGAAATGTATGAGGATATCTCTAGAGCCAAGCATTCCTCCAAAACCCAATATACGGTGTTAATGGGAGACTTCAATGCAAAACTAGGCACAAGAGAGAATGGTGAGCTGAAAGTAGGGAAATTTGGAATAGGGCAACGGAACCCAAAGGGCCAGCAGCTGGCCGACTTCATGGAGAAAGAGGGACTCTTTATGATGAACTCTTTCTTCAAGAAGCGGCCCCAAAGGAAGTGGACCTGGTCGAGCCCCGACGGTTCGACAAAAAATGAGATTGACTTCATTATGACGACCAGACGACAACTGTTCAGTGATGTCTCAGTGATCGCGAGGGTGAAAACCGGCAGCGATCACCGAATGGTGAGAGGCACACTGAACCTAAATGTTAAGTTGGAGAGGTCTCGTCTGATGAAGTCAACGCTCCGTCCCCCTCCTGCTCTAATCCAAAGTCCCGAAACCTTTCAGCTCGAGTTACAAAACCGTTTTCAGTGCCTAGAAGACTGCAATGAAGTGGACGATATGAATGACAAGCTCGTGGAAACTGTCCATGCGGTCGGAGCTAAGTTCTGCAAGACCCGCCGCAGAAGAACACAAAAACTCTCCGATCACACTCTTAATCTCATGGCTGTCAGACGGGAGATGAAGCTACATTCTTCAACAGATTTGACAGCATACAGGCAACTGAACAGACAGATCTCCAAATGCATGCGGCGGGACTTGCGCAACTTCAATACAGCTCGTATTGAAGAAGCGATCGAGCGGAACCAAGGCTCCAAAGTCTTTGCCAGAGATCTGTCTGCCAGAAAGAGCCAACTGTCAAAGCTGAAGACCGAATGTGGCAGCATCGTTTCCGGGGCACCTGAGATTTTGAGTGAGATTGAGAGGTTCTATGGGCAGCTGTACACGTCATCGTTGGAGCCACACGCAAGTGTGAGTAACGATCCAAGAGCGAGTCTCATCCAACACTATTCCGAAGATATCCCGGACGTCAGTCTGAGCGAGATTAGAATGGCTCTCCAGCATCTTAAAAACGGCAAGGCCCCAGGCGAGGATGAAATTACAGCGGAGCTTGTGAAAGCGGGTGGAAGACCGGTTTTTGAAGTCTTTCAGAAGCTCTTTAATTCCGTCCTCCATGGTGGCATTACACCGGAGGCGTGGAGCGGAAGTGCGGTGGTCTTGTTCTTCAAGAAAGGTGACAACGCTCTCTTGAAGAACTACAGACCGATTTCCCTTCTGAGCCGCGTCTACGTGCTGTTTTCGAGAGTCATTACTAATCGTCTCGCGCGCAGACTTGACGACTTCCAGCCTCCCGAACAAGCCGGTTTCCGAAAGGGCTTTAGCACCATAGACCACATACATACCCTACGGCAAATTGTACAAAAGTCCGAAGAGTACAATTTACCACTATGTCTGGCGTATGTGGACTATGAGAAAGCCTTTGATTCCGTCGAAATTTGGGCGGTGCTGCAGTCCCTTCAGCGGTGCCAAGTTGACTGTCGGTATATCGAAGTGCTGAAGTGTTTGTACAGTAGAGCTACGATGGCTATCCGAGTACAGAACCAGAGTACGAAACCTATCCAATTGCAGAGAGGTGTAAGACAGGGTGATGTTATATCCCCGAAACTCTTCACCGCTGCATTGGAAGACGTTTTCAAGCTTCTGGACTGGAAAGGATACGGTATTAACATCAATGGCGAGTACATCACTCACCTTCGATTTGCCGACGATATAGTCCTTATGGCAGAATCGCTGGAGTATCTAAGCACTATGCTCAATGACCTCAATAGTGTCTCCCAACGGATAGGTCTTAAGATGAACATGGACAAAACAAAGATTATGTTTAATGTCCATGTCACACCTATGCCGGTAGTTGTTGGGAGCACTAAGCTCGAAGTTGTTGACGAGTATGTTTACCTGGGACAAATAGTCCGACTAGGTAAGTCCAACTTCGATCAAGAGGTTAATCGACGGATGTAACTCGGTTTGGCAGCGTTCCGGAAATTACGGCACATCTTTTCGTCAGGTATACCTCAAAACTTGAAAACGAGACTGTACAATCAGTGCGTGTTGCCAGTGATGACATACGGAACTGAGACGTGGTCCTTCACTGCTGGCCGGATGAGGAAGCTCAAGGTCGCTCAGCGAGCTATGGAGAGGGCTATGCTCGGAGTTTCTCTGCGTGATAAACTCAGAAATGAGGATATTCGCAGTAGAACCAGAGTGACCGACATAGCCCAACGGATTAGTAAGCTGAAGTGGCAGTGGGCCGGCCATATAGCTCGAAGAACCGACAACCGATGGGGAAGAAAGGTTCTCGAGTGGCAGCCTCGTATCGGTAGGCGAAGTGTAGGGCGTCCCCCCACTAGATGGAGTGACGGCCTGGTAAGACATGCAGGAAGTCGATGGATGCAGGTGGCTCAGGACCGTGCTTTGTGGCATTCTTTGGGGGAGGCCTATGTTCAGCAGTGGACTTGTGAAGGGCTTTAATGATGATGATGATGATATATATAAGCTAGCTGTTCCCCGCGACTTCGCCCACGTATAATTTACAACAATTTCATAGGTTTCAATTTTTTGTGCGCAACTCTTATTATTAGGAGGTAACATTTTTAGGGTCCCGTATCTCCGAAAACGGAATCAAACCTTTGGCTGATAAGGTTAAAACTATTTTAGATTTCCCTCAGCCTAAGGAGGTACGACAGCTAAGAAGGTTTTTGGGCATCATAAATTTTTATCGGCGTTTTTTGCCGAATGCTGCTCAAATACAAGCCCCCCTTAACAACCTTCTGACAGGGGCTGTTAAAGGTAGGCAACCTATTAGTTTAAATGGTGAGGCAGCAAAAGCTTTTGAGGAGTGCAAGCGTAGTCTCGCGAATGCAACCTTGCTTGCCCACCCAGACTGCGAAGCTAAATTGGCACTCGTGACTGATGCATCTGACGTCGCCATAGGTGCCGTACTTCAGCAGCTCAAAGACGGAATCTGGCAACCACTTGCTTTCTTTTCGAGGAAGTTGAGCCCAAGTCAACAGAGATATTCCCCATATGATCGAGAGCTTTTAGCTATATACGAAGCTATTAAATATTTTCGTCATATGGTGGAAGCAAGGCACTTCACTATCTATACTGACCATAAGCCGATCAGTTTCTCATTCCACAAAAGGAAGGACAACTGCTCGCCACGTCAGTATAGGCATTTAGATTTCATTGCCCAGTTCACTACCGATATTAGGCATATCTCCGGCAAAGACAATGTCGTTGCCGACACTTTAAGCCGCATTGAAGAACTGGAGGCACCTGTTGACCTGACTGCTGTAGCTGAATCCCAAGCCTCCGACCTAGAGCTTGCTCAATTTATGAAGAGTGGATCATCATCCCTCCGCCTAGAGCAGTACAGTATACCTGGAAGTCGTACCAAATTGTACTGTGATATAAGTACGCCGACTTCCAGGCCATTTGTACCCGCTCCCCTTCGCAGGCAGGTTTTCAACAGCCTGCACTGCCTGAGCCACCCAGGTGCGAACGCTACTGCTCAACTAGTAGCGGAACGCTACGTCTGGCACGGCATCAGGAAAGATTGCCGAGACTGGGCTAAATCTTGCCTCGTCTGTCAACGTACAAAGGTAACCCGACATGTGTCTTCTCCTTGGGGCACTTTTGCGTTGCCTCGTACGCGATTCAGGCAAATACACATCGACCTTATTGGTCCTCTACCTCCGTCCAAGGGTTACCGATACTGCCTGACTGTTATCGACCGGTTTACTAGATGGCCAGAAGTTGTGCCTTTAGTTGACATAACGGCGGAATCAGTTGCACAAGCTTTGCTGTTTCAATGGATTGCACGCTACGGTTGTCCTGAAGAAATTGTCACAGATCGTGGACGACAATTTGAGTCCGCATTGTTTCAATTTCTGTCTAGGATAACCGGATTTAAGCACAAGCGTACGACAGCATACCATCCAGCTTGCAACGGAATTATTGAGCGTTTTCACCGTCAACTAAAGGCATCGATAATGTGCCACGCCGATAGCAGTTGGACTGAATCTCTTCCGTGGGTTCTACTTGGCATCCGTAGCTCGTTTAAAGCGGACTTACAGACATCGTCAGCCGAATTAGTATACGGTGAGCCCCTCAGGCTACCGGGCGAATTCTTTGAACCCAGTTCAGATGGCCCACAAGACATCACTGAGTTCACTGCACGTTTGCGTAATCTCGCTAAAAGTCTTCAGCCTGTACCGACATCACGCCATAGTACCGGCAAAACATTTGTTTTTAAGGATCTCGCCACTTGCGATTTTGTTTTTCTTCGCGAAGATGCTTCACGAGGTTCTTTACAACCAGCATACACCGGTCCACATAAAGTACTGTCTCGTGATAACAAAGTGTTTAAACTACTGTTTAAGGGTAAAGAAGTCAGTGTATCCATAGACCGACTGAAACCGGCCTACATACTCTCTGACAATCACTCTTCACAACACTCAACTACCACTCCCTCACCAGTGTATACTGACATACCACGTACTACACGTTCAGGGCGCCGAGTAAATTTTCCGGATTTTTATCGCCCATAGAATGGTCTCGGGGGGGGGGGGGGGGAGTGATGTAGGAACCTATTTATTTATTTATTTACATGTCATTTATTTAATAATACTATTAACAGATCATTTATTTAATATATATTATTTATTAATATAAGTGCCATATGTATTAACACACGTACACTACTTTACACATTCATAATATTATACGGAACACCACGCACATAACCAGTTCGCCGTGGCAATCGTATCGTCGAGCAAAAAATCTGAATCTTTTGTTCATAGCGATGACGTAGTGATGGCGCGATAAACTCCGGCGCAGTGGCCACGATCAACGACGCGCCCGGCAGTCGGAACCTACTCTCGACGCGAAGCGCATATCGCTCTTTGCTTTACGCCTTCTCTCGCTACTGTTGCTATTTACGCGCTGCTTACTTTATATTTATTGTTTTACATAACTACTTGAACTTTCATAATTGTATTCATCTTCATTCTTCAACGCTTCCTTCCTTCTGTACTGTGAGCTTTAAACTTTGTTAGTGTCGTGTGTGTTTGTGAATATATCACTTATAACTTTTAGTGAGTAACTTTATTTCTATACACCTTTCTGACCTACACAACCATGTATTAATTTATACTATATATAAATAATCCTTTTAAACTGAAACTGTGTAAGTTTCAGTTTAATAAAACATTTAAACTTGGTAATTGAGAGAACCTGTACACTTTCCGGGACTTTGTTGTAATAGCGTATACATTGCCCCAAGAATGAATTACTGACTCTGTGGAGTCGAGAAACCGGCATCACTAGCTTGTGTTTGTTCCTAGTGTTTACAGAATTCACTTTTTTTACTAAAACTATCTTTGTTTTTGTGAACATACATTAAATTTTCGTAACTATACTGAGAGAACAAAGTTAATATATTTATTTCTTTAAATTTATCTCTAAGAGACTCTCTCGGTTTTAGATTGTAAATAGCTCTAATGGCCCTATTCTGTAAAACAAAAATAGTTTCTGAATCAGCCCCATTTCCCCATAGCAAAATCCCATAAGACATAATGCCATGGAAATAACTAAAATAAACTAATCTAGCTGTCTTGACACTAATGAGACCTCTAATCTTTTTTACAGCATAGGCTGCAGAACTTAGTCTGCTTGCTAATTTGGATATATGGGGGCCCCACTGAAGCTGTGCGTCAAGAGTGATGCCAAGAAAATTAGTGGATACAACAGGGCTCAATTCCTCCCCATTTAAAACACATTGGTATTTATATTTTTAACATTCGTTGTTGTAAATTTAACACAATTAGTTTTATTTCCGTTCAAATGCAGATTATTAAAGTTAAACCAATGCACTAATTTTGATATAGCATTATTCACTTCGTCACATTTAAATGATTGACGTTTAAGTTTAAAAATAAAGGAAGTATCATCAGCAAATAATACTATATCATGACTATCCCCTACAAGGTGAGGTAAGTCATTAATATACACCAGAAACAGGAATGGGCCGAGAATCGAGCCCTGAGGAACACCCATTAGTACAGGTGAACCGGAAGAACTTTTACCATTGACCTTCTGGTTTCTATTACTTAAATATGAAATAATAAGTTTAAGCGATGTGTTCTTGACACCATAGTACTGTAGCTTCCTGATTAATGTCTCATGGTGAACACAGTCGAAGGCCTTGGAAAGGTCACAAAATATACCCAAAGCATCCTCTGAATTCTCCCATGCACAAAAAATATGTTTAAAAAGCTCAACTCCAGCGTCAGTTGTCGAGCAACCCCTTGTAAAACCGAATTGATTTTTATGTAGCAATTTATTAATATTAAAGGAACTTAACATTTGATCTAAAATAATTTTTTCAAAAATTTTACTTAATGTACCAACATTAAGTAAAATTTTTGTACAGAAATTGCTCTAAAATTGGCGGGGTCTAATAGAAAGCACTCATAATATTAATTAACATCTAATCTGAGCGCACATTAGTTTCACTGTTTCACACGTCGCTTCTAGCTACCCTCGATCTGTGTAAGGTGCGCGTCCAAAAAAGTAATCCTTTTCTACATAGATGATCTCAAGTTATTCGCCTCCAGTCACTCCCATCTTGTAGAATTGCTAAACATCACTTGTGATTTTAGCAATTCTATTGGAATGGAGCTGGGGACGGATAAGTGTGCGATCCTCCATGTCGAAAGGGGAAGGGTTGCTAACTCTGAGGGCATGGACTTATCTATGCCCATCAGCATTAGGACCCTTTCCGAGGCTGAAACATACCGATACCTGGGTATGTCACAGAACATCGGTGTCGATGAGGCGGGTATGAAGCAGTTAGTTTGCGATGTGTTTTATGCACGCTTGACAAAAATGCTTAACAGTCTTTTGTCGGGCATTAATAAGACACACGCTTATAACGGTTGGATCATGCCTGTTCTCGTTTATACCTTTGGCATACTCAGGTGGACTCAGACCGAACTGAACACTCTGAACAGAAAAGTCCGCACTATAATGACGTCCCACAGAGTGCATCATCCGAGATCGTCAGTAATGAGGCTGTACTTGCCGCGGAAGCATGGTGGGCGCGGCTTTTTAAGCGCGCTTACCCTGCATAATCGCGAAGTGTGCAGCCTCCGTAATTATTTTCTGACGAGAGTGGATGATCCAGTCTATAGGGACGTTATTCTTTGTGATAAAGGACTTACCCCTCTATCCTTAGCCAACGAGCAACGGCAAGACCCGGCAGTACAGAGCATTTCCGACCGGGAGACCGTATGGAAGGAGAAGGAGCTCCACGGGAGGTTCTACAAGGCTCTACATGAGCCTTTCGTAGATATAGTTGCCTCCGTCCACTGGCTACGTTTTGGTGACCTCTTTGGGGAATCCGAGGGTTTTGTCTGTGCAATACAGGATCAGGTTATTAAAACCAACAACTATCGGAGATACATCCTAAGGGATGGCATCGTCGACATTTGTCGAGCTTGTCGCCATCCCAGTGAATCACTTAGGCATGTCATTTCCGGTTGTTCGGCACTTTCTAACTCTGAGTACTTGCATAGGCACAACCTAGTAGCCAGGATTCTACACCAGGAGCTCGCCCTGAAATACGGTCTCGTGGATTGGAAACTGCCTTATTATAAGTACATGCCGGAAGCCGTGCTCGAAAATGACCGCGCCAGGCTCTACTGGGACCGGGCCATCATCACAGACAGGACCATTCTTGCGAATAAGCCTGATATTGTGCTGATGGACCGGGCACAGGCAAGGATATTTTTGGTCGACATTAACATTCCGTATGACGAGAACCTCGTGAAAGCCGAAACAGATAAGCGAACAAAATATCTGGACCTGGCTCACGAGGTGACCGACATGTGGAGTGGACTGCCGGCCGAAATTATAACTGTAGTCGTTTCTGCGAACGGGTTAATCCCAGTCAGCCTCTCTGGTCATCTGAGGCGACTGGGACTCCGTGACGGACCGCTTCTAGCTCAAATGCAGAAGGCGGTGCTCCTCGATACCGCCCGCATCGTCCGCCGGTTTCTTTCCCTTTCCCCATAACCCACGGTCGTCTGGTCTCCCCTGTCGAGGGCTTCTATCTGGTTGGGTTTTTATTTATTTATGTATTTTTTATGTATCTATTTTATTTTATTGATATTTATGTACGTTTACCATGTTTATTTACAATTATATATTTATATTGCCCAACTAGATGAGAAAACTATAGATACCCCAAAATAATAATAATAAAAATAAGCCCCCTAAAATCCAACCACACGTCCAGATCGACCATCAGATCACGCGGACACACGATGAGAAATTACTGGCGTGGCTAACGTGGCCCTGGTAACCCATTAAAAATGGAGACCAGATCAAAAAGTAAACTGAGAGGGCCGCTTCCCGGGGGCAATCGCCGGGGCATACCTGGAGCTGACGCTGGGTGTTTCAGTAGACGATCCATCAGCGGTGAGGAGTTGAGCAGGCGGGCTCCCACCGGCAATTCACAAGCCGAAAATGTTACAGCCGACAACGCCGGACTGGACAGAAACACGGACAGTAGAAGCAATAGCCTATATGAACCTTTTAGCCCGAGTACCGTATCATACAGTCCCTCGGTACAGTCATCACCATCCCCCTCGGGTAATAGGGATTTATCAAGGCCAGCTCTAGATGTTGCGCGGGAGGCAAATTACTTTTTACCTGCGTCCACCAAGGCCGGTAAAACTAGGGTGCGGATGAAATGGACCAACGAAGTAAACCTATTTATCATGCGCACCTACTACTACGTAACAAAACTAGATTTCAATCTAACTATATATAGGAAAAAACTGCACGAACGTTTCTTACTAAAATATCCTGATGTGAGTGTGTCTTAACAAAGAATTTCTGACCAGAAAAGAGTAATAGAACGGAATAAGCTTTTATCTCAAGACGTCCTTGAACGACTAAAAGAACAAGTACGAAAACAACTACAAGAGGAAGAAGGAGTTTACAACACCAACGAAGAACAAGCCACAGTTGAACTCACACCTTCATCCATTCAATAAATGTTACCCTCACAAACACAACCATTCATTTCAACTAACAAACATTCACAGACCACCGATACATCGACACAAAGAGAATCAATACCCCTATTAATAGAAAACAATGTTGAGACATTCGTTAACACCAATAATGCCGCCAAAACACATGTCCAACAAATAAAAGACAAATTCAGAACAATTTTAACACTGTACTCAGGAATGGACCCAACAGCTAGGCCAAAATTACCCAAACTGAAATATTGCCCCAAACTTAGTGAACTTATATACCTATTTAATCATGATATTCTTAAAGAATATATCTCACCAGACACACAACTAATAGATATACACTTCTTAATATATTGCACTGCGATTGTCATCTTGGAGGAATTAAAATACAAAATCACGGAAAACACAAGACGTAAGGAAGAAAATCGACCACCATGGCAACAAAGATTAGAAAAAGATATTACAAAATTGAGAGAAAATATAGGAAAACTTACTCAGTACATCAACAACAATAGATCTAAGAAAATAGTTGACAGAGTTGAAATTATATTTAGAAATACAACCATACATACAAGACACGAAAATACTAACAGTAAACCTGAAGAGTTCTTGGACACATTAAAACAGAAGTTAGCACTCAAAGCTCACAGACTCAAATGATACAAAAGAGCATAACAAAGGAAGAACGATAATATCATATTTGCCACTAATGAAAAACTGTTTTATAGAAACTTAAGGAATCCACAGACTGACGCAGAAATTAGGAATGTAGAAACTCCAACAGCAGAACAGTTAGACGAATTTTGGTCTGGTATATGGGAACAACAGGTATCACATAATGAGAATGCCATCTGGATAACTGAAGAAGAACAGAGATGGAGTACAATAGAAGAAATGGAGTTTACTGAGATAACAGAAGATGAGATCCGAAATATTACAGAAAGATTACATAACTGGAAATCTCCGGGTATCGTCCGGGTATAAAGTGCATAACTACTGGTTTGAAAAATTAACATGCCTACATAAGACTATGTGAGACTATGTGTGTCAGAATCGCACCAAATGGAAGTCCGTAGTCTCTGCCTACCCCTCTGGGTGACAGGCGTGAGTGTTTGTATTGTATTTGTATTGTATTTATAAGACTATAGCCAAAAACCTATCAGACATCATTTTTTCAAAACAGAACATACCCGAATTCATTGCTACAGGTATAACATACATGCTACCAAAGGGTAATTATTCCACACAACCGGCCCAATATCGACCAATCACATGCTTACCAACTATCTATAAAATTTTGACGAAGCAATTGTGAGGAAAATTAACCTACATATAGAACGACACAACATACTTGCCGAAGAGCAGAAAGGGTGCAAGCGGGGCCACATGGGATGTAAGGAGCAACTCATTATAGATTCAACCATCCTAAAACACGCTACAGCAAGAAACAGAAATTTACAATGTACATACATAGACTATAAAAAAGCTTTTGACAGCATCTCACATTCTTGGCTGATATGAATACTGGAAATATACAAGATTAACCCTGCAATAATAGGCTTTTTACGTAACATCATGACACACTAGAAAACCACACTGCAACTAAGCACCCGAAATAACTGCATCAAAACAAGACAAATAGCCATCAACAAAGGTATCTATGAAGGTGACTCCTTGAGCCCCCTGTGGTTCAGCCTCGCACTGAATCCACTATCTTACCAGCTGCATAGTAAACAGGCTGGATACCGACTTAAACACAATAGCGGTGAATCTATAATTTCGTATCTTATATATATGGAAGATATTAAACTATATGCACGGACAGAAAAAGAAATGAAAACTTTAATAAAAATCACCACAGAATTTAGCAAGGACATAAATATGCAATTTGTACTGGATAAATGTAAAACTATTAATTAAGTAAAGGGCAAGATCCAGCCTGGTGTCTATGCAGTTGATGACATAGATACAATAACAGCAATGGAGCCAACCTATTTATACAAATACTTGGGATTCCAACAACTTAAAGGACTAGACCATATATCTATAAAGAACACAATTACTCTAGAATATAAAAAGAGAATTAACGCTATATGTAAAACCCAGATCTCAGGAAAACACCTAATAAAAGCTCTTAACATTTATGCGATCCCTATTCTAACATATTCATTTGGAATCATAAAATGGAGCCAAATATATATAGAACATATAGAACGAATGACACGTACCACACTGACAAAACACAACAACCTACCCAAAGTCTGCAATAGAACGGCTCACAATCATGAGACAAGATGGAGGTAGAGGTTTAATAGGTATCCATCACCTATGGCAGAAGCCGATGTATGGCTTGAAAACATTCTTTCATAACAAATCGCAAACAAGTGAAATATACAAAGCTATAACTCACAACGACAAAAACTATACACCATTAAACCTTGACGAACAAACAGGCCTGACAGACCCAAACAATAGTGATCCGCAGAAAAAGAAAATAGAAAACTGGAAGAAAAAAGTACTACACGGGCGACACCCACACGACATAAGCCAACCCCACATAAACACAAAAGCGTCCAACATGTGGCTTAAAAAAGGTAGCCTGTTCCCAGAAACAGAAGGATTTTTAATAGCAATACAGTACCAGGTAATTAACACAAAAAACTATAGAAAACACATTATCAAAGATCCCACAGTCACAAACGATAAATGCCGCAAGTGCAACAGTCAACCGGAAACAATACAACACATAACCGGAGCATGTACAAGCCTCACACAGACAGATTACACTCACAGACATAATCAGCTCGCAAGCATCATACATCAAAAATTAGCACTCAAACATAAACTTATTCAAAACACAAACATCCCGTACTACAAATACGCATCACAAAAAGTTTAGAAAATGCCTCACATAAACTTTACTACGACCGAGCTATACTTACTGACAAAACCATTCATTACAATAGACCAGACATTACTCTACAAGATAAAAATAACAAAACCACGTACTTAATAGATATTGCAGTACCCAATACGCATAACATTCAAAAAACAATAGCTGAGAAAATTTGTAAATTTGCTGAGTTAAAAGAAGAAATTGGAAGAATATGGAAGCAAGAAAAAGTATATATAGTGCCCATAGTCATCTCAACCACTGGAGTCGTCCCAAATAACATTTTCAATAACCTAAAACTTATAGAATTAACAGAAAACACATATAGAACCCTACAAAAAGCCGCAATTTTAAATACTTGCAGGATAGTGAGAAAGTTCCTGCAGTTGGAGGAAAATGATATAGTTTAAAGTCCAACAATCCCTACATTTACAACAAACACACACCACACCTGTAATTTACTTGGCTAAAGGCCCGTAAATGCAGTTATTACCAACTTTTTCAAAAAGGTTGAGCAAATTTAAACTTTTCCGATAAAGATAATAATAAAAAGGCGTAGGGAAGTGACGACCTCATCGCCCGCTGACGTAACAGTTAAGTGACAAAACTGCTACGTCGGCGCAGTCAGTCAGCACCTTGCCAAGAGGTGTTAGCGCCGTGCCATATAGCTATAATAGCAGGTGCGTTTATAAATTTAGTGATAATTGTAGGGTTTTTTAAAAAAAATGCAAAGTTTACGAAATATCATCGAAGATTTTGACAGTGTTGAAGAATAAAGTTGAAGGCGTAATAACGTCTGCTTTTTTCATTTTCTACGACGCGAAAATGTTTTTCCACGTGTTCCAACAGCATGTATTTCTCAATAGGTAATGAATTTGGGCAACGTTTTCTCTTTTCTTCAGACATTTTATTTATTTAAAATTACCACAACATGCAACACAACAACTTAAAAAGATAACCTTACTCAACTGACAACTTGTGTAAAGAGCCCAAGGGGGAAGCATTGGCCGTCAGTTTGGACACTGTGAAGGCCTTCCATCGGGTTCGGCACAAAGCGCTTCTTTCGAAGCTCCCTTCCTATGGGATCCCCGAGAAATTACTTAGTGGGATCACAAGCTTTCTTGAAGATCGGAGCATCAAGGTCGTTGTAGACGGTACATACTCCGACTACAAGCCTATTAACGCTGATGTTCCACAAGGTTGCGTGCTATCACTAACATCTTGTTACACCCGCCAAACAACGATCGCAGAGACGCAATGCTGCAATTGCGTCTCTGCGGTCGTTGTTTGGCGGGTCGCTATTCTCAATGGCGCTCTCTGCATCTTGGTTTGACTCACAACCTAAGTAGCTTTGCCCAAGTCGGGTCCCTTCATTGCGGGGCTGCAGACTGTCTGACCTCCATTATGTTTTATATAACAACATTATAATATATCTCCATAAAGTTCCCACCTTTGAAAGATTGAAGGCAACTTGTTGGTGGGTGAGACAAACATGATCGAAAAATGCATATACTCAACGTCTGTGACACAAAACCTTTCTGAAGGCGAATTATTACTATTATCTTATAACTGCCTATTGGCTATATCTGCCATTGTATTGGTTGGTGGAGCATATGTGTTAACCACATGCGGGCGGCCGAAAGCCGTGCAACGTGGAACCCCATTCACTTGAGGGGAGCGGTAGACTCATGACATACTCTGCGGCCAATTGGCCATGCTGATCGTGCAATTGATGGTGATGCCTTACACTTACACACGTCTGCAGTGTGGTACCGTGTGCCTCTCCCACATTTTTTAAACGTGGGAGAGCGAAGCCCTTGTATCTGGTATTTGATATAAATGAGGAGGTAACAATCAAAACGTGATTTGTCACAAAAGAAAAGAAAAAAAGTTGATAATACCATTTTCCTCTACTCTATGGGCTCCATATTTTTTAAAAGAACAGTTTGCATCAAAACATGTTTTCTCTAAATATTTTTAATGAGTAAAATAGGCAGTAAAAACAAAACGCGTTCTGTCCTTCAGCAGACTAACATCATAAAATGTTTTGTCCGAACAACCAATCACAAATAAGTGGACGCCATTTTGACATTTGACTTAACACAGTTTGAATGAATCTGAATGAACCACATGTTGTCATTCATTACCTATGTATTTTACATTATACCTATGGATTTTACAACTTTTGCATAGTCGATTTAAAAGGACTGAAACCATAGTTTTACTGCTGGTCTGAAGAACAAGCCGGTAAAGGAAGTACAGAAATATCATCTGATTTGTTACATTTCCTTCTGAATACTGATTTCCAATCACACACCATTTTAAGACTGTTTAGTGATGGATGTATCTCTCAAAATAAAAATAATATTGTAATACGTACCATTATGTACTATTTGCAAACTACAAAAACATCTCTTAAGGAAATTCATATGCATTTTCCAACTCGAGGCCATTCCTTTTTGCCTGCCGATAGAGTTTTTGGCAGGGCTGAAAAACTGTTGCGAAACAAGCCCACTATTATCGCAAAAGAAGAATATATAGAAATTTTTAAAGAACTGGGACAGTTGTATTCATTAGGACAAGACTGGGAACTCAAAGATACCAAGGACTTAAAGAAGTTCTACAAAGATCTAAAAAACATAAGCAATATGAAAAGGATTTTCTTCAAAGTCAGCGAGGTTAATGGTAAACGGTCAGTCAGAGTTCGAGCGATGGAAAACTTTATTTATGAAGGAAATGAAACATACGAAAATTTAAACAAGAAATCATTCACCATTAACATATTAAACAGAATGGAACCAAAAACACTGCCTTTAAGCAAATCTTTATCTAATGATAAAAAGATGGATGTAGACAAATTACTACAGTCTGTTTTTGGAAACTGGCAAGAGATTGAGAACATCCGTTTCAACTGGTATAAAGAAGTTCTTTTCAATACTCCAACCACTATTCAGGAAACAATTGATGACAATGAAAATGAGTGTGATTGTCTGGATAATGAGATTTGTATGAGAATTTAAGTATTACTGATTGTATTGGTAAAATAAGCAATAAAAGTTTTACTAATTAATATTGCTTAAATAAACATGTTTTCTTAAATACTGTTTTTTTTAATCAAAACAGATCCACAACATACACTAATCTAAGACTCAAAAGATTGTAGTTAGAAATGGACAAAACACGTTTCGACTGCGTGTTTTCAAGTCAAAACATGTTTTGTCCATGTGGTTCATGCATAACGTGTTTTGTCCATTTTTCAAAAATTAAAATAAAGAGATAGAGACTTGACTTATCCATTAAAATATAATAATATTATTCAGTAGTAATAATTTGTTTTATTGACATTTATATGAATCTTAAACTTACACTCAATTCGCTAAAATCAAAAATGTTTATTTTTCTTTGTTCCATATCCAAGTGACATATCACATTTTGATTGTTACCTCCTCAAATATTGTGAGCCTTTTTTTATAGGATAAGGGTGACCAACGAGCACACAGTCCACCTGATAGTAAGTGGTTGCTGCGGCCCATAAACATCTACATCTATCCTCGTTTGGGAATCAAAATGCAGATGCGTTGTCACCCGTGAGGACTAAGATGGAGTGCCTCATTTCCAGTAAAAAGGGCCTCCGGCCACCTGCACTCACCAAGCGAAACGCAGAGGTAAAACTCTACTTCACGCTGGTATTCTGTGAGGTCGTGGTACCACCCCGGTTCGAGCCGGCCCATCCGTGCGACAGCAAAAGCCGCCGCGTGGCTCTACCATTGTGACTTCCAAGCGGAAAGGGATTATTAAATAAGGAATTTATTGATGGTGAGTGTTAAAATATCAAGGATATGTTGCAAACCGGTAAAAATCATTGCTATGCGGATGACAGCACGGGTGATACTGTATAAACCGACCGTGCCAATACTTCTCGGGAAAACGACGCCGAGTACCGGAACAAACTTGTGTCTGAAGTCGAGTCTTTGCTGAACAAAGTCACGGATTGGGGGCGACTAAATCTAGTCCACTTTAATCCTCAGACGACACAAGCATGCGCGCTTACCGCTAAAAAGAATCTTTTTGTCGTATTTCCTCAGTTTTAAGGCACTCCCTTTGTTGCCTCAGCCATTATCGGAATCTTTGGCGTCGACTTATCGAGTGTCTTAAAGTTTCGTGCTCACTTGAAAGAGAAGGCCAAATTGGCCTCTAAAAAGCTTGGCGTGCTCAGAAAATTAAACTTCTCCTTTAGATAGGAGGAGCAGAAGGATGAAATAATACACAGTACAAAATAGAAAGAATATGCATGGCGTGCTCAGCAGAGCGGGACAGTATTTCATGCCGGCACAACGCTTGCAACTTTACAAGGCGCAGGTTTGGCCTCACATGGAATACTCTTCCCATCTCTGGGCTGGGGCTCCCCAGTGCCAGCTCCTTCCACTTGACCGCATCCAGCGCAGAGCGGCTCGAATCGTCGACGACTGAGTCCTTTCCAATCAGCTCAATTCATTGGCGCTGCGAAGAGATGTTGCATCACTTTGCATTTTCTTTCGCATTTACCACGGGAAGTGCTCTAAAGAATTGTTTCGATCAATCCCAGCCGCCAAATTCCACGAACGCACATCGCGGCAGAACTCCCGATTCCAACCACACCGTCTGGACGATTGGTGGTCCACCACTGTGCGATTTAGATGTTTTCTTCCTCGCACAACTTCCTTGTGGAATCGATTACCAGCAGCGATTTTTCCGGACCGATACGACTTAGGGACTTTTAAGAAAAGAGCCTACTCATTTTTAAAAGGCCGGCAATACATCTGCAATTCCCCTGGTTTCCCTGGTGTTGTTGATGTCCATGGGCGGCGGTAGTCACTAACCATCAGGTGAGCCGCATGCTCGTTTGCGCCCTCTTCTATAGAAAAAATATATTACAATGTTCAGAGGCAGTTGACACTATTATAATCCGGAAAGTTATATGGACTGAGAAAATCTTGTATTCCGCTGTATGAACAGTTATATTTCGATTTTAGTTGGCTTACATATTTATTCATAATTTATTCACCAACTCTGGAGTAACAAATACCCAGTATTGGCTACTCTATCTTTAATCTTTCTAGAGTAAGATCTGCGTAGATCTAATCAAAAATTAATATTCAAAAACTGAAGGTAGCCGGGCTAACTGTATTATCGGGATATCAAATATCTCAGTCCCCTCATGATCATGGGTTGCTGTAAAGCACGTGAATTCACACTTAGGATCGAATCTACTCTGGGTGGACGAACGAAATTACTGGTAATAATGCATACGCATTTGATTCTTAATCGATGATAGATATAGATATCTATGGACCATAGCATCCACTTATTATCAAGTGGACTACGTGATCGTATAACACTATTTCTAAAAAAAAAAACACTTAAACAAATTTAATAGATGGATGGCATGGATGGTTAGGATTCCTTCATATAAATTCGAAAACAAAATCATTCCTGAGCACTTACATGGAGTGACTTATTAAACTTGAACGGAATGGAATCTCTGGTTTTCATGACTTGCCCTAAAACATACAGATTTTACTGTATGAGAACGTGGTCCTTTTCCTGGTCTAGCTGATGACGATACCAAAAGAGTATGCTGATGAGGAATATTTTGACACCCAGGTGAATAAATGCGTAAATTATATTTCAGAGCTTCCGAGTTTTTCAAGAGGGAAATACTTTTTATTTACATTTTCCCTCGCTAAACTTGTAGCGAGAGTAATCACGACGTCGGGTCGATATCAAAGAAAACTGCGGAGCTTTTTTAATAATGGAACTTCCCATAAATTACCAAGATTAGTCAAGAATTAAACTAAGCAGACGAAAATTTCTAGTGGTAAATAACATTATTATACATTTGTCAACAACTCGAAGAAATTGTTATACATAAATATGTATACCGATTTCTTCGAGTTCGAAGTAGCCGAACCAAATTGAATGATTCTTCTTAAAGAAGGGTACAGGGGCAAAACAAGGAACGTCACTAAAACAGGTTTTTGTGTAATTAACATTTTAATGTTTGAAAGTTTATAAATTTGTCTTACAAATTAATTGTTTAATAACTACTAATAGGAACTTTAGTTTACCTTATAGAGATCAGCTGTGGATACAAATAATCTTTTGGCAAATATTAACAAATATATAAAATTTTAAAAATGAAAGTAATTAACTTTTATAAAGCACTAAAACATGGAATGTCCTATATAACCCATACAGGGAATGTCCAATTCTAATACTATGTATGAGAAATTCTTTCAAAATAGGCTTGTGCTTCAACAGAACAAAATCTTTTTAAGTCCATAAGGTCTTTGTGCATGTCTGCAGTAATTGGCAAATAATCTGGGTAGGCAAATCCAGGCAATTCAAATTCCTTGCAACATCCCGGTTGATTCGCTCTTCTCTTATTCAATATGGGTGACCTCCCATAAACCATTATAGTTGCCTCGATGAAGAATGAACCTTGGATGCTCTCTCACACTCATTATTTCTCTTTGGGCCTGGATTGGAAAAGAGCACTTTTACATGTACTGATTCTGAAAAAAATCTGTAAATTTTCTTATAATATCACCCTTACCCAATTCAATAACTTCGGAGGGTTTGGGTCTTTGGCGACTTATTTTTAGCAAGTCATACCATTCGTATGGGACTTCCATGTGAATTTTTAAATTTATCGGGCCCATATTTTGGTCGCATTCTAAATATGAATGTCCTCTAATGGGGTATGTTATTTTAATGGGGTCCAAAATTTTCATTACATGGACCACAATATGAATGAACACAGTATAGTTCTTTTTTGTCCTCCTGCAGAGTCACAAAATATTACTAAGTACTTCACACGATGATCTAACTGGTTTTTATAAATGGTGAAATAAAATTAACAATTTTTTATTAATCTAATTCTACCGTATTAAATACATCAATGATGAGTACATCACTCACCTTCGATTTGCCGACGACATAGTTCTTATGGCAGAATCGCTGGAGGACCTAAGCACTATGCTCAATGAGCTCAATAGTGTCTCCCAACGGATAGGTCTTTAGATGAACATGGACAAAACAAAAATGATGTTTAACGTCCATATACCGTCCATATACCGTCCATATACCGTCCATGATGTTTAATGTCACACTTATGCCGGTAGTTGTTGGGAGCACTAAGCTCGAAGTTGTTGACGAGTATGTTTACCTGGTACAAATAGTCCGACTAGGTAAGTCCAACTTCGACCGAGAGGTCAATTGACGGATTGAATTCGGCTGGGCAGCGTTCGGGAAACTACGACTCATCTTCTCGTTAGACATACCTCAAAACCTTAAAATGACATTGTACAACCAGTGCGTGTTGCCAGTGATGACATACGGATCTGAGACGTGGTCCTACACTGCTGGCCGTATGAGGAAGCTCAAGGTCGCTCAGCGAGCTATGGGGAGGGATATAAGAGGGCTATATGATAAACTTAGAAATGAGAATATTCGCAGTAGAACCAAAGTAATCGACGAAGCCCAAAGAATTAGTATGCTGAAGTGGCAATGGAGCGGCCATATAGTGCGAAGAACCGAAAACCGATGGGGAAGAATGGTTCTCGGGTGGCAGCCTCGTACCGGTAGGCGAAGTGTAGGCAACTGCCCACTAGATTGAGTGACGACCTGGTAAGACATGCAGAAAGTCGATGGAGAGCAGGTGGCTCAGGACCGTGCTTTGTGGCATTCTTTGGGGGAGGCCTATGTTCAGCAGTGGGCTTATGAAAGGCTGTAATGATGATGATGATGATGATGAAATACATGTGCAAAAAAAAATCGATAATGGCCAACATCGATGTTTTGAGTAGGATAAACATCGAACATCGATGTTGAGCTACCGATGTCAACATTGATGTCATCAACTATATTTCTACAACATCAACCATCCCTTATCTGACATTGACAGTTGGACATTCCATGTTATGTTCCGTTTCACTAGGGATATTGCCACTTTTACACATGTACAGGGTTTTAAAATATTGAAGATATGAAGGACTATGATTGTTTTTATGCTTTTTACATAATGCTACATAAAAATACGCACGAAAATCTTAATGTTGCTATACTTAATTTATATTTGAAGTTTTTGTGACATTCCTTGTTTTGCTCCTGTACCCTTCTTATATTAAATAATATGTTATGTTATGTTTATTAAATTTGAAGGAATAAATCAACCTTAAGGGGATAGAGTTTTTATTGTCACTGGAACGACATTGTTGTTGTTAGAGCTTATGATATATTTTAGTACTAAAAGGGTTAAAATATTTTACTTTAAATAAAATGTAAGAGCCGCATTAAAAATAATAGAATAATTTACACATAACAGCTTCTGAAGTTGGGCTTCAATTCTTAGATACACTATGTCAGAACTCACTTCAGAAGCTATTACGTGGATTTTTTTGTTTTAGTTTATTTTATTTTAGTTTTTAAATATTGTATACATTAATAAATTAATTAATTAGTTCCTTATTGAAGTCAGTTATTAATTTTTACTAAAAGATAAATTTTTACTGTTAAAGTTGTCCCAGTTGTTGTAGTCTATCAAGAGTTAATAGAATCAGACTTTCGTAAATTTATTTTATTAAGGATATGTAAATTAAGAAGTAAAGTATCGAATTTCAACAAATAAAATTTTAGATCAATAGTTACTTCCAATTGTTGTCTATAAATATTAAATTTTTTGTACTTCATCGCTTTATTAACCGTACTTAATGTTAATTGTACGAACGAGTTTCCTCTAGTATCTGCAAGTAATAACAGAAAATGCTATGTAATAATATTGTTATTTCTATAACTCCCGCTGTGATTTATTATTACAGGCTCTGTTTGTCTTTGCGTAAAATAATTTACTTCAATTAAAGCTACTATCTAGTGATATGTCGTGCATGCAATACACAAATATATTTTGTTATGTGACGAACAATGTCTCCAACATTATCACATAAGCCCGACACCGGCCACAGGTAAGTGACGAGTGAATGCCTTTGTGTATATTTCTGGCGGTATAATCTCACCTGTGTACTTGATAGGTTTCGATAGTACTCGAAATTTGTCGCGATACTTGGTATCGTAAGAAGTTGAAAAAATATTGAGATATGAATTTCGCAAACTTGTATCAAGCATGATGAACACTTTTCTTATTTAAAACTATTTAAATCATCCCATTTCCAATAATCAGGAGAAAGTCAGTGAATTATTATTTTCATCAGTAAATTATTTCTTATTCTATTTTAAATAATTTTTATTACTTTATTACTTTTTTTAATCCCGCAATGCAGTCAGATTTCTTTAGTTTTCAATGTCTGTTCCTTGGCAATTTTTTAGAATTTTTTAATAACCATTATCTTCTTAAAATCGTAATGGCTAGAGCTAGGGCGAATCCTGCCATGTTGTCGGATTTAATAGTTTGTGTTATTATAGCCCACACGGGCACACCAGCTGGGCAAAAATAAATTATTTTAGACTGTCATTTTACAGAAAATTATTATTTTATCGATACACAATCAAACCTATTTTATACTTTTTATTGAATAATAAAAATAAAAGAAAAAAATGATGGATAAATATTTGAAACTATTTTCTCAGAAACGGCTATAACGATTTAAATGAAATTTTCTGTTTCTGTTGTCAAGTTTCTGAAATAAATACGAAATATTGCAGGACCAAAACTAACAAAAACATTAATGTAAAATTTGAATTTAATTTTCTCTTAGGAGTCCGTCTTACCTACTTTTGTCGCTATATAAATGCTTGCACTTCTGTATTCCATCTGAAGGGTAATCAGGGGCAATATAATTACTGCACTGGCTGCGAGGCATTTCATATTAATGCTCAGAAGTAATAACGCATCTGTAGCTTTCTTTTTTTTTTGAAGTTGAACAACGGTCATCACGTGGATTGTAAGTTATTTTGCCACTTAGGTTTTATATTGTTTTTTAAATAACACTCCCTTTTCCTTCAAAATACTCTCTGAGCTTCAATTTTCAGCACGGCTCTGAGCCTAACTATACTCTGCTTTTCGGCACTCCCGCAGATTACTTGCCTCCGTTTCAACTCACAGCAGTCTACAAGGTAGCTCCTAGCACCTGCACCTTCGTCGAAACCTGGTGCTGTTATCATCGACTTTCAGTCTTTGCAGGGGATGATATGGTGGCGCCGATGTTGTGTCACAAACAAAATGAACCGTAGTCTAAATTCGCTATCGAAGTTTCCAATCTACTCTAGTATGTATCGAACTACTCTGTGTGCCTAGTATGAATTTTGTTTTTATGTATTCCATTTATATTTACAAGATTATTGCCACAAGTTGGCGCTGATTTTATTCCATACAAATCGTAGTTAACTTTCTCGGGATCGAATACGTAAAAACAAAACTCGTACTAGGCACACTGTCCTACCAAACGGAACGTTGGATGCTCCCATGTTAGCCTGGAGAGAGGTCTCCCCTTTTCCTTCCATAGTCAAAATGGTTAATCTAAATTTAAGTTGCTGCTTAATTCTGTGTTTGCGATAAAGGAGAACATCCTGAGTGCACTTGCATGTCTGAGAAACTTATATATTCCGAAAAGAAAGGTCTATCAAACTACCTTGATCGCCATACCCTCCTGATGCCCATGATTCTTCTGTTTCACAACCCTCTCTGTGTGACTATCAGTGAGACATTTAAAGAGCATTCTTGGTCTAGGGGCAGGTAGTGCCCCTGCCAAGTTGAGCAAAAAAGCGACACGGCCGTACCATCCTTCTCTCGAAGCAGTTCAGATCATTTTAGAAACCTGAAGCCAAGTAGGCATTGTATAAACTCGAAATAATTTAAATTTCATTAAATTTGAACCACTAGTTTAAGAGTTATAACTATTCAAAGTTTCTTAATTTTGTAACTCACTGACTGATCATCAAAACTCTAAGGCACTTCTAGAAGACATAGAAGCATACACTAAACAATCTAATTTAATATAAAATGTATTACTTGAGAGATACATTGTGTTCTCATGCGATAGCCAAGTCAATCTATTTATTTAAAACATAAAAAAATAATATTGATATGGTCAGTACAAGATGTTATTAATTTAGCTAATTACGTTATAACTTAAGACAGAAGGACCCTTAAGTAGGGACTGAATAAATTAACTAACTTGGTATTACATGGATCTCACAATATTTTACGGTAGAAGAACTGACTTGCGAGACTTGATTTTTTTACAAGTTATGTTTTTGATGGCATTAACATTTAACATGATGCAATACTTAAATGATAATCCATGTATTATAAAAAAGAATAATAGTTTGATTTCAATACGATGTTTAGTGAAAGTACATTTCAGATAGTAGGTACATATATCGCATATTTGTACATTTTTAGAACCAAATGCCGTTTAAAACGAGATGCGATAAATACTAACGGTACCACCCCTTTAGTCATCTGTAAGAGGGGATAATAACTAGGTAGTGAACTTGGTTTTAAGCTTACAATATTTTACAACTGTGTGTCTTACAAAATGTATGCACATAAATTAACAAATTCAATAAAGCTGGGAACGGGAACAAGAGTAAAATTTATATTAACTATAAATGGCGTGTCACCCTGTTCACTCCCATGTCTCAACATGGCAGGAAGCCAATGAAATGACGTCTGTAGCCACCGCAAGGTCACTTGGCAACATTAAAATCTTAAAGCTAAAAGCATTGTATATCTTTATATATAAAAATTACTTGTCACATTGTTTGTCCGCGATGAACTCCTAACCTATTGAACTGATTTCAATGAAATTTTACATTTTATTAGTTAAGATATTTGTATTTTCAAATAAAGAACATTGTTTCAACCTTATTTGTTAGATATTTAAGAATTATAACTTAGTACCTACATATGTTGTAAAATAGGCACATTTTGTTGAATAAATAAAAGGTTTTTTGTGATATAAAAATGTAAGGTATATCATAATATAGATATTTTTTGTGCTATCTTTATAAATATAATGTATAAATGTATGTCTTATACAAATAAAGATTGGGCAAACCGTGAGGGAGTGACAGTACAAATTTGGTGTAATTGAGTTGCGAAATCGCACAGAGGGCGCGCTTCTCTTTCGAGTATAACTTTATTGATACACCATTAGACTGGTTTTCATACAAATCGTGACCAAGGATCTCCTAAGTGTGTGTTATTTGTGGATTATACAGTGGTCCCAAATAACCGCCGGTACGACATACTCCACCGATCGTCGAGTCCGCATACTCCGAGAGGTGTCGAGTTCACCGGCCCTTAGGCAGATTCTTGGCACTCAAGTGCGTTCCGTGCCTTTTGTGCCCAGTCGCGTACGCGAGTGCTCATTAGCACTTCCCCCAACCCTTTCGTGAGGAAAGGGGTAGGCAGTGCGCCTAAGTGTTGCGGCCACCCATCTTCGCTTCCGTCCGTTTGGAACGTCGCGCGTCGCTTGCGTCACCTGCCACGTTAGGAACGGTCTTATTAGATAGGCACTAGCAATCACACCTACAAAACAGTCGTAACTATGACAGGCAATGGGAGAGGGGAGCTCCCCCCACCCCCGCACGTTAGGAAACCCGCGGACCGCCCTGGGGTTTTAGATAGACCATTATTCGTGAGGGACCTGTCGAACCCGGAAAGATCAAGGATCGTCAGCTCCTTCAGCCAGATCCCCATGCGAAAGCCAGCCTCGCCGAACAAGGAGGATCCCGCGACGAGCGCCGCGCTCACGCCCACCGTGTCTGAGAGCACGAGTGGGCTGGAACCGACGGCCCTACCGCAGCGGGCAAGGAAATCGGCACGCAGACATACCCCTCCGGAGACCGACGCATCGCTTTACGAAAAAAGGCAGTGCGTCGAATCACCAACACAATACGGATCATCATCATCGTCATCGTCCTCGGCGGAGTCGGAAGATGATGAAAGAGTCCCAACCGTGAAGGAAGCAATTAGGGCACACAAGTCGCCGCCCAATTCGCCATCACCACCGAAGCCAACCCCCCCCCCCCCCCACCTCACCCGGCCGCAGGAGCATGGACGCGACCGAGTTCGAGCAGGGAGGAGAGGAGTCCCACGTTTGGGACTCAACATCATACGCCACCATAGCGACCGCCGGACAGCCGTCGACATCTACCAACCCATCGGGCCTTCCACATGATGATGGTCAAAGGCCCACGACCAGCTACGCCCAACTGGCAGCGATGCCAGCAGTACCACAGGCAGCCAACACCCCTCAACCACAGAAGGAGGAAGAGAAGGCGCGATACCCACCGATTGTGGCCGAGTGCCTCCCAGACTGGACGAGGCACTTCGAGATTCTGAATAAGAAACTGGGACACCCTCCTAACGCGCGTCCGTTCGGGAAGGGTGTTCGATTCACCCCACAAAGCCCGGAAGAATTCCGGGCGGTACAGAGATACCTAATCGAGCTCACGGAGAAAGTACCAGCGCTGTCTTGGTACTGCTACACCCCGACGGAGGAGAAGCTCACTAAAGTGGGCATCCGGGGGCTGCCAGTGGGCACGGATACCGTCCAGATAACTGAGGCTATCAGGGCAAAGGGATTCCCCGTAACCTACGTGAGAGCAATCCCGCCCCGTAGAGGCAGACCTGGGTGCCTCTACTACGCACAGCTGGAGCACCTAAACCTAGAGAAACTTAATGAACTCTACGCAGTCGACGAACTCCTTTTCATGAAAGGAGTAGTCATAGAGGCCTGGCAAGGAAGAGTGGGACCGGCTGAGTGCCACCGCTGCCAGGCCTTTGGCCACGCATCTGCCAATTGCCATAGGCCCGTTAAATGTGTCCGCTGTGCAGGGGAACACATAGCGAGCAATTGCCCACGGGGTAGAGTCGAACCACCTACGTGCGCAAACTGCGCTAAAAAACATACCGCAAATGATCGACGCTGCCCAGTCCTGAGGAGGATTGCGAGAAAACAAGGGATCACTCTGCCGGGACTACTGCCGGAAGCACCGCAGAGGATCCCAGCGAGTCGCCCCAGGGTAGAGATCCACGAAGACGGATGGGCAACTATCAGGGGGAGAGGGAGGCAAACCGCCCCCCCCCCCACCCGCAACTGCACCACCCGCACCACAAGTACCCAGAGAAAGGTGGAACCTGTTGCAAGAGCAACTACCGGGGCGACTCTACAGCCCCCCGCTAACGACGCCATAGAGCGACAGCCTCCTAAAAAGAATAAGCGGGGGAGGAAGAAGAAGAAGGTGCAGCCACCTCCTCAGGCAGCTACCTCTACCCCGACACCAGCAGTTACGATAGCCTCGCAAGCGCAGGCAATCAAGAGGACCACCACAGAAGGTAGAGCGCCAGAAAGGGCTCTATCAGAAAATAGAGCCCGCTCTACACATAGAGCGCGCTCTACCTTGAGGAGAGACACCTATGCCCAGCCGAGACCAGTACCAACTACAACTACAAGACAACCAACCGCCGACTCTACCACCACCACGGACGCAATAATGAGGCTGGTAGGCATCGCTATAGAGGTCGGCAGCCAGGTACTGGCAGATATCAGTGCCGGCACCGACCCTATTACAGCAGTGATGAGAGCACTGACCGTACTACTGGCTCGGCACTACAGAGGCGAGTGACACCAACCTGCGCTTGCTTTACTGGAACCCGGACGGTATCCAGCATAAGCTCCATGAACTCCGCACTACAGCCCAACAACAGGACATACATGTCATCTTGCTGGGGGAGACAAAGTTGAGGCCATCTATGCACTTCAAGATGCCCAACTACCACATTTACAGGAGGGACGAAGTCAACGCTCTAGGAACCGCCTATAGAGGCACGGCGGTTCTAGTGAGAAAGGACATCGTCCACCTAGAGCTCGGATTACCGTCATACCATACAACGCGCTCCATCGACATAAAAATGAAGGCGGCGGGCGAAGAACTGAGGATCTTCGCAGCATACCGCCCGCCAGGGACTCCATTTCACTCCTCAGACATCCGGACGATCATGGAAGGCTCAGCACCAACCATCATCGCGGGGGACCTAAACGCAAAACACCCGGCGTGGGGATCCAGAATGATCAACCCGCCGGGTCGTGAGCTGTACCAGGACGCAGAAGACAACAACTATGACGTTTTAGGTCCCGAAGAACCAACGCACGTTCCTACTGAACACAGGAAGAGTCCGGATGTGTTGGACATCGTGCTCGCTAGGAACGTCAACTACCCGGTAGTGGTAGAGGTGCTGTATGACCTGATGTCTCAGCACCTCCCGATTCTGATAACCCTTGGCCTCAAGGCGGTGACTACGCTGCCCAGAGTGTTTACTACCAAGATCAACTGGAGGCTCTACCAGCAATATCTGCAAGAGAGGCCTCCAGTTTGCAACCAGATTACCTTGGCGGACGACGTAGAGACCGCTGCTGCTAGTATAACACGGAACATCCAAGAAGCCCTCAACGCGGCCTCTACGATCGTCCCTCTAACACATCGGAGAGAAGAGCTGCCACAAGAACTACGTGTGCAGCTCAATCATAAGCGAGCGTTGAGAAAACTCTGGGCACGCACTCGCTGCCCACGTATAAAAGGCAGATTGAATGCACTGACGGATGAGCTTTCGGTTGCAATACAGGCCTACAGAGGAAGGGCCTGGGAGCGGCGCATATGGATGGCTGAAGACCAGGAAGCGTCGCTCTATCAATTGAACCGACAGCTAACTAAGACCAGACCCCCCGTCTGCCCGCTGACCAACAGCGCGGGTGGGCGTTGTTACGAGGCCAAAGGTAGAGCGGATATCCTAGTCGAGCACTTCGAGGAGCAATTTATGCCGAACCCAGCAAGTGCGGAGTACATGGAGCTTCATGCCCAAAAGGAGAGCCGCGTACGGGAGTTCCTGTCGTCGCCCGCGCCACCGCTTGCAGGAGACTGGTTTGTCTCCCCCGCTGAAATGCGGAGGACGATTGCCCACCTGCAACCGAGGAAGGCGCCGGGGCACGACCGGATTACGAACGCTGCACTCCGACAGCTGCCCCATAGAGCCATTGTAGAGCTAGGACGACTCTACAGTGGCATACTGCGGACTTCACACTTCCCGGAGGACTGGAAGAAAAGCAAGGTCATATTTCTGCCTAAACCCGGGAAGGACAGGCGTAGAGCAGCTACAGACCGATAACGCTGCTACCGCACATAGCCAAATTATTTGAAAGGATCACCCTGAGAAGAGTCCGCCCGTGTATCCAACTGAGGGCGGATCAACATGGATTTAGGAGTGGACACTCCGCAGCAACGCAGCTGACCAGAGTGCTGCACTACTTGGCGGCGGAATACAACCGAGAACGCACATCGTTGGGCGTCTTCCTCGATATCGAGAAGGCGTTCGACAGGGTGTGGCACTCTGGTTTACTCTATAAGATGAAACAACAGACGAGTGTCCCTCCGGCTATGCTGCGGCTAGTGGCGTCGTTTCTAGCCAACCGGAGCTTCTACGTCTGTGTCGAAGACGCTGAATCCGCAGTAAAACCCATAAGAGCTGGCGTACCACAGGGCAGCTGTCTTTCGCCGATCCTGTACGCGGCTTATACAAATGATATCCCTACATTGAAAGGACACCTACGAGAATGGGAGGACGACGTAGAGCTGGCGCTATATGCGGACGATAGCGCCTACTTCACCTCGTCCAGAAGCCCCCATCTCGCCGTCGCCAAGATGCAGCGACTGCTGGACCTGCTGCCACCGTGGCTGGATGAGTGGAGGATGGCTGTGAATGTTGGGAAAACGGCCGCCCTCCTCACCCGCCGCTACCGGAACTTCCCACCCCCGTTGACGCTTAGAGGCCAGGAGATTGCGTACGAGAAGGCCGTGACTTACCTTGGGTGCCGGATTGACAAGATGTTGCGCATGACCGCGCACGTCGACATCGTCGTCCGCAATGCCAGATGTGCGCGGGCGATGCTCCATCCAGTCCTGGCATCCAAGCTGCCGCTGAAGACCAAGCTGAAAATCTATAAACTATACATAAGGACGAAGATAACCTACGCCGCGCCGGCCTGGTACGCACTCCTGAGCGAACGGCAGAGGCAGCGGCTGCAGGTTCAACAGAACCTATCCCTACGGACCATCGTCGGTGCAGGTCGCTACGTCCGGAATGACGTCATCGCGGACAACTTAAAGATGGAGACTATCCAAGAATTTGTGGCCCGATTAGCGCGCGGTATGTTTGACCGCGCTGATAACGGGCCACACGAACATCTTCAAAACTTCGCTCCTCTACACGCTCGGCCACCGGACGGGCGACCTCTACCAAGAGAACTCCTCTCTATAGAGATTAGAGAGTCGAGTAACAACCCTCAATGCCGCAGATAGGCCAACCCAGACGCCTGGCCGCATTAGCCGCCAGCCACACTGACCTTGACTAAACCGGATTACCAACTTACAGCGACCGGGGAATCAAACCCGCGTCGCTGCTTCAACCCGACAATGCCATAACGGCTCCCACGACCGGTGCATAGTAATGCACCGCGAGGAGATTCCGGGTAATGGGGTCAGCCCCGAGGCCCGAGACCTGCAATATGCATCATGCATATATGCGGAAGACAGATAACGATACAAATCGTTCGGGACCAGCTACCAGTATATTATATAATCAAGAAAGAAAGGCATATAGGGAAGTGATAGGGAAATAAATAACTCTCTCACGGAGCGGTTTCAAGATAATTACTGTTTTATTCCCAAGGAATCATTCACCTTTAAATATAAATACAGTCCATCTGGTGTCGCTAACGCGGCACATATTGAAGAATTAAGGCGCTGGGAACGGGACGACCTCGGAAGATCTGTAATCCCCGCCTGAACCTATTTGAAGAAAAGGAAGCGGCCGATACCCTTGTGTGTTACTCCGTTACGGGGTTCACATACGTTGTTCCCGAACCCAACGTAGGTGTCATAGGAGGTTACGGAATCCGCTGTTGAACGAGCCGTGACCACACCCTTAAACTCGTTCCTTTTCAACTCCTTTTAACAAATTATGGATGAGAATTTGGCCAAACTAAATTTAATTTCAAAATTGTTGAACATATAAAATAAAATCCAAAGTGCAATATAATAGTGCTTCTAGAGCGATAAGACCGCCCATTACCGCACCTTCCTTATTATCATACTTCATTGAAAGCCTACGACTACTAACTATTTATAAATGATTTATTTTTTATTATGGTTCGTAAAATTTTATATTATATCATAAACATTACATTATAACCACTACGAACATAAAAAAAAATATCTTTCTCGCTATTTATTTAAAGAAACCTAATACTAGAGCAGTAATTAGTATTATGCTGACTTAAAGTTAGAAGAATTGAATGCTTCAATACGTAGCTGCGGTCTAGTATTGGACCAGTAAGCATGAAATCGTTTTACACTTTATTTGCAGGTGTTTCCTGCCTTTTCTGCGCTTAGTTCCATTTCACTTCATCAGGCACTTCTTTGATGTAATTTTGTAGTATTAACAAACTTCTAAACAAGGTACAAGATAATATTTTAGAAGACGAGAAGCTTTTGAATAACACATTACCTGTGATCTCTATCCCTTCGTGCACTTTATTTATTGACTTTCGTATTTGACTGATGATCACATTAATCTTAGGTCCATTACAAAAAAGGCAGTATGTCAATTGGATGAGATAAATAATTTCAAAACGACGTCTTCTATGCTAGTTTCGGAGTGATGCGCATGGTAGACACTATCCATGCCGCATGTCTACGTGCTTAGAGCACTTTAACATTAACTTCAAAATTTCATCTAGATATTTGCAGCTAATTTGTTGCTAATTAGTTGCCAAAATCGCGATTTTGTTGGTCCAACCGGTATTGAGAAAATTATATCTTTACATTAAGATAGCAGTAAAAACTTACAATAAACTCCGTCATAGGGGATAAAACGGGATAATTTTTTGCTAATTAGTTGCTGAAATATAATGCAAAAACAATTGAAAAATTCAAAAAATAAATTATTTTTTAATAAAATATTACCAAATTCAAGTAATAATTTAATACTGGTTCTAAAGTTTCAAATTAATGGGTATTTTGCTGCTGTCCAATTAATAGATCAATAACTCCTAGACAGCATACAACAACATAAAATCAGTCGATAAGGTGCATCAAGTAATAAGTTACAAATTAAATGTGTACATGCTGCCTATACGGGAGATTAAAAAAAAAACAACATTAGATATTTTGTTCCTGTTCAGTTATGGAAGCAGCAAGTTACAAAGAGCCAACAACAAAATAAAAGCGATCTGTGAGCTGTTCCAAGTAATTAGTTAGTAATTATTTGTGTACATGCTATATTTACTTAAGAATTTTAGAAAAAAAAAGATAGCAGATATTATGTTGTTGCTGTTGAGTTATGAAAGCGGCTAGGCATAAATAGCCAGCAACAAATAAAATCTTTACTTTACTTTTAAACAAATATAAGCTTTACCAATTAAGAGAGCTTCTAATAAAACTAAAATGACATGGAGTGTAAACTTCATCCAAAGTAAAGAGTTTTGAGGATATTAGGTCACCCAGTCTTACACCTCTGTGCAGTTGGATACATTTAGTACTCTGGTTCTGTATTTGGAAAGCCATCGTAGTTCTACTGTACAAACACTTCAGAACTTCGATATACCGACAGTCTACTTGGCACCGCTCGAGGGACTGCAGCATCGCCCAAATTTCGACAAAATCAAAGGCTTTCATAGTCCACATACGCAAGACAAAGTGGCAGATTGTACTCTTCGGTATTCTGTACAATATGCCGAAGGGTATGTATGTGGTCTATGGTGCAAAAGCCTTTTCGGAAACCTGCTTTTTCGGGAGGCAGGAAGTCGTCGAGTCTAAGTGCGAGAAGATTCGTAATGACTCTCGAAAACAGCGCGTAGACGAGGCTGAGAAGGTAAAGCGGTCTGTAGTTCTTCAAGAGAGCGTTGTCGCCTTTCTTGAAGAACAAGACCACCGCAGTTCTGCTCCACGCCTCCGGAGTGGTGCCACCATGGAGGACGGAATTAAAGAGCTTATGAAGGACATCAAGTACCGGTTTTCCACCCACTTTCACAAGCTTCGCTATAATTCCTTCCTCGCCCGGAGACTTGTCGTTTTTATGGTGCTGGAGAGCCATTCTAATCTCGCTCAGACTGACGTCCAGAATACCATCGGAATAGTGTCGGATAAGACTTGCTCTTGGATCATTACTCACACTTGCATGTGGCCCCAACGAGGACGTGTACAGCTGCCAATAGAACCTCTCAATCACATTCAAAATCTCAGGTGTCATGAAAACGATTTTTTTTATAATATAAGGTTGACAAGCGAGCGCACAGTCCACCTGATGGTAAGTGGTGGCTGTGGCCCATAGACATCTACATCTATCCTCGACTACGGATCAGATTGCAGATGCGTTGTCAGCCGTGAGAACTAAGACCTCCTAAGACTCCGGTTCTCTACACTCACCATACGAAACACAGCAGTGTTAGGCTGCTATTTTACGCTGATATTCTGTGAGAGTGTGGTCCTTCCCCGGTACAACTATACTTCTAATACAGCTGCAGCATGACTCTACCACGTTAAGATCGTAATGTTGATCTTATTTGGTTTTAAGGAAACCTTTTATTCCATATCATACTTATACGCATCAAATAACGTACTTACAATTACTAATACGCATAAAGTATAGTTTAGTGTAAACCTTCACATGCCACTGCTGATAATATACTAAAACGCAAATGCGTTCTCTAACCTGCATCAAGTTAAATTGACAATTTTGAGAATATAATTTACATTACTGCAAGAAATATCTACATTTAGCATTCAACAAAATGTGTGACTTATTATGTGTGAGTTAATTACTTGCAGAGGTCCTAACTTATACATTTTATTTTGGAAAATCGCTTATAACTGTTATTATATTTAAAACATCCGTGTGATGCAGGTGTGTAAGGCCCCATCATTCATTTATTGGGTGTAACACATACTACTAATTAAATTACCTACATCGATGGTGGAAAGAAGCGTCTCATAAGTCAAAACATAGAAGAGAATATATGTCGTTCACATGCTACTAATAATATTTTTCTGGTTTAAAGCTTGGCTTTAGTAATATTTAAAAAAATTAACTTAATTTTAAAAAACTGAGAAGTCACAGTACACTTGAATTAGGCAAAGAAAATCTTCAAAGCGAAAAAATGTAAAACGTTAGGAAATCTGAGACGGCACTATAATTTAATGAAACGGAGGAAAAGAAAATATATTCAACAAATAAAGCAAACGTAAATATTTAATCGGAACGAAAACAGTTTCACTGTAAAGCATCGCGCCAAGTACACTTTCAACTATAGTTACAAAACTAATAATTACATTTTTAGAAAAAAATATATAATAAAAAAAAACCAAATACATAACCGTTTTAGATTCGAAAATTTTTTTTTGTTCTCTACACTCACCATACGAAACACAGCAGCGTTAACCTGCTATTTTACGCTGGTATTCTGTGAGGGCGTATTCCTTCCCCGATCGAGCCGACCCATTCGGGCTACAACTATACAATTAATATAGCTGCAGCATGGCTCTACCACGTTTAAAATGATGCTGCAACATTCGTTCTTCAGCTTCGACAGTTGGCGCTTTCTGGCACACAAATCTCTGGGAAAGATTTTGGAGCCTTGGTTTCGCTCGATTGTTTCTTCAATACGAGCAGTATTAAAGTTGCGTACGTCCCGCCGCATGCATTTAGAGATCTGTCGGTTCAGTTGCATGTATGCTATCAAATCTCCTGAAGACTGCAACTTCATTTCCCATCTAACTTGCCATGAGATTAAGAGTGTGATTGGAGAGTTTTTGTGTTCTCTGCGGTAGGTCTTACAAAACTCAGCTTCGAACGTATTGTAACGACCCCCCCCCCCCCTTTCTCATCTCTTCACTCTTTCTAAATATATTTATACCTTTATTACCTTAGAATCTATTTCTATAAGTTATACAAGTATATCTAAATTACGTGACCAGTATATTAATCATACATTGATCTTTCTAAAGGTTCAAATATAGGCCGTATAATAAATTTATGGCGTGATCGTCTTAGTTAGGACCCTTATTTACGTTGTGTTTGTATAGTAACTTAGTTCTTTTAGGTGTATCTTGGAAGAATGAATATTTGCGAGAGCAATCGAAAGCTGTTGGTAGTGTCTTATAAGCTAAAGAACCCCGTTCACGAAGACAGAGCTCAAATAAAAGTTAAGAACAATAAATTGTCCTTATTCCACTTGTATCAGGTTCACAACAGTCAATTCCTTATTAATTAATCCCTTCCCGCTTGGAAAAGGCTCACAATATTTATATCAAATACCAGATACAAGGGCTTCGCTCTTCCACATTAAAAAAAATGTGGAGGAGGTACACGGCTCCGCACACGCCGCGCACGGTGAGCGCCAACCATTTTAATGCGCTCCCCCCGAAGGGTACGCAAATTTGGGAACTGGACCGTAGTCCACAGCAAAATAACTGGCGAACCAGTAAAAGAGGACTTGGCCCCTTGATAGTGCGTAAACACAAACATCGACCGAAGTCGCGCATGTCAATGCGTGTAAACGCCATACAGGATACGATCAAATCCAGCCACAGTGAATGTACGTTACACGGGTTAGGCAACAATAGGCACACTGGCCATAAAAAGCCGTCCGTGAGCGCCACCACCTGCCAGACCGCCGTTCCTGCAGACGTGATGTAAGTGTAAGGCATCACCACCAATTGCATGGTCAGCACGGCCAATTGGCCGCAGAGCGTGTCATGAGTCTACCGCTCACCTCAAGGGAATGGGGTCCCACGTTGCGCGGCTTTCGGCCGCAGCCTTGAGAGCCTCCTCAGATTCTCCCTTCAGCTACCACCCGCATGAGGTCGACACATATGCTCCACCAACCAATACAATGGCAGATATAGCCAATAGGCAGTTATAAGATATTAGTAATAATTCGCCATCAGAAAGGGTTTGTGTCACTGACGTTGAGTATATGCATTTTTCGATCATGTTTGTCTCACCCACCAACAAGTTGCCTTCAATCTTTCAAGGGTGGGAAGTTTATAGAGATATAATTTTTATGTTGTTATATAAAACATCATGGAGGACAGACAGTCTGCAGCCCCGCAATGAAGGGACCCGACTTCGGCAAAGCTACTTAGGTTGTGATTCAAACCAAGATGCAGAGAGCGCCATTGAGAATAGCGATCCGCTAAACAACCATCGCAGAGACGCAGTGCTCCAGAACGCAACAAGCATCAATACGACTATCGTCGGGCTTACACCATCCCAAGGTCCCCATACAGTCCCAGCAGACATCACCACCCGCATACCTCCATCGACCAGAACCACAAGATGCGTCGAATCAGGTGCAGCACACCCGCAGATCCATCACAAGATGCAATACTGCAAGTAGCAATAAGCATCAATACAACTATCATACGGATGACGCCCCCTCACAACACACCCACATGATCCCTATCAACTTTGGTAACAAAATTGATAATGTTGTTAACTAAAAATACCACCAACGTATCATAGTAGCACGGTACTAAGACGTCAGTAGCCAAAACTCCACATATCATAGCGCTATTGCACTAAGACATGAAGTTGAGTATGCTTGCTGCACTTAAAAGTACTACCAAACACACTGACCCTAATCCGAAAGATAGCCGACGTATCATAACGCTATGCGTTAAGACGCCGCCCACAAACGGTAGGGTTGTGCGATGTCCACGGGCAAGTCGTATTGCTACAACAAACCCGCTTACCACCGGCACTAAGATGATATGTCAAGGACACATCGGTTAGCGAGTCCAAGTTTACCTCGGTTTTGATGCTGTGAAACAATCTACACGCCACTATAATAATCCTTTTCAAGTCCCAATTCTTTCAATATAATTCCTTTACATATTTGAGACCTTCAACATATTTGCTTTATTTCATAGACCATACTATTGTATGTCTTATTCATATGGGACTTCAAGTCATAACTCTGCTATCATAATGCTTATGCATCATAAAGACCTTCTATATTAATGCTTTGGTTGGTTAGACCTTACTATCATAAGTCCCTAATATAGGACTAGTCATTGTGCAACATTAGTACTAGCAGTCGGTCAGCCGACCACCCCATATATATGTATAACCTTGGGTATGTGTCTCCGGCAACGCCCCTTATTATGGAGATCATTACAAGAACACTTTCATCAACTTAGAAATTTTCCGACTAATACAAGAACACCTTCTTCAACTTACAAAATTTTTATCCATTTTGTCTATTATATTACAAATGTTATTTATCTTCATTATTGTAATATAATCGACTTGTATTTATATAATTTAATATATTTTGAATATCTTAAACAAGATTTTAATAAATTTAGAGATTTTTTAGAGACAATTTATGCGTTAACTATACTATAATATTCAATATTCCCAATTAACATATTTGAACTTTATACTTAATTTTAAACATTTTAATTGTTTAAAATATAATTACTAAGACATTTTTAAATGCCTTTACATTGAATTTAATTATTATTTATTAATAATTATTATGAGGCGTCACAGTATGTAAAATTTCCACGAGCTTGTCATTCAAATCGTCCACTGCATTGCAATCTTCTAGGCACTGAAAATGGTTTTGTAACTCGAGCTGAAATGTTTCGGGACTCTGGATAAGAGCACGAGGGAGACGGAGTTTTCACTTCATTAGACCTCTCCAACTTAACGTTTAGGTTCAGTGTGCCTCTAAGCATTCAGTGATCTCTACCAGTTTTCACCCTCGCGACCACTGAGCCATCACTAAACAGTTGTCGTCTGGTCGTCATAATAAAGTCAATCTCAATTATTTATCGAACCGTCGGGGCTCGAACATGTCCACTTCCTGAGGGGCCGCTTTTGGAAGAAAGAGTTCGTCGTAAAGAGTCCCTCTTTCTCCATGAATTCGACCAGCTGCTGTCCCCTTGGGTTCCGTTGCTCTATTCCAAATTTCTCTAGTTACATCTCATCGTTCTCTCTTGTGCCTAGTTTTGCGTTGAAGTCTCCCATTAACACCGTATAGTGGGTTTTGTTGGAATTCATGGCTCTAGAGATATCCTCATAGATTTCCTTCACCTCCTCATCGGGATGTGCCGAGGTTGGTGCGTAAACCTGTATGACTTTTAGCAAATACAGTTTGGTGGTTCTGAGTATAAGGTACGTTACCCTCGTCGACACATTCCCAATATTTACAACGTTAATAACGAGAGATTTGTGAACAATAAATCCGACACCTTCTTAAGACTAATGATTGCACTCACGGTGATAGACCAAGTTGCCGGATTCGAGGATTACCGCGTTCTCCCTCTCTCTTTGGACTTCGGATAGTCCTTTAAGAGATTTTAGAGCGCAACTTGTCTTTCTCTTCTTCTAGCTCCTGGATCTTCTCGTCAGTTCTCAGGTTGCGTGTGTTATAAGTTGCCAGGTCGAGATGTGGTAGGTGGCAACCAAACCTCCACTGGAGATTCTTAGCACCCCCTGCCTCGCCGTTATTATGGTCGCCACCGTAGCCAGGAATAGCGGGGCGGCCGGGGGCCGTTTATTAGTGTCGTTACTCATGGGGGTATATTGCCATAAACTTGCTTGGCGAGCGGTTTGGCAACCGCAGTTTTTTATAGCTTTTTGCTTTTATCGGGGAGACGCTGCTGCTCATATTCTGCCATTATTTCATAATTACAAGAGCTTCTAAGGCGGAAAGCTATAGCACATACGGTATATTAGTATGACGCTATAAAATTTTATTTTAAGATATTGCGCAGTTTACAGTATGTGTGTTACTGAAAATTCTTTCATTGTAGGATGTGGCTGTGGTCAATGCCGACAGGGACATAATAAACAAACTCACAAAGGGCAGCTATCATTTTAAAAGGATATAAATCTTTTCCCTTGGTCTTAGCTTTAAAGGACTTTAGCTATCTTGTTCATCGCACAACCATTTCTGCGTCAAAAGTTATGCTTTCTCACGATTAAAGGACTAAGGTTTACTCATCCATAAATACAAAATTTGCTTAGTGTGTTAGGACACACGTAAGATATGATGCCTTTGTAAATATTATCTCTATTTTCTTAAGGTTTTTTCTGAATATTCGTTATTTATAAAAGCTATAGTATAATTTTGTAAAATACATTTTTTAATCGTTAAATATTATTTAACGAATTTATATATTATATAAGAAGAATAATTTAGTTATAGCTTCAGTAAATATTTGTTACATAATGATTTCTTAAATTTTCGCGAACACTACACATTGAATAAAACTGTTTTTTACGGATTTTATCGCGTTTATTTTTTTTTTTATTCCCGACGTTTCGAGTGCTTTTCAGCAACCCATGGTCACGGGGGGGACTGAGATGTTTGACGTCCCAATGTCACAGTTAGCCCGGCTACCTTCAGTTTTTTAATATTAATTTTTGGTTCGATTTACGCAGAATTTGTTACAATTAAATATTTATAATAGCATAGACAGATAGATGCTGTTGTAGATATTTAATACATAAAACATAAATAACTTTCATAAGAATAAGGATGTTCATACCTTAAACACTAGGAACAAACATAAGCTTGTAATGCCAGTTACTAGACTCCACAGAATAAGTAATTAATTTATGGGGCAATGCATACGCTATTACAACAAAATCCTAGAACATGTTCAAAGTTTATCAATAAACAAGTTTAAAAGTTTTATTAAAGAAAAACTGTACAAAAATGGTTATTATAATATCAATAAATACTCGTACATATAAAATAACCCCTGGGATTAAGATGATCGCCACCATGATGGTTCTATGAAAATTGATTTAAAATTGTATAAACAAAATTATTGTTAAGTGAAATTGTTTAAAAAAAGTTCCGCTGGGTTTCTTGCTGGTTCTTCCCAGGACAGTGGTAAATATAAAATGACTTTCAATAAGTATTATATAATAATTAATATTGTTTAAAAATCATTCTATTCTATTCTAACTGTATATATTTTTGGATCCCCCATCTTTTCAGTCGCACTATTTAAAAACATTAAAGTAATCATTGTAGGAGGAGCTAGATTGTTTTTTTTATATATAGGAATTGCACGAAATATATGTATAATGTGCTTATTAAAATTTGTTTTAATACAATTAAGACCTTCATCGAAGGCGTACTATAATTCTATTTTTAACTAATAAGGTAAAACAAACTAGAAATCATAATACAGGAGTATAATATATACACAGCATGACAGACTCAGAATTTCAGGTCCATTTCCGGCCTTTTAAAAATTAGTAAGCTCTAATTTTTTGATAAAAACCTTCCAGTTATGGGAAAAAATTCAGCAGCGTTATGACCTGATGAAAATAATTTATAGGATCAGACGTTACTTTACCATTATATTAAACATGTTTAAAATGTATCTGCTAAGTTCAAGAAGAGTAATATTTTGTAATACATTTAAAAATTCTTTTTTCATTTTATTTCGCGGATCTTAGCAAATTAATTCTTAATATCCTTAATAGTTTAACAGATGATTAAAATGTTTTTTAATATACTACTCGTACGAATTGCGATTGACTGGTTAAACGGCAGCGTAGCCGGCATACGTAGGTCACTCAATAAGTTTTGAGACATAAAAAAAGTATTCTAGATACTATTAATATAAATTTTACATCTTTTCAAAATATTTTTTTATCATGCTCTATACAAAGTTCCATTCGCCTAAACCAACTCTGAAAATACTTTTACCAGTCTTGATCTGACAGGTCGGAAATCACTTCATCGTAGGTAGCCACGGCTTCTTCGGCGCTTGAAAAAAACTTGCCTTATATTTTTTCTTTGACTTATAAATATTTAATTAATAAATGCAACTGTAGTATACTATAAACAGTTGACTGACCTACAATTTTCCAGTATTGATTTTATAAATTTACTTCTTAGAAACATATAACACGGGTGCGTTCCATTTTTAAATTTCGAGCATCTCAAAACTTATTGAGTGAAAAAAAAGACCTTTGGCCCATAGAGCAAACTAGGAGAAGGCATAGGTAAAAACTATAAACGGAGGAAAGAGAGACATTCGCTTAGCACTGGGAAAAGAAAAAAATATATAATTTATATTAGGATTAAGGTACGGAAGATTTATTTTTCTAGAGACAATATTTCAAAATTGTGACTTTTAAAATAATTTACATAAGGCTCACGCATAGTTAACAAAAGACCTAAATGAGGAGCATTTAGCATATCGTCGCGCAGTTTTCGTTATATATTTCGAGCGGTTGTTACTCAATACAATTTTGTGTCCAATACAAGAAGCTCGTGTTTGCCGCGATCGCCCCGCTGTACGTGACGACTTCTTAAATTGGAAAAAAAATTGTGGCTCAAATATGACTCAAGTCACTGAAGTACTGCCCATTATTTTTTTATTTTTTTAAATACCTTCTGACAAAATAGCGAAGTGTATAGCTGCCTCTCACTTGATGGAGTCATAATCTGGTAAGAGATGCAGGAAGTCGACGGATGGCAAGTGGCTTTTGTTTATAGACGGTGGTATCTATCGAAATAGCCACCATTTTGTCGAAAGCGACACCCATGGGTCTAAATGGTTTTTTTACAGAATGCAGGTGACAATTGTGCACACAGTCCACTTGATAGTTAGTTGATAATGCCTCGTTTCCAGTAAAATGGATCTCCGGTTTAATACACTCACGCTGGTATCCGTGTGAGAGAGTGGTTCTTCTCCGATTGAGCCTACCCATTTATGCTACAATCATTCACTTCCACTAAATCGCAGGGTGACGGATTCTCTTACGTCACCACCACATAGCAAGTGGCGGTTTAAGTTTATATATTTATTTTTAAACATTGAGGCATTGCAGCTTAGGCCTCAAGGGTCACAACGCATCTGCAATTTGAATCTTAATCGAGGGTAAATGTAGATGTCTATGGGCCCCCGTATCTACTTACCACCATGTGGAATGTGTGCTCGTTTGTCAACCTTATTCTATAATATAAAAACACAGCACGTGACGACAATCAAGTGCAAACAAATTTTAAAATGTAAATTACTTTATTTTAAACTTATTTATTTTCTTTTAAACATTTATTTTTGCTTCCGAAACGTGAATTATCAGCAGTACAAAGAAAAATAAGTTATCTTTAGGAAACCGAAAATTTTGCCTTTTTGCAGTACCCGCATTTATAAGTAAATAGAATTACGGTTTCCATTCAAGATAATGCGCCTGCTTTACCACCCTAGAGACAAGCACATTGTTCCCGCTTTATCTCAGGTATATTATATTCCGGCTAGGACGTCCGCTTGCATCAGCTTTCCGACCTCATCAATTACATTTTAACATCACGATATAGTCTTACTTTTTATGTCATAGATAACATATAATATTATAATAAAAGCGAATTATGTTGCTGGCAGCTGACTTACCGCTTTTTTCTGTCAGCCTGTAAAAGTGTATTGATGGACATGGATCTTACCTATATTAAGGAAGATTTTTCGTAACCTTCACAGTACAAGACATCGGTGTACCTTTTGTGCTGGCATCACATATAGCGTCATTTTTTCACAGTCGCCTTTTACAATACCTATATTACAAAAATGGATAAAGGATATGTCGTCAACATAGGGGATAGTCACTATATCCACATTAAAATAGTCTTTTTTTTCTTTTTTTTATATATATATTTTTTATATAGATAGGGGGCAAACGAGCATGCGGCTCACCTGATGGTAAGTGATTACCGCCGCCCATGAACAACCGCGACACCAGGGGAATTGCAGATGCGCTGCCGACCTTTAGAAAGGTGTAAGCTCTTTTCTTGAAGGTTCCTAAGTCGTATCGGTCCGGAAAAATCGTTGGTGGTAATTGATTCCACAAGGAAGTCGTGCGAGGGAGAAAACTTCTTCTAAATCGCACAGTGGTGGACCGCCAATCATCCAGATGGTATGGATGGTAACGTGAGTTTTGTCGCGATGTGCGATGGTAAAATTGAGCGGCTGGAATTAGTCCGAACAATTCCTCAGAGCACTCCCCGTGATAGATGCGATAAAATACGCAAAGATATGCAACATCTCTACGCAGTGCCAGTGTATCGAGCCGATCAGAAAGAACTCGGTCGTCAACGATTCGAACCTTAAACATTAAAATAGTTAGGCTTAAACTCAAACTGCCAATTTAATCGACATATTACGACTTTTACGAATAAACTTTTTCATTCATTTCTTTCACCTTTATCTTGTTTGTTTTTTGGAGTTACATTCAATTAAAATTATAAACAACATAATAGTTGCACCATATATCATATACCTATTACCGTGTAGTGGCGGTGTAAGAATATCCACCACCCCATATATTCCCGTGGGTGTCGTAAAAGGTGACAGAGGGAATCTGATGCAGGAGATGGGCATCAGCATTTTCCTGATAACGACTCAAAGAACCCGTCTCCCAAGCGTGGTAACTATAGCGAAATCCTCCCTATGAGGCAACCTGTGTGAGAGATCTAGGTTCAGCAGTAGAGTTTTATAGGCAGTAGTGGATGGATGATACCTATTGATTGAGGGAAAATACCTAATGTTAAACATTTCAATAATAATTTGCCCTTAAATAAAAAGTTGGGTCTTGGGAATCCACTGTTTTTTGTAATTATTAAGCTCTATTAAGCTCTAATGGAGCCCCCAAATATAATATAAAATTAACAAGTTAACCTAGTTTTGCGACATACTCTTCAAGAACGATTAAAAGTCTCACCAATGTTGTAACAGCTAGATTGGTTTATTTTAATTTCTTTTGTAGCGACTAACATTAAAATTATATTTCTTTGCAAAAAAGGGCCGTAAGTGTAATTTACAACTAAAATTATAGAGTCCCTTAGAGAAAATTTTAAAGATATAATTATATTTAACTAAGCATCTCAATAAAAAATAAAATAAAAAACATATTTACTTATGAAAATGTCATGTTTTTACTTAAAAAATAAATAGAACTGGAAACAACTACAAACAATACCTTGTAATGCTGTTTACTCTCCTTGCGTTTACTAGACTCCACAGATTAAAGATATTGGTAAATCCAATTGGGCATACCTTAAGCGCATTAAAAAAATTACGTATAACATGATTATACGGAATTATTAAAGTAGTTTAAATACATTTCGACAGCACTATCGGCTTCAACACCCTCGAAAACCATGAAAATGACACCCATGATGAAAAAATTTATACCTATTGCAGCCGCCATCTTGGATTTACATTTCGACAGCACTATCGGCTTCAAAACTCTTGAAAACCATGAAAATGACACCCGAGATGAAAAACTTGGTACCAACTTCAGCCGCCATCTTGGATTTACATTTCGACTGCACTATCGGATTCAACACCCTCGAAAACCATTAAAATGACACCCAAGATGAAAAACTTGATATCTATTGCAGCCGCCACCTTGGATTTACATTTCGACAGCACTATCGGCATCAGCACCCCCGAAAACCATGAAAATGACACCAATGATGAAAAAATTTATATCTATTGCAGCCGCCATCTTGGATTTACATTTCGATTGCACTATCGGCTTCAACACCCTCAAAAACCATGAAAATGACACCCATGATGAAAAAATTGATACCCATTGCAGCCGCCACCTTGGATTTACATTTCGACAACCCTATCGGCTTCAACTCTCTCGAAAACCATGAAAATGACACCCATGATGAAAAAATTGATACCTATTGCAGCCGCCATCTTGGATTTACATTTCGACAGCACTATCGGTTTCAACACCCTCGAAAACCATGAAAATGACACCCAAGATGAAAAAATTGATATATTTTGCAGCCGCCATCTTGGATTTACATTTTGACAGCACTATCGGCTTCAACACCCTCGAAAACCATGAAAATGACACCCATGATGAATAAATTGGTACCTAATTCAGCCGCCATCTTGGATTTACATTTCGACAGCACTATCAGGTTCAACACCCTCGAAAACCATGAAAATGACACCTATGATGAAAAATTTTATACCTACTGCAGCCTCCACCTTGGATTTACATTTCGACAGCACTATCGGCTTCAGCACCCTCGAAAACCATGAAAATGACACCCATGGTTAAAAAAATTGATACCTATTGCGGCCGCCATCTTGGATTTACATTTCGACAACCCTATCGGTATCGACACCCTCGAAAAGCATTAAAATGTCACCCATGACAAAAAAAATTATACTACTTACTTTTAGTACGTACTACTATTATTTATTCTGTGCTTTTAAATATTGTAATAAAATATCTCTTATTATTATGTATTATAATCAAGTATTTAAGAAATTTGGTTATTCGAACATTGTGTATTTGTACAGCGATCTTTTTGAGCCGCTGAAAACAACCGAAACAATGTCCACTCACGACGGCGACTGAAGCCGAATGTGTTCTGTGAGCCGAACTAAACTTAATACAAAGGTACTCTGTGAACTAAACTACTCTGTGGCTGTAGATCCCCATTTACAGAAACAATTTATATACGAGGCAAGCAAATCAACGAAAATTTCGCCATTTTGGAGCCGAAAAAGATTAATTATAGCTAAACAAAACAAAATTACACTGCCATTTACATTCAGTGGCTTCCCACATGATAGATGAAGAGATTAAAAAATAGATTGAGTTAAACAATTGATATTTTCAAAAGTTATAGTGTTTACAAGCCACAGGGACATGATAAATCCACACCATAAGCCACTAAAACCCTTTTTTTTATTTAAAAATAGCAATTAATCGATTTAAAAAAATTATTAATAAGTTCAACAATCATTTATCTTTCTAACAATGTGCTTTTTATATCATTTATATGTATAATATGATTGCTAGATACGATTTTATTCGATAAAATGTTGGTATTTTAATTTTTAGGCGATAGTAGAACATTACCTTGCGCTTTCGCTTAAGGTATGCAATAAAAGATATAAATCTTTGCACCCATCATACAAACAATAATTGTCTCCGGTGGCTTCGAAGCCCACTCCAAGTTACTAGAACCAAGAACAAAATGCAATACTAAACAAAGTAGAAATCCAATCAAATAGAACCTAACTTTTCATCGTGTGAATGGTAACTCAAATTATTAAAATTAAATAAGATTTGCTTTTCTCAGAATCTGGAAAAACGTGTAATTTTTGTTTCTTTCTGGTTGTAGCTGGGGAGAGCGACGGCAATGTTTCAGCCTCAGATTCTGAGTCGCTTCCGAATATTTCAGCTCGTTTCTTAGACTTAGGAGCTGCTTTTTTTGTCTTTGATACATTAGTTGCTTTCTTAGCCGCTTTTTTCTTTGCGAAGTCGACTATACTTCAGCGTTTGACTCGAAGGGATTGGAATACCTAAAATGTAACAAAAAGTTATTACAAGAAAAATACATCACTGTACAAAAACACTCATATGAAAATTTATAAAGCAAAACATATAACTTTACTGTAACATATAACAAATTAATTATTATTCTATTGTATTTAATGAGTGAGGAGCCTAAGTGTTACGTACATACGAGTACTTGCCGCCTTGATGATGATGATTTACACTTTCAAGTCTAGTAGACTATCGGAAACACACTGTAACTAATGGTTAAACACCTCCCAACAGCCTATACTATACTCCTAAATTATTATAAGACTATACCCACCTGAAAGTATTTTAGTTTGTCATTTTTCAAAATAAATTATTTGGTACCTTTAGCATTGATACCGTATCGTTTTAATATAAATCATAAGGAATATTATTGCTTATTGATACTCAAACTTTAGATGCTCATATGTGAACACCGCTTTGCTTAATTGTCAATAGCGTCGTTGTAGTAACTAAATTGAGATCCTTTATAAATATATCTTTATTAAAAATTAATACTTTTGTAAAAAAAGTTTTTTATAAATAGCTATTTTTAATCTTAAGTTGAATTTTATACTATCCGTAAATAAATACTTATCTTATTAATTAATATCATAAACGTAAAAGAATGGATGTTTAGATGTTTTCGGATGTTTGTTACTCAATCATGATAGAATGGCTAAAACGATATGGATGAAATTTCGCTTAAAGATAGAATATAGTGGTAAAGTAAAAAATGACTTTCAATAAGAATTACACATGTAATCTATATTGAATAAAAAATATTCTATTCTATTCTATTCTATTCTATAGTCTGAAAAAACACATATGCTACCTTTTATCCCGGAATTCATATTACGAATGTGATAGTCCTGGATTTTTAGGTGTTTGTTATTCAATCGCGTCAGAACGGCTGAACAGATACGGCTGAAACTTGGCATAGAGATAGAATATAGTCTAAAATAACACAAAGGCTACTTTTTATCCCTGAAATGATATTATTATTGTGAAAGTTTGGAAATTTGGATGTTTGTTACTCAATGCTGGAAGCGCTGAACGGATATGGATGAATTTGTTTTTGTTTTCCGGAAAAAAGTACGGTTCCCGTGATATAGAAAAATAGTTAACCGCGCGGGCGAAGGCACTAGCGTTGGCTAGTTACGTTCATAACGCCTCCAACAATACAAGCAAACGTGTTCATGCGCACTTATTTTTGTGCTGTGTGGGAATCGAACCGCAACATCAGGCTTTGTAGTCCGCACGTAGTACAAACCACTAGACCAGTGCCATCAACATCATTGGTTAAACAAATTGATACAATATAAAAACATGCGAGCATGTAGGCACTAATTTGGTTAGAGTAAAATTTGGACCTCTACTGGAGAGAATCGGGGTCTTCGGCGGCACGTAGCTCGAGCGATGCGAGAGTAAGTGAATGCATTTGAACAAAAACTAATGGTTAAGATAATCTTCAGTAGCTCTTTCAAGTTTAAATTATTAATGCGATTGAAATAACGTTAGTTCATTGAAACCTATCAACCAATACGTTCAAGTTAACAAACCTGTTATAAAATTTCTCAAAAAAATCACTTAAATTAGAACGTATCTGTCCTACACCAAAAAATGAGGTTAACGTGATGGAAACTTATTGCCAAACACTATACACAGTATTGTCTGCAGTCTATCGAATTGCGGAAAAACTAACTTAGTAATCAGTTTATGGTAACACCAGAATGGGCCACATTTCTGCAACATTTAAATATTTAAAGCTATTGTTGATCCGTTTAATATGCTTACCAGAAAAACTGAAAAAAAAGAAACATTTAAATGAAGATACAGAGCGAACTTACCTTATAAAAAACTAAGTACAGTGAAAATGAGTCATCGATTTCTTCAAGTGATGTAATTGAGGATCCTGTAAAAAATGAAAAAACTCAGATAACGATGTTTATACAACATGCAACAAAACCCTCACTCACTCGCTTCCTGCGGATCATAATGACACGTTTAAATCTTTTCAATCAACACCAAGTATTTTTATACGTGGTAGAGCCATGCTGCAGCTATATTATGGTTGTAGCACGAATGGGTCAGCTCGACCGGGGAAGGACCACGCTCTCCCAGAATACCAGCGTAAAATAGCAGCTTAACGATGCTTTGTTTCGTTTGATTAGTGTAGAGAACCGGAGACCCTTTTTACTGGAAACGAGGCATTCCATCTTAGTCCTCACGGGTGACAACGCATCTGCATTTAGATTCTTAATCGAAGATATATGTACACGCCCCTAGTTGCCCCGGCAAAGGTCGACTGGGCTAGGGCCCATAGTAGCCCCCTCGATGGGCAACAGAGGACGGGGCCCAATGGCCTATGGATTATTATTATATATAAGGGCTAACAAGCAAGCAAAAACACAACTTACCGAATTCCAGAGTTAGGGTTGGCCATAGGGTATTAGTCAGGTGGTAAGTAAAGTGTATGGAAGTAGTGTGCGAGAGGGTGTGTGTAAAATGTAACCTGACTTCCCGATGTAACCGGACAGCAGATCCACAGGCGCTGCTTTTCTCCAAAATTTGCGATTCCTCTATTGGGCGTTCACCAATTGAAACCTTCTGCTTTTATTTCACTATATTAGTTTATCAACTTTATTGTACATTAAATTAACTCCAAATTTAACTAAATCCACGTTAATTGAAATTAAACAAATGACGCACTGCACAACTTAAGAACTGTCGGTCAAATTTCAATGTCCCAATGTTCACTTAGCACAAAATTATTTCTCGATAATGAACGCGACCTTCTCTCGGGTCACAAGTTAGCGTTCCACACGACAAAGAAAAAGCTCTTTCGATATTACGATATGAAAATGCCACAAAAACAACTCGTCGACGCAAATTAATGGTGATCGAAGGTAATTTAATCAAACAAGAATTATATAAGACAAGCCCTATTGCCACGAAAATTGAACGAGATTAGACAACACAAAAGGAGGCGGTCTTTACGCAACGCTATTATTCAATCGTATAATCCACACGTCTATCCGACCGGTAATTGTTCACAAATAATTTTTCCAGACGTATATCAGATAATAACTCAAAACTCAAAATTCTAAATTCAGCCTCGTTGCCACGAACCGTACAAAATTAAGACAACGCCCTAGGAGGCACGCGAACCAAAGATTTTATATTAACTTCCCAACCGTCGCGCGACAATTATCGTTCTAGACTCATATCAGATAATCACTCAAACTCAAGAAAAACGCCTCGTCGTTACGTAAACATACTAACAAACGACACGAATTAGAGGCTTCCTTTTGCACGCGACCTCGCAGTTCCACGGAGCAAAACGACTGACCCGCGCGGACGCCGTGGCGATCGAGCGCCGTAAATCGCCACATCAGGTGACCGGGGGACGCGCGAGGGGAAGAGAGGCCCGGCAGCGACCCCTGGTACCATCGGACGCGAGCGCTCGTAATGCAGTTTTAAAATTTAACATTTTGCGCAAACAAACCCCCGTCCCGGGCATAAGGCCTTATGTCCGCGAGTAAATTGGCAAACGGGATAGGGTCGCGACGGCACGTTGCAAGACCGAATCTCCAACCAAAACCTCGGCCATCCTAGGCACCCCATCCGATCCATACGACAACTTAACAATGCGCCCACGGGGCCAATACAAAGGCAAAGCGTTGGGTTCCTTAACTAACATGGGGTCTCCAACCCTAGGAGGATTCGTCTTGTCGGACCACTTAACGCGCTGCTGCAAAAGATGTAGGTACTCCAGAGACCATCGGTGCCAAAAACTCTGAGTCATCTGTTGCAGCAGGTCAAATCTGCTCAACCGCGAAGAGTTTATTTCCCTGAAGGGGTACTCGGGCAGGGCGTTAAGCGGCTGGCCAATCAGGAAGTGGTCCGGGGTTAGAAGCTCCAAATAATTCGGATCGGACGAGAGGGGCAGAGGGGCCGAGAGTTGAGTACCGCCTCAATTTTACAGAATACAGTCGCAAGCTCCTCAAATGTCAAAATAGTTTCGCCAATAACGCGACGGAGATGCGTTTTTGCAACCTTGACGACCGCCTCAAAAATACCGCCCCAGTGTGGGCAAGCCGGAGAATCAAATTTCCACTGGATGCCCTTCTTGGACATCGCAGTACATAAATAAGTCCGGTTGCTGGACAGAAATTCGACGACCTCTTTCAACTATCTATCCGTGCCCCTATAATTCGTTCCACAATCAGACCGGATCAGGTCCGGCAAACCGCGACGCGATACGAAGCGGCCCAGCGTGGCTACAAAGGCTTCAGTGCTGAGGGCACTTACAAGTTCTAAGTTAACGGCCTTAGTGGCGAGGCACACGAAAACGCACAGATAGGCCTTATGTGAACGTGCGTTACGAAGGTTGGAGAACTTGACGAGGAAGGGGCCAGCAAAGTCTGTTCCGACTCCAGCGAATGATCGGATGGCCCTGACGCGGTCGGGTGGTAAGTTATAACAAGGCATGCACTTAAAGATGACGCTCCGAATGGTGCGTCGGCCAGCCAAAATCCAAAACTCCCGCTGCAAAATAGCCGAAAGATCGTTACATCCAGCGTGGGCATTCTTAACATGATGGTGAGTTACCAGCAATTGAACAAAGGCGACGTCCTTAGGGATCAGTAACGGGTGTCGAACCCCGAACGGCGGTTGAAAATTTTTCAGACGTCCGCCAACGCGCAGCATCCCAGCGTCGTCGAGGAAGAGGTTCAGACGGGCCAGAGCGCCCTTGACAACGGAGCCCGCTTCAAGGTTTCTATCATGGGCTCAAAATGCTCCACTTGGACCATACGGGTCCAATGCATCAAAGCTTCGTGACGCTCGCTAAGGGACAAAACGGAATCAGAGATTCGGTTAGACGGGTCTCTCAAATTATGTACAAATCGACCCAAGCAAGCAGTCACTCCTAAGAGCTTGTCAAGAGAGCTCTACCGTTATTGCAGGGAGAGATCCCGAGGGGGCTTATCCTTGCCCACTCTTACTCGGGCTCGTAAGTCAGGCAATTCAATCGGTTTGGACTCAAAGACTCAGTCAACCAAATGGGACCCCACCACAGCGGGTGGTCAACCAAATACGGGGCTACACAGACCGCGAGAAGCGCAGTCTGCGGGATTCAACTCCCCTGGGACATGTCTCCAGTTTAGAGACGTCCCAGAATTCTGGATTTGAGAACTGTGGCGAACCGCGTGGGTTCGCCACAAAGACCTCAAGATTGTGAGGTGCAGCTCTGAGCCAAAAAAGTACTCATCTCATATATCTCACTGTCCGACCAAGCGTAGACGTCCGTAATGTTGATTACAGACTTCAAAGATGAGTGAACATGGTTGAGGAGTCGCGTGAGAAGAACGGCTCCGGTCAGTTCTAATTAAGGGATAGTTAAGCGGGACCTAATGGGAGCAACCTTGCTTTTAGCAAGTACGAGATGGACGGAAGTATGGCCAGAAGAGCTCACAGTCTGCAAATATACGACAGCAGCATAGCCTTTCTTAGAGGCGTCGCAAAATCCATGTAAGGAAGCCCTGCATTTCCCTGGAGGAAGGAAGCACCTTGGAATAGAGACCCGGTTGATGTCCGGAAGGGAGGACACAATGAAGAGCCACTCTCGCAAGAGAGCACCGCTAATAGGCTCGTCCCAACCCAACCCGGATATCCAGAGCTTTTGAAGAAAGCACTTAGCCAAAAAAATGACCGGAGTGATCCATCCATTAGGATTGAAGGTACGGGCTACTGTAGACAGCACGAAGCGCTTGGTTGGTTGGAGAGGGATCTAGTTGGACTCGATACGTGAAAGTATCCTGAACAGGCTGATATTGAATGCCCAGCACAGTCAACAAAATAGGATTTTCAGGGTGCTCGAATACATGAGGGTCTTGTTGCTCTTCTCCTGGGAGGTCGTTCAAAATATGAGAGGAGTTCGACAACCATTTGCGCTACTCATAACCTCCAGACTTCAGGATGGCAATCAATTCGTCTCGCAATACAAGAGCCTCCTCGACGGTAGAGGCGCCCGTGCAAATGTCGTTCATGTAGACCGAAGTCTCTAAAATAGAAGCCCCCCGAGCGTATTTAAGACGCTCTCTCTCAGCGAGTTCAAGGAGGGTTCGCATGGCGATATAGGGGCTGGACCGGAATCCATAGGTGGTGGTGTTCAACTCAAACCTGTATCGGATCGCTGGGCTTCTCGCGCTACAATATCAGCTGATATCAACGGTCATCACGATGGACCACTGATTGTCGAAACATCATCCGAATGTCCGCTACAAAAACCACTTGGTGCCGACGGAAGTGGGCTAAAATGTCGGATATGTCCTTGATCAATTTAGGACCAGAGTGGAGACACTGGTTCAGGGACACACCATTTGACGAGGGGGCGGAGCCGTCAAAAACTATTCGAATCTTACTCCCAAGTGTCCTCAAGACCGCATGGTGAGGGAGGAAGTAGAGCTCCTGTGACCGCCAGTCGAAGTTGGACTGTGACATGTGACCCAGCTCTTGAAACTCGCGCATGAACTCTACATATTTATCGCGAAAGCCTGGGTCGCGCCGCATACGGTGCTCCATGGAAAGCAACCTCTTTTCGGCCAGGGTACGAGATTGTCCCAAAGAGGGCCGTGAGTCCATAAAGGGTAAGCGAGTGACAAAACGACCGTCAACACGACGGCCGGTATTGTTCTGGTAGAACAACTCGCACTCACGGTCCAGAGGGCTGAGTCGAGCCACGTGTGGCGGCTCTTCAATTTCCTAGAACCGCTGGACGACGTCCGAAAGGACACGCCCACAACAGAGAGCGGGTCGGCCGTCAGAGGAGGTGGAGACCACAGAACCTGTCCAAAAAAAGCTGTGCCCAAATACAGTGGACATGGCTGACAAGCCATCGGGCTGTAGGGCTCGTATCTCGCCTAATAAGATGAACCCCAGCGCGTCGGCCCTCAGCAACAAATCTATAGGCCCAGGTTGGGACCACTGATGGTCTGCTGGTCTCAAACCCGACGCCCAACGAACCGCGCTGTCATTTATACGGTAATTAGGGAGAAAATCTACAATGTCAACAAGGACATTTACTTTAACTAAAATGTGAAGGTGTTTGCTGACAGAGCTGAACACCAACTCCGCCTGTCCCCTAGGAGCACGAGGCTCGGCACCTCCGATACCTACCATTGGATGTGATTTAGAGCTCCAGGGGAGCCCTAGTCTTCCCACCAACCAAGTGGAGGCCACACTGCGTTTTGAACCCGAATCCAATAGAGCGCGAACCGTTAAACAGTCGCCGCTCGGGTTGTACACCTTCATTGAGGCCGTCGGCAATAGAACAGTTTGGCAAGTGGACTGTTGACGGCTCACAGGATCAGTGGAGGCGGCCGTGGTGGGAGTTAGGGCGGCAGCTACCTATCTGGAGCCGCCTTCATCGGACCGGCATTCAAACCGGGGGTCCCGAAAGCGGCATTCCGGCGGCATGTCAATGACCCGTGGTTGGAAATCATCAAACGGGCCGACCTGGGGAGCTTCGGGGAACCTCGGCCTTGAAGCCCGGGACAGATTCGAGGTCGCAGGAACCCCGTGGTACCGGTACCGACCAAATGGGGAGGGTGGCGCTCCAGTCGCGGCCACTCAGTTAACGGGGGTTAGAAGGGTCTAGCTGACCGCTGAGCGACCATGAATTTCCTCTCGACAGGCTGAGGGGTGTGACGACCCCCCGCCCCTGGGGGAACGACCCCCCGACTGGTCGGGGGAGCGAACCCCTTCAAAACGAGGGGCACGGTGGTCGGCAGGCGAGCGCCGAGCGTCGCTCGACAGGGGGCGTGGCTGGGCGCCCCCGCCCGTAGGAGGTGAGGGCCCGGCAGAGCCCCGAGAGGAAGCGCCGTCAGCACCCAGGCACAAAACGGCATGGTGGTTGCCCTGGCAGTGCGGACGTGGCCGCTGGTGCGGGCAGTCTCGTTGGAAATGCCTTTCCAAGCACGAGTAGCACCAGCAGCTTTCCTTTGCGATGGTACCTTCCGGCGAGGAGGTCCCGAGCATTCTGGTAGGCGTCGTCCGACAATTTCAAATGGCCGACAACGCCCAGGGCCTCCCCCTCCAATGATGCCAGGAGGTACCCCATCTTCTGGCTTGGTGTCAAGTCCCTCCGGGCGTCCACTAGGCTGTCAAAAAGACCAACAAAGGTCAATCATTTGGAGAGGACCCCGGAGAACCTAGGCAGGTCCAGAGTTGGGAGTCGTCCTAACAGCTCCAGCTGAGTAGGCTGCTTTCGAGGGGACTCGGGCAGGCCACTCAGCCGAGCTTCACGCGCTTCGTCAGCATACTTAGCCCCCGCCTCGATCAAGTCGTCCGTGAGCGAAAAGAATTGCTCGTAGTCCGCGAGACAGGAGTCTAGGACTCCCTGTTCATCATCGCATCCGAGGCCAATAGCTCTATGCAAGCCTCCTCCACTACGGCCCTTCGGGCCATGACTTGCTCGAGACGCTTCCCTAAACTATGGACCCGGTCGGGTAGCCCTACCAATTTATGGGCGTTCGCGGCCCAGCGCAGCTCCGCCTGCAGGCGAAGCGCCGGTAGTTTGTGCGATGGCATCACTACTAAATTCAATTACTACGCGGCACAAATACAAATCAACTTAACAAATAACAAATACAATTACTATTAAATCAAGTTAAATACAAATTACACAGTCGGTCAACAGAGATGCCACGCTGAAGCGACCGACCCTTCGGCTATTCAGTCTACCTACCCGAAATACCTTCAGGTATTTCAATACCCAACTCTAAAGTACACTCCTTGCTTGCGCAGCCTAACGGGCGTGGTTCTAATTCTACCCACCGATCCGCTAACAAAACACAAAAATATTTATATTACGTACGTACGTATTTATCTATATTACGGCCGGGTGATTGGAGAACCAATCAACCACGCTCTGCTACCACTTATGTACACGCCCCGTAGTTGCCCCGGCACAGGTCGACTGGGCTAGGGCCCATAGTAGCCCCCTCGACGGGCAACAGAGGACGGGGCTCATTGGCCTTTGGATTATTATTATATATAAGGGCTAACAAGCAAGCAAAAACACAACTTACCGAATTCCGGAGTTAGGGTTGGCCATAGCGTATCAGTCAGGTGGTAAGTAAAGTGTATGGAAGTAGTGTGCGAGAGGGCGTGTGTAAAATGTAACCTGACTTCCCGATGTAATCGGACAGCAGATCCAAAGGCGCTGCTTTTCTCCAAAATTTGCGATCCCTCCAGTGGGCGTTCACCAATTGAAACCTTCTGCATTTATTTCACTATATTAGTTTATCAACTTTATTGTACATTTAATTAACTTCAAATTTAACTAAATCCTCGTTAATCGAAATTAAAAAAATGACGCAGTGCACAGCTTAAGAACTGTCGGTCAAAGTTCAATGTCCCAATGTTCACTTTTTGTTCACTCACTCAGTCGACTCGTGACATCGTAGCGAAAGGTCGCGCTGTTTGCTAATGGAAATCCTTAGGCTACCTACAATGGTATTAAAAAAATGATCGAAGTGTAAAAAAATACCACAAAGAAAGCCCCAGGCCTTGAGTGTAGCAGATGTGAGAAGATAGTTCACACTGATGCCACCTGCTGTATACTATCTAACAAGCAGCTGAACATGCTACGCAACTCTCCGGGCATTGAGTGGAGCTGTAAAGACTGCTTAAAAATATTTCCAAAAGATCTTCATTCATGATTCCAGAAGACGACGATGGAGATGATGAATCCGAAGTAGGGTCCAACCTACAGCCTATTGATACACGCAAGCTAGTACAAGATATTAGTCGCGAGATTAAAAAAACCTTTAAAGAAGAGATACGCAACCTCGAGTCCTCCCTGGAGTTCTTGAGTGATCAAATCTCTACTATGGAGCAGACTATAAGAAAACAGGATGGTGCCATCAGGGATTTGGAAACCAAAAACCAAGACCTAGTTAACAAAAATAAAAATCTACAAATGAGGGTATCTGCGATGGATCAAGAGATGAATAATTACGAGTACGAACAAAAAAGTCTTGCATCTACTCTAGAAATAGCTGGTTTACCCGATACACCTCCAAAAGATATACCAGAAGTACTTGCAACAATAGCTGTTAAACTCGAATTAAACAAAGATGACATCCAATCTTCGTCACGCCTACCCGGATCAAAACATGAAATTGGCCCGATTCTCGTCGAAATGAAGAGTAAAGCTATCCGTAGCCGATGGATTGAAGTCAGCAAAAGAAAAACGCTCACAGCTGGAGCTATAATACCCAACACCCCCCAGGATTCCGTCGAAAACCGAGTATACTTCAGGGCAGCACTTACGAAATTGTATAAAACACTATTGTATACAACAAAATCCCAACTAGGTAAATCTTTTCAATTTATATGGTGCAAAGAAGTGTGTGTTCGAAAAACTAGCAATAGTAGAATATTCTATATCCGATCTATATATGATATTGATTGCATACAAAAACAGCCGGAAGGCTCCGTGATTCTAAATTAGTCACTCACTTTCAAATCTCAGCTCTCGTAATTAAAAACAGTTGTAATAGTATGTCAGAACAAATAAATCAATTAACAAATTGCTCTTCAATTAACTCGTTTTTCAAACAGCTACCTAGCAACTGTCATTTAAATATTTCTTGTTTGCGCGTTAACATAAGATCTATGATAAAAAACTTTACGAAATTTCAACAAGTCATTCACAACTGCACATTCCCTGTAGACATAATAGTTGTAACAGAGGCTGGTATTTCCAATAGTATTGTAAATCTATATAACTTGACGAGCTATAACATGTATCCACAACTACGGTCTAACAAAAGAGGAAGTGGCATTATTGTATACATTAAAAATTACCTTAAATTCACCTTAATACAACAGCAGACCAAAACAGTTGAAAACATAACAGGTACTATTAAACTTAACTCAAATCAAGATATAGTATGCAGTATATAGGCCGCCAAAAACAAATAGGTATATTTTTGTGAAGGAGTTGAGCAAATGCATGTGTACGTTTCACAGTAAAAGAAATCTAATCTTGATAGGTGATACCAATATTGACCTAAAAAGTGCCTCATCACTTACAGATTTATACCTAGAAATGCTCAGCGAGTACGGATTAATGTGTGGAAGATCTGACTACACTAGGATAGAAAAAAAACTAAATCTTATCACAAAGTCCTGCATTGACCACATGTTTGTACGTCTCCCCGCATTTAATCCGTACGCCGCGGGTTAGATATTACACTGGCAGATCACCGAGCAATCATGCTCGCTTGCATGGGCCATTCAGTTAGTGTTGACACACGGGAGGTTTTAAAACAAGTCATTGATTATGATATCCTTTACAAAGAATTAAAAAACGTAAAATGGCTTCAAACAAACTCTACGAAATCACCTGTTGAGATCTTTAATATCATTAAACGATCTTTTCAAAATGCTAAAAAAGCGGCTACGAGTATTATTAAACATAAATTTAACAACCTAAATACTACTAATCAATATAAACTACCATGGATCGATGATAATGTCAATCGACTATGCGAAAAACGTGACAAACTGTTCCATTCTTGGAAACGAAATCCACTAGATTCAAAATTAAGATTAGAATACAATACAATAAGAAATAAAGTTCATAAAGTATTAGAGAATAAACGAAATAGATACTATATTCAAAACATTCAACATAATTTCAAAAATACAAGAAAAGTTTATCAAATAATCAAAAAAATGCTAGAGCGTGTAACATCATCAGTGGATGCGGCGGTTTTAAAAGCCTTTGAAGGGCAGACTATCAAAAATATCGTAAATAACTTTGCGATGGGATTTGACAACGCTGTAAAAAACAAAATTCAAACCTGTAACTCAAATTTGTTAAAACCCAGTAAGTATTCTTGGCCAAATAATTCTAGTATATACTTTCAAAAAGCAACCCGTGACAAGGTTAATAAAATAATCAAAAAACTTAGCTCTAAAAAGGCACCAGGCTCTGATAATATTGGAGTTTCTGATATAAAATGTATGGACACAGAAGGGGCCTCGGCCATTGGCAACCTAATTAATACAAGTGTTGAAACTGGCATTTATCCCGACGAACTAAAGATAGGATGTGTTAGACCAAAATACAAGAAAGGAAGACGGGATGATTTCCTGAACTATCGACCAATCACTTTATTTTCTTCAATAAACAAAATTGTAGAAAAGTATGTGTGTGAACAAATTTATGAATTCTACAATACGCACGATGTGATATGTGAAAATCAGTTTGATTTTCAAGCTGGGAAGGGTTGAAATAATCTATGACACACACAGCGACCCAGTGACTGTAACTGAAAGCTTAGCACAGGGATATGTGCTTGGCCCCTTCCATTTTCTGTCATATGTAAACGACATGCACTTTTATATAAATCACTGTTCATGCTACCAGTTTGGTGATGACACATGTTTGCTAGTCGCCGATAAATACCCTGATATAGCATGTGACCTGTTACAGTCTGACTTTAATATGCTTGCAAAATGGTGTCACGCCGCCGGATTGGTTCTGAACTCCTCTAAAACCAAGCTGTTACACATAAAGTCTCCTTATATCAAGTGTACTTTATCCAAGCACATTGTTGCTCACAATCATAATTGCCTTCACTCGTCTTGTAAAAACACTTGTAGTTGCCCCTCTATAGATCTCGTCAATACCCAGACATATCTCGGAGTGCAGATCGATAGTAAGTTTACTTGGCATAACCACATCGAGTATGTTTGTAACAAGTTAAGACAATTCTTAGCTAATATTATAATACTGAAGAACAGAATTCCGTTCCCAGTTAAGATGATGTTATATAACTCTCTGGCAGAATCTTATATACAGTATGGTTTAGGTAGCTATGGTCGTACATTTAAAACTTATTTAAACAAAATATATAAACTCCAGATAAGAATCCTTAAAAACATTGTAACAGACAAAATTCGACGTCAATTTCACGATGACGATAGTATGCTCTTTAAGTACTGTAATATACTACCATTTCATACACAAGTCAAATATTTACTTTTAAAAAAACACTTTTTTAATGAAGAGTTAAAATTAGAAATTAAGCACCCCGTGTATACGCGCGCCGTAAGCAGCCGCAAGCTGCAGACGAGCCATGCAAGCAATATGTACGGGGAACGAACGGCAAGTTACATTGTTCCACGACTTATAATCAATCTACCCCCAGATTTCCGCGATAACTTAAATATAAAAAAACATAAAAAAATGTACTTTTGGGTAAGTTATAAAAAAATGTTATTACTTAAAACAGCGTATATGCGTTTGCTCAGGTCCTAATTAGGCTGTAATGTTTTCTTTTTACAAACTAAATTAATTATACTTAATGTAACGTCAACTCATGTCGCGTCATCACAAACCTTAGTGGTTTTCTGTATGCGAATTTTTAGGATAGCTTTTTTTGTAAGGCTTTGTAAAATGGTAAATAAATTTAAAAAAAAAACTTAGCAGAAAATGATTTCTCGATAACGAACGCGACCTTCTCTCGTGTCACAAGTTAGCGTTCCACACGACAAAGCAAAAGTTCTTTCGTACGATATTAAAATGCCACAAAAACAACTCGTCGACGCAAATTAATGGTGATCAAAGGTAATTTAATCAAACAAGAATTATATAAGACAAGCCCCGTTGCCACGCAAAACGAACGAGATTAGACAACACAAAAAGAGGCGGTCTTAACGCAACGCTATTATTCAATCGTAAAATCCACACGTCTATCCGACCGGCAATTGTTCACAAATAATTTTCCCAGACGTATATCAGATAATCACTCAAAATTCAGCCTCGTTGCCACGGATCGTTCAAAATTAAGACAACGCCCTAGGAGGCACGCGAACCAAAGATTTTATATTAACTTCCCAACCGTCGCGCGACAATTATCGTTCTAGACTCATATCAGATAATCACTCAAACTCAAGAAAAACGCCTCGTCGTTACGTAAACGTACTAATAAACGACACGAATTAGAGGCTTCCTTTTGCACGCGACCTCGCAGTTCAACGGAGCAAACGACTGACCCGCGCGGACGCCGTGGCGATCGAGCGCCGTAAATCGCCACATCAGGTGACCGGGCGTGAGCGGGGGGACGCGCGCGGGGAAGAGAGGCCTGGCAGCGACCCCTGGTACCATCGGACGCGAGCGCTCTTAATGCAGTTTTAAATATTGGTAAATCGAATTGGGCATACCTTAAGCGCATTAAAAAAATTACGTATAACATGATTATACGGAATTATTAAAGTAGTTTAAATACATTTCGACAGCACTATCGGCTTCAACACCCTCGAAAACCATGAAAATGACACCCATGATGAAAAAATTAATACATATTGCAGCCGCCATCTTGGATTTACATTTCGACAGCACTATCGGCTTCAACACTCTTGAAAACCATGAAAATGACACCCGAGATGAAAAAATTGGTACCAACTTCAGCCGCCATCTTGGATTTACATTTCGACAGCACTGTCGGATTCAACACCCTCGAAAACCATGAAAATGACACCCAAGATGAAAAACTTGATATCTATTACAGCCGCCACCTTGGATTTACATTTCGACAGCACTATCGGCATCAGCACCCCCGAAAACCATGAAAATGACACCAATGATGAAAAAATTCATATCTATTGCAGCCGCCATCTTGGATTTACATTTCAATAGCACTATCGGCTTCAACACCCTCGAAAACCATGAAAATGACACCAATGATGAAAAAATTTATACTATTGCAGCCGCCATCTTGGATTTACATTTCAATAGCACTATCGGCTTCAACACCCTCGAAAACCATGAAAATGACACCCATGATGAAAAAATTGGTACCTACTTCAACCGCCATCTTGGATTTACATTTCGACAGCACTATCGGCTTCAACACCCTCGAAACCCATGAAAATGACACCCATGATGAAAAAATTGATACCCATTGCAGCCGCCACCTTGGATTTACATTTCGACAACCCTATCGGCTTCAACTCTCTCGAAAACCATGAAAATGACACCCATGATGAAAAAATTGATACCTATTGCAGCCGCCATATTGGATTTACATTTTGACAGCACTATCGGCTTCAACACCCTCGAAAACCATGAAAATGACACCCATGATGAATAAATTGGTACCTAATTCAGCCGCCATCTTGGATTTACATTTCGACAGCACTATCAGCTTCTACACCCTCGAAAACCATGAAAATGACACCTATGATGAAAAATGTTATACCTGTTGCAGCCTCCACCTTGGATTTACATTTTGACAGCACTATCGGCTTCAGCACCCTCGAAAACCATGAAAATGACACCCATGATGAATAAATTGATACCTATTGCGGCCGCCATCTTGGATTTACATTTCGACAACCCTATCGGTTTCGACACCCTCGAAAAGCATAAAAATGTCACCCATGACAAAAAAAATTATACTACTTAGGTACTTTTAGTACGTACTACTATTATTTATTCTGTGCTTTTAAATATTGTAATAAAAAAATCTCTTATTATTATTATAATCAAGTATTTAAGAAATTTGGTTATTCGAATATTGTGTATTTGTACAGCGATCTTTTTGAGCCGCTGAAAACAACCGAAACAATATCCACTCACGACGGCGACTGAAGCCGAACTAAACTGAATACAAAGGTACTCTGTGAACTAAACTACTCTGTGGCTGTAGATCCCCATTTACAGAAACAATTTATATACGAGGCAAACAAATCAACGAAAATTTCGCCATTTTGGAGCCGAAAAAAATTAATTATAGCTAAACAAAACAAAATTACACTGCCATTTACATTCAGTGGCTTCCCACATGATAGATGAAGAGATTAAAAAATAGATTGAGTTAAACAATTGATATTTTCAAAAGTTATAGTGTTTACAAGCCACAGGGACATGATAAATCCACACCATAAGCCACTTAAACCCTTTTTTTTATTTAAAAATAGCAATTAATCGATTTAAAAAAATTATTAATAAGTTCAACAATCATTTATCTTTCTAACAATGTGCTTTTTATATCATTTATATGTATAATATGATTGCTAGATAAGATTTTATTCGATAAAATGTTGGAATTTTAATTTTTAGGCGATAGTAGAACATTACCTTGCGCTTTCGCTTAAGGTATGCAATAACATTTAGCGGAAACAATATATGTAGATGTCTATGGTCCACAGCAACCACTTACTATCAGGTGGACTGTATGCTCGTTGGTCATCCTTATCCTATAAAAAAAGTATTGCAAATGATTCTTTATCATAATCTACGTCATATAAAGTACTAAAAGATGTGCCTTATGGTATCAGACATGTGTGTGGGAAACTAATGCTTGGCACGACTCGCGTCTATGACGATGGTCGCATCTTAAAATCGGAAATCATATTTTGAAAAAAAAAACACCTCCAGGCTTAAAAGAGTTATTGTTTAAAAACCTACCAAAAAACAATGGCAGAAAAATAGTTGGCAAAAATTATTTCGTTTAGAGATAAGTTATATATATAATGCGTTTTAGTATTTTTCTATGATTTTTCAAATAAAAATATATTTGAATTAAATCCACAGAAAAAGAGCAACCATTTTTGGGAATATCAAATGACTTAAATCATTTTTTTTGGAGTTTATGGCCTGGTATCTAGATCTTTAGGCCAAGTCTTGAGTATTTTTATTCGGTTTATGATAATTTCTTCATAGTTCACTGCTTCACAATATGTTGATGCGTCACATTGTGCAGCACTTGGGAGATTTTGACGGCAACTTGAGCCAGCAGGCAGCTGACAGTTGGCGATGGTATCTAAAGGCGCCTATGCAAACAAACAGCTTATCTTGAGAATCCATCACCATCAGAGCACTTGTTTCACAGTTAAAAACTGATCAAATTTTGTTTTTAAAACAGGTTTAATACTATCGAAAAACAACGGGGCACCTAGCAGGTATAGTGATTCCGTACTGACAGTTTTTATTCCTGGACAAATATGATTAAAATTTTGAATTAAAGTGTCTCTATGAGAAGTAGATAAATTATTGGAAAAAAATATATTAGAAGTTATTACTTAGAAGCTCCCAATTTAAATACTCTTTGTGAACTTTATTGTTACGATACTTTCCTGTATAGCTGTTTTACTCATAAGAAAATCTGTGCGTTAAAAATGTTTTATGTATTAAGAAATGGTGTTTTGAAAACAAAGTGACTGTCTGATTTTCAATAAAAAATATGTAAATGAAAACTTCATCTTTTAATTTAAAATATCCTTGTGTTCGAGGAGGAGAAAAAAAAAACAATAGTTTCAGACCAGCAACGGTTAGTATTATTAAAGTTACTTTTTTGTAAAACATTTCATTGTAAGGATGAAGTGGAACCTCTACTAGAGAGAATTGGGGCCTTCAGTGGCACATAGCTCGAACGAAGCCAGAGCAAGTGACGCAGAAGTCCCAATTCTATCCTACTATTATGAAACCTTTATAAAACGAAGGGAAAAGATCGGTATGCATAATCTGAAAAAACTTTATAGCTACAGCAATTGAGAAGTCCTATTAAATTTCTCAAATAAATTTGCCATTTTACTAAAGTTTAAATGAAATTTCCGCTTCAATTTACAAAAGTGTTACAACGAGTCAGTTTAAATTATTATCTTGGAAGCTTGTTAAAAATCGTTCAAGAAATACTGTATTTTATTGTCTTTATATTTGCGTGCTTGAAATCCTACAATTTTATAATGAAGTACATCTTTAGGTCCGGGATAAACAGTCGATACCAAGAACGTGTCTTTGCCAAATTATTAACCCAGCTTATTTTTTATGTTCGTTTAAGCCTTAACAGAGGGCGGACTATTTTAATTTATTTTTTAATTGTGACAAACAATAATAATCTCACGGCGTATCGTATACTTCTCAAAACGTTATGCATATTGAAATCATCTAAAACTTCTTGTTTTATTATACTACACTGATAAATATAATCTTAAAATTCTTCTTCTTCTTTCTTACTCTCAAATCCTTAATTTTTTATTATACTCGTAAGTCATAATATATATTCAATATTGGATACATTAACTTGATCATGTTAAATGTGTTGTTTTTATAGGATAGGGTGACAAACGAGCACACAGTCCACCTGATGGTCAGTGGTTACTGTGACCCATAGACATCTACATCTATCCTCAATAAAGACTCAAAATGCAGATTGATTATCACCTGTGAGGACTAAGATGGAATGCCTCTTTTCCAGTTAAAAGGATCTCCGGTTCTCTACACTCACCATACGAAACACTGCAGCGTTAAGCTGCTATTTTACGCTGGTATTTTGTGAGAACGTGATGCAGGAAGTCGATGGACCGTGCTATGTCTTGCTGTGGACTGCTGAAAAAATAGTCCTTGATGAAGGCCTGTGTGGACTTGCGGTGTGCTGTAATGGTGATGATGACGATGATTATAAAGTTACTGTGACCCATAGACATCTACATCTATCCTCAATAAAGACTCAAAATGCAGATTCATTATCACCTGTGAGGACTAAAATGGAATGCCTCTTTTCCAGTAAAAAGGTTCTCCGGTTCTCTACGCTCACCATACAAAACAGAGCAGCATGAAGCTGCTATTTTACGCTGGTATTCTGTGCGGGTCGAGCCGACCCATTCGTGCTACAACCATACTATTAATATAGCTGCAGCATGGCTCTACCACGTAAAAAAATACATGTTTATTTTTTATTACAATCTAGAGAAGCTAGGTGAGGTGAAATACAAACAACTAAATTCAGTATGCCGGACCGCACAAGATGGCAGACTAGTTATTTTCAATGCGTGCTCACGGTATGGGTCAAATGAAAGAGTTCGTTGGGAAACATACGAAAATAAAATGACGTCACTTTAAATCCATTACGGTGGACATCCAAAGATGGCGGACTTTGTTTTTTATACACCCATATGATATGGATATCAAATTAAAGGGTTTGCTGAGAAGAATACAAAAGTAAAATGACGTCACTCTTAATCTAATATATTGAATTCCCAAAGATGGCGGACTATGTTTTCATATCCACACCCATGATATGGATATCAAATTAAAGGTTTTGCTTAGAAGAATACGAAAATAGTTCCACATTCAGCTCTTCGAGGAGATGGTGTGCTACTGCCCGACTAAACACTAAGACAGCGGGATCGTGTCTTAACTAGTTTCGACCTACACCCTGGGCATATTCTAGCATATGTGAAAAAAATTCTAAATGGCGGAAAACAAGATGGCCGCAATACCAATTTTAAAGAGTTATAACTAGGCAGAGGTTAGATAGTTTGGTGGTGCTCGAATAAATGTTGTAGGGCCCAATAAGGATCCAATAAACTGGTGGTGATAAAAAATTACAAGATGGCAGATTTAAGATGGCAATCAAAAATCAATAATAACGCATTAAATGAAATTAACAGACATAGAAACAGGCCCAGCGATAACTAAATAAAAAAATAAATTAATGGTATAAATACATTTTTACAAACAATCTTTGATTTAAATGCTCTAAAAAAAAACAAAATAAAATTTAAATTAAATCAAGCCTATTAACATTACATTACACAATTTATATCATATAAAAGCTCTTTGCAAAATTTACCTATTTCATAAAAACATTATTTTTTTCTTAGAATTACCTACTTATGTCAATATTAAGTTACATAATATTATATTCTTGTTTATGTACACAAGTAATTTTCTTAGAAGAAAGGGTTTGAAACATCATATGGATATAAATAACTTACAATTATTCATAAGTATAAAAATATTGAAGTGATTTGGTTAGTAAGTGACTTAAGTAAATATTGTCATGTAAGGAAAGTGCTGGTAGTTTGTCCAATCACGGTTCTCTGAACGTTGTTATCCGAATAACTCTTCTCTATAAATGTTCCCACGATTTTAGAGCCTTGTGGAACATTTAGACTATGGAAAGAGACCCAACGGTTTCACTTTTGGTCCCTTGAGAGAGAGGTAAAACCTTAGTGTGTGATGCAACGTGAGTAGACACTTTGACAACATCTCATCGCAATGCTACCTAGTTTATGTAAAAGAATGAGTAAATATAATTTAATTTATATGTTGGTCTTTTTTTTAGGCCAATTTTTGGATAAAGCGCAGCATTGTGTGTTTTTTTTATTGAATTAGCTTACTGTTCGCTTTTGTATACTCTAATATTTATTTTTTTGATTCTAACGGTGTCATACACCATACAAGATATATTTTATGATATACAAGTAAAAAAATACTATTTTGATTAAATGTTATACAATCACAGATTTCTCAATACCGTTAGAATTTATTGAAACGAACAAAAAAAGAATCGTTGGCAATTTGATTTCGTAATCCACTTTGAAAAATTTAAAATAAAATTTCTTAAACTTCATTTTTTGGTTAATAAAGGCTTGGGAATTACCACAATGATGGTTTATTAGCCGGTATTAGAGAGATTAAAAAATGGTTAATCATTATTTATAACTAGATTCCTATAAGGTGTATACATTGTACTAATTTTCTCTACTAAGTTAAATAAGGTTAAATAATGCTAAATTTCACAAATAAATCTGATTATGATACATCCAAAAAGTCTAAAAGTTCAAATCTATCAAGGACTACATTACACGAAGTTTTCTTTTTCTTCGTAAAAAAAATAATTGGCTTTCAAATTTTTTATAGGTATTTATATACACAGTCAGGTCATAAGTATTGTCACACAGTAAAAACATTTCTTTTAGAATGCTGGCCACAAAAAAGTTTATTGAATTCAAATTTCGAATTATTCATGAAAATAAAACTGTATACTTTTTAGAATTTTACTCATTTTTAAATATGGAGCGGACGCTTAAAGAAGACCGTGTTGCAGTTATTGCGTTGCATCGTTGCGGTTTCGCGCCAATTCAAATTTTTGACATACTGAAAAATTTGAATTTAACGAAAAGATTAGTTTACCGTACCATCAAACGATACAATGGAGACTCTTGTGTAGATGACAGGTCAAGAAGTGGTCGCCCTCGGTCTGTTAGGACTCCAGCAGTGATAAAAGCTGTGAAGGCGCAAATTCAAAGAAATCCCAAACGTAAGCAGAAACTGTCGGTCCTTCAGATGGGGTTAAGCAGAACCAGGGTGAAAAGGGTGTTAAATGAAGACTTGGGCTTCGGGCATATCGAAGAAAAACAGGATATCGTTTGAATGCTCGTCTAATGGACCTGAGACTGAAGAGATGCCGCGCTTTGTTGAAGCGGTACGCGGGAAAAAAATATCGGGAAATTTTTTTTTCGGATGAAAAAAATTTTACCGTAGAAGAGAGCTACAACAAACAAAATGATAAGGTGTACGCACACAGTAGTGAAGAAGCGAGCAACCGTATTCCGCGTGTCCAACGAGGTCATTTTCCATCCTCACTCATGGTATGTTTGGGAGTTTCTTATTGGGGCTTAACAGAGGTACATTTTTGTCAGAAAGGTGTAATCAAAATGTGTGTATCAAAATAAAGTAAAAATATCAGTAAAAAGGTGTGTATCAAAATACATTCCTGACGAACCTTGTGGAACCTGTTTCTCATACCATGTTCAATAACAGGCACTGGGTACTCCAACAAGATTCGGCGTCAGCTCATAAAGGGAAGAGCACACAAGACTGGCTGGCGGCGCGTGAAATCGACTTCATCCGTCACGAAGACTGGCCCTCCTCCAGTCCAGATTTGAATCCGTTAGATTTCAAGATATGGCAACACTTGGAGGAAAAGGCGTGCTCAAAGCCTCATCCCAATTCGGGGTCACTCAAGACATCCTTGATTAAGGCAGCCGCCGATATTGACATGGACCTCGTTCGTGCTGCGATAGACGACTGGCCGCGCAGATTGAAGGCCTGTATTCAAAATCACGGAGGTCATTTTGAATAAACTTTAGTATCATAAGAATCTATGTTTTGTTAAGTTCATTTTAATATAAAAGGTTACATAATGAATAAACTTGTTTTAATTATTTTATATTAAACATGTGACAGAATTTATGACCTGACTAGGTATATATATTTACATTAACGTCGATTGTTAATTTACCAATCAATCCAGCTGAAAAGATTAAAATCTACACACTTAACGAGATCGAATATCACGAAACGTCCATGTAATAATAAGAAGCTACAAAAATTGGTCAAGAGAATCGAAAAAATATTTCAAGGCCATTAAACAGACCTACGGCGCCGAGTCGGAAGCCAACTACATATAGCAAGTAGTTTCAGATCGCACCGTAAGAAATTCAACATTCAATTCGCTAACATAACTTGAGAATACGCTACAACATACATATTGTTAAGCAAGCAAAATGTAATTCAAAAGATTAAGCTAGGTTTTAACTTTTTTTTATAGAAGAGGGTCAAAGGAGCATATGGCTCACCTGATAGTAAGTGGCAACCGCCGCCCATCAACAACAGCAACACCGGGAGAATTACAGTAAAGTACCTAAGCTCTTTTCTTGAAGGTCACTAAGTCGTATCCGGAATAATTGCTGGTGGTAAACTAAAGAAGAAAGAAACGCTTCGAAAGAAGCGCTTTGTGCCAAACAGAAACAGAAACAGAAACCTTTTTATTCAATATAGTTTATAAATAATACTTATTGAAAGTCACACTTTTGTACAGGGATTGAAAACGGTCCCAAAATACCGGTATAGAACCGGTATTTAGGGGTTTCGGTACCTATACCGGAACAGGAACCAGAACCTAAATTAAAACCTTTAAGAACCTTTATTTTACCGGTTCCTAAGTAAAGCGAAAGCGAGTCCAAACTTGTTTGTGGTGCGGTCGGGTGGACGGCGCGATGCGGCGCGCGGCGGAGTGTGAGAAGAGGGGAGTTTGTAAAATATCACATTTGTATTGGTGGATCTTATGTTGCATATCAATGCAGTGTTGCCAACTCTACGGATTTTCTATAGATATACGGAAATTTGTCATCATCTACAGAACTACGGAATTTGATGTTGCAATCTACGGAATTTAACATTTAATAAACTTAACAAGATTTTTTTTATCATGAGTGTGAACTTGCCGACAATGTCATTCTCTCTCTCTTCTCCAAATGTTGTCTGTATTAAATTATATTTAATAATTAATTCTATGCTATCTGTATTAAAATAAAACCATTCTTACTCATGAATATCAAATTTTTGTGACGTTAATCGATTTCAAATGTTAATAGCTTAGATATTTTGAATTAAATTAGGTACGTTTGTTTCTTCTTTCTTCTTGAAAAATAGGCAGTTAATATAACTTCTTATAACCTTTTTATAGATGATTGAATTTTCACTTATGTTTAAAATTTTTCTAATCCATACTATCCCATTTGTTTTTACAATTATTAAAAAAAATCTGCCGGATTATTCTTCGCTTTTCATCGATCTTTTTTTTTCGAATTTCTCAAAGTTCTTAGTTGTATAGTTTTTCATCATCATCATCATTACAGCCCTTAACAAGTCCACTACTGAACATAGGCCTCCCCCAAGGAATGCCACAAAGCACGGTTTTGAGCCACCTGCATCCATCGACTTCCTGCATATCTTACCAGGTCATCACTCCATCTAGTGGAAGGACGCCCCACACTTCGTCCGCCAGTACGAGGCCGCCACTCGAGAATCTTTTTTCCCAATCGGTTGTCGGTTCTTGGAGCTTTATGGCCGGCCCATTGTCACTCAGCTCACTAATCAGTTGGGCTATGTCGGTTACTCTGGTTCTACTGCGGATATCCCCATTTCTAAGTTTATCACGCAGAAAAACTCCAAGCATAGCCCTCTCCATAGGTCGCTGAGTGACCTTGAGCTTCCTCATCCGGCCAGCAGTTAACGACCACGTCTCAGTTCCATAAGTAATCACTGGCAACACGCACTGTTTGTACAGTCTCGTTTTTAAGTTTTGAGGTATACCTGACGAGAAGATGTGCAGTAATTTCCCGAACGCTGAACAACCGAGTTGAATCCGTCGATTGACCTCTCGGTCTAAGTTGGACTTACCTAGTCGGACTATTTGTCCCAGGTAAACATACTCGTCAACAACTTCGAGCTTAGTGCTCCCAACAACTACCGGAATAGGTGTGACATGGACGTTAAACATGATCTTTGTTTTGCCCATGTTCATCTTTAGACCTATCCGTTGCGAGACATTATTGAGGTCATTAAGCATAGTACTTAGGTCCTCCAGCGATTCTGCCATAAGGACTATATCGCCGGCAAATCGAAGGTGAGTTATGTACTCGCCATTGATGTTAATACCGTATCCTTTCCAGTCGAGAAGCTTGAAAACGTCTTTCAATGCAGCGGTGAAGAGTTTCGGGGATATAACGTCACCCTGTCTTACACCGCTTTGCAGTTAGATAGGTTTCATACTCTGGTTCTGTACTCGGATAGCCATCGTAGTCCTACTGTACAAGCACTTAAGCACTTCGATATACCGACAGTCAACTTGGCACCGTTGAAGGGACTGCAGCACCGCCCAAATTTCGACGGAATCAAAGGCAAATTGTACTCCACGGACTTCTGTACAATTCGCCGAAGGTTATGTATGTGGTCTATGGTGCTAAAGCCCTTTCGGAAACTGTCTAGTTCGGGAGGCTGGATCTCATCAATTCTGCGCGCGAGACGATTCGTAATGACTCTCGAAAACAGCACGTAGACGCGGCTCAGAAGGAAAATCGGCCTGTACTTCTTCAAAAGAGCGTTGTCACCTTTCTTGAAGAATAAGACCACCGCACTTCTGCTCTTCACCTCCGGTGTAATGCCACCATGGAGGACGGAATTAAAGAGCTTCTGAAGGATTTGAAGTTCAAAAGCTCCGCTGTAATTTCATCCTCGCCTGGGGCCTTGCAGTTTTTAAGGTGCTGGAGGGCCATTCTAATCTCGCTCAGACTGACATCCGGGTTATCATCGGAATAGTGTCGGATAAGACTCGCTCTTGGATCGTTACTCACACGTGTGGCTCCAACGATGATGTGTACAGCTGCCCATAGAACCTCTCAATCTCACTCAAAATCTCAGGTGTCCCGGAAACGACGCTGCCACACTCGGTCTTCAGCTTCGACAGTTGGAGCCCTGGTTCCGCTCGATCGCTTCTTCAATAAGAGCAATATTAAAGTTGCGTAAGTCCCGCCGCATGCATCTGGAGATCTGTCCGTTCAGTTGCATATGTGCTGTCAAATCTGCTGAAGACTGCAGCTTCATATCCCGTCTAACAGCCATGAGATTAGGAGTGTAATCGGAGAGTTTTTGTGTTCTTCTGCGGCGGGTCTTGCTAAACTTAGCTCCGACCGCATGGACAGTTTTCACGAGCTTGTATGAATGACAAACTCGTGAAAACTGTCCATGCGGTCGGATCGTACACTGCATTGCAATCTTCTAGGCACTGAAAACGGTTTCGTAGCTCGAGCTGAAAGGTTTCGGGACTTTGGAGTAGAGCACGAGGGGGACGGAGCGTTGACTTCATTAGACGTGTCCTCTCCAACTTAACGTTTAGGTTCAGTGTGCTTGTCGCCATTCGGTGATTGCTGCCGGTTTTCACCCTCGCGATCACTGAGACATCACTGAACAGTTATCATCTGGTCGTCATAATGAAGTCAATCTTATTCTTGTCGAAACGTCGGAGCTCGACCAGGTCCACTTTCTCTGGGGCCGCTTCTGGAAGAAAAAGTTCATCATAAAGAGTCCCTCTTTCTCCATGAACTCTGCCAGCTGCTGGCCCCTTTGGTTCTTTGCCCTATGCCAAATTTCTCTACTTTCAGCTCACCGTTCTCTCTAGTAGCTAGTTTTGCGTTGAAGTCTCCCATTAATACCGTATAGTGGGTTTTGGAGGAATGCATAGCTCTAGAGATATCCTCATACATTTCCTCCACCTCCTCATCGGGGTGTGTCGAGGTTGGTGCGTAAATCTGTATGACCTTCAGCGAATACCGTTTAGTGATTCTGAGTATAAGGTACGCGACCCTCGTCGACACACTGCCAATCTTTACAACGTTGTTAACGAGAAACTTGTGGACGATAAATCCGACACCTCCTTGGGACAGGTGGGCCCTCCCGGTGATAGAACAAGTTGCCGGATTCGAGGATTACCGTGTCCTCCCCCTCTCTTCGGACCTCGGATAGTCCTAGAATATTCCAGCGCAACTTGTCTATCTCTTCTTCAAGCTCCAGGATCTTCTCGTCAGTCCTCAGGGCGCGTGCCAGGTCGAGTCGTCGTAGGTGGCAACCGAACCTACACCGGAGATTCTTAGCATGCCTGCCCCGCCGTTACCATGGTCGCCACCGTAGCCAGGAATAGCGGGGCCGACGGGGACGGGGGGCCGTCTCTTAGTAACCTTATTTATTTTGGGGGGTATATTGCCAAAGTTGCCACGCTTGGCGAGCGGGTTGGCAACCGCAGTTTTTTATTGTGATATTGCCGTTATCAGGAAGATGCTGCTGCCCATCTCCTGACTGTATCCCACTGTCGCCTCTTACGACACCGACAGATATTCTTAACCGCCACTACACAGCTATAGTTTTTCATTGTGACATAAATCACCCGAGTCTGAAACACCGTAATATATCAAATAATACACTAACAAAAACCATAAAATAAAATCCATGTTAATAAGTCGTTATAATCAAGATTGTAACGTATTTTTCAAGTATAACTATCCACAAATATTAAAGTGTGTATAGTTACTTTATTTGTTGTTTACTAAATATTATTTAATTTAAAAAAAACATTTAATTATAATCAATTTTTTATGGTTTATTTTTCTTACATGTGTAGCTTGATTCGATGTTATACTACATTTAAACTTACAACAAGAATTTTCCATGACAGAATGAATTTATCAACTAAGTTCAAAAACAAATATTATCGATCCTCAAAGGAACGGATATTTTGAAATAGCGTCTACGGAATTGTACAGAATTTTTTATACCAATCTATGGATTTGGAGAGATTTGATTATAGGTTCTCGGAACCGGTATTTAGAACCGGTACATCGGAACCCGAAACGGAACCGATACCGGAACAGGAACCGTACCGAAAAGAGGAACCTTTATAAGAACCTAAATGAAGAACCAGAACCGAAATTGGTACCGGTATTCAATCCCTGCTTTTGTATAATTACCACTGGTTCGAAAAAAACCTATGTCCTGGGAAGAACCAGCAAAAACCCAGCGGGACTTTTTTTTAAATAACAGCTTACAATCATGTATGTTACACAAATTAACAACACAACAAATTAGAAATAGCTTGGTAGCGATCACCTCATTTCCAGGGGTTATTATCATCTATAAATTTGTAAGTGCGTAGGAGTAGGATCGTATGCCGTTATATTTAGCAAATAAATTACTGTAGACCACTAATAACTATATTTATTAACATGCAAGTACAAATTAGACAAGAGTATAAAACAGTTAATCATTGCATTGAAAACATTGCTTTTATAGCTAAAATTAATGAATAATAATTAAAATCGCAATATGTTGTTTATGTTACACTAAACACTGATTGGTCGTATTCACAACGAAAACAATACATGCGCAGGCGCCTATTGAACTACGCCCACGCCGCCATCGATGAGAACAATAGTTACACAGGCGGCCATCGAACTTTGCTAGCGCTGTGACCAATGGGAACGCATGCGCCCTAATGAGCGGGCGTTGCTAAGCGACGACGTAAATTAATTAATTATTATACGACATTATGCTATGGAAATAGCTAAAGTAAACTAGTCTAGCTGTTTCAATACTAGTTAGGCTTTTAATCTTTTTTACGGCATATGCAGCAAAACTAAGTCTGCTTGCTAGTTTTGATATATGGGGGCTCCATTGAAGCTTCCTGTCTAGTGTGATTCCAAGAAAAATGGTGGTATCTACAAGACTCAGTTTCTCCCCATTTTAAATTACATTAGTATTTAATTGTTTGACATTTGGAGTCATGAATTTCATACATTTCGTTTTAGTGCCATTTAAATGCAAATTATTAACATTGAACCAATTTACTAATTGAGATATAGCATTATTTACTTCGAAATAAAACCCGATCGAAGGCCTTTGCAATATACAAACTAAAAAAGTCGTATTGGCGGTCGCTAATCATTGTGATAAGATGTGGTAGTGTGGTGTGTTGCACTGACCAGCGCGGCAAGCTCCTTGAAAGTATGCGATAGGAACTGTCTGCCGCGATCTGTGGTGATGTGTTCTGGACATCCGAAGCGTGAAATCCATCCATTTGTTAGAGCGATGGTGCACGTCTCTGCTGTCATATCCTGGAGTGGGTACGCCTCAGGCCAACGAGTGAAGCGGTCGACAATCGTGAGGCAGTACCTGTACCCAGACCATAGCGGTAAGAGACCGATCAGGTCAAGATGTATATGCCGAAAGCGTGCTGAAGGTAGTATGAATGATGCGAGCGGTGCTGAAGTGTGACGAGCTACTTAGGATCGTTGACAGTGCACTCCTTTGCCCATTGCCTATAATCCCGCTTAATTTCAGGCCAGACGAACCTCTGCGTCGCCAACTTGACAGTAGCTTTCGTTTCTGGATGACTCAAGTTATGTAGTGCGTTAAATACCTGTCTGCGGAACGAAGGTGTGATAAACGGCCGTGGACTCGGGGTGGAGACGTATCAGTATATATGCACGTCCTGTCCCGGTGTCCTAAGCTTCTCCAACTTCAGGGCAGAGCCGTTCTTCAGCAGATCGTGTAGCTCGCTGTCGGTGTCTTGCTCACTGGCTAGGGACTGGTAGTGTCATAGAAATTTCATTAATGCGGGAAAGAGTGTCAGCGACTATATTATCTTTTCCGGCGATATATCTGATGGCCGTAGTAAACTGGCTGATGAAGTCAAGGTAGCGAAACTGGCGTGGTGAGCAGCTAGTTCGGTGCATTGTAAAAGCAAACGTCAGTGGCTTGTGGTCTGTTATGACCGCATAAGTTCGTGCTTCGACCATGAAGCGGAAGTGTTTGATGGCTTCGCAGATGGAAAGAAGTTCGCGATCATAAGGACTATACTTCCTCTGGCTTGGACTTAGCTTCTTGGAAAAGAATGCCAGTGGTTTCCATACGCTGTCCTGGTATTGCTGCAGGACTGCCCCTATTGCTGAATCTGAAGCATCTGTATGAATCGCCAACTCTGCTTGTGAATCAGGGTGTACCAATAGTGTGGCTTCAGAAAGATTATTCTTGCAGTTATTAAATGCCTCCAACAGAGCGGGTGTCATGTTGATAGGTTGCGAACCTTTCGTCTTTGGACCGGTGAGCATTTGGTTTAGTGGAGCTTGAATTGTAGCTGCATTTGGGATTAAACGGCGATAAAAGTTTAGAAAACGTCTGAGTTCCTTGACGGTTTTTGGTGGAGGGAATTCTCGAATAGCCTGCACCTTCGCATCCAGTGGCTGGATTCCCGCTGCTGAAACCTTGAATCCTAGGAAGTTGACCTCAGACTGCCCAAACCGCACTTGTTGGTGTTTATTAGAACGCCGTATTCAAGTGTTGCCGTGTAGTGGCGGTCAAGAATATCCACTATCCCATATCCTCCCGTGGGTGTCGTAAAAGGCGACAAAGGGAAAAAGGCAGGATGGGCAGCAGCATCTTCCTGATAATAGCCAAAATTACAATAAAAAACTGCGGTTGCCAACCCGCTAGCCAAGCGTGGCAACTATGGCAAATACCCCCCAATGATCAAAACAACAAACAGACGGCCCCCAGTCCCCGGCGGCCCCGCTATTCCTGGCTACGGTGGCGACCATGGTAACGGCGGGGCAGGGGGTGCTAAGAATCTCCGGTGGAGGTTCGATTGCCACCTACGACGACTTGACCTGGCAACGTACAACGCACGCACCCTGAGGACTGACGAGAAGATCATGGAGCTGGAAGAAGAGATAGTCAAGTTGCGCTGGCATATTATAAGGGTTATCCGAAGTCCGAAGAGAGGGGGAGGACACGGTAATCCTTGAATCCGGCAACTTGCTCTATCACCGGGAGAGCGACCATCTGTCCCAAGGAGGTGTCGGATTTATCGTCCACAAGTCTCTCGTTAACAACGTTGTAAAGATCGGGAGTGTGTCGTCGAGGGTTGCGTACCTTATACTCAGAATCACCAAACGTTATTCGCTGAAGGTCATACAGGTTTACGCACCAACCTCGGCACACCCCGATGAGGAGGTGGAGGAAATGTATGAGGATATCTCTAGAGCCATGCATTCCTCCAAAACCCAATATACGGTGTTAATGGGAGACTTTAATGCAAAACTAGGCACAAAAGAGAACGGTGAGCTGAAAGTAGGGAAATTTGGAATAGGGCAACGGAACCCAAGGGGCCAGCAGCTGGCCGACTTCATGGAGAAAGAGGGACTCTTTATGATGAACTCTTTCTTCAAGAAGTGGCCCCACAGGAAGTGGACCTGGTCGAGCCCCGACGGTTCGACAAAAAATGAGATTGACTTCATTATGACGACCAGACGACAACTGTTCAGTGATGTCTCAGTGATCGCGAGGGTGAAAACCGGCAGCGATCACCGAATGGTTAGAGGCACACTGAACCTAAATGTTAAGTTGGAGAGGTCTCGTCTGATGAAGTCAACGCTCCGTCCCCCTCGTGCTCTGATCCAAAGTCCCGAAACCTTTCAGCTCGAGTTACAAAACCGTTTTCAGTACCTAGAAGACTGCAATGAAGTGGACGATATAAATGAGAAGCTCGTGGAAACTGTCCATGCGGTCGGAGCTAAGTTCTGCAAGACCCGCCGCAGAAGAACACAAAAACTCTCCGATCACACTCTTAATCTCATGGCTGTTAGACGGGAGATGAGACTACATTCTTCAAGAGATTTGACAGCATACAGGCAACTGAACAGACAGATCTCCAAATGCATGCGGCGGGACTTACGCAACTTCAATACAGCTCGTATTGAAGAAGCGATCGAGCGGAACCAAGGCTCCAAAGTCTTTGCCAGAGATCTGTTTGCCAGAAAGAGCCAACTGTCAAAGCTGAAGACCGAATGGGGCAGCATCGTTTCCGGGGCACCTGAGATTTTGAGTGAGATTGAGAGGTTCTATGGGCAGTTGTACACGTCATCGTTGGAGCCACATGCAAGTGTGAGTAACGATCCAAGAGCGAGTCTTATTCGACACTATTCCGAAGATATCCCGGACGTCAGTCTGAGCGAGATTAGAATGGCTCTCCACTACTTTAAAACTTGACGACTTCCAGCCTCCCGAACAAGCCGGTTTCCGAAAGGGCTTTAGCACCATAGACCACACACATACCCTACGGCAAATTGTACAGAAGTCCGAAGAGTACAATTTGCCACTATGTCTGGCGTATGTGGACTATGAGAAAGCCTTTGATTCCGTCGAAATTTGGGCGGTGCTGCAGTCCCTTCAGCGGTGCCAAGTTGACTGTCGGTATATCGAAGTGCTGAAGTGTTTATACAGTAGAGCTACGATGGCTATCCGAGTACAGAACCAGAGTACGAAACCTATCCAATTGCAGAGAGGTGTAAGACAGGGTGACGTTATATCCCCGAAACTCTTCACCGCTGCATTGGAAGACGTTTTCAAGCTTCTGGACTGGAAAGGATACGGTATTAACATCAATGGTGAGTACATCACTCACCTTCGATTTGCCGACGATATAGTCCTCATGGCAGAATCGCTGGAGGACCTAAGTACTATGCTTAATGACCTCAATAGTGTCTCCCAACGGATAGGTCTTAAGATGAACATGGACAAAACAAAGATTATGTTTAATGTCCATGTCACACCTATGCCGGTAGTTGTTGGGAGCACTAAGCTCGAAGTTGTTGACGAGTATGTTTACCTGGGACAAATAGTCCGACTAGGTAAGTCCAATTTCCACCGAGAGGTCAATCGACGGATTCAACTCGGCTGGGCAGCGTTCGGGAAGCTACAACACATCTTCTCGTCAGAAATACCTCAAAACCTTAAAACAAAATTGTACAACCAGAGCGTGTTGCCAGTGATGACTTACGGAACCAAGACGTGGTCCTTCACTGCTGGCCGTATGAGGAAGCTCAAAGTCGCTCAGCGAGCTATGGAGAGGGCTATTCTCGGAGTTTTTCTGCGTGATAAACTTAGGAATGAGGATATCCGCAGTAGAATCAGAGTAACCGACATAGCCCAACGGATTAGTAAGCTGAAGTGGCAGTGGGCCGGCCATATAGCTCGAAGAACCGACAACCGATGAGGAAGAAAGGTTCTCGAGTGGCAGCCTCGTACCGGTAGGCGAAGTGTAGGGCGTCCCCCCACAAGATGGAGTGACGACCTGGTAAGACATGCAGGAAGTCGATGGATGCAGGTGGCTCAGGACCGTGCTTTGTGGCATTCTTTGGGGGAGGCCTATGTTCAGCAGTGGACTTGTGAAGGGCTGTAATGATGATGATTCAAGTATCCAAAACAGAAGTCCAATCCCCGGAGAACCTCGTCCATGAAGCGCTGGAACGTTTGAGCGGCATTTCGGAGGCCGTAAGCCATGAACGGGAACTCATATAAGCCGAATGGTGTTGTGATTGCGGTCTTGCATACGTCAGCTTCAAAAACTGGTATTTGGTTGTAGGCTTTAACCAAATCCAATGTTGAGTAGACAGTACTTCCGGCCAGCTGGCGTGTAAAGTCCTGCAAGTGTCTGATGGGGTACCTGTCCGGGATTGTGCGTGCGTTCAATGAACGGTATTCACCGCAAGGTCTCCAGCCATCGTTCTTCTTGCGAGCTAAATGCAGTGGTGAAGACCAAGGGCTGTCGGATCTGCGCGCTGTGCCGTTTTGTAGCATCTCTTCAAACTCCTGATTTACAATCTTCAAACGCTCAGGGTCTAAGCGACGCGGACGACCGGTTACAGGTGGACCCGGAGTAGTGCGGATGTAGTGTACCGTTGAATGTTTAATTAACTTTTGCTTACCAGCAGGACGAGTGCGGTCGGGAAACTCTCTCAGCAGACGATGGTAAGCGCAGTCGTCGATGGTTATTCGAACAGATGAGATTGCCTCTGTTGAAGTATGACGTGGTACAGCAACTGTGAGCGACGTTACGCCATCGGTCAGACGCTGGTTACGGCAATCGACTAGTAGGTTGTAGTGACCTAGAAAGTTAACGCCGATGATGGGCTTCGAGACGTCAGCTACGGTGAATCGCCAAGTAAAAGCTCTTCGAAGTGCTAAGTTGATTGTTAATGGCAAGTAGCCATAAGTAGAGATAATTGTTCCGTTGGCTGCGAACAACTCGTACTTTGTCTTGTTTTGTGGCTCCCGAACAACAGATCGCAGAAAGACGCATAGGTCTGAACCTGTATCGATGAGATATTGCACTATTGTTTTGCGGTCCGTAATGAACAGGCGGCTCGAAATCACTAGGCAGTCGTTTACCGCCACTAATGGCTGCCTTGGTAGTTTCCCTTTTTCTGGTAGGTACAGGGTTGAGTGCACTTCCGTGATTTTTCACCAAACCGGTAGTGGTAGAAGCAATGCGGGTGATCGCTAGGTCGTGAGCGTGAACGGGGGCAGTATTTTTTTCTTGAACCATTAGAGCGTGAACGTGAACGCCTACGTAACTCCATACTCATTGCTTCCACTTTTAAAATCACATCGGGGTCACCAGTGTAAGTGCGTAGGAGTAGGATTGTATGCCGTTATATTTAGCAAATAAATTACTGCAGACCACTAATAACTATATTTATTAACACGCAAGTACAAGTTAGACAAGAGTACAAAACAGTAAATCATTGCATTTAAAACATTGCTTTTAAAGCTAAAATTAATGAATATATAATAATTAAAATCGCAATATGTTGTTTATGTTAAACTATACACTGATTGGTCGTATTCACAACGAAAACAATACATGCGCAGGCGGCCATTGAACTACGTCCACGCCGCCATCGATGAGAACAATAGTTACACAGGCGGCCATCGAACTTTGCTAGCGCTGTGATCAATGGGAACGCATGCGCCCTAATGAGCGGGCGTTGCTAAGCGACGACGTAGGATATCGTCCGATGTATGACGTAGCGGTGGCGTGATCTTTAGGTCCGTTCTAGCTACTAATTTACTCGCCACAAATTCTTTAATATTATAATAACCCTTTTTATACAAACTTAGTTTAATAAAGTATTTGAACTTAGAACAGGTCATATTTTGTATATTTTCTGGAATTTAGTTGTAAAAGCGTATACATCGCCCCAAGAATGAATTACTGACTCGATGAAGTCGAGTAACTGGTACTACTAGCTTGTGTCTGTTCCTAGTATTTACAGAATGAATGTCACTTATTTTTGTAAAACTACTTTTATTTTTGTGTACGTACATTACATTTTCATAAATTTATTGAGAGGCCAAAGTTAACATATTTATTTCCTTAAATTTTTGTCGCAGCGACACTTAGGCTTAAATCATAAATTGCTATGGCCCTCTTCTGTAAAACAAATATAATTTCAGTGTCAGCTGCGTGTCCCCATAGCAAATTATTATACGACATTATGCTATGGAAATAGCTAAAGTAAATCAGTCTAGCTGTTTCAACACTAGTTAGACTTCTAATCTTTTTTACGGCATATGCAGCAAAACTAAGTCTGCTTGCTAGTTTTGATATATGGGGGCTCCATTGAAGCTTCCTGTCTAGTGTGATTCCAAGAAAAATGGTGGTATCTACAAGACTCAGTTTCTCCCCATTTAAAATTACATTAGTATTCAATTGTTTGACATTTGGAGTCATAAATTTCATACATTTCGTTTTAGTGCCATTTAAATGCAAATTATTAACATTGAACCAATTTACTAATTGAGATATAACATTATTTACTTCGGAATAAAACCCGATTGAAGGCCTTTGCAATATACAAACTAAAAAAGTCGTATTGGCGGTCACTAATCATTGTGATTCTCAAGGTACCACATGGGCTGGCAGTTTATAATAGATTCCCATATTTTGGAGAAAAAGAAGGTGATGGCGAAAGGCCTGTAGTTAGATGGTTCTGATCGGTCGCCGCTTTTAGGAATCGGGTGGACAAAAGCCGTCTTCCATAGTTTCGAGACCACACCTAGGGAGTAGAAGTACCAGAAAAGACGCATTAAAACTGTTGCCAACTCTGGAGCACACGTCCTTAGCACAATTGGGGAGATTCCGTCAGGCCCGCTCGACTTGTAGGTGTTCAGGGAGAGGAGTGCTTTGCGAACCGAGCGCTGTGTGAATCGCACATCCAGCATGGAACACTCACATCAAGGGATGGTCGGCGGTGTGTTCCCCCTGTCATCTAGAGTCGAGTTTGACGCAAACAAAGAGCCTAGCAGATCGGCTTTCCCCTTTGTGTCATGGACCAGTGAATCGTCCTTCCTGTGCGGAGATGGAAGAGATGGCTGATAAAAGTTCTCTTGGACAGATTTGGCGAGAGACCAGAATGCATGGGTTCCCGAAGGAAGGCGAACTAGTTTCTCGCCAAATCTGCTTATGTGCTCTGACTTTGCCTTGGCAGGACTCTTTTGAAGGACCTAGAGGTGGAATTATACTAATTTTTAAGGGCGGGCAACGTTCCGGAATATAAACATATTCCGGAACGTTGATGCATCAGACCAGGTCCGGTAGAACTCCTGCTTATAAAGTGATGCTAGTTTACAGGAGCAACTAAATCATGGCTGAGATCTGCCTCTAATGAGCACCACAGAGGAAGGAATAAAAAGTTCCATACCCTGAATTACCACATCAGCAACAGAATTAGCAACAAAGTTGGGTCGTCCGGCGAGAAGCAAACCCCCAAGGGTAGAATGCAAAGAAATACCGCATCGTATCCCAATCGGCTGACCTATAGTACCAAACATAACGACAGCCTGCAGAGAGCAACCGCGGTTTCGGCGTGAGTGACACCACATTCCGGACTAGACAATGTTCCGAGGAGTCAAGAAAGGCGTCGGCGGAGTTTTCATATCTGTCTGGATAAGAGATCAGCAGAAGGTCCAACAGGGTAGGTGAATGATCCTCTAAATCTGGAATCCATGTAGGTGAAGTAACCAGTTCTGTCATACCATATGCTAAGGCAAAATCATAAACAGATCTCCTGTGAAACGATCCATTTGCTGGGGTGGGCGTTAAAATAGCCGAGGATCACGATCTCTGCGCACAGAAACTACTGTAGCCAATTGGACGTGGTCGATTAGTCGGTCTGTTTCGCCATTACAGCTATGGGACCTATCGAGGCACCTGTGGACGGCCGGATGGTCGCCGCTTATGTATGTTGAGTGTAGAGATCCAGGCCCCTTTTTACTGGAAACGAGGCAAGCTGGGTTTAGTCATAGTCCTCAGGGGTGACGATGGGTGACAACGCATCTGTATTTTGATTCTTAATTGAGGGTAGATGTAGATGACTATAGGCCACAGTATCCATTTACCATCAGGTACATTGTGTGCCAATTTGTCACCCTTATACTAAAAAAAATATGCTTTTGTTTAAGAGGTGTTAAATTTCATCCTCTCGAGCGCCCAGCCACCGTTTTACGGTGGAATGTTTTACCCCCGATAAGCGCCCATCGATCGTTATTCGGTGGTCACGTAGTTGTACCAAATAATACTTAAATGAAACGCCAAAACAATGTTTGTTTCTTTTTAATGTATACTATATTGAAGCTAATGAAACGTTTTACAGATCCAATACACAAGCACGTATAATTTCGACAATTGTTAGAACAAACAGTCAGCTAAATTTATCAGTATGTGATATCATATCGCTTTGAACGGTTAGTCAACTTTGAAGTGTGAATTTATTGTGTTGCGATTTGAGTATCGTGAGAACAAAATTTTTGGTAAGCAGCTAATGTTATTCATAATATATGGTAATATTATTTTCATTATAGTTTTGCTACTATGATTTTGTTGTACAATATTTAGATTAGTCCATGTGCCTAGCCAAACAAAACCGTTGCAAAAATCGTCCTAGATTTTAAAAAATAAGAAATATTTCTGCAAAAATTTTTCTTTTACTGGGAGAAAATATCGTGAACTATTTTTATATTACAAAAAAAAAGATATAGACAGTGCTTTAAATAAATCTAAATAACAAAATTCTAAGACGATGTCTAGTTTAACCGTGATACGGTGACGGGACGCCCCGAATTCTGAATTCATAATGGCGGCGAAATATAAATTTAGAAATGAACATAGAAGTCGTGGAAATGCTTAAAAATATTTATAGTCTAATAAGTTGGTATTTTAATTTAAAAAAAAATATGCATATATATTTTTTGATTTAATGTTGATGTTTGATTTAATGATATATAAAGCTAATTGTTTGTTTATTAATTTAGGTATGGTTACAAATTAGTTGTAATAGGCATTATTTCCGACTACATAGCTACTGTAAGCATACCTATTTTATGTACCTATATTATTTTATTTTACGTAACGATTAACTACTTAATTTTATAAATCTTTTTAAGATTTGTTAAAAAAGAAAGTGCAACCTCCAATTGACGCCATTACCTTACATTGTAGCGCTACTTCTTTCTCAGAGGATTATTTTTTACAGCTAACTGAAGAATAGACCAGACCAGACCCAGACTCTTCCAGGCCGAGGCGGGAAGAATTGCGCAGGGTATTGCGTTGTATGCCGTAAACCCACGTTTACTGCTCTGGTTGCAACATGACTTTGTGCCCGTTTGCTTGTTTTGCGCAACATCACGCCGCTAAATAATTATTTTAAGCTTATTAACCGACTACTAAAAAGGAGGAGGTTATCTAATTAATTATTATTATTGTTATTATACAACTAATCCAACTATTCCATAGTTTCATTTTCTACTAGTCGACCTAAAAAAAATTAAAAAAAATTAAGAAATATTTTTTGCTATTAACAAAATAAACTAAGCATAAAAATATAAAAAATAAAAACACCAATGAATTTAACATAATATTATATACACAAATAAATTTAAATGTTCGACGAAAGACGAGACGAGACGATACATTTTTGTCCTTTATTCTCTGTTTGGTTCAATGTCAATGTTTTTAATAACTCTAGCATATCATTTGAAATATGTGTTTATGTTTATATGTTCCATATTTAGTATAGTATTTGACCAAACAACTTATTAATAAAATTATCAAACAGTTTCAGCCTTATCTTTAGTAGTGGTATTTTTTGTGCATTTTTTTTGTTTCGTAAGATTCTATAAGATCTGACTACTTGACACACGGTGTATTATAAAAGAAACTCGTTAACAAGTTCAGCATAATAGGGGACCACAGAAAATATTTTAAGTGGAAATTAAGGCCAAAAATGGTTTTGAACTCAAAGCTGTTTCAAAGATATTATTTTGCTTTCACAACTTCGTTTTCAAATCTATTTCTGGACTAATTTTGTGAGAAGAGGGTGATTTTACCTATTTATATTAATAAAATAACTAATATATATATATATATATATATATATATATATATATATATATATATATATATATATATTATAAGGCCTTTATCATGCTATTAGTGATTCATATTAATATTTAAATGCATTTTTCTACAATTATGTGTATACATTTACACATGTGTGTGATCAGACCGTTTAACATATTTCCACTTGCTATAAGAATTAGTTAATTTTATATACATAAAAAAGCAAATTTCATGTACATTCTAAATATATGATTATTTATTAGTGTTCATAAATGATTTTACGTCAAAATCAGCATTTAAACGCTGACCGCCAACTTACTTTCATACGCTAAATTCGGGCTTGGCGCTTGTCGATTTTATGACGTTTGACGTTTGGGCGCTCGAGAGAATTATTTTTCAATCTTTATTTTCAAAAAAGGGGTTTTGTCATACAGTGACTATATCACCCCCGTGCTTGTGAGGATAAGACTAGTATTGTCTCACTTGGAGATTTCCTTTGTAGAAAGGTTCAGTCTCCCCCCTTTCGGATTGTGTTCATTACACGAATGCCGTGGGATCTGGAAAAAGGAGTGTCTGAATGTACCAGCTTTCCCTGCCCGAGCGGCGTCTCTATTCTATGCTTTCACCGCTAATCACGTTTTAGCCTTGATAGGTAAAGAGAGTAGCGCATCGTAATACCGAGTTTCCTCTACCCTAACATTTTCCCACTCTCAAGGTAAAGTTGTGTAGGGTAGGGCGAATGGCAATAAAACTACTCTTTCACCGTAGGAAAAGGGAGAGATCATGGACTTTAGTAGGCGGTAACGGTAACGGTAAAACTTTCAGTGTAAACTTTTCAACAGTGGTAGAGCCACGCGGCAGCTTTTGCTGTCGCACGGATGGGGCGGCTCGAACCGGGGTGGTACCACGACCTCACAGAAAACCAGCGTGAAGTAGAGGTTTACCTCGGCGTTTCGCTTGGTGAGTGCAGGTGGCCGGAGGCCCTTTTTCCTGGAAATGAGGCATGCCATCTTAGTCCTCACGGGTGACAACGCATCTACATTATGATTTGTAATAGAGCATAGATGTAGATGTCTATGGGCCGCAGCAACCACTTACCATCAGGTGGACTGTGTGCTCGTTTGTCACCCTTATCCTATAAAAAAAACCCCCATGTAGCTATTAATCCATAAGCTACCACTATTAAAACATAGTAAAATATTTTCCGCGATTCAATTGGGTGAAAAATAAAAAAAAACCTGTTACATATTAAAGAACTTTGAAATAAAATACCTACATAGGATTACTGTGACACAGATAAAGAAAATACAGTCAATGCCAAGCGTAAAATTGAAAATGGAAACTTAGTCTCAATGCCTACCATGATGGAAGTAATAAAATCCCCCACGCTGCAATAAAAAAAATACAATAAAGTAGATATCACATGAGAGTTTATGAGACTTCATTGCACTGTCCACAATTTTTCACTTTAACTATAAAGACAAGATCAATAATGTAATGTAAAGTTATATTATTGATATATTAGAAGCGTCAGTAGCCTAATGGCAGGGAGCGCACCGCGAATTCGAAAGGTCGTGGGTTCGAATCCGCCATTCGACTAGTGTCGTGAACCACTTCTAACACAAGCATTTTAAGCTTACCAGAAGTGGTTAAAGGGAATATTAGTAATGTTTATTAGCATTATTAGTATTTTTTTTTAAATTATAAAAAAAAATTATTATACGAGAAATTTTGCATCTCTTAGGGTTCCGTACCTCAAAAGGAAAAAACGGAACCCTTATAGGATCACATTGTTGTCCGTCTGTCTGTCTGTCAAGACCCTTTTTCTCAGGAATGCGTGGAGGTATCAATCTGAAATTAATATCAAATACTGAAGTGTACTGTCCCTTGGAGCTGTGAAAAAATCAAACTTCTAAGCCAACGCAATCAAAAGATACAGCCTTTATGCCGCAAATTTTCGACATTTGCAAGGGAATCAAAACATACAGGGTACTTCACGTGAACTCAGAATCTTGAAATTTGGTACGAAGCAACGTTTTATAGCATAGATAAAGGAATAATTGCGAAAAGCATAAATTTTTAGTTACATCATATAATAAAAATATTTTTAATAATTTTAAACTTATATACCTACGGATTTGTTCGGAACCCTCAGTGCACGAGTCCAACTCGCACTTGGCCGGTATTTTTTAAATCAAAAACCTTTATTTTTGGACCAGTAATACTTAAAATTAAACACATTATTGGAACACTCCTTTTAAGTTAAAATAATGGTAAGCCTATGTAACTAAACATGTAAAAACAATGTGAATAAATGACAGTTCTGTTGTTTATGAAGTTGAAACAACTCAGTTAAACATCAAAAATAGTTTTATTCGCGTAATATTGAAATATGTTTTTTTTACCTCATTAGCATGCTGCACCCGCCTGTCAAGAATGGCAACTATGGCAAACATCGCTTTTATGAGACAATAAATGGCCTGTAATAAATGAATTATTGAAAGAATAAATGTAAAATGAATATTTTCTATTTTAATCACATTGACACTAAAATTATATTTGTTATGCAGAGTTGGACTACAAAAGTAATTTATGACCAAAATAAAAACAAAGGTTTTTCCCAATAAAATATAATCTTTGGGTATGACATATGAAAGTTATGACAGAACGGCTTCTTGTGATACAAGTGCGTAAGCACTTAAAAGAAGTAGTGAACCCTTGTATGTATTAGTTAAGTAATACTTCTGGTTAAGAAATAAACAATTCATTTTACTTTTTGATTTTCCGTAAAAAATGTTAATATAGGTTAATTAACATTTTTTTACGGAAAAAATAAATATACTAGAAAACAAAAATAGTCTTCGTCTTAGAAAAAAGTCATATGAATTCTAGGAACGTAATATATAAACAGCCAATACCAGATAATTGACTAGATTTACAGACTTACAGATTCAGCCATTCATTCATAGGACGGTGTATCCGCATTTATGATTAAGTCCAAAAATGGTAGATCTAGAAAATGTACCTAAAGTATTTAATATATATTGATTTAAAAATTATTACATCCCGTTGTATTTTCAAAATCATGCGATGGCGGAGAAAGAATGTAAAAAATAGCTTTTCAAAGTGTGTGTTAAAAGTTGAAAACGGAAACGGTAAAAATGCGATCTGAAAAGCTGATATTTTTGGCCAATTCGCAAAGACATTGATATATACTGATATTCCACGTTATTTCACATGGAACAAATCTGGTAAAAAAATGGGAGCCACGTAAACAAGGAAAACCACATCCGTCCATTACAGGCATATTCAAAGCTAAGACATTGGGGCGACTTTACACGGTACATCCTAAGCAACGTGAATGCTTCTATTGACGTTTGTTATTGGTGAATGTTCCCGGACCAACGTCTTTTAAATTTCTGCGAACAGTTAATGGCCGAGTATTCAATACATAACAAGATGCATGTCGTGAAATGCAATTGCTAGAAGACGATAACCATTGGGACTTAACGCTTGGTGATGCTGCGTTGATATCAACGCCCAGTAACATTCGTCAGCTGTTTGCAATTATTTTAACGACATGTTATCCATCGCAAGCACAAACTTTGTGGGAAAAATATAAAAATTCTATGACAGAAGACATATTGCACCGAATTAGACAAACAAATCACTGCCAAAACATAGGTTATACGCCAGAGATGTATAATGAAGCTTTAGTGTTGATCGAGGATTTATGTGTTTTAATTTCAAATATTTTTTTTTATAGGATAAGGGTGACAAACGAGCACACAGTCCACCTGATGGTAAGTGGTTGCTGCGGCCCATAGACGTCTACATCTATCCTCTATTACAATTCAAAATGTAGATTCGTTGTCACCCGTGAGGACTAAGATGGAATGCCTCATTTCCAGTAAGAAGGGCCTCCGGCCACCTGCACTCACCTCTACCTCACGCTGGTTTTCTGTGAGGTCATGGTACCACCCCGGTTCGAGCCGGTCCATCCGTGCGGCAGCAAAAGCTGCCGCGTGGCTCTACCACTGTTAAAATTTACCACTTAATCATTATGATGTGAAATCACCTGATCGCCCAGCCACCGACTTAGTCAACACCGATTTACAACGAGAAAAACAAAATGACCATACTAATTTAGCAACAATTATCGTGAACACTGAGCCATTACTGACAGCAGAACAAAAAACTATTTATGATCGGATTATGCTGACTGTTGCTATTGAACGAGGCGGTTTTTTTTCTTGGACGCACCAGGTGGGACCGGTAAGACATTTTAAATATCGTCGATTCTTGCCAAAATACGGTCGCAACCGAAAATCGCATTGGCAGTTGCATCGTCAGGCATTGCGGCTACTTTGCTAGATGGTGGGCGACCGGCACATTCAATATTCAAGCTACCATTGGACATTCATAATAAACCAAACGCAATATGTAACATCAAAAAGAATAGTGGAATAGCTGCAGTGTTGCGGAAGAGTTCAATCATAGTTTGGGATTAGTGCACAATGGCACATAAATATTCACTCGAAGCATTGCATAGAACTATGCAAGATCTAAACGGCAATGATAAACCTTTCGATGGTGCTATCTTACTTTTGTCTGGTGATTTTCGACACACCTTACCGGTTATACCTCGCTCTACTTTTGCGGATGAGATTAATGCATGTTTGAAACAATCATTCTTATGGCGAAGTGTTGAAACACTTCGATTGACCATAAACATGCGCGTACGATTGCAAAATGATCCATTAGCACAAATAGTTTCTTAACAATTACTAGATATTGGGAACGGTAAAACAGAACTGCAACCAAATACGCAATGCATTAAACTGCCAGACAATTTCTGTACCGTTCTTCAAGGAAAAATGAATTGATTTAGAGTATTTTTCCGAATATACAAAGAAATTACTTTAATCATACCTGGCTCAGTGGGCGGGCTATTTTGGCAGTCAAAAATGTTGATGTTGACGAAATTAACTTCCAGATACAACAATTGTTACCAGGCGATCTGATGTCTTTCAAATCAATCGATACTGTTCTTCATGAAAATGAAAGTGTGAATTTTCCAACTGAATTTTTAAATTCGCTAGATATACCTGGAATGCCACCACATAATCTTCGATTAAAGATTGGTTCACCTATTATTCTCCTGCGTAATTTAAATCCACCTCGATTATGCAACGGTACGCGTTTGGTCATCAAAAAGATCACCGGAAATATTCTTGAAGCTACCATTTTAACTGGAAAGTTCAAAGAAGAAGTGGTCCTGTTGCCACGTATTCCAATAATACCGTCAGATTCTACGATACCTTTCAGAAGGCTACAGTTTCCAGTTCGTTTAGCTTTTGCCATGACTATAAATAAGTCTCAAGGCCAAACAATGTCCATTTGTGGGGTAGATTTGGAAAATCCATGTTTTTCTCATGGGCAACTATATGTTACATGTTCACGTGTAGGAAAACCGTCGAATCTATTTGTGTTAGCTAAAGACGGATTAACCAAAAATATTGTGCAGCAATTAGTGCTATAATAAATTGAAATTAAAAGTATTTATAATTCAAAATTTTTAAACCAAAAATATTGTGCACCAATTAGTGCTAAAATAAATTGAATTTAAAAGTATTTATAATTTAAAATAATAAATATTATTGTTAAAGATTTAAAACTATCTGCCCTACCTACCTCTTTTTTTTTTTGCTGTGGCAACCCTGGTGATAAGTTGTAAAAGTAATTGGTCCCGATAAATTTTAATAATTTAAATATTGTAAATTCATTATATCCACCTCAATTTTATGTTATAGTTAATGATTACTTCCGCTTTGTATTTAATATTTAAGAAAGTCGGTACATAAATGTTATAACAACATTTTGGTGTTGGAACAAAAAGTGACAGGTAACGAACATTGTTTTAAAATTATTGTAATTCTTATTTAATATCATTCCTTTTATAATTTAAAGATCTATTCTATTACTCGGATTTTTATGTTCTTTGCGGGTTTCTTTTCGAATTGTTTTAACGATAATTTGATTTGAGACTTGTAAATAAAATTAAAAAAAAAACAACCAACTCGATATTAGCTTACTCTGATCCTTCTTCTTTCGATCTTTGTTTTCTTTTATTATTTATAATAAATAGTAAAATGAATACTCGCAACGCCAAGACGGGCCAGATGGAGAACCAACTCCAGCTTGCGCTCCAAGAACTTAAGGCATCCAGGGAGCAGTGAGAACTGTTGCTTAAGGAAAGGGATGATAATGAAAAAGAAATAGTTAGCATAATTGCCAAAAACACACAATTGAAATGTGATATGGTTAAGTTAGATACAGAATACACAAGTGTTATAAAAGAAAGAGATCAGCTACAGGGAATGGTTAATGAGTTTGACCGATGCAGCAAGGAATATGAGGAAGCTCTCAGGTTCATTGCTGCATTGAAGTTACAGTTGAATGAGGCTAATGAGCAAATAATACAATTTAAAACATATATAGATAATCTTAACGCCTCCCAGACTCAAAGCCTGTTCTCTGAGCTTGTGCAATGTAATACTTCAAGAATTTTACAGCAATCTGCAACTATAGACTTGACTGATGACGACTCTTCAACTTCAGGAAACTCAGTGAGGATTCATTGCAGTAAAACCAAATTGAAGAAGTATATAAAAGTTAATAAATACATAAGGAAAGTACAAAAATTAATAAAAAATAAGATTAATACCAAAAATTATGTTAATTTATGTAAACAAAAGCAAGCATTGATATATGAACTTAATTTGTATTCAATTGAGGTGGATAACATAAGAAAATGTTATGAAACTGACGTAGAGTGCCTTAAATCAGAAATATTATCTCTTACAAATTCCCTTCAAACTGTATCCAATAAATATAAATCAGCCCAAAACGAAATAAAAGAACACATACTGGCTATGGATAATCTGGTAAAGACATGTAAATACAATGAGGAGCGTTTTGACTCCTTAGTTAAACATCAATGTGAGTGTCAGCATTCAATACCAGCTTCTTCAGAGTCGGTAAGTGCTGATAATATTATACCACCACCAAAACTCTATGACAGTGCCATAGCAGAGGAGCTTAAAATAAAAAATAACTTAAATATTAACAAAAATAATATAATTGTGTATAGCGATGACATACGAAAAAATCTAGGCATAACTTTAAATTACTCTTTAAAGGGACAAAAAATTACAAATTGCTGCAAGCCTGGAGCATCTTTTAGTGATATCCTAAATAAAATAATAGTTACTAAATTTTGCCCAAATAGTACTATAATAATTTTTGTTGGTAGAAGAGGCAGTGTAAACAACAAACAGTTATTAAGATATATTGAACAACTTAATAACTTAAATGTACTCAAAATTGTCTTGTTCACACTGCCTTATATACAGGGATTGCCACAGGAAAATAATTTAAGACATGATTTAAATATACAAATGCATAATTTAATATGTAATAATAATTTAAATTTGACATATAATTGTAATGACAATAATGACAAATTTCATGTAATTGACATAAATAATTTAATAAAAAAGTTTTGGACAAAAGATAGGTATTACCTATCCAAATATAATTTAAGACTGATAGCAAATGTGCTATCTTATTATTTACTTTTTAACTCAGCCAAGTTTTTGGCTACCAGGACTGCTTTTATTGGGCAGGATAATCATTTGACAATTAATTTGGAATCAGTTCCAAGTAATTTAAATTAGTAAATGCGACAATAGAGGCAATCTCTAGCAATAATAAAAGTTTAATTAACTTTGAATGTAGCCCACAAATAAGTAATAAAAATCGTTTACACCTGGTGCATCAAAATATACAAGGCATGATGGGCAAAGAATTAGAAGTTGAATTGTTTTTAAATAGTAACAACATACATATCCTTTGTATTACTGAACATTGGCTAAAAGATTATAATTTCACGTTTAATTTCAGAAATCACCAGGTGGTTAGTTCCTTCAATAGAGAAAAAAGTTAACGTGGTGGCTCCTTAATACTAGCAGATAAATCATTATTATATAAAGAACGTAAGGATATAGTGAGCCTCTCTGTTGAGCGAACTGTAGAAATGGCTTGTGTCTAGCTCGAGCATCTCATTGTTGTAGGTGTTTACAGACCCCCATGTGCTACTTATGACTATTTTGAAAGGATTGTGGAAGAAGTTTTGCTCAAACTTAGTAAACAGAACAAGTCTGTTGTAATATGTGGAGACTTTAACATCAATCTCCTTGAAACTTCTTCCATTAGTATTAAGTTTAGCTCATTGTTTAAATCATATTATCTTGTTAATTTATTCTTAGAACCAACACGTATTGCTGGGCCTAGTGCGACCTGTATAGATAATATTTTTACAGATGTTAAGCCCTTGCATAAATCAATTATTCAAAATTTAAGTTCAGATCACTGTGGACAGTTGGTATCATTGCCTTACATACACAAGAAACAGAAAAATAAAAAAGTTGTGTTTGTTCCAATAAATGAACATCGCTTGGAGAATTTTAGAAGTAATATAATAAAAAGACTTTCATTACTTTCATTTAAAAACAGTGCTAATTATTTGTATGGTACATTATTTAAAATTATAACTTGTGAATTTAGTGGGATATTTACTTCTAAAACTTCCTCTTTTAACAGTCGCAAATCATTTAATGAATGGGCGACAGTAGGAATTTATAAGAGTAGGCGAAAGTTATACGAGCTTTATAATGAAAGATCATATAATAGTAGTGTTATATTTAGAGATTATGTAAAAACATATTCTAAAATATTTAAAAAAGTGTGCGCCACAGCTAAGGCTTTACATTTAAGTAACAAAATTAAAACTGCATCTAACAAAATTAAAATGACCTGGAGAATAATAAATAGTGAAACGGGCAAGGTCAAACCGCGCAACTCGGTTTTTCAATTGAATATTAACAATAATTTAACCCGGTCTGATCAAGAAGTTGCTATGGCTTTTGAGAAACATTTTACTGATGTTCCTTTTTTGACAACTAAATCATTAAACTCTTCTCCTACTGTCGCTGAATCATTGCTCAAACAAAATGTAAAGGCTTGTTCAAATACTTTTAAATTCCATAGAGTACTGCCAAAAGATATTGTTAAATATTTTAAAACTATTGATGTTAAGAAAACGGCAGATTTATGGGGGATTTCCGTTAAAGTTATTTTATCTATAATAGATATAATAGCACCTTATCTAGCCACTATATTTAATACAAGCGTCGAATCTGGTGTGTTTCCTGATTTAATGAAACTGAGTAAAGTCATACCTTTATTTAAATCTGGTAGTACATTAGACCCCGCCAATTTTAGGCCAATTTCTGTACTACCAACATTTAGTAAAATTTTTGAAAAAATAATTTTAGATCAGATGTTAAGTTTCTTTAATATTAATAAATTGCTACATAGAAATCAATTCGGTTTTACAAGGGGTCGCTCAACAACTGACGCTGGGGTCGAGCTTATTAAACATATTTTTTGTGCATGGGAGAATTCAGAGGATGCTTTGGGTATATTTTGTGACCTTTCCAAGGCCTTCGACTGCGTTCACCATGAGACATTAATCAGGAAGCTACAGTACTATGGTGTCAAGAACACAGCGCTTAAGCTTATAATTTCATATTTAAGTAATAGAATGCAGAAAGTTATTATCAATGGTAAAAGTTCTTCCGGCTCACCTGTACTAATGGGTGTCCCTCAGGGCTCAATTCTCGGCCCATTCCTATTTCTAGTGTATATTAATGACTTACCTTCTATTGTAGACGATAATCATGATATAGTATTATTTGCTGATGATACTTCTTTGATTTTTAAACTTAAACGTCAATCATTTAAATGTGACGAAGTAAATAATGCTATATCAAAATTAGTGCATTGGTTTAACGTTAATAATTTACATTTAAACGGAAATAAAACTAAATGTATTAAATTTACAACAACGAATGAATCTGAGTACCAATGTGTTTTTAAATGGGGAAGAACTGAGCCCTGTTGAATCCACTGTTTTTCTTGGCATCACTCTCGACGCAAAGCTTCAGTGGGGCCCCCATATATCAAAACTAGCAAACAGACTAAGTTCTGCAGCCTATGCTGTAAAAAAGATAAGAGGTCTCACTAGTGTCGAGACAGCTAGATTAGTTTATTTCAGTTATTTCCATAGCATAATGTCTTATGGGATTTTGCTACGGGGAAATGCGGCTGATTCAGAAACTATTTTTGTTTTACAGAAGAGGGCCATTAGAGCTATTTACAACCTAAAACTGAGAGAGTCTCTTAGAGATAAATTTAAAGAAATAAATATATTAACTTTGGCCTCTCAGTATATTTACGAAAATTTAATGTATGTTCACAAAAACAAAGGTAGTTTTAGTAAAAAAAGTGATGTGCATTCTGTAAACACTAGGAACAAACACAAGCTAGTGATACCAGTTTCTCGACTCCACAGAGTCAGTAATTCATTCTTGGGGCAATGTATACGCTATTACAACAAGGTTCCGGAAAGTGTACAGGCTCTCTCTATTAGCAAGTTTAAATGTTTTGTTAAGTTGAAACTGTATAAAAAGGGTTATTATAGTATAAATGAATACATGATTGATAATAACCCCTGGGAATGAGGTGATCGCTTCCAAGCTGTTTCTAAAATAAATTTTGTACTTATATAGTTGTATAACCATTATTGTAAAATTTGCTTTAAAAAAAACGTCCCGCTGGGTTTCTTGCTGGTTCTTCCCAGGGGGAGGTTTTTTTTTTCGAATCAGTGGTAGTGTAAAAAATGACTTTCAATAAGAATTACACATGTGATCTATATTGAATAAAAAAAATATTCTATTCTATTCTATAAGTTTAAGTGTCACATGTTATTTACTAACAACTTTGTAATATACGCATTTGTTACAAACTTGAATAAAAAAATAACAAATTTTAAAATTAATTCTTTTGTATTAATTTTTGCTTCATAAAATAAATCGTGTTCAAAGTCTTTCCCTTCCAAATCCCAATCCAGTGGATTCTTATACCAGCTTTAACGTTTCCGTCTTCGTTCGTAAATAATAATTTCATTGTATTAAGGGGTAAGGGTAGTAGAAATTGTAAAAAAATATGGCGACCTCCATGACTGATGTCCTCTTCTTACTGTTCCCCTTCAATAGTTTCAATCTGAATACGCCTAATGTTCGAGCCACCCCCAATTTTTTTGGTTTTTGGCCATTTTGACACCCTAGGAGCATAGTGAGAACTTTTTGCCCCTATTCAACCATGACCCCCTTGACATCTTCTACATGATAGGTTATTCAAACTGACTACGCCTAAAGTTCGAGTCACCCCCCAACTCGTTTCTAGTCTTTACTTCCAATGAAAGATATTCTCATCCATATATTCCTGAATCGTTGATCCATTTTATAAATATAAATTTAAAACATTTATTTCTAAGGTAAACGAAAAACTTTTCATGCGGTTCAAGACCCGACACAGCGTGGGAGCTAATCTGTGCAAAGACAGCTTTTGAAAGTTTTCGCTGGTGAAATGTATAATTGAGTTTATTACCAGTATTCCGCTTATATTAATAGTCTGTCGAGAACAGTAAACTAAAGTACGCATTAAGATATCAAATTAATGTAAGGTACATGAGGGTAGTATGGTCACCTTATGCTTTACCACTCTATAAAATTAAAACTAGGAAGACATCAGGGACAAAAACAAAATCTTATGCCATAACTAATTTATTAAGAAAAAAATAGCAAACAAGCTATGGCAATAAGTAGAAACACTTCAAAAAATGACTTTAAAAAAACGTGTAATGATTATATAATATAATATAGTAAATGTTATCCACAGTCGAAATGGCGTCGATAAAGCAGGGTCCATTTGTCCTTTTATTATTTGATTGACTGTTGATGAGTTTCAGCTTCATCAGAGCTATCTTAAAGGCGGCTACTGACCTGCCTGCCTTAGGGGCAATCTAGGGTGTACAGTGATCGGGGCAATATCTGAACTGTCTCTACACACATGCCTGCCGTTCAGTATGAGAGTGTACGTCTCGCTGAACGCGCGCGTTGAGAATGACGCCTGTTTTATCGAAATATCAATGAATCAGTATATATAGCCTTGGTTTTTTTTTATATATGATATAGGGTGACAAATGAGCACAGTCCACCTGATGGTAAATGGACACTGTGACCCATAGACATCCACATTTATCAATAAAACAACTAACTTATTAATAATTACAACCATAGTATAGTGCTTATAAGCTGCACCATATCTCTGCCACGTTATTTTTAGGCTATCAAAGACAATTAAATGTGACTACACTCGTCATAAATTATGTCATTTATATATTAAATTATGACTCATAATTTAATATAACCAATTTATTCTGTGATATAACTTAACTACCTAATGCTTAGTAACTATAATTTAACTAGTGTTACAAATAGCCAGGATAGTTTTCTAATGATGAGTTTTAATAAATTTAATAAAGTTTTAAAATAAATTTATTTATATTCCAGCAATTCTAATACTATTGTAATATTTTCTTTCCCATACTGGCCCTCACCGTAGCCAGGAATAGTTCTAAGTAGACATCTTCTCGTCAGACATGCCTCAAAACCTTAAAACGAAATTGTACAACCAGTGCGTGTTGCCAGTGATGACTTACGGATCTGAGACGTGGTACTTCACTGCTGGCCGTATGAGGAAGCTCAAGGTCGCTCAGCGAGCTATGGAGAGGGCTATGCTCGAGGTTTCTCTGCGTGATAAACTTCGAAATTAGGATATCCGCAGTAGAACCAGAGTATCTGACATAGCCCAACGGATTAGTAAGCTGAAGTGGGCCGGCCATATAGCTCAAAGAACCTACAACCGATGGGGAAGAAAGGTTCTTGAGTGGCAGCCTCGTACCATTAGGCGAAGTGTAGGGCGACCCCCCACGAGATGGAGTGACGACCTGGTAAGACATGCAGGAATTCGATGGATGCAGGTGGCTCAGGACCGTGCTTTGTGGCATTCCTTGGGGAAGGCCTATGTTCAGCAGTGGACTTATGAAAGGCTGTAATGATGATGATGATGATGATGACTGGCTCTCATGATACGTTAGGTAGATATCTACTCGGTAACAAATCCCAGTAATGTTACTTATATGTTACAACATTCAAATAATGTTCTTTCTGCGGTACTATCGCAAAAAAGACAAAAAGGAGATACTGGGTGAAGAAGCCGCTCCTTATACACTTCTATCATCGGTGTCCAAACTTCACGCTCTTTATTGTTGTTCATAGTAACCTGTACTCACACATGTGCTCCGCGCGAAAGACGCAAACGAACTGACTGAAATTGCCCCAATTGAGCTACACACGCGACAGCGACAGGGCCGATCTACGGAGCAAGGAAGGTCTTGCGCCCCTGCCGCCCTGCCGCAAAGCCGACTTAGAAAATTTCCCCTGCTTGCTTACACACATCACAATTAAGGAGGCAATTAAGGGTCATCCCCACTCCTACACCCTAGATTGCCCCTGCGGCAGGCAAGTCAGTAGCCGCCTCTACACGCGCGACAGCGGCAGGGCCGATCAAGGGAGCAAGGAAGGTCTTGCACCCCTGCCTACCGCAGGACCGACTTAGATAATTGCGCCTGCTTGCCTACACACATCAAAATTAAGGAGGCAACTAAGGGTCATCCCCATTCCTACACTCTACATTGCTTCTGCGGCACGCATGTGAGTAGCCGCCTTATGCAAACAGGACTGTAGTTTTTGAGTTATAAGTAAGTGACCATATTAACCAGATGACCATATTATCTTCACGTACGCTAATCATTTTAAGGATAATAAGATACAAACTAATTTTTTTAAAGAACATTACCCCCACCCTAGGATTTTCTCCTGTATCGTGAAGGCAGTTTACAAACATAAATTGCACAAGGACAAACAACCAGACCCGGAAAAATTACTTGTAGGCCATACAAATACCTGTTCCGTGCGGGATTCGAACCCGCGGCCCCCAGCGCAACAGCTCATTGCTACGCCACTATTGCCACGGAGCCGTCTTTGAAGGAATAAATCAATTTATTTATTTATTTTATAGATTAAGAGTGACAAAGAAGCACACAATTCTACGTTTCGTTACGAATGAAATTAAAAATAAGAAATCATTATTAATATAATATTCTAAACAGACATTATTTACTTTGGTTACTTATACGTTATGAATTCTTACTTGACTTTTCACAATTAAGAACTCGTAAAATTTTATGTTAAATGCGGTTATGTAAACTTAAAAGGTTTTATTATGACTTTTTAGTATTAATAAAACCTTTTAAGTTTCGCTGTTTCCGTGTCGCTGCCGGGAACAAAGTCAATGGTGCCCTGACTGCGTTAGTCAAAAGGCAAGGAGTAGTGAAGAGTGCACGCCTTGCAATACATAACGCAGTGTTGGTACCGACTTTGTTATATGGCAGCGAAACCCGGGTATGCCGGAAGAAGCATAAAAGCAAGTTGAATGCAGTGGAGATGCGATCTCTTCGTAAAATGTGCGGCGTCACCATGGCCGACCGAAAGCGAAACGAAGAGATTCGCAATATGGCAGGTTTGAAAGATGGCCTTATCACAAAAATTGATAAGGGCGTGCTTCGATGGTTTGGGCACGTTGAGAGAATGAGTGAAGACCGAATGGTGAAGAAAATATATAGCGCGAAAGTTGATATTAAAAGGTGTCGAGGTAGACCGAGACTAACTTTCGAAGACCATGTGAGCAAATTGCTCGAAGAGGGGAGGGTCAAGAGTACTCGGATACCTAGACGTGCATGTATGAAGAAGATAATGAATCTGAAAGAAGCGAAAGAGGTATGTAAGGATCGTGACACTTGGCGATCTGTTCTCTCTGGCTACCCCGTCAGGGATTGTGCGTGACGATAAGTAAGTAAGTTTCGTCAAATTAAGTTGAGCAGTCCGTTAAAAAGTCATTTACATCAAATGTGAACGAGTTTTTATTAGTTTAGTGTCCAGCGTCATTTCGAGTTTGTATTTCATAGGTTGAAAATTTTAGCGCATTTTCTAAATATAAAATATGTATACTTGCGATTGTTGTCACTTGGCGGAGCTCATAGAATATTGATTTAGTGACTTTTGAGAGTGGGGAAATACAGTCATCATTATTTGCGACATGACTACATAACAACTTTAAAAAAGGAGTCTTTCTGGTTACGTACCACCCTCTTAATTATTTCTGTCGTCAAATAACAGTGCTTATACTGCCGTGTTCCGTTCTGAAGGGTATAAAGAGACAGTATAATCACTGGCTATGAGACATTACATCTTAGTGCTCAGTGGTGACTATGCATCTTTAGCCTTTTTTGGCTGGTGTTTATGGACTGCAGTAGTCACTAACCATTTGGTGGACTTTAGGCTCGTTTGACATTTTGCTTTATAAAACAAGTGAATTCACATTACAATAATTTCAAGTTAAGTAGTACTAAGTTAAGGGTTTATTCATAGAATGTTTGCGGGCTAATAACTACATGAGTACATAAAGGTGTTGTCGGAAATACATACCCATGGTTGTACAAATAGCTGGAGTGGTCGGCTGACCGACTGCTACTAGTACTGTTGCACAATGTATAGTCCTATATTAGGGACTTATGATAGTAAGGTCTATGGAACTGCAGCTATAATATAGAAGGTCACTATGATGTTAAAGCATATGATAGCAGAGTTATGACTTAAAGTCCCTTATGTATAAGACATATAATAGTAAGATCTATGAAACTAAAGCATTATTATAAAAGGTCTCTATGGTACATAAGCATTATGATAGCAGATTTATGACTTGAACTACCATATATATAAGACATGTGTATATAATAATATGGTATATGAAATAATGTAAATATTTGGAAAGGTCTCAAATATGTAAAAGCATTATATTGGAAGAAATGGGACTTTCATATTATATCATATATTCATAGAATGTTTGCGGGCTAATAACTACATGAGTAAAGAAACTGTACAGAGGCAAAGGTTTGAAAATTTTGACAAATTTTTTACATATTTTGGCAGGGTTGGCACAGGAGTATAAAATGAAATAGACAAAAAGTTTGTCAGCATTTCATTGATACTTAAGATATAATATTTTATAATGATTTCTAATATTTACACGAACACTACACATAGAATAAAACTACTTTCATGGATTTTATCGCGTATAATTATACTTTTTTGAATATTTTATTTATTTATATAGGGAAAAAAAACGATCTATTAAAACCCGCGTAAACCAACACATAGCTGACGTTTAACACCTACGTTCCGGGAATTCTGAAGTTTGTGATCATATCCTAGATGACCCCCACCATAACATTAGATTTGATAGACCACAAATTCTCGCAAAAGAATATTGAATCCTGCCAAGGATGATACGCGAGATTAACGTGAAATTAAAAAAAAACATTAAATTCAATAGAGAGGGTAACTGCCACCTACTTGAGATCCTGTAATTAATAAAATTAAAACTAAGCCCAAGCATACCACTGCAAGACTTCAAGATACAGTAAGTTCATTCTGCTTAGATCGGACCAAAATTAAAAAAAGCTGAAGGTATTCCGGGTTAACCCTGAAATCGGGACGTCAATCACCTCAGTCCTCCGTGACTATGGGTGCTGGATAACATCTGAAACGTTGGAAATTTAAAAATAAGTATAATTAAACGTGATAAAATCCATAAAAGTGGTTTTATTTAATATATTTTTTTAAACTACGTAATCTAAATATTTTTTTATAATTATTGTTCTTCAACAATTTATTGTGGTTTTTAATTAAAATGGTAAGTTCTAAGTTTAATGTAAAGCTTTTTTAATAATCTATTGGAAATCACTCGCATTGCATAACAAATATTTTATACGTGGTAGAGCCATGCTGCAGCTATATTAGTAGTATAGTTGTAGCACGAATGGGTCGCCTCAACCGGGGAAGGACCACGCTCTCACAGAATACTAGCGTAAAATGGCAGCTTGACACTGCTGTGTTTCGTATGGTGAGTGTAGAGAACCGGAGACCCATTTTACTGGATAAGCGGTATTCCATCTTAGTCTTCACGGGTGACGACGCATCTGCATTTTGATTATTTATTGAAGATAAATGTAGATGTCTATGGGTATGGCACAGCAACCACTTACCATCAGGTGGATGGTGAGCTCGTTTGTCACCCTATCCTATAAAAAATATATAAACTTCAATTTCATAATTATCACATCGAAAAGCTCTTTTATATTTATTAGGAGATCGCAGTGTACTTGAGTGTAAGAAATCAAACAACTTATTAATTTTATTTACAAAATCAGCAGTATCTCTTGCGGCAATCACGATAAGATTTAAACTATGTAGGTATTAGTAAACCATATTTACACTTTTCTATATTTAAATTGATACGAATTATTCTTTAAAAAGCTAATTTTGACACTTATTATTTTTACACAACCCTGAGTTTGAGCACTGGCCGAGCCGGTTTAAAGCAGTTTCTCTGTGTACGTAAAGAGCCACCATTGCTCACGCACACATGCGCCTCAAGCTTGTAGTAGTGTACCTATCACAGCATGGTTGTATGAAGCTTTGCCTCTGTACGGTATGGTTTCTTCACTCATGTACTAATAACATATTTGTCCCACGGTAATATCAACATTTGCATTTGGTTGTTCATCGGATTTGTTCAAATCATTCAATAATAAAACGTGATACAAAGAAAACATATTATGTTTTATCTATAAACATTATTTTTTATTGAGAAATAAATATAAGTGGAATATTTGAAGTGAGAAATATTTTCAAAATAACATGAATATGTTGAAAATCAGAATGTATTTTAGAAGAGCAAAGAACCCGTTTATTTTCCTTTGCTTTTCTCTACGCACATTTCCACAATCAAGCGAAACTTTGTAATCCAAAGCAACAAATTTCTACTTTCCAGGAGAAACTTTTGCGACTGGCATCTACCTGATATGTGGTATACAATTTCTTTGAAACTTTGCTGTTTTATATTGAAAATGTTTTATTTATGATTGAATTCACGGCTTTCAGTATTTTTTTGTAATATTTAATGTGACGAAATTATTTGGGAGCAAATTATTGGGAGAAAAAAGTAAGTATGTGGTTTAAAATGTATTGTAATCAGGTGATGTGTTAAATAAATGCTAAATATAAAAGAATGCTTCACCATTAATACGATGATATAAAGGAAATATATGTTGAGATGTGTCTAGAAATTATTAAAACTTATTTGTATTTAGGTATTAAAATTTACATTGATTAAATATTATATATTTATCTTTATTGAGTAAATAACATATCATTGATATTGGTGTAATTTGAAAGGGAATATCATGTAGTATTATAATATAAAATAATTTTCTTTAGTACTTACATATACTTGTAAAACTCGAAATAAAAATAAATACGATTTTTCCTGATATTCCCATTTTTAAGCTTTATTTTAATCCTTTACTTTTAATTTAACCAATTTTCTTTTAACAAAATCTTTAATAAAGTTTTTCAGTAGTAATCGTTTTTGTTGAAACAGTCTCGCGCGATCGTATAAAAGTGACATTTTAATGCGCAGACAGGTGGGGCGAGAATCACTCGCGCGGCGTGGACAGTTCAGTGGAGGTTTCATAAAAAGAACTCAATAATAACAATAATAATTCACAAAAACAAGAACATCATTTGTTCTTTTTATTTCATAATATAATGTGCTAATTTCTTTCTAAACCTTTTTATGCATTTTTTAGAAAAGATTTCGATATTTTTAAACTTGAAATGATATTTTTTAATTTTACCTGCATACCATAAATAATCAATCATAAAATATTTATTTCTAAATAATACTGAAAATCACAGGCGTTTGAAGATTTATTTGACCGAAGTCACCAAAATTGTAGTTATATAAATAATAATTATATATTTTAAAAAGTTACCTAAATGTGCCGAAACATAACCTTCTGTTAACACTGTTCGAAATCACCGTCACTTGGTTTAAAATAATAAAAGGAGACTGTGGTTGACAACCCGCGTGCCAAGCAATGCAAGGCAATCTGTGGGAGAAGCCTGTGTTCAGTAGGAAACTTTTATAGGCTGAAAGTTTACATTAAACCTTTATAAGGTTTAATTTAACCTTACTGAGCAGGTGGGTGGATAGCCGTAGTGGCAAAACCTGCAGAAAAACATCGCATGTTAATGCTGCTTTCCATTCCCTGGCCATGAAATTTAATTAATCGTTTTTTGATATAACCCTGCTTATTATGGCACGAAATTCTAGCAGTCCAGTGACATCTTGCCACTCACGCCTCTTGTCCAGTGTAGCGCATTGTAAAATATCTATATTCAAAAATACTGAATCAAAAAAGATGGCATTGGTGATAAGTAATAACAATAATGGTGAACCTTGTTAAGCCAGCATACCTTACACTAATCTCATAATACACCGTATCGTACTATTTCCCTTGAAAGTTGGAGATTGCAATAAGAAAAGCCTCACACATTAGAAGCTGCTTAAACATATTGATTTAGTTTTCCAGAGACACATATTTATTATGCGGAACAGTAATATTTTTCTCGTGCGTAACTACCAGTTTTTGGTACTTCCCTTAATCGGATTTATGGAGGGAAACGCTAAAATGAGGTGAATCACGAACAAAATGAGGTGGTACTAAGCATAGTTAACTTAACAATTTTTTGCATCTTACACACACACACACACACACACACACACACACACACACACACACACACACACATATATATATATATATATATATATATATATATATATTATACTTTATTATATACAATATTAAAACTATTATAATGAAAAAAAAAACTAAAACTAGAAACTTAATTATCATATAGTCCTTGTTACGGCCTGCAGCTGCCTATCCAAGGGTAGAATCTTCCAGGGCCCATGAGCGGAAGACCTTACAAGCAGATGCAGGTCGGGCCTCCTAAAGTGGCCACGTGGAATTATCCTATAAGCATAAACTATATGGAAAACGTTCTATCCTACTACAATTCAATAGGGAGAATAGTCAAACAGAGCTTACTTACCTATATCCATGGCGACTGCTGTCTCAGGGTTCGGTCAGGCCGCATGTGGTTGTAGGGTGCATGGGAAGTAAGGGTTAGTGATGTGTATATGTGTGTGACTGGTCGTGATAGACCTGATTGGACCGTTGCCGTCGGCAGCAGCTCGGACTTCAGCACCGCTTCAAATTGTGGTAATCATCAGCGGAGCCACCCACAGTCACTTTCTTCGTTCGTCACGAGGACAGACCATTAACTTTATCGTACAATTAACTAACTTCCAGAAGCCACTAACTCTAGTTTTTTATAAAGCGTAACACACAACACGAATACAAATGTCCGGATCAAAGGTCACTACCGTTTCGCGTGGCAACAGTTATTTCTAGAACTTAACACTACCTTCTCTAGTATCACAACGCTCAGCGTTCAACCGACAACGGAAAATGTTTCCGAACTATATCAAATGCCGCACTAGTAGTTTATATTGTCAAATGCACCCGGCGTCTAATTCTAGATTACAATTCCTCGTCGTGCACAATTTGCTATCAAAACCGACTCTCAAAAATGGAGGTTATCCCGAGCCACTTAACTACGTATTGTCGATAGCACTGCTTGCAAGCAACTGGTTTTTGCGCTCGCACGCTCTCGCCACACACACCACTCAACCGAACATCAAAACCGATATGGCACCGAGCCGCGCGCCCTCCGGCGTCAAATCTCGGAACCAGCGTTCGGGCGTGAACAGTCCACGCGGTATTGTGCCAAGAACGCTGGCTGCGTTTCCCCACTGAATGGCTATATGTAGCCCTTGAGCGAGAAAAAAATCAGCCCTCTTATTACGAGCAGCAACGACACGCCGCGGATGGAGTTCCTTTAGGAACTTCACCGCACGTGGACCCCACGGACCGATAGTCTCTACAGCAAATGGCACAAATATGTAGTCATGTCTCAAAGACTCCTTTTTGCGTCACTTACTCAGTTCAACTGCCTCTGATGCCGCCCCGGCTCTAAACGAGGTACCCCTGAGATGAGAGGCCGCCAGAGTGTCTACGCAAGTAGCATCCCACACTAGGGCTTTACCTCTCTCCCAAGGGACCAATGTCATACCGTCGGGTCTCCTGCCGTCGTCTCTAAATATTCCACAAAGCTCTAAAACCGAGGGAACATTTATACAGACAAGAGCCCTTCGGATGACATCGTTCAAAGAACTGTATCTTGAAAACCTACAAGCACTTTTCTTACATGAAAGTCCGTGGAGCCCAAACTTGTCGACGCTGCTACCACAGGGGCACTGATGGGGCTGACAAATCGCCGCACCTAGTCGGATTCCTACGGCGATGTGCAAGCTTTTCCCATCAAGTAATGTACTGAGATTACTTGATAGTAAAGCGTGTAACCAGTGATTAGATTCCTTAGTCGAAACAGCAAGAAGGCGTTCCTTATCTTGGTCACTATGTTAATTATGAAACAATATATATTATACTGTTTCACTTATTATATGACTGTTGAAATTTTTGTTTTCAATACATATTTAAACCTTTTGGCTCCCATGAATAAATTACATAAACACTTTTTATAAGTTTTATCAAAATCGAAATGGCAAAAGTACATTTTAACGAAAGTGTAATATTTCTTGTCAATAAACCATAACTTTAATGGGAAATTTATCATAACCTAACATAATACTTCAAACAGTAAATATTGTAACAGAGAAAATATAACAGTAAAAATAATAAATAACTATGGATGCTTTTTTCATGCTCCAACGTAATAATTTATCCCTTAGAGAAAGTTTATTTGTAATAAGCAATCAAAAAATATATACGCGCCATACATGTTAACCAGACCATGTCAAATGTTGTTTACAATACCGAACGCTAACGTCTGAAATACGGATTTGCAGATCCCAACCTCTAAATTCATATATAATATGTACTGAATAATGTATCATTTTGTTGTTAACGTGTTATATATGCTTTAAATATAAAGAACTAATAAGGCTCCAAACCTTGATTGGAATGAATCAAATTCCCAATTAGACAATGAGGGTAATAACAATAATATCGTCTGGACCTTTCCTAGAGGAGAGTTGCCACCGGTTTTAATGCGACTTTTCCGGTACTCCTACTCCCAAGGCGTAGTCCCAAATTCATGGAAGACAGCTTTGGTCCACTGGATCGCTAAAAAAGTGACCGCTCAGACTCATCCAACTACAGGCCTACCTGCATCACCTTCTTTTTCTCCAAAATAATGGAATCCATTATAAACTGCCAGCTCATGAGGTACCCTGAGGATCACCATCTGATTAATGACCGCTAGTACGGCTTTTTTTGGGATCGATCAGCTGGTGTTCTTCTAGTTTACCTGACTCATAGATGGGCGGAGGCAGAAGAGTTCAAGGGGGGGGGGAGGGGGGGGGCATTGGCCGTTATTTTGGACATAGCAAAGGCCTTCGATCGGTTCTGGCACAAAGCGCTAATTTCGAAGCTTCCTTCCTATGGGCTTCCCGAGAAATTATGCAAATGGATCACCAGTTTCCTTGCTGATCGGAGCATCAAAGTCGTAGTAGACGGTGCATGCTCTGATTTGAAGCATATCAACGCTGGTATACCACAAGGCTGCGTGCTTTCACCAAAGCTGTTTCTCCTGCATATCAATGATATGTTGCAAACTGGTAACATTCATGGCTATGCAAACGACAGCACTGGTGATGCCTTATATACCAGCTGTGCCATATTTCTCGGAAAAACGTCGCCAAGTACCGGGACAAACCTGTGCCTGAAATCGAGTCTTTCCTGAACAAAATCTCGGATTGGGGGCGACTAAATCTAGTCTAGTTCAATCCTCAGAAGACACAAGTTTGCGCGTTTACCGTTAAAAAGAACCCCTTTGTCGTATCTCCTTAGTTTCAAGGCACTCGAGAATCCTCGTCGTCGACATATCGAACAGCGTGCAGTTTCGTGGTCACTTGGAACAGAAGGTCAAATTAGCCTCTAAAACGCTTGGCGTGCTCAGCAGAGCGAGACAGTATTTCATGCCGGAACATAACTTGCAACTTTACAAAGCGCAAGTTCGGCCTCACATGTTCTCATCTCTGGGCCTGGGCACCCCAGTCCCAGCTCCTTCCACTTGACCACATCTACCGCATAGCTGTTTGAATCGTCGACGACCGAGTTCTTTCTGATCGGCTCGATACACTGGCACTGCGTAGGGATGTTGCATCCCTTTGCATTTTCTATCGAATCTATCACGGGGAATGCTCTATGGAATTGTTCGGATTAATTCCAGCCGCCAAATTTTACAAACGCACATCGCGTCAAAATTCACTATACCACCCTTACTATCTGGATGGACGACTGTGCGTTTTACTAAGAGTTTTATTCCACGTACAACTTCTCTGTGAAATTGTTTACCACCGGCAATTTTTCTGAACCGATACGACTTAGGGGCCTTCAAGGAAAGAGCTTACACCTTTCTAAGAGGCTGGCAACGCATCTGCAATTCCCCTGGTGTTGAGGTTGTTAATAGGCGGCGGTAGTCACTTACCATCAGGTGAGCCGCATGCTAGTTTGCCCCCTCTTCTATAAAAAAACCTTCACAAGAACATCTGCATCAGAGTTTGTTCCACGCACCCGATAAGGGTTGACGAGCTTTTCTCATAATGTTGTCCTTTACTTCCTAGCTTATGTCCAAAATATTGAATTTTTAAGTGTTGTTTTATCACACTTAAAAATGCAATATGTTTTTCGTTGGGGATCGAATTGGGTATACTCGCGTGCATTTATGAGCTAAAAAGAGTCACATAGAATTTTCTCAGAGGAACTTTAAGACAAGGAAAATAAGGAGTAAGTGCACTCCAATTATCACAAAAACACCTTTCATTTTTAAAATAGTCAAATTAGAATAATTTAATTTAAGAGCAAGCTTTATGAAAGAAAGAAGAAAAGTTGAAGAAAGTTTTCTTTCTTACGTTCCTATTATTTGTACATTTCATACGTGGTATACCTAGTAGAGCCACCGGGGAAGGAACACGCTCTCACAGAATACAACGTAAAATAACAGTTGCTGCTGTTTTTCGTATGGTTAGAGTAGAGATCCGGAGACCATTTTACTGGAAACAAGGCATTCCAACTAAGTCATTGAGTGTAATAACGTATCTGTATTTCGATTCTTAATTGAGGATAGGTGTATATTTCAATGGGTCACAGTATGCACTTACTTGGACCCTTTATCACCCTAATTCTATTAAAAAAAAACTACAGCACAATTTGACGTAAATGTTTTGCTACATCATATTTAGTGCAGATGATGTCTTGAAATTCTATATGAGTCTGAATTTACTCCAATCATAATAATTTAGATTTCTTTAAAGCAAAATTAAATGGCATTCTCTAGGCTAACTTGTTAGCAATTTAGGTGTCTATCACTACGTAAAATTAGGTTTTTTTTTATATAAAATAGGGTAACAAACGAGCACACAGTCCACCTGATGGTAAGTGGTTGCTGCGGCCCTTAGACATCTACATCTATCCTCGTTTGCGAATCATAATACAGATACGTTGTCACCCGTGAGGACTAAGATGGAATGCCTCTTTTCCAGTAAAAATGGTCTCCGGTTCTCTACACTCACCATACGAAACACAGCAGTGTTAAGTTGCTATTTTACGCTGGTATTATGAAACAGAAACAGAAACAGAAACTTTTTTATTCAATATAGATTATAAATAATACTTATTGAAAGTTACTCTTTTGTATAATTACCACTGGTTGGAAAGAAAACCTCTGTCCTGGGAAAAACAAGCAAGAAACCCAGCGGGACTTTTTTTTAAATAACAGCTTACAATCATGTATGTAACACAAATTAACAACACAACAAATTAGAAATAGCATGGTAGCGATCACCTCATTTCCAGGGGTTATAATCATCTATCAATTCTTTAATACTATAATAACCCTTTTTATACAAACTTAGTTTAATAAAGTTTTTGAACTTTGATCAGGTCAAATTTTGTATATTTTCTGGAATTTTATTGTTAAAGCGTATACAATACCCCAAGAATGAATTACTGACTCGATGGAGTCGAGTAACTGGTGTTACTAGCTTGTGTCTGTTCCTAGTATTTACAGAATGAATATCACTTATTTTTGTAAAACTACTTTTATTTTTGTATACGTACATTACATTTTCATAAATGTATTGAGAGGCAAAAGTTAATATATTAATTTCTTTAAGTTTTTGTCGCAGCGACTCTTTAGGCTTTAAATCATAAATTGATCTAATGGCCCTCTTCTGTAAAACAAATATAATGTCAGTGTCAGCTGCGTGTCCCCATAGCAAAATACCATACGACATTATGCTATGGAAATAGCGAAAGTAAACTAGTCTAGCTGTTTCAACACTAGTTAGACTTCTAATCTTTTTTACGGCATATGCTGCAGAACTAAGTCTGCTTGCTAGTTTTGATATATGGGGGCTCCATTGAAGCTTCGCGTCTAGTGTGATTCCAAGAAAAATGGTGGTATCTACAAGACTCAGTTTCTTCAGTATGTGAGAGCGTGGTCCTTCCCCGGTCGAGACGACCCATTCAAGCTACATCTATACTACTAATATAGCTGCAGCATGCCCCTACCACGTATGAATATTAAATGATATTTCCTTTTTTTTCTGTAGCAGCAACGAGCCTGGTACCAGCTATTTATACATAAAAAATCTCAAATTTACTACTGAATATAGCTCTAGGTCATCACGAAGCACCCCCCTCAACTACCTATATCCATCATTTCTGTATGCTTCATGAGTTCGTTATTCGGTCACTTTATCTAATTGACTCTCCATTACATTTACATAAAATATTAAGGCAAACCTTTTCAAATGAAAATAGCTATAAGCATTGGAACTTGACAGCATATCCTGTAGAGACTAAGTGGTAAGTTTCAAAATACGAAATTCAATAAAGCATTTTGTTCGGAAAAATGTATTTAATCTCGGGTGATCAAAACCTTATACTTAAACGTTGATTTTGTTAATAAGGCAATCAAAACATTAAAGATGTTAAAAATTAATTAGATCCGCGTTAATAAATAAAATGATGCGTCTTACTCAGTTTGACGAGCACCTAGGAAGAAGACACATTATTTATTTTTTTGCGAGGACCTGCCCTTATTAATTTTTAAGATCTTTAGTATAATGTATTTCTACAAAGCAACGTCTGATTCTATCAATTTAAACGGTAGTCAATTGACATTGACATGACATGATGACATTTAAAGAACATAATAGTGGCAATTAAAATCAAATACTATCAATAAGTATCCTTAAACTTAAATATTTCGGTTAAGAGTAACAAAGTGACAATAACCAACATACGTTTCATCTGCCGCGTCTACTTTTGTATAAGAGTCCGTCTGGGTTGATAATCTACTTCTACTGATACTCTTATAACGCCACTATACGGAACAACTTTATTGTTCCGTATAGTGGCGAAGTACGTGAAGTTAGTCCTTCCCATATCGTTCCGTCGGTGACCCAAGAGGTGATAGATAGAAATTGAAAAAAAAAACACCGTGTCAATTATAGCAAATATAAAAACTACGAAACCAATTATGGGAGGCTTCAAATCCCAAAAACCATTATCATTGCTATTAATTAACTTAGTAAAAAACTCACCTTAAATAAACAGCATTTTGAATTATTTTGTACCTTTTATAAGGAAAAAAGAAAAAAGTAAATCCGTGACATACGCTTAATTTTGTGAATTCATACATAAAGCCTCGTATATGTAACAAATAATGGAGGCTGACCCTTTATATGGGCTAGATTAATTACTAGTTATTTAATAATAAAATGAGTAACGAAATTTGTACACGCCCCTAGTTGCCCCGACAAAAGTCGACCCTACCGGGGCCCATAGGCATAGGCAACCAAGGGTGGGGCCCACTTGGCCTATGGATTGGTAGTATGTAATGGTTAGATAAATAAATATGAACTTACCGAGTTCCGGAGCTGGGGGCGACCACAAGGCGCGGTCAGGCGGTAAGTAAAAAGAAAGTAAAAAGAACGCAATACGAAACACAATCGAGGTCCGATTTAGCGCCGATGTCAGTTTGAAAAGCAGAAACAGTCCATTAAACTAACGCTGGGTAATCAAATAAAAACAGATCGAAAACACTTGAAGAACGTGGTCTATGCTCACGAAACGACAACAGACGACTGTTTTAGCGTCACAAAATGGCGGCCCATAACGCCATTTAGGGTTACCATTTTTAACCTAAATATAAAAATGCTACTTTCTTTCGCGCGTTCAGTTTGGTCGTAGATTAATTTTTATATTTAATAAAAGTTATCTTATAGTCCATTATTTTCAAATTCTTAAAAAGAAAAACAAAACGTATTATTTTATAAAGTATACCTGTATAAGAACAGATTACGATACTGTTATTGCCTGTTATTGTTAGCACAGCACTACAAATATAAAGCGCTGACATAACCTTGTAATAGCGCAGTATAGATTTAAAAAAATATTGTTTACCAAGTTATTCGACACTCAGTTTGGCACAAAATTATAACATTCATTGATTATTGATATAATAATGTTGTTTTAATGCTCATCAATTGTTAAAACGGTAAACAACCAGCAAAAATATTTTTATCGTAACTGCAACGCCATTACAAAGTTACGTCGTCAGTTTAATCGCGACGTGTCAGGAACGCATTCTGTGAACGGCCGAACTATAGTTGCCCCGACAAAGGTTGACCCTACCGGGGCCTATAGGCAGCAGTCTCGACGAGCAACCAAGGGTGAGGCCCACTTGGCTAATGGATTGGTAGCATGTAATGGCTAGATAAATAAATATGAACTAACCGAGTTCCGGAGCTGGGGACAACCACAAGGCGCGGTCAGGCGGTAAGTATGTGCGTGTAAGTGGTGTTAGAAATTGTAACCTGACTTCACCCATGTAATCGGGCAGCAGACTCCCAGGCTTGCGCTGCCCCACAATGTGATCACTACAGTGGGCGTCACCTTTATGTGACTCAAGTCCAGCTTCACTTAGCACAAATCTATAATCTAATACGAACGCGGTATCCTCGCGGGTAACAAAGTTCTAGCGTTTTAACCGACCAAGGAAAAATGTCTCCGTATTGCAACCGAAGTTAAAATAATCACTCAAACTCAAGAAAAACGCCTCGTCGTCACGTAAACGTACTAACAAAGACGACACGAATTAGAGGCTTTTTTGGCACGCGTAGTTCAACGGAGCAAACAGACTCCTATCTTGTCCCGACCCGGCCGCCGCTGGCAACAAAAAAACTCGATCTCCCACACGGCCGGTGAGCGAGAGCGGGGAGGCGCGCGCGAGAAAGCGTACCAGGCGGTGACAGGTACCATCGGAGGAACGCGCCGACGGGCGCACCGTATGCAAGTTTCAAAGGTTAAGTTTTGGCGCAAACAAAATTTGTGAAACAGATGAACGACTAAGTTTGAATTTTATATTAAAATACGCTTCACGTTTAGAGATGTATATTTACAGTAAAATAATAATGTTATATAAGTTACAAGCTGACTCAGGATATGCGAAAAGTAAAAAATATCTTAAACCATCTCGAATATATCGATTGGCAACGGGAAGAAGATTAATGTCACAGGTGTATATGAAAAAAATGCATTATCTCGTATGGCGGTTATGGCATTTTTTCTTTTATGGAAGATTTTCATTTCTAATAAGGGTTGCTATAGAACATAAAAAAGAAAAAGAAACCATCCAAAACCTTATATTCAAGAATACAATACTGTGGAATCTATTTTCAGTTTCAAGGAGATTTCAGTTTTAAAGTCAAAGGCAAAATTACCGATAGTATTCAAATCCGTTATACTTTACCTTCAAGAATTTATATATCTAGCATATTAAATTTATCGTAAAGTCATTCTTCCTTTACAAAGCATTTCATCCAAGAATACGAATAAGTGCATTAATAATTGCCTCCTAGACTAAATTAATTACCGAGTAGAAATATAAATATATTTTCATGAAAAATTTGCATGCAAAATGTGCATGACTTAAGCGTATTAAAAAAAATTACGTATAACATGATTATACGTAAATTTTTAAACTTTTTATATGACACACAAGTTTTTACTAAAAACCTTATAATTATTACTATTTTTCAAATTTTTGATCAATTTATGTCAAATATCAATTTTAAAAAACTTGGAAAATCCACAAATCGATACTTTGATCCGCAAACCAGCCAACTCCACTTTTTTTGCAAAATATTTTTTTAATGCAGTCGTCAGGCTATATGACTGACGGATGATTTGAAAAAACAACAACTCCATTTTTATCCCTACTTTTTGAATAAATCGCTATTCGACAACCAGCTAACTCCACGCGTATTGGAATGCCACGATTTTGACAGCCAACTCCCGGATATCGACCATTTTGTATGGCGTCGCAGAGAACCACGCATGCTGCTCCGGTTTATCGAAGTTAAAAAAAATAACGTCGAGAAGATATCAAATGCTACTTCATTAGTTCTCCATACAATCAAGGTATATTTATTTGGCATTTTTTTAGCATTACATCCAGTTTTTATAAGGTATTATGGTGTTTTCTTTTACTATTCTGGGAATGTATTGGGAGATAACCTAATTTAATCTCATCGTCATAGTTTGCTCGCAGAGTGCTAAAAACTATTTTTTTATTATAATTTAGCATTTTTAACTTAATTAAGGTTTTGTTTTAGTAGGTACGATTTTGTGCTTATTCGCTTTTTTTGTTTCATGTGGGTTAGATGTATGGTAAACATTCACGAGCCAGAAAAATTTTGCTTAGCCTTCAAAATGAAAACCCAATCAGAAATGATCTTAATAAAACTACTAATCCTGACACTGCTTTATTGTGTCCTATATTTGTCGGAAAGCTAGAAACAGCAAACCATATCAAGTCAAATATTTGAACTATGGCTACTTAAAGATTTTCCAGAACCTGAGCTTTTACAAATCTATCAGACCTGGAAAAATGAAAGGAGATCCGAAGGTACTGATCACTAAGCAGTCAAAGCTATTGTCTAGTGTCCACATAATACACATATTAATAACATATATCCATACACACACACATACATACTTACACCCTTAACTACACATATGCATATATTATCATCACGTCTGTCTCCCAGTCATTATGGGAAGAGATAAAAGGTCTTCATTTTTCAATATCCTTAAACACTTTCACTTTTCTCACATATTATAAATCGGTCAAAGTTCTTAATTTCATTCAACATTCGACCTGAGAGACTATCATTTTCGTGACTCTTTTACATCTTCTTTAAAACATTTTCTCCTATTTATATGATCAAGAAGCGTACTTTCGTGGCTTTGGTGTAGTTATAGCTATGATAATGTTGATCTTTTTTCAGGTAACCTACATAAGGTTTCTCAAGTACGATCCTTCCGAAAGACTTTATTACAAACTCAGATTCTCTAATACATTGTTGAAACAACGCAAAAACAACAATGTAGATCCTCCATTTGAAAATTTACCGCAAATGTACGAACAATGTAGAAAAATAAAAAATAAAAAGTATTGAGATCTACAAGAGTTAAAAAATATCATGCCTGATGACTACTGATACGTGGTAGAACCATGCTGCAGCTACATTAGTATTATAGTTGTAGCACAAATGGGTTGGCTCGACCGGGGAAGGACCACACTCTCACAGAATACCAGCTTAAAATAGCAGCTTAACACTGCTGTGTTTCGTATGGTGAGTGTAGAGAACCGGAGACCCTTTTTACTGGAAAAGAGGCATTCCATTTTAGTCCTCACGGGTGACAACGCATCTGCATTTTGATTCGCATACGAGGAAATGTATATGTTTATGGGCCACAGCAACCACTTACCATCAGGTGGACTGTGTGCTCGTTTATCACCCTATCCTATAAAAAAAAACTACCAAAATTATTATAAAACCTCCCTCACGAATAATAAATAACCTATTACAAATTAATATTGTGTTTATTTTCCCTTCATACTCAGTAAAACCAGCTAACTCCATATTCCATACTTTAATTTAGTAGGAAAAGCGGATATCTCAAAAAAGCGTCTATATTTAGTAATGACAATATTTTAGCGAAGGCTGTTTCAGGGCTTGATCAGGCCGTAGGTGTGTATGTGTTGAGTATAGTGTTGGTTTGTGGTATTGGTGGTGATAGACCTGCCGGGCCTTCGAAAGTAGCAGCCCCAACTCCGCCTCCGCCCCAAACTGTGGTGACCTCCCGCGGCGTCACCCACCGTCACCTTCTTCCTTCTTCACTATGACAGTCTATTAACTATACTTCTAGACGCCACTAAGACTAAACTAAAGCGTAAACACCTCTAATTCCGAAAACGTATCCGAACTATATCAAAGGCCACTCGAGCAAATTAATATTGTCAAATGCACTTATATGCTAGCAAATTAGAATAACCAAATTCGCGGTAAATTAGGTGCGCATAACACGCAATTCAGACTTTGGTCGCAGTCAATGTTAACTTCCTAACAATTTGTCAGCCCGGCGTAACAATTCTAGATTTAACACACAAAACCCTCGTCGTGGCAACCACTTGCTAACAAAACCGGCTCCAAAATGGAGGTTTCTCGGGCGACTGGTAGACGTGATCTCGGTGGCACTGTATTCTAGCAACTCTCGAGAAGAATCGCCGTGCTAGTCACTGCACAGCATTCCATCACTTCCGACCCGCCCCACAAGCAACCAATCCGGTTTCGCGCGAACGTCAACCGGTAGGAAATCACCGCTCTGCGCGCCCCCTGGCGTCGATTCTTGACATTAGCGTTTGGCGCGAACAAACCCCCGCCCCGGACATAGGGACTTATGTCCGCGAGCAAACCGGCAAGCGGGACAGGGCCGCGACGGCACGTTGCAAGACCGAATCTACAAACAAAACCTAAGCCACGAAGCGGCCCAGCGTGGCCTCCTAAGCTTCAGTGCAGAGAGCACCCACAAATGAACGTCGTCTGTGGAAAGCCAAACGAAACGCACAGATAGTCCCTAGCATGAATTTTCAAACAAGTAGGCATAATCAAGCCATCTACCATATAACTATTCACTTAATTGTGCAGTAGCTGATTTCAATATGATAATCTCTCAACCAGCCAGCTTTTTAGATATGTAGTCCTATGCTTATATTTCAACCAAACTTCAAAGCACCATCACTCAATCTACTATATAGAACTTGAAAACAAACTGTAATAAATTTCTTTCTTGATGCGCATAGATAAAAACAGACAAACTAATCAAACGACAAACATAAGAAATAGCCAAAAAATAATTTTTCAAAATAAATATCTCCAACAGTGCCAACAAAATGTGAAAACAAAGAGAGGATTGATTTTTATTTCCTTCGGCACAAACAGTGTTACTTAATTTCAATTTTTTTTTCAACAAATCAAACATAATGATTAAATATATTTACAAAACATAATATGCACACGTATTCAAGGAGTATATTAAATTCAACCCTTTTAATCACAACCGCCATAATATGAAACATTTCGCGGAAAACCCAAAAGCATTTTTATTTTTAATTTAAAAAAAATTAACCAAGTGCTCGACCAAAACAAAATCTAATACTCCTTGACAAAATAATTCAACGCTCCAGGGGAGCCCTAATCTTCCCACCACCAAGTGGAGGCCACACCGCGTGAACCCGAGACTAATAGAGCGCAAACCGCTAACAGTCGCCACTCGGGTTGTACGCCTTCCCTGAGGCCGTCGGCAACAGAACAGTTTAACAAGTGGACTGTTGACGGCTCAAGGCTCAGGAGAGCCGGCCGTGGTGGGAGCTAAGGAGGCAGCTAGCTAGGGCTGCCTCCATCAAATGGGAACGGTGGTACACCAGTCGCGGCCCCTCAGCTAACGGGGGTGAGAAGGGTCTAGAGGACTGATGAGTGGCCGTAAAGTTCCTCTCCACACGCTGAGGGGGGGCGATTACAACCCCGCCCCTGGGGAAATTACCCCCCGACTGGTCGGGAGAGGGACCCCTTTCAAACCTAGGGGCCTGGTGGCTGGCCGGCGGGCACCAAATGTCGCCCGTCGGAGGGCGTGGCTGAGCGCCCCCGCCCGTGGGGGTCGAGGGCCTGGCAGAGCCCCGAGAGGAGACGCCGTTCGCCCTCATACACAAAACCGCATGGTGATTGCCCTGGCAATGCGGACAGGGTCGCCGTTGCGGGCAGTCTCGCTAGAGGTGCCCTTCCAAACACGAGTAGCACAAGCGGCGCTCCTTGGCGATAGTTCGCCTCGCCGGAACCGGCTTACTTAATAATTTCGGGCACAACTTCACCCGATGGTCGGATACTCGACAATAGGAGCAGGGGGGTGCCTCCTTGGATGCTAGGCCACTGTAAGATGGTAGGGAGCGACGCCCTCCCACGGGAGCTCCGATAGACCGGGGGGGGGGGGATGACGACGACTTGCCCGGCGGATTCCGCCTCTCACTGGGCACGGCTTGTAAGTCGTCAACGGTGCCCGCCGCGTTCTCAATCTGCCGGCACTGCTCTTCCAAAAACCGTAGCAGGTCATTGAAGGGCGGAATATAGGAGGCCCCGTCATCGCCGTACCTCTCCTCAAAATGTATTCGAAGGTCGAGAGGTAGACGGGACAGCACGATGTGGAGCAACAACAAGGACCATTCGCCCACTGGTAAATCCAGCCGCCTCAACGCATTACAGGTCACCAAGACTGGATTCACCAGGTCCGGACGTAGTCTGGCCCGGTTACTAAGCAGCGGGAGGCTTAGAAGCTGCTAAACATGTTCGTCCGCAATTCGCCGAACGTTGGCGTATCTTCTGGCTAGGAGGTCCCGAGCAGTCTGGTAGGCGTCGTCCGACAATCTCAAGTGACCGAAGACGCCCAGGGCCTCCCCTTCCAGTGAGGCCAGGAGGTACGCCATCTTCTGGCTCGGGGTCAAGTCCCTCCGGGCGTTTACTAGGCTGTCGAAAAGACAAACGAAGTCAGCCATTCTGGAAGGACCCCGGAAAACCTTGGCAGGTCCAGAGTTGGGAGTCGTCCCAACAGCTCCGGCTGAGGCTGCTTCCGCGAGGACTCGGGCAGGCCACTCATCCGAGCTTCACGCGCCTCCTCAGCATACCTGCCTTCAGCCTCGATTAACTCGTCCGTGAGCGAAAAGAACTGCTCGTAGTCGGCGAAGCAGGAGTCCAGGACTCCCTTTTCCACATCCGAATCCTCGAGCTCAGCGTAAGCCTCCTCCACTGCGGCCCTTCGAGCATCGACCTACTCGAGCCGCTTCCTCGAGTTATAGACCCTATCCGGTCGACCAATCAAAGCATGTGCGCTGGTAGCCCAGCGCAGCTCAGTCCGCAAGCAACGCATCAGTAGCTTGGGCGAAGGCATCACTACTAAATACAATTAATACGCGGCTCAAATATAAATCAAATTAACAAATAACAAATACAGTTCCTATCAAATCAAGTTAAATAGAAATTACACAAATACGATCACTATTTATTAAATTAAATACAAGTTAGCACGAAAAAGACAGACAGTGGGAGAGCAACGCGGCAGCTTTTTCTATCGCACGGATGGGCCGGCTCGAACCGGGGTGGTACCACGACCTCACAGAATACCAGCGAGAAGTAGAGGTTTACCTCTGTGTTTCGCTTGGTGAGTGCAGGTGGCCGGAGGCCCTTTTTACTGGAAATGAGGCATTCCATCTTAGTCCTCACGGGTGACAACATATCTGCATTTTGATTCGCAAACGAGGATAGATGTAGATGTCTATGGGCCGCAGCAACCACTTACCATCAGGTGGACTGTGTGCTCGTTTGTCACCCTTATCCTATAAAAAAACACAAATCAAATTAGCAAGTAACAAACCCTAGTACGATCAACAAATTATCCGATTACGTGACAACCTTATCTACCTAGTCAAGGTACCTCGCCTTAAGAAACTACGGTAAGTACTTAGCCTTAACAAAATTCCCGCTTGTTAACCTACGGGCGTGGCATTCCCAATCTACCCGCTAACAAACAAAAAGCAAGCAACAAAGGAAAATAATTTTATTATTACGTATAAAAAATAAAAAATATATTTTTACGTATTATTAATGTAATGGCCGTGGCGTGATTGAAATCAATAAGCCGCGCTTTTGCTACCAAACTAATACGGCCTACGGCTGCCCCTGCAAAAGTATTTATCCCGGGGCCCAAGCAGGAATCTAAAGGCCACTGGGAAAATTTTCTATTACAATACAATTTAATGGGGAGGCTACTCAAATAAATAGTACGTACCTGGGTTGAGGCGAAGGCTGTTTCAGGTCTCGGTCAGGCCGTAGGTGTGTATGTGTTGAGTATAGTGTTGGTTTGTGGTATTGGTGGTGATAGACCTGCCGGGCCTTCGATGGTAGCAGCCCGGACTCCGGCGCCGCTCCAAATTGTGGTGATCTCCCGCGGCGTCACTCACCGTCACCTTCTTCCTTCTTCACTATGAAACTCTATTAACAATACTTCCAGACGCCACTAACACTAAACTAAAGCGTAAACACCTCTAATTCCGAAAACGTATCCGAACTATATCAAAGACCACTCGAGCAAATTAATATTGTCAAATGCACTTATATGCTAGCAAATTAGAATAACCAAATTCGCGGTAAATTAGGTGCGCATAACACGCAATTCAGACTTTGGTCGCAGTCAATGTTAACTTCCTAATAATTTGTCAGCCCGGCGTAACAATTCTAGATTTAACACACAAAACCCTCGTCGTGGCAACCACTTGCTAAGAAAACCGGCTCCAAAATGGAGGTTTCCCGGGCGACTGGTAGACGTGATCTCGGTGGCACTGTATTCTAGCAACTCTCGGGGAGAATCGCCGTGCTAGTCACTGCACAGCATTCAATCACTTCCGACCCGCCCCACAAGCAACCAATCCGGTTTCGCGCGAACGTCAAACGGTAGGAAATCACCGCTCTGCGCGCCCCCTGGCGTCGATTCTTGACATTAGCGTTTGGCGCGAACACCCGCATTGGTTTTTACATAGAAAATCAATTGAATTTATAAAATTTAGTAATATATCGTTAATGGTTTTCTCTAGAATTTCGAATACCACTGACAAAACCGATATTGGACGTTAATTACCAAGATAAATCTTAGCACCTGATTTATAGATGCGATTGATTCTTGCAATTTTAATGATTTTCGTCATTAAATTTAATTTTCACGCATTAAGGACCGATAGTGGCTGCGATCTATTAATTTTGAAGATTGACGTTCTTTTTTGTGGCTCTGAATCAGGTAAGTACTTTATATGTTAAAAATCTTTATATTATTCTATTAATGTTAACAGAAAATGCAATTCACTTGAATTTTTTTTAGGACAATATCATAATCATCATCATTACAGCCTATTATAGTCTAGTACTGTATATGTACCTCCCCCATAGATTGCCTTATAATATGTATGTTTGTCATAGATGCGACGCTTGGCAGGCGACTCTGCTGTCCTCCATTTAGTTTGTTTCCCCTTGTTGCTTCATACGACACCCATAGGCCGAAATGGAGTAGTGTATATTCTTACACTGCTATTACACGATGTATCTATACATGTAAATAAACCTGAATGATCTGTTTGCAAAATCTAAATACTGTAAATATTTTATCTGTCTGTCTGTCTGTACAGGATAATCTTCAGACTGGCTGATACGTTTGTGACGAAACTTCATGAACAGACAGCGAGCAGGAGTGCCAGAAGTGTTATTATCTATATATTTCCTTAATTAATATTTTCACCCTGTATTGCTTGGGTGAAAATAATAGTTAAGAAAATTAAGTTAAGAAGACCAAGCCTTATGAAATGATAAACATGACGCAATGCAGTTTTATTTAACGTCATTATCATCAGTTGTATATTTCATACGTGGTATACGTAGTACGTACTATGCTCCAGCTTTAGAGATGAAGAACAAAAACATTGGAAGGAGCATTCTCTCACAGAATACCAACGTAAAATAGAAGTTGCTGCTGTTTGTCGTATGGTAAGTGTTTTTTACTGGAAGCAATGCATTCCAACTTAGTCCTCAGGGGTGATAACGTACCTGGATTTTGATTTTTAATTGAGGTTAGGTGCAGATTTCAATGGGTTACAGTATACACTTACTATCAGATGGACTGTACGCTCGTTTATCACCCTTATTCTATTAAAAACCATGCGAGAGTGTCGCGGAACACTCGGTTGGAATGAAGTTTCTTTCGTGGGATATTATTATTGATGAACGTATAATGTTGATTAACAAATGCAAATAAATGAATCACTAGCTTCTATTAAAATGAAGCGTCGTTTAAAATAAAATAATATTTCTTTCATGACAAGATAAGAAAAAGCGCGTGGGTGATGGATATTATTCCATCTTGCTTCCTTATAGCCGCCAAGGCCGTCTACACTACGTCAGAAGGGGTCGGGACGGAAAAATCTTACACTTTTTCTCGCCTAGCCCCCGTCCGCCAAATTCGTACACCCCGACATGGAACTTCGTCCCAAAAAAAATTACTTCAGCACAATTTGTCGTAAACGTTTCGATACATCGGATTTAGTGCAAACAGTGACTTGAAATTCTATATGTCTCAATCTTCTCCAATCATAATAATTCAGGACTCTTTAAGGCAAAAGTAAATGACATTATCTAGGCTAACGTATTAACAATTTAGGAGTCTATCACTACTTAAAATTAGGTTTCATGTGTTCACAACGTTTTCATTTTAATTATAAAAAAGTAAAGGTATCAAAAATAAATAGCAAACCAAAGCAAACGATAAATGAGCAGTAGAGAATTTTAATGACTTTCCCGTTCAGTTAAATTATATTAAAAATATCTATCTGTCAAATATCTAAAAGACAGATATCTATGGGCCACAGCATCCACTTACCATCAGGTAGACTATGCGTGTATGTTCGTCACCTTTATTTATATAAAATAATCTCAAATTTACTGCCGAATATAGCCCTAGGTCATCACGAAGCACCATTCTGAACCACCCATATCCATCACTTCTGTACGCTTCACGTGTTCGTTATTCGGTCACTTTATCTAAACGTTGATTTTGTGAAAGCGGTTGTCAAAATATTAGATATGTTAAAAATTGCTGATATAAGATCCACGTAATAAAATAAAATAATGATGTGCCTTACTTAGTTTGAAAAACACGAACTTACCTAATTAATTTTTAACATCTTTAACATGACGTATTTAAGTAACGTCTTATTCTATCAAGCTTTTGCTTTCAAATTATATTATAACAACATAATAGTGGCAATTCAAATCATAGACTATCAGTACGTATCTTTAAACTTAAATCTATTTAGGTAAAGAGTAACAAAGTGATAATAACCTGCATACGTTTCACCCACCGGCCGCCTCTGCTTTTTCTCGGAGTTTGTCTGGTTGATACCACGCTCTTGTTTTTTTTTTTCGGTTTCAAAGTAGCAAGAAGGGCAAGAGAGCCATAATAATAACAGGCTGTGAGGAATTACTTACATTCTAGTTCTCAGGGTTAAAACGCCTTTTGATACCCTTACCATGTAGTATAGCTGATCACACCAACAAGACCATCAAGTTTCAGGAGAGACATAGAAAATAAAAAAACAACAGCGTGTCAAATACAGCGAAGTATAACTTCTATGATACCAATTATTGGGAGGCTTCAAATATAAAAAAAACATCGTTATTACTATCAATTTATTTATCAAAAAACTCACCTTAAATAAACAGAATTTTGGATTATAATAATATTGTTAGAAATTATCCCAATTCTGATGTTAGAAACTATTCCACTTCTGATGTTAAAAATTATTCTCAAAATGATTTAAATAAAATAATGTTACTTGTATTAGAATTTACTCTGAAGTTTAATGGTTAAAAATAATAAAAGTGTGAGAGCGGATGTTCAACTTGCTCTCTTGCTGACGCAATTGATCATTATCAGGAATAAGACTACACATAAGCACTACACATTCAGTATAAAGCATATACAGTTCGACCAACCGTAATATGTACCAGACACAATCACACATAGGTGTAACGTGAAGGACATAATTACATGATAACACCAAAGTATGCAAAGCAACAGCTACACTACTCCTCTCGATGTAACACCGGGCAGCCTCTCAGCAACACGATCTTCCTTGCTTACACTAGAAGAACTACTACACCGTATCTCCGTATGGAGGTAATGTTTTAGCCCAACGAGCATAATAACGATATGAGACTAATAGAATTACATACTGACTGACTGACTGACTGATCCCTCTTAGTCGACTGCGTGATACTTTATACTGCTAAAAAAAAGTGGGAGATTATAGTTCTACCTTCAATATTTCTTATTTTATTTTATCATTTTACCCTTATTCCTAACAATATATTAATACGTGGAGCCGTGGTAGCTCAGATGGTTAGAGCTCGCTGTGAGCTTCACAGTACTCGAGCAACCCGGGTTCGATCCCCGCCGGCACCAATGAAATTATTAATTGCGATTTTAAGTGCTAATTTACCACATGCTCGGCGGTGAAGGAAAACATCGTGAGGAAACCTGCATGTCTGAGAAATAAGAAAAAAAATTGAAAACATGTGAAGATTGCCAACCCGCATTAGGGCAGCGCGGTGGACAATTCCTTGCCCTAACAATCCTCTCAGAAATGAGAGGAGGCCTGTGCCCAGCAGTGAGACGTAAATAGGCTGCAACTTTTATTAATACGTACAAATATTATAAAGAAAAAAAGATAAATCCCTGACATAAACAAAATTTTGTGAATACTTACATAAAACTTAGTATTTGTAAAAATAATAGAGACTGGCCTTTTATATGGGCAAGATTAATTACTCATTAAGTAATAATAAAATGAGTTATGAAATTTGTGACACAGATTAACGACTCCAGTTTGAATTTTATATTAAAATACGCTTCACGTTTAGACATACATATTTACAGATAAATAATAAAGTTATGTTAGTTACAAGCTGACTTAAGCCATACGAAATGTAAAAATATCTTAAACCATATCGCATATCGCATAACTAATTGATAACAGGAAGAAGAGTCTAATATCACAGGTCAATATGATAAAACTACGTTATATCGGGCGGCGATTATGGATTTTTTTTTCTTATAAGAAAGTTCCATTTATAACAGTGGTGGTTATAAAACAAAAACGAAAAAGAAACTTAATTCAAAGCCTTATATTTAACAATACAAAACTTTGGAATCTATTTTCAGTTTCAGTTTTAAAGGTTAAATTACCTAGTATTCAAATCCGTGATTATTTTAAGCATCAATAATTTATGTATGTAGTATATTAAATTTATCGTAAAGTCATTGTTCCCTTACAAAGCGTTTCATCCAAGAATACGAACAAGTCCATTAATAATTGTCTCTTAGACTAAATTAATTATCGAGTAGAAATATTAATTTATGTTAGAGTTGAACCCATATAATTTAATGCAAAATATATTTTGAACAAATTTAAAAAATGAGCGCAGACATTTATTTATTTCATGAAAGTAATGATAAAGAAGGAAAAATATATTTTGACTTTTTTATAAAAATAATAATATTAGTGACATTTACGGGATATAAAAGATTAAGGAATATTGCAAAAATTCTTTTCAAAAAAGGTGTAGAAAAATAATCTTAGAATTTTATTTTTTAATAAATAAAGGAATATTTTCTTTTTATGGCCTAAAGTTAACCTAATAAAATGTTTAATGAACGTCTTATGTCAACGCAAACGATTTTAATAGTTTTTAAGCGCTTAACAAGTTTTTTACAAATTTATACGTGGTAAATCCAACCTGCAGCTATTTTATGGTTGTAGCACGAATGGTCACAGCACGATCGAGGAAGGACCACGCTCCCATAGAATACCAGTGTAAAACAGCAGCTTAGGGCTGCTGTTTCGTATGGTGAGTTTTTTGGCACGGCATTTAATCTTAGTTCTCACGGATGAAAACACATTTTTTTATAGGATAAGGGTGACAAACGAGCACACAGTCCACCTGTTGGTAAGTGGTTGCTGCGGTCCATAGACATCTACATCTATCCTCTATTACAAATCAAAATGTAGATGCGTTGTCACCCGTGAGGACTAAGATGGAATGCCTCCTTTCCAGTAAAAAGGGCCTCCGGCCACCTGCACTCACCAAGCGAAACGCAGAGGAAAACATCTACTTCACGCTGGTATTCTGCGAGGTCGTGGTACCACGCCGGTTCGAGCCGGCCCATCCGTGCGACAGCAAAAGCTGCCGCGTGGCTCTACCACTGTTTATTTTTTATTTTAATAGCCTTACAAATTAGCCTAGGTAGGAATCAGTGTTCTATTGCGAGGTTTTGTGGCCTATCCTGAAAGTTTATAAATGACGAAAGACTTCACGAAGAAGCTCTTCACGTCAGTTGTGTTTACCTTCACGCGGTTTATTTTTATAAAAAAGGGGCAAAAGAGCGAGCGGCTACGGCATGAGTTAAATGAACAACCCATGAAAATCTGCAATGCCTGGGGAATTGCAGTCGAGTATACGGTTTTTAAAAAGGAGTGAGATCGTTTCTTGAAGGTCTCTAAGCCATTTAAATCCGGCGAAATCGCCGGTGGTAAGTGATTGATTGATTGATGAATGATTCCTCAAAGTTGTACGACGAAGAAAATTCCTAGTAAATCAAATCAATTTGTGATGATATTTACATTTATATAGATTTAATTCGTTATATTTTTTTTTACTTTTACTAAAAAAAAATAATAAATTAAAGAAAGTTCTTAAAGGGGCTCTTATCAGTAATTTGATGATGCGACAAAAATTGGGATGCGTATTTTGTGAATTTAGTGCTACTTAATTTTAGTGGCAGATCTAGTGATTTATTGCCTGGCCGCGTAATAGCGCCATGGGCTTAATCTAACAGTCTGCGGTGCTGCGGAATTGCGTCACGTTGCTACAAAGTATGTGCATGATGTTGGCATCGTAAAAAATAGCTATAAAATGTAAAAAATAAATACCTATAATATAAGGTTTCGACATTTTTTTTCTTTTCTGCCGACTTCCAAAAAAGAGGCGGTACTCAATTCGACGGTATGTTTTTTTTATGTGTGTTACCTCATAATTTTTTACTGAGTGAACCGATTTCGATGATTCTTCTTTTATTTGAAAGCTGGTACTTCTCGTGTAGTCCCATATGAATTTGGTCAAGATTAGACTAATAGTTTTTGAGTTATTATTAATAAGTTATATTGAAGTCAGCTGTACAAAATTTTTAATTTTAAATTATCAAAAAGGTAATTTATTTTTAAAATATATCAAAAATAATACATTCACGTTGATTCAAAAGTTTTTTAAGACAATATCTTTTAGGTGACGAAGCTGCTCCCGTCCGTAGTAATGACTTAAATTCTGATTCCCTACCCATATCCCCTGAGTAGTGCTAAACGAGCAGCACTACAAACCGGTGGTAGATTGTTCCTCTACTAGTGAGAGGCCCGGCCGAGGGTTAGTTACCTCCCACCTGGTAAAGAAATACCGCCAAATGATGCATGTCGTGTTCCGGTAGGATGTTAGGTGAAACCAATTTCTTAGGGAGAATGGGGCTGGACAGTTGCGTTGCGCATAAGAACTGGTTGCGACGCGGCCGTTTCTTAGTGTTAGGTGTCTAGTTTTGGAGGTTAGCGGGATCTGAAGCACGGTTACACCGCTGGCCGACCGTAGATAGTTCGAGGCCCAATTAATGAGCCAGCCACTAATGAAAGGCTGCCCCGCCATCTTACTAAAACTCCTGGGATGGCTCCACCATGCCGATTGGCAACCGACGGAAAGGGCCTGATAGCGATTTCCAGGGGAGTTCAGGCGTCCCCGCGATCTCCATGTGAGGTACTATCGATGCTATGACTCTGTTTGCGTCCCTAGGTTATATGTGTGACGCCTCGTCCAACTACCATTCTCTCAACCTATTAACTCCGCCGTTTGTGAAAAAAGAAAAAGAAGAATAAGTTGCACTCCCTCTCCATCAAAGTGCATCTCACAAACATCCGAGTCCTGTACTGTAATCTCAATGCACTCTACTACCACCTCGAGACTGACAAGCCGCACTTACTCTTCTTGACTGAGACGCAGATGTCCTCTAGATGTGGCGTACCTTGGCTACCCTGGGTACACATTGGAGCATAATTTCCATCAGCGCGCCGGAGTCTGTATTTACTTCCGTAATCACATCTGCTGTAAGCGTCTACGTCACCTTGTAGACCTCACTTTTTCTCCGAACTGGGTATTGATAAACACAGGAATGGATAAAATTATTTATTCTTGTGTCTACCGATCGCACAACGGTGACCAGGAGACAATTAGGTTATTTGAACACCTCAGTGAAGCTTCTGATGTAGCTTTAAATCGGTATCCTAATGCACAGTCCACTAACAGTGGTAGAGCCACGCGGCAGCTTTTGCTGTCGCACGGATGGGCAGGCTCGAACCGGGGTGGTACCACGACCTCACAGAAAACCAGCGTGAAGTAGAGGTTTACCTCTGCGTTTCGCTTGGTGAGTGCAGGTGACCGGAGGCCCTTTTTACTGGAAATGAGGCATTCTATCTTAGTCCTCACGGGTGACAACGCATCTACATTTTGATTTGTAATAGAGGATAGATGTAGATGTCTATGGGCCGCAGCAACCACTTACCATCAGGTGGACTGTGTGCTCGTTTGTCACCCTTTTTCTATAAAAAAAACAGTTGGTTCTTCTGGGAATCTTTAATGATTGTCATCAGGACTGGATGACCTCATACCAGGAGACCGACCACGCTGGGAGAGAGGCGTGGAATTTTGCCTTATCGCTGGGGCTCTCCCAGTTGGTACAACAAGTGAATAGGGTACCTGATGTGGACAGGCACACAGCCAACTGCCTCGACCTTCTGCTGACGACCAATCCAGACAGTTACGATGGTCAGGTTACCTCACCCTTGGGAACTTCTGATCACTGCCTGGTGAAATCTGTGTCATTATGTTCCCTGCCTAACTACGATTTGCATGGTGTGCGGCGAGTATGGAGATTGTGATGAGATGCGGCATTTCTTTGCATCTTATCCTTGGCGGCAGGTCTGCTTCTCGTCTGAAGATCCGTCGACTTGCGCGGATGCCATAACCGATGTGATACTTCAAGCGATGGAGTATTTGATCCACTTTGCTGACGTGCCCATTGGTGATAAAGATCGCCCATGGTTTAACGCCGATTCCACTCGTGCTAAAAAGCACAAGCATATTAAGCCGTACTTATCCTGGGTGGATTTTTAAGACCGTAAAGCTCCGGATGTTAGCCTTAAGAAGAGCGCCTTAGACCAAGTCGTCAAGTCCTGCAAAAAGGCATTACGCCAAGCTAGTTTGGACCGCATTAAACGCATCGGTACAAAGCTCTCTGTCAAACCATCAGGTTGTACAGCTTTTTGGTCTCTCGTTAAAGCGGTCGAGACAAACTTCTTTTGATCTACACTGCCTCCACTAGTTAAAACAGATGACTCACTGGCCCATGCGCCTAAGGAGAAAGCGGGCTTATTTACTACTCTTTTTGTTTGCAATTCGCGTCTGGACAGTAGCAAGAGCGTACCATCTCAATTACCTCACTACGGATGTCAGAGGTCGCAAAGTCAAGATGTTGCAAAGTCTAGATGTGAACAAAGCTAGTGGAACTGATGGTATACCAGCTATAGTTCTAAAGGTCTGTTCACCTGAGTTGTCTCCTGTGTTGACGCGCTCATTCAGGACTGGAATAGTGTCCAAATCTTGGAAGCTGGCCAATGTGCAGCTTGTGCCTAAGAATGGTAGCCGTACCTACCCTACCAACTATCGGCCAATTTAAACTACCTCCATACTCTGCAAAGTTATAAAGTTATATTGAACGCTCACCTTATGGCAAACCTAGAGCAGAATGATCTCCTCACTACTGATCACTACTGACTACCAGTACGGGTTTTGCCGATATCGATCAACTCGACGACGACGACGACGACGGGCGACGTCCTCGAGAACAGTGGTGAAGCACTTGCTGTTTCCCTCGATGTTTCGAAGGCTTTTGACTGGGTTTGGCACGATATTCTATCGAGCAAGCTTTCAGCGTACGGCTTATCCCCTGGCCTGATTGACTGGGTAAAGGACTACCTGAGTGAACAATTTATCCGAGTCGTCATAGATGGCTGCTCGTCCTGTCCTATCGCGACATACGCCAGAGGTCCTCAGGGGTAATAATAATCCATGTATTATAAAAAGGAATAATAGTTTAATTTCAATACGATGTATAATTTAAGTACATTTCAGATAGTACATATATCACATATTTGTTAATTTTTTAGAACCAAATGCCATTTAAAACGAGATGTGATAAATACTAATGGTACCAACCATTTAGTAATCTGTAAAAGTGGATAATAACTAGATAGTCAACTTGGTTTTAAGCTTAAAATATTTTACAACTGTAAGACACACTGTAAGCACATAAATGAACGAGTTCCATAAATCTGAGAACGGAAACAAGAGTAAAATTTATGTTAACTATAAATGGCGTTCACTCCCAAGTCTCAAAATGGTAGGAAGTCAATAAAATGACGGCTGCAGCTACTGCAAGAGCACTTGGCAACATTAGAATCTTAAAACTAAGAGCATTGTATAGTTTATACGGAGTAGCGATAAAGTTATAACATTATATGAAAATACTTATCCTACATAACGTACTTTGAAAATACGCAACTAAAAAAATATATAACAATTAACATTCAAGTAACGGTAGCCTTTTTATTTAGTTTTTTGCCTGACTACCTATGAATGGAAAAGTGTAGGTAAATAATTACCTATGCCGGTGCCGCGTGAGCACTGCGCACCTGCCGCACCATTGCCGCTTTTACAGGTCAAAGATGCATTTTTTGGTATAATTGTTTATTTTATAATTTTAACTGACATATATGAACCTGTATTTATCGCTGTGCTATTTAATGTGATAACCTAATAGCCACCCAGTATATTATGTAACTAAAAGTATTGCTTGTAATTTCAATATAAACTATCGATGGTTTTAATGAAATGAATTGCATATTATGTTACTTTAAAATTTGTGAGCCATTTAGTTGGATAAGACATCACTTTGTCCACAATGAATATATAAGATTTCCCAAAACACTCCTTTTAACAAATTATGGATGAGATCTTGACTAAACTAAATTTAATTTAAAAATTGTGGAACATATAAAATAAAATATAAAGTTCAACCGTTGTTTCTTAATATTTTTAAGTCAACAGTATTTATAATTTTATGTAATAACTGTCGTATTTTTATGATATTATATAAAATTTAACGAACCATAATAAAAAATAAATCAATTATAAATAGTTAGTAGTAGGCTTTCAATCAATTATTATAATAAAGAAGGTGCGGTATTAAGTGGTCTTATCGCTCTGGAAGCGATTTCTTCCAGACAACTTTATTACGCAAAGAAATTGTTCACAACGCGTGTTAAGGAGGGAAGTATATGTACATAAATTATACAATTAAGTAACAAAAATAAAAAAACATGATGATGGCAGTTGAGAAAAGTAGAATAGATTCTAGAAAGGACGGAAAATATGATGAAAATATTATAGTTTAGAATTGTAAGCTTTGAGCAGATTTTTTGAAGTAAATAAAGAATTGAGCCCGTTGAATGTAATATGTATATATTCACAAGCTAATTACTTTAAAAATTCCGATTTTATTTTAATTTGCTTATTATAACATTTTCTTCTTGTAATTTATATAGGTTGTTTCAATTTTTTGGATGTAACTTTAGAAACAAATCAGCTATTTATAAATGACTTATTTTTTATAATGGATTTTAAAATTTAACATCATATTAAATACAATACGACAGTTTTAACGTAATATTATGATTATTAAGAAACAACGGTTGAACTTTGTATTTTATTTTATTGTTCAACAATTTTTAAATTTAATTTTGTTTGACGTTTTGACTAAAACAAGAATAGAGAAGAAAAAATTCATCACGTCGTCCTTTTTTAACTTCTTACGAAACATAGAACAATACAGATTAAAGATTACTAAAGATTTTTTGTCAAACCAGTAACATTATTCTTAAAAAAAGATTTTTAGCTTGGAGCCTTTTGGTGATGCGAAGATGCGTGAATGGTAAATCTTTCATACAAAGAGAGAGGCCCACGTCCAGTAGTGGCCTCTTACAGCTGACTTAGAAGAAGAAAATAGAAAGTTATTTTTGGAAATAAATTTATCCTTCTCGCTATTTATTTAAAGAAACCTAATACTTAAGCAGTAATTATTATTATGCTGACTTAAAATTAGAATGAAATGCTTCAATACGTATTTGCGATTCAGTACTGGTCCTGTAAGCATGAAAACGTTTTACAGTTTATTTCCAGGCGTTCGTGCCTTTTCTGCGCTTTGTTCCATTTCACTTCATCAGGCACTTCTTTGATGTAATTTTGTAGTATTAACAAACGTTTAAAGAAGGTATAAGGTAATATTTTAAAAGACAAGAAGCTTTAGAATAGCAAAATATAAGTATCTGTGATCTCTATCCCTTCGTGCGCCTTATTTGTTGACTTTCATATTTGACTGATGACCGGTGTACACATTAATCTAATGTAATGGACGTATTACAAAAAAAGCAGTATGCCAATTTGATGAGATTATTAATTTCAGAACGACGTCTTCTATGCTAGTTTCGGTGCAGTGCGCACGGTAGGCACTATACATGCCGCCTGTCTACGTGCTTAGAGTACGCAGTACTGTAAGCGATTATTGAATTTAACAGCACAGCAACAGTGGGTAACCCCGATTATCACAGGTTGTTAGTTAATATATTGGTATTTCAATAGTGCAATATTTGTTTCGGTTTTATTTTTTTAATAATCTTCCATATTTAGATGTTGGAGTTAGGTATTGCTGCTATATAAGCCTGCACTTAGTATTAGTACTTTTTTTAAAAGAAAAACGAATAACATTGATGCATGTACTTTAACTTTACATTTAATCACTCATTTCATGCCACAGAGTAAGTCACCAAGGGTACATTTATATTGGAATAGAGTAGTGAATAAAAAATAAGCTAAGTATATATGATTAATATCATATAAGTATGTCAAAGAATATCCATTACCCTATATAATCCCGTGGATGTCGTAAGTGGCGACACAGGGAAACTGAATCAGGAGATGGGCAGTGCAGGCAGTGCAGCAAGTGGCAACTATGGCAAATATACTCCCGATCAGGCAATCTATGGAGTTCGCCTATTTTCAACAAGGGACTTTTGATAAACTGAAATGGTAATGAAGTACAATGAAGGCATCCACGACTTTTTCTGCCACCAGGGCGGCGCCACTTTAGAGTGAGGTAAAATATTTGACAGATTTCATAGCGGGAACGATAATTTCTTAGGAAAATGTAATTTTTAAGGTTTCTTTCTGTATTATTAGTTATATTTTATATTAATTACATTAGAAATGAATAAACCAAATTATAAATATAACTAAAAGCCGACTTAAAAAAAAAGAGTTATAATGTGCAAAAAATTAAAAATTAAAACACTGACGCATTGTGTTGTGTATTAATATAATACTCTAAATAATGATAAACTATTATTTAAAACTAATTTCTCACTTAACTGACACTGTGTAACAAAAACTTTACCTCAGTCATAACTAGCGACATCTGGTGAGTGGAAGATTAGTAGCCCTCATTAATATTATGCTTCACTTTCTTGGTAGGTTTAATCAGTTTTAGTTAAATCGGACCATACTGATGACGAGGAGCAATGATTAATTTGTGTTAATTTGTCTCAATATATTTATGTTTTATCATAAAATAAAAACTTACGTAATTTAACAAATACCTGGTATATTGAACAGGATTCAAACCAGCGTCTTCGTTGCCACGGCTCTTTACAAAACTTTTTAATGAAAGACATACAAGGCTGGATAGTATCCTTTCTAACATTGCAGCAGTTCTATAACATAGCTTAGGCAAGTAAATTGTTTTTATGCCTTAAGGCTATTTGTTGCTTTCACATGAAAGGTAGTGAAAGAGCTACTCAGAGAAGAGTGGGTTTTATGTATTCATTTCTTTTTGTTTAATAATGATAGTAATAATTTTTACGACACCTACAAGCCGCAAATGGAAGAAAATCCGTTCGCCGTCCATAAAGTTTTGTGTGATGATATTCTAAATAATCAAACACACGCTAACATATTCCGACAAACATGGAAGCAGTTAATGTTTTGTAATATGTGCTTTTATGATTTTTATGGAATCGCTATCGTTCTTAACAGTTTTTTTTCTTAACAGTGGTAGAGCCACGCGGCAGCTTTTGCTGTCGCACGGATGGGCTGGCTCGAACCGGGGGGTACCACGACCTCACAGAAAACCAGCGTGAAGTAGAGGTTTACCTCTGCGTTTCGCTTGGTGAGTGCAGGTGGCCGGAGGCCCCTTTTACTGGAAATGAGGCATTCCATCTTAGTCCTCACGGGTGATAACGCATCTGCATTTTGATTCGCAAACGAGGATAGATGTAGATGTCTATGGGCCGCAGCAACCACTTACCATCGGGTGGACTGTGTGCTCGTTTGTCACCCTTATGCTATAAAAAAAAAATCTGGGAATGTCTATGGATTAAATGTTCACACAATCTGATACGTTAAATAGTCGAATTATGGATGTTATGAAGCACTCTCTTTATTAAATAAAAGGGAATTATTTTATTCTCCGAGTTGATCCTGCAAAAGGGAATTGTTTCGTCTATATAGTTCGTTGGAGTACTTAAACTGAAAATGACATATAACAATATAATTGTAATTAGTAATTAGATACTCATATAACATAATTTATTAATATGCATATTTGTAAACTTTTGAGTCTGTTAATGGATGTAAACCAAGGCATGTGGGCTGAAAAGTCCAAACCAATGTCGTAGAATAGTCAATCAAGGTGACATTTATTTTCTATGTGTGTTCTAGTTCATGATTTTGTTCTCAAAGAACAGGCGCTTAGTAAAGAGCACTATATGGAGCGTGTTAAAGTGCAAGCGTGCATTATTTTTCCAAAAAAAATCGGCTTGTGGGAGAACAATCCGTGGATTTTACTCGACGATAATACACATAGAGGCGATGATGGCGTTAGAAAACCATTCATCACATTCCGTGACGTAGGAGTAGTTATATACAACTATGGAATGACAGAAGTTAATGCCTTCCTAAAGATAGCGGTATTATTATCTCGTTTACGCCAACCGTAAAATATACAGACCGAAGTCGGAAAGCAGCGTCAAAGGTGCTAAACTTCTGGCACTGTGATCGCCAATCCACATATCAAGCGTGGCGGTTATGAAAAATTCAATATAAGTGAAATATTAGGTCCTTACATATGAAATTGGCGTTTTGTACGGGAGGAATATAAAGTCTTTTTTTTTTTTGTAAAATATGTTTAGTTAATCAAAGTATGCACCGTTGTTATCTATGCACTTTTGCTATCTCATAAGCAGTTGATTGATCTCTTTACTAAAAAAGAACATGGGGGCGAGAATCCATAATCTCTTTGAAGGCGGTTTGGACTGCCGCATCGGAGTTGAATTTTTTCCTTGTGAGAAGTTGTCCAAATTCCGTAAAAAATGGTAATCTGTTGAAGCAAGGTCCGGGGAGTACGGTGGATGTCGCAGACATTCCAATTGTAGCTCATCTAACTTAGTGGTTGTTTGTTGTGCAGTGTGTGATCTTGCGTTGTCGTGAAGCAGCAGTGGCCTAGAGCGATGGACCAATCTCGGTTGTTTAGCAGCTAGTTCTTCCTTCATGGTTTGCAGTTGCTAACAATAGATATCTGCTGTAATTGTTTGGCCAGATTTTTGAAAGCTGTAGTGAACGACGCCGGCGCTAGTCCACCAAACACTCACAAGTAACTTTTTCTGAGTCAATTTTCGTTTAGGGCAGGATTTGGCTGGGTCTCCAGGGTTCAGCCATTACGATGAGCGCTTCCGATTATTGTACCGTATCCGCTTTAAATCAAGTAATAACTCGATTTAAAATCCCTTCATTATTGTGTCGGTTAAGCAAAGTAACACAGCAGTCGACGCGTGCTTGCAATTTCGATTCACTGAATTCATGACATACACATCGTTCAAGTTTTTTTACTTTCCCGATTTGCTTCAAGTGGTTAGTTTTATCATTTACCCCAAAGCCTGCAGCTCTCTCTGAAGTGCTTTGTGATGGAGCCGCTTCCACAATAGCCTTTCTTCATTTTCCATTTTGGCCTCCGGCCGTCCACGAGGTTGGTTCTGAAGGTCGTGATTTCCAGAACGAAAACGTTGAAACCAAAAACGAACCGTGCTTTCTTTTGCGATACCAGCGCCGTACACATCATTAATCCTTCGAGATGTTACTGCAGTACTGGTGCCACGGTAGAACTCGTACTCGTAAATATACCGATATTTCATGTTTTCCATTATGCGGTAATAAGCGACGCCAATGAAAAAAATAATGAGGAAAAAACATATATTAACAAAAAACATATATAAACATAATTACTGTTTTCAAAACTCAAATGGACGCAGTTATGCAAAAAGGATCCAACCCGCATTAAGTTAATTTGAGTTTATGATATTTGAAGTATCCATACTTCAAATATCACAAACTCAAATTATCGGTATGGTTTCTGTCTGTTTGTAATTTTTCTTCTTATTTGTGTTACGTTTGCTAAAATTGTTACATCACATAATAGTATAGACCACAAACATTATTTTTCAAGTCAACATTTTTTGACACAAACTCGGGTTGGCTATATTAATTTATAAATTTGAATTTGGAATTCTTAACGAAAGAGGAGATATTTCATATCAAAGTGGTCAGTACGACAAAACGCTAATTTTATATGTAAGGTTATAAGGAAGGAGATGGAGAAGAATTTCTAAGCAAGTTTAATATCACTAGTTAAATCTACGTCCTACAAAAATGCCGAATTAATCAGTTTTTTGCTGCAAAAAGAGATCAGTCACGTCAAATTTACATAAGTATGGCGTTGCCTTTCATATAGATGTAATTTTTAATCATATATTATTGCTATTTAAAATAATAATGGTCGTATTGTTTCAGATTTGTTTACCTACATAGGCTCATGTACTCGTACAATATACAGATCGGTCGAGCGTCCGATCCAAGCCACAATCCGAGTAGTCTCTGTCACCAAGTGATATTGTTATAATGTAATAGATACACTAACAATTTTGAAATTATTATATAGTTTCTATTATTATATTAATTATTATTGTTATGTGTGAGTTTCGTAGTGACAGACGATTTATTTTTGTGTGTACCGCCGCCAGTAGCCCGTGTTACACTATGTTAACAACCATTCAGACCAAACAGATTTGAACCCTTCTACCTTTTTACTGTCGGAACCAAAATCCTCTGTGGTAGCCGTTTTGAGTCCATCGAGACTAATATAAGAAATTGCTTCTAAGGGAACTGAAACCCGTTGTAAAAAACACCTACACACTATTTCGAGGAAACGGAAAACACTGGTGATGGTTTGTTGCAATAAAATTGGGGCAAAATTGCGTTCAAGACAAAAATTCTAGGAGCAAAATGAGCAACAAGACCAAGGCGAACCCTACCACGCTATCCGTGAATTTCTGCAACGTCGGGGTGTTTCACTCGAATCTAAACGCCGTCCACTACCATCTCGAGACGACAAAGCCGGCCTTGCTCTTTCTGACTGAGATGCAGGTGTCCTCTCCGGCAGATAATACGTATATCTCCTACCTGGATACAAATTGAAACACTCATTTGTTCCTCGGGCTAAAGTTTGTGTATACGTCAGAGAGTACATCTGTTCTCAACGCCTCGGCAGTCTTCAAGATTCGGACCTGTCCATCCTTTGGCTACGCGTAGACAACGACGACCATCCGTGCATTTACAGGTGCTTCTATAGGTCCCATAGCGGTAATGCCGAAACAGACCGACTCATCGACCACGTCCAAATGGCTACAAATTCCTTGCTACAACAGGTCCCATCCGCAGAGATCGTGATCCTTGGCGATTTTAACGCCCACCGCGCCGAATGGCTCAGTTCGCGTTTAACTGATCATGCGGTTCATGATTTTGCCTTGGTATATGGTTTGACACAACTGATTACTTTGCCTACGCCGAGACGTGCAGATTCGTGGTCACTCGGAAGAGAAGGTCAAATTGGCCTGGACATGTGAAGGGCTGTAATGATTTTTTTTTATAGAAATAGGGTGACAAGCGAGCACACAGTCCATCTGATGGTAAGTGGTTGCTGTGGCCCATAGACACCTATATCTATCTTCGTTTGCGTATTAAAATGCAGATGCGTTATCAGCCGTGAGGACTAAGTTAGAATGAGTCTTTTCCAGTAAAAAAGGTCTCCGGTACTCTACACTCACCATACGAAACACAGCAACATTAAGCTGATATTGTACGCTGGTATTCTGTGAGAGCGTGGCCCTCCCCGGTCGAGCCAACCCATTCGTGCTACAACTATACTATTAATATAGCTGTAGTAAAGCTCTACCAAGTATAAAAATGATGATAATGATGAATATATACTTAAATTTTATTTGGTTGTAAATTGAAATAGTTTGGAAAACCCAAAAGCATACACCACACGAGCGTTTCATTTAATATTGATGAAAAAATAAAAGTAGTGTCGATAATTTTTACAAAAAAAAAAACAGAATCTGATCGGCTTTCATTTATAACTTTTAAACGGTTTTTAATAACAAAAATTAATAGGGATCCTCCTTAGAATATATGGAAACTAATTGAATACTATATATCTCAATCTTTTGCTTACATTTCTTCACCAACGCACAGACCAACGGACGGCAGTCCACATATATTTTTTCAATTACATTTTTTGTTATGTAGTCTAAAGTAAATCAATTAGAAAATAAACTAATCTTATAATTTAATATCTGTAGTTATTGTAACGTTAATAATAATATCTAGTTAAAAGTATAAGAACGCTCCCTCACGTTGTGAGACGTGCAAAATATTAGCTGTCATAATACTTTGAAAATCATGTTAAACTTTAAAAAATTGAAATTTTTTGTTTTCCATTCCATTTATTTCAGTCTAGATCCCCAAAATTCAAAAATAAAACAACCAAAATAAATAAATTACCTAATAAAAAGTCCGAATATTTTTCACTATCTAACAATTGCTATTATACACACAGCTTGTTGTCCTATAACATAAAATGTATTGTGCCCACACTACAGTAAGAATATTTCTCTATTTCCTAGTGTTCTGTTAGCTTTATAAAACAATATAATCTTAAAGTGTTATACTTAAAGTTGACAGTTGACTGCCTTTTTGGTGTTTGTAAGTGCGACTGCTGATTGTGCAAACTATTTTTCTCAGATTCTGTCATGGCAAAAGACCAAAGCAATAATATTCTGACTCCCGCGACTATACTTGGTAACAAGAAGAATACAACATAAAAAGTAGTATTTCTTTCTTAATGCAACACCAATCAAAAACACGACTTGTGCTAACGTTTCGTTATCTTTACTTTTCTTAATGTTACTCAATGTTAACCTTTTTTCTTATTCGATAAACATGATACTTTTCACCAAACATTTAAAATTAAACTATAATACCTACATAAAACTCATTCTCTTATATAATTAAAATTAAAGTGTGTTCGAAAATTAAGGCAAACACATAATGCAAAATTACTGCAATATTCACGGAGCGGTTTAAAGTAATGATCGTCTTTGTTGTTTTCAGCTGACAATACGGACTCCACTTTATAGGTCTGTATAGGACATGTTATAAAAGTAACGAGCAGAACATAGTGCAGTTATCAAACTATTACCGTGGTTTTCATTACATTTATCCCACCTGCGTTATACATGTGCGAGGATAATCGCGTATTACTCTGTTTTCTCCCTGGATAATAACATTAGAGAAAATATTAATATTTTAACGATTAAATATAATATCTACTTCCATTAGATAATTAATATTTATTCACTTGCGTGTTCTTTTTTATTCTTTTTTATTTTATTAGTTATATCGCTGTTAATAGACATTCAGAAAACAAATTTAACGAACATAAAAAATAAAAGACAAAACATACAGTCATAGCCACAAAAGTGCTTCCCATATTGTCCTTTAAAAAGTTTAAATAGGTCTAGTTTTACAGAACGAAAGAGTGCAATACGAGTACGGGATAGTGATATAGTCTTTAGAGTATACGACATGACGACGGCGTCGTCGTACGCCGGTACAGCAAAAAAATTGTAAGCAACATGTGCACCGATAACGCCACCCAGCGCGCCACTCAATTTGCCGTACTGGCCCACTAATCGATTTGTTTAGCAACGGATATAAAACATAATATACATAAGCAACCTTCATAAAAACCTATTCCTTAAATTTTTTGCAGCACGGCTATCCTCTTCTCCTTTTCACTATATAACGCATATTTTTAAAGCAAAAGGTACGAACTCCGTGGTTATTTATAAAGGTCACTTTTATATTATTATTTAATTAATTACAAAATTAAATAAAATTTAAACCTATACTAGGAATTTACCCTGTGTCCTGTAGTAGTAGTACATAAATTCCACATGGACAATCATTTTTTAAACGTTACATCCACACTAGGATTTTCTCCTGTATCAGTTTATTTACATAAATTTCACAAGGTCAAACATCCAGACCCGGAACATCTATTTGTGGGCCATAAAATACTTATTCCGTGAGGGATTCGAATCCGCGGCCCTTAAAGTTGCAACTTATTGCTAAGTCACTGCGCCACGGAGCCCTCGGATCATCTAAACCGGAACAATAATTAGTAGAGCATGAACGGGAGATAGTGTCGGTATATCCCGTGTAGTGGCGGTGTAAGAAAATCGATCACCCCTTTTCCTAGCGCGGATGTCGTAAAAGGCGGTAAAAGGTAATGCCACAAATATCTTATGGCTTCTGACTAAGATATAATTATCTTTTTAAGTCAGATGTAAAATATCTAGACGGACGACGTGGACGTTATTAATAACTTTTTATAACGTTATTGCAGAGGTCAGTCTGTCAAGAGTGGTGATTGAGGAAAATCCTCCAAAATTAAAAAAAAGTTCTTGTTAAAGTTCAGTTGCCACACTTGGTAACCGTAGGTTTTTTTTATTTTTAGTCGTTATTAGGAAGACACTGTTGCCCATCTCCTGATTTTTTTCCCTTTGTCGCCTCTTACGACAACCACGGGGTGATTTTGGATATTCTACCGGTCAGTATGACATAATGGATTTGAATAAATATAGTACTGATAGCTCAAATTGTTCTTCAATTTTTTAATGACAATTAATATATTTTTGAGTAGTATAATGAAGCAGAAATAGGATATCCATAGATTAATTCTACGGAATATAATTATTTACGTTTAGCTATTCTCGTATAATACTTGTTTTTAATTTAAAGCAATTCCAATTATAATTATTATAATATTCGTATTATATTCAAAGCTTATTCCATATTTCGATCGTTATTATAGTATTTGCTTCAGAAAAAGTTTCACGCCGTTTTCTTTTGAGACGATGTCGATATTTAAACTTGTGAACGGCATGATTTTCATTATCATTAACTTTTTACTATTCTCGCAATTTTCATATTCCATTTATTTTCATCAAAAGAATTTTAATTCCTTCCCTCTGCAAATAATGTGACCACGGAAAATTTGATGAGTGTGCCAAAGATATTTTATACAGTTCTTGAATTTTAATTTCAATGAAGCATAGCAATCACAGTGCCGTGAAGAGGCGGCGTAAGTTAATCCACTACCTCATGTAATCCTTCGGTTGCCAACCCGCCTGCCAAGCGTGGCTACAATAGCAACCCCCCCCCCAGCTTAAGCTAAGCTTATGTTTGTTCCTAGTGTTTAAAGTATGCACATCCTTATTCTTATTAAAGCTATTTATGTTTTTATGCACATACATTACATTCTCATAAATATATTGCGATGCCAAAGTTAATATGTTTATTTCTTTAAAATTTTCTCTGAGGGACTCTTTATAATTTAGGTTATAAATGGCCCGTACGGCTCTCTTTTGCAAAACAAATATAGCTTCAATATCAGTCGCATTACCCCATAGCAAAATTCCATGACATTACGCTATGAAAGTAACTAAAATACACTAATCTAGCTGTCTCAACATCTGTGAGACTTCTAATCTTTCTTACAGCATATGCTGCAGAACTAAGTCTGCTTGCTAGATATATGGGGCCCCATTGAAGTTTCGCGTCAATAGTAATACCAAGAAAAACAGTGGTATCCACAAGAATAAACTCCTCCCCATTTAACAGCACATTGGTATTCGAATGTTTTACATTAAGTATTGTAAATTTAATACACTTTGTCTTATTGCCGTTTAAGAGGATATTATTGGCGTTAAACCATTGTACCAATTTCGATAGAGCATTATTTACATCGTCATAATTAATTAACTGTCGTTTGAGTTTGAAAATTAAAGAGGTATCGTCAGCAAATAATACTATATCGTGATTGTGACCTACAAGATAAGGTGAGTCATTAATATAGATTAATAACAGGAATGGGCCAAGAATCGAGCCCTGAGGAACGCCCATTGATACTACCGATCCGGAGGTACCTTTACCATTAGTCACTACTTTTTGAATTCTGTTACTTAAATATGAAATAATAAGTCTAAGCGCTAAATTTTTTACACCGTAATGTTGTAGTTTCCTGATTAATGTCTCATGATGAACACAATCGAAAGCTTTGGAAAGATCACAGAAAATACCTAAGGCATCTTGTGAATTCTCCCAGGCATTAAAAATATATTTCATAAGCTCAACACTGGCGTCAGACGTCGAGCGACCCCTTGTAAAACCAAGTTGGTTTTTATGAAGTAATTTATTTGTATTAAATAAAATTAACAATTGATCCAAAATTATTTTTTCAAAAATTCTACTGACGTATTACTTTACTATACTTCATTAAATCAGGAAACACACCAGAATCGATACAAGTATTAAAAATAATAGCAAGATGAGGTGCAATTAAATCTATTATGGAAGCAATAACGGTAACGGAAATCCCCCACAAATCTGCGGTCTTCTTTACATCAATGGTTTTGAAGTATTTTACAACATCTTGCGATAATACTTTTTCAAATCTAAATTCTTTTAATCAGGTGTTAACATTCTGTTTGAGTAATGACTCGGCGACAGTTGGAGAAGTATTCAATGACTCGGTAGTTAAGATAGGAATATCAGTGAAATATTTCTCAAACACCGCTGCGATTTCTTGATTTGATTTAGTCAATTCATTGTTAATTTTTAATTGATAGTTTGAGTTTCGAGGTTTGTCTTTACCGGTTTCATTGTTAATTATACTCCACGTCATTTTAATTTTATTCTTAGCCGTCTTAATTTTATTGCTAATATGTAACGATTTGGTTGTGGAGTAAACTCTTTTAAACATTATAGAATAATTTTTAACATATTGTTTAAAAGCATCGGAAAGATTATATGGCTTTCATAGTAAAGGTCATATAACCTTCGTCTGCTTTTATGAATTCCTACTGTCGCCCACTCATTAAATGCCTTGCGACTGTTTCTGGAGAATGTTTAAGAAGTAAATGTTTTTTTTTTAAATTCATTGCTTATAAGGGTAAACAATTCTCCATATAAATAGTCTGCATTGTTCTTATAAAAAAGTGATGGAAGGTTTTTTACCATATTAATTCTAAATATCTCCAGGCGTTTTGTATTAATAGGAAAAAAAACACACTTTTCTCAATTACCTGTGTTTTGTGCATATAAAGTAATGAAACCAGTTGTCCACAGTGACCTAAACTAAGTTTTTGAATTATTGATTTGTTGATTGGTACAACACCTGTAAAAATACCTGTATTAGATATAAAGTCCTGTTCTTTAGTTAACTCATGGTCGAACGAACTTCTAAGTGAAGATCGATCAGTATTATATGAGTCAGTTTATTCGAAGATATAGATGTTATATATATATATATATATATATATATATATATATATATATATATATATATATATATATATATGTGTGTGTGTGTGTGTATTATATATACACACTAGCTTGCCAGTCAGTTTTTGTACTGCCCTTTCCAACGACCCTTCCTATATAAATCCTTAAATGCGCAATAAAGAAAATTAAGGCTCATTTATCGCGATAAAAACTATCCTATCTCTCAAGTTGGACCAAAATGCACACAGTGTGCAAAATTTCATTGAAATCAGTTCAGTAGTTTAGGAGTCCATCGCGGACAAACAACGTGACACGTAATTTTTATATATAAAGGTATATAGGTTCAAATATGACTCAAGTTACTGAAATTCAGTCCAATAATTTTTAATTTCTTTAAATACCTTCTGACAAGATAGCGAAGTGTATAGCTGCCTCTCACTTGATGTCACAACCTGGTAAGAGATGCAGGAAGTCGACGGATGCAAGTGGCTTTTGTTTATAGACGGTGGTATCTATCAAAATAGCCACCCTTTTTTCAAAGCGACACCCAGGGGTCTAAATGGTTTTTTACAGAATGCAGGTAACAAATGTGCACAAAGTCCACCTGATGTTAAGTTGATAATGCCTCGTTTCCAGTAAAATGGGTCTCCGGTTCTTTACTCTCACGCTTTACACTCGCATTCGTGTGAGAGAGTGGTCCTTCCCCGATTGAGACTACCCATTTATGCTACAATCATTCACTTCCACTAAATCGTGGTGTGATGGATTCTCTTACATCACCATCACACAGCAAGTGATGGTATGGATGATGATGGTGGATCAAATAAATATAATTTAAAAATCAAATGAATATTAGTTTTAAGTTTATTTATTTATTTTTAGACATTTAGTTTTGGTTCCGAAACAAATTCAAGAATTATCAGCAGTACAAAAAGAAATATGTTATCTTTAGAAAACCGAAAATTTTGCCTTTTTGTAGTATCTGCATTTATGTGTAAATAGAATTACGGTTTCCATTCAAGATAATGCGCCTGCTTTACCACCCTAGAGACAAGCACATTGTTCCCGCTTTTCTCTAGAGTCTCTAGGGTCTCTCTTCTCAGGTATATTATATTCCGGCTAGGACGTCCGCTTGCATCAGTTTTCCTACCACATCAATTCTCTTTGTATGTCATAGATAACATATGATATTATATTAAATGCTGATTATGTTCCGCTAGCAGCTGATTTTCTGTTTTTTCCACCAGCACGTAAAAGTGCATTGTTGGACATGGGTCTTTCCCGTATTAAAGAGGATTTTTCGTAATCACCACGGTAAATTAAATAATAATTATTTACCGTTTTTGTAAGAAATAATAAAGTTTAAGTGTCAGACCCCAATAGCACTGTAAGGTAACAAGTTTGCAAATCAATGTTTGACTATAGTTAAAATTATATAGTTTCGATTTAATGGCGAATTTATCGCATACCTTTCAATTATTTCAAATAGTTGTGAATGAGTTCTATGCGGAAAAGTTGTAAAAAAAACGTGATTCCAATATTCTCAAAGAAAGAACCATAAATCAGGGACCTGCATCATAGATTGCGCCATATATCTTTTTTATTGCTTTCATAGGAGGAAGAAGCTCATTAAGAAATTATTCAGAAAGAAATAAAACAAACTTTTATACATTTGTAATCTCGTATCTTACTAGTGTCTTCAAAGTGTCTTAGGTGAAGGAAATATAAATTGTAATATATTTCCTTAACCACACGAGTATTCTTTAGATGACAGTCATCGTCAGCTTATCATCATTTATTTTATGCGAGCAATTATTGTTGATTTAAATTTATAATTACGTTCTCGGCAACGGTTTAACTATTTAGATGTATTTATAATACAATGTTTTACTTTCCAAGTTTATCTAGATAGGTGTCATCCCTGAGTAAATTATATATTTTTCTAACAACGCGTTCAACCAGTCGGTCTACGGGTAGTTATTGGGAAATCTTTGCTCGAAGTTGTCAATGAAAATATGTTTGAGTAGACAAGCCTTTCAGCAACAGACTGTAAAATGACCTCGTCATCCGATAAAGCTAATTCCGCTGGACCGCGCTCGCAAAATCGAGACGCATCATGTTGTTATTTTTCAATTAGTCAGCCCATGGTATTGCCAACAAACTTAAAACAAAAAAGTTAACAGCTGCTTTATCAGCCCTTAAGACTACGATATAATGTTTTGAAAATTTCTCTCTCTCTCTCTCTCTCTCTCTCTCTCTCTTTCTGTCTACCAAAATACAGACATTGCACCCAGCACACCTCTTGGTTGCAGAAATAGATAAGTAATGCTATAACTTAAAATATTAAGTGTTTCAACTTGTGCCTATTTTTATAGAACGGTGACGAAAACGAAGATCTTTATTTCTGGCAGTATGAGAAATCCTAAAATAGTTTAGTAGACTACAACAGTAATAAAATCAAAAATATCTACCGTATAACAAGTAACCTTTATACCCTATTACGGATCAGTAATTTGGAGAGCTGGAGAGGCAATGGACCGCCATACTATACCTCAACAGACTACAGATTAGGGAGAAACATTCTCTAGTTCTCTTTGTATTGACAAGACCAGTAAGCTAGAGCTCAAGTGGTTATATGATATATGCACGGAGTTTGATGCAGGACGTCTTTATTTTATTCGTTCACCAGTGATCAGTTCATTCAGTTCAATCAGTTGTTTTAAAATAATAATTGTAAGATTATTAGTAGCAAATACAATAGAACCGTCGGCAAAGTAACTAGAATATTTTTATTTAATTATTGTTATCTATATTAATTGTAAAAAAAGTCCTCTACCAAGAAACCTAATAAAGTCTTGCTTTTTAAATTTGAAATATTTTGTTCAATTATAAGTAAAGCAGACTGCAGTGTTCAGTCTCAGGACGTAAATCGTTTTTGCGCCCGCAGGGGCTTCTTGGTGTGTACCAGAACTTTGGTTAAGAAAACATAAAGCGTTGGTCGTTATTTTACCCTGGAGTATTCCGAAGCACTGGGACTTAGTTATTTTAAAATGATATCGTATATTGTCTTAATACACTTCTACATACTTATACAGACTATTAAAAGTCCTATGTTGAACAAAGGCCTCCTCTTTAGATTTACAATATATAATATCCACAGCCGTGGTATCTCAGGGGTCTAAGTGCTCGCTGTAAACGAGCACAGTACCCGAGCAACCCGGGTTCGATCCACGCCGGCACCAATGAAATTGTTAATTGCAACATTAAGTGCTGATTTACTCCCTCATACGACTCACACCCGAAGTTGCGTGTAGTAGATTTATTACGCCGCCACTACACGTACTGCTCCTAAGTACTATAATATGTACTATATTTGTGTTCTATTTTATATTTATATAATTTCTATTGTGTTTGGAAAAGGGTGTATGTAAAGCAACTCTTTACATTCCAGGAGCCTTTTTCTGGTGAACAAATATTGATACGTAAAAATATGTTTACCAAGATATAATTTTTTAAACATAATGTTTACTTTTTATATATTTACTAGCTCGCCAGAAAGACGTTGTTCTGCACTTTCCAACGACCCTTCCTATAAAAATCCTTAAATTCGCAATAAAAAATTTTGAGGGTCATTTATCGGGATAAAAACTATTCTATCTCTTAAGTTGAACCTAAATACACACAGTGTGCAAAATTTCATTGAAATCAGTTCAGTAGTTTAGGAGTCCATCGCGGGCAAACAACGTGACACGTACTTTTTATATATAAAGATTTATATGAATTATAATAGAACCAACCTGGCAGCGATCACCTCATTCCCAGAGTTTATTTTCATTTATGTATTTTTTAATATGTCTCTTTTTATACAGATTTTAATTAGTTAATTTTTTTTTTTATAGGATAAGGGTGACAAACGAGCACACAGTCCACCTGATGGTAAGTGGTTGCTGCGACCCATAGACATCTACATCTATCCTCTATTACAAATCAAAATGTAGATGCGTTGTCACCCGTGAGGACCAAGATGGAATGCCTCATTTCCAGTAAAAAGGGCCTCCGGCAACCTGCACTCACCAAGCGAAACGCAGAGGTTAACCTCTACTTCACGCTGGTTTTCTGTGAGGTCGTGGTACCACCCCGGTTCGAGCCGGCCCATCCGTGCGACAGCAAAAGCTGCCGCGTGGCTCTACCACTGTTAAATACCATAGTTAAATTTTTAATCAACGAACATTTGACATTTTCTTTTAAACACTATTTATTTATATTTTAAATTTATTTATTAATTTTTTATTTAAACTAAACTAAACACATATATGTGACTGAACTCCTTCTGAACAGCTTGACCGATTGTGATGAAATTTTGTGTGTGTGATTAAGTTGATTCGAGAATGGTTTGATTCACAATTGAACCCTTTAGGTGGCGCTGTTGTCGATGTCCAGAAATCAGCCGTGCGAACTCGGGGCGGGTCGCTATTCTATCTACAAGTATGTAACGGAATCTTTTATTGTAATTTTCACCAACTTGTAACAGCCGATTGATTTGAAATCAAGGACTGATTACAATACAATAATTTTATGAATAATTTAATGAACTTCATATTCATTGCATGTTGTTAAATTTTTTGGAAACTTCTAATATTATTATTATTTGCTGCAAGAGCGTCATTACCCCATAACTGAATTACTAATCTTTGGAGGCGAAAACGGCATTCCAAGCTATTGTTTGTGTTTGATTCTAGTATTTTAAGTATGAATAACTTTTTTCTTATCTCATCATCATCATCATTACAGCCCTTCACAAGTCCACTGTTGAACATAGGCCTCCCCCAAAGAATGCCACAAAGCACGGTCCTGAGCCACCTGCATCCATCGACTTCCTGCATGTCTTACCAGGTCGTCACTCCATCTTGTGGGGGGACGCCCTACACTTCACCTACCTGTACGAGGCTGCCACTCGAGAACCTTTCTTCCCCATCGGTTGTCGGTTCTTCGAGCTATATGGCCGGCCCACTGCCACTTCAGCTTACTAATCCGTTGGGCTATGTCAGTTACTCTGGTTCTACTGCGGATATCCTCATTCCTAAGTTTATCACGCAGAGAAACTCCGAGCATAGCCCTCTACATAGCTCGCTGAGCGACCTTGAGCTTCCTCATACGGCCAGCAGTGAAGGACCACGTCTCAGTTCCGTAAGTCATCACTGGCAACACGCACTGGTTGTACAATTTTGTTTTAAGGTTTTCAGGTATTTCTGACGAGAAGATGTGTCGTAGCTTCCCGAACGCTGCCCAGCCGAGTTGAATCCGTCGATTGACCTCTCGGTCGAAGTTGGACTTACCTAGTCGGACTATTTGTCCCAGGTAAACATACTCGTCAACAACTTCGAGCTTAGTGCTCCCAACAACTACCGGCATAGGTGTGACATGGACATTAAACATAATCTTTGTTTTGTCCATGTTCATCTTAAGATCTATCCGTTGGGAGACACTATTGAGGTCATTGAGCATAGTGCTTAGTTCCTCCAGCGATTCTGCCATGAGGACTATATCGTCGGCAAATCGAAGTTGAGTGATGTACTCGCCATTGATGTTAATTCCGTATCCTTTCCAGTCCAGAAGCTTGAAAACGTCTTCCAATGCAGCGGTCAAGAGTTTCGGGGATATAACGTCACCCTGTCTTACACCTCTCTGCAATTGGATAGGTTTCGGACTCTGGTTCTGTACTCGGATAGCCATCGTAGCTCTACTGTACAAACACTTCAGCACTTCGATATACCGACAGTCAACTTGGCACCGCTGAAGAGACTGCAGCACCGCCCAAATTTCGACGGAATCAAAGGCTTTCTCATAGTCCACATACGCCAGACATAGTGGCAAATTGTACTCTTCGGACTTCTGTACAATTTGCCGTAGGGTATGTATGCGGTCTATGGTGCTAAAGCCCTTTCGGAAACCGGCTTGTTCGGGAGGCTGGAAGTCGTCAAGTCTGCGCGCGAGACGATTCGTAATGACTCTCGAAAACAGTCAGCGGCTCAGAAGGGAAATCGGTCTGTAGTTCTTCAAGAGAGCGTTGTCACCTTTCTTGAAGAACAAGACCACCGCACTTCTGCTCCACGCCTCCGGTGTAATGCCACCATGGAGGACGGAATTAAAGAGCTTCTGAAGGACTTCAAGTACCGGTCTTCCACCCGCTTTCAGAAGCTCAGCTGTAATTCCATCCTCGCCTGGGGCCTTGCCCTTTTTAAGGCATTGGAGAGCAATTCCAATCTCGCTCAGACTGACGTCCGGGATATCTTCGGAATAGTGTCGAGTAAGACTCGCTCTTGGATCGTTACTCACACTTGCGTGTGGCTCCAACGATGACGTGTACAGCTGTCCATAGAACCTCTCAATCTCATTCAAAATCTCAGGTGCCCCGGAAACGATGTTGCCACATTCAGTCTTCAGCCTTGACAGTTGGCTCTTTCTGGCAGACAGATCTCTGGCAAAGACTTTGGAGCCTTGGTTCTGCTCGATCGCTTCTTGAATACGAGCTGTATTGAAGTTGCGTAAGTCCCGCCGCATGCATTTGGAGATCTGTCTGTTCAGTTGCCTATATGCTGTCAAATCTGTTAAAGAATGTAGCTTCATCTCCCGTCTAACAGCCATGAGATTAAGGGTGTGATCGGAGAGTTTTTGTGTTCTTCTGCGGTGGGGCTTGCAGAACTTAGCTCCGACCGAATGGACAGTTTCCACGAGCTTGTCATTCATATCGTCCACTTCATTGCAGTTTTGTAGGCACTGAAAACGGTGTTGTAACTCGAGCTGAAAGGTTTCGGGACTTTGGATTAGAGCACGAGGGGGACGGAGCGTTGACTTCATCAGACGAGACCTCTCCAACTTAACATTTTAGGTTCAGTGTGCCTTTAACCATTCGGTGATCGCTGCCGGTTTTCACCCTCGCGATCACTGAGACATCACTTAACAGTTGTCGTCTGGTCGTCATAATGAAGTCAATCTCATTTTTTGTCGAACCGTCGGGGCTCGACTTTTCTTATCTAATTATTTATATTAAAACTAAAAATGTACGTCACCCACGGGGCGATATGGGGTGGTGGATATTCTTACACCGCCATTACACGGTAATAGGTTATATGGTATATGGTGTCACTATTATGTTATTTATATATTTAATTGAATTTAATTACAAAAAAACAAACTAGATATAAGTGAAAGAAATGAATGAGAAAAAGTTTTTTCAATACAGTCGTAATGTGTCGATTAAATTTGAGTTAACTTAATCACACACACAAAATTTTATCAAAACCGTTCAGACTGTTCAGTAGGAGTGTAATTTTATAAAGATGTAATTTAATTGTACTACTTATACCTAAGCCTTCGCGCAAGTGCAAGCAATAAGTTCACAAAGTTTTACCGCAATCTAATGAACGGCATGGCAGCCCGTAAAATACGAACAAACAAATATTAACTTTTGTATACTGGATTACAGTGTCAACATTATCTCATTTATTGTTCTTTGCATCGCCTTTAACGTAATTTATTAATTTCGTTCCTTAATCTATAAAAAATAAACAGGAAACCTACACATCTGAGGAACAAAATGTTTCAAAGACATGTGAAGTTCGACAACACGCACTGGAACAGCACGATGCACTGAGTAATTGCACCATAACCCTTTTTAGAAATGAGAGGATGTCAGTGCCCAGGGGTATCACTTGGGGTGCGAAGTCAGAAGTCCTAAACGTGTGCCTGGTAGTTGCGGGACCCCCCCGATACGTCTGGAGGGAAGAGCAGCTACTGGGCCGGTGCACTCTGGGCGCGGCAGTAATCTTCCTCGAGAAATGAGAAGAAATTCTTACTCCTTGGGGAATGTTACTGCCGCGGCTAATTATTCTGACATGGGTGGGGTCCGTCTCGGACCAACGGTGCGTTCCTCTGCGTGACCCTCTGATCAGCAGAGGGCATAGCAGAGGAGTGAGGGCGGGCTCGGTGTGCACTTACCCTGCCTCCGGGCAGACAGTGAAGGATTCATCCTTTGCTGTCACCGCCGGTCTCGTAATCCCATCGAAGTGTCGTGGATCATGTCTCGCGGCTTTGATAGGGACCGAGGGTCTTGGCTTAACCGCCCGGACCGCGAGGGAGAAAACCTCTATAAAAAGTTACCCCGAATCTCAAGCGGCGACGCACCGCGAGGGGATGGATGGCTGACGGGGTTCTATGAACAAATCAGTCGCTAGTGCGCTCCTCGCCAGGGTACCTGCAGACCCCCTGGCGAGTAATAAATCCTCTAAATCGCTTACCTTGGTAAGGGGTCTCTGCCAAGGTGGACCTTTAATTCCCCCATACTCGTGGGTACAGAAAATGGAACACCAAGAACAAAAAAACAAAACCGCCGGCAACGGCAACGTAGAGGAGAGGAGGAACGATGCGGGGACAGAGTCCGACGCCGCATCGAGCAGCGTGGGAGGCTCAGAGAGCTCCCGACGCGTGGAGCCTGGGACCGCGGAGACCAGTAAGTTCTTCCGCAAGCGGTCCAGGCGGGATGGCGACCAGGGGTCGTCAGCCGGTGAAGAGGAGGCTTCGGCCCGGAAAATCCCCACCAACAGGCGGGGCGGGCTGAGAGGCAAGGAGAGGGGGCCCTCTGACAATCAGAGGGCCGAACAAGCGGCAAAGCATGCCGAGGAGGGGCGCCACCCGGGCGATACGGCTCGGGTATCAGGCGAAGAGACGGATGCGACTGGCGGCTCCGAGGTGGAGCGTAAGGCCAGATTCGTAAAGGAGGTGGAGGCCGCGATCAAGGTCGTGGCCCACAAGCAAAAGGCCTCCTCAAAGTAAAAGGCCATTCCCGCGGCCTCCGCCTCCATCATGGCGGCTGTGGAGGCCAACTTTGTTGGGGCCGAGCCTAATGCGAACGAGGTAACGAAGCTGCGGGCGGACGTGGCCCGCCTGACGTCCGCCATGGAGACTCTCCAGAAGGAGAACGAGAAGCTCCGCGCAGACCTGGCCAGTCTGCGTGAGCCTGCCTCTCGCGCGGCGCCCCAGACGCAGCGCCCAAGCCAGCCCGTGCCGGTGGAGAACCAGGTTCTGAACCTGGTCCGGCAGGAGCTGGCTGCCTTCCAGCACCGGTTCTCCGTGCTGGAGGGCATCGTCCTGCGCCCCCCCTTAGGGGCAAACAAGACGGCGGCGAGGCCGGCAACGGTCTCGTACGTGGCGGCCACAGCTGCCGCATCCAGGCCGGGGCCGTCCAACCAGGCCTCGGGCGGGGCTGCAGTTGCCCCCCCCCCCCGAAAAGCCGACTCCGGCAAAACCGGTACCGGCTGAACCGGCTCCGGCTAAGCCGGCGACGGGAAAGAGAGGCAAGGCGAAGGCGAAAAAGGGCAAGGCGGCAGCACAGGGGGTGGCTGCGCCAGCCCCAGTGCCTGCGGCGAATGTGCCAGCGCCAGCGGCAAGCCAGCTGCCGCCGCCACTGCCGCCCCCCCGGCTCCCTACACCTCCCGCGGCTGAAGCCGGTTGGCAGGTGGTCGGGGAGAAAAAAAAGGGGAAGAAGGCAGCCAAAAAGGCCAAAGAGCAGGAGCGGCAGCACCAGTTCAGGGCGCGCAAGATCGCGGCTAGGCTCCGCGCCCCGAAGACCGCAGCTGTAGTGATTACACTACAGCTGGACGCGGAAAAGAAGGGCGTTACCTACCGCGATCTGCTCGCGAAGGCGAAAGAGGCGGTGGATCTCGGGGAGCTCGGGATCACCGGGGGCCTCCGGCTCAAAGTCACCCAGACGGGGGCCCGTATGCTGAAGATCCCCGGGGAATCCAGTAGCGCGACCGCGGACGCTCTGGCTGTGAAGCTCAGAGCGTCCCTGGACGCGGACGAGGCCCGAGTGTCCAGGCCCGTCAGATGCGCAGACCTACGCATCATGGGTCTGGACGACTCGGTATCGGAGGAGGAGTTGGTGGCCGCCGTCGCCAGGTCCGGGGGGTGCACTACTGACCAGGTCAGGTCAGGCGCCATACGCCCGGACCAACAGGGTATGCATGCCGCCACGGTGTGCTGCCCTGTTACGGCGGCCAAAACCATAGTGGAGGGCCGAAGGCTTCTGGTGGGCTAGGTCTCAGCGCAGGTTAAGCTGCTGGAGCCCAGACCTCTCAGATGCTACCGCTGTCTCGTGGGGCACCACGTATCTGTGAAATGCGCCTCGGAGGTTGACCGCAGTGGCCTTTGCTTCCGCTGCTGTCAGCCCGGACACATATCGGCGACCTGCTGCGCCACGCCGCACTGTGATGCATGTGCGGCGACCGGCAAGCCAGCCGATCACCGGGCCGGAAGCAGGGCCTGCGTGCCACCCGCCAAGGCCAAGGCCGCGGGTAGGGGACGGCCCTCCGCCGCCACCGCCTCTGTGGCCACCGCCGCAGCCGCAACTGCCGCCGCCGCCGCTGTCACTGTCGCTGCCGCCGCCGCCGCGACACCGACGCCCGCAGAGGGGCGCCCCGTGGAGGAAGCTGAAATGAAATGCCTATAACGGCCCCATTAAGCTTCCTCCAGGCGAATATCAACCACTGCGCCTGCGCTCAGGATCTGTTGCTCCAGAGCATGGCGCAGTGGTCGATTAACATCGCTGTGGCCGCTGAGCCGTATTTTGTCTGGCCTAGGGAGGACTGGGTGGCGGACCTTAACGGCTCAGTGGCCATCATTTCTTCGGCCGCCGCCGGTACCCCGACCCTTGAAGGTGTCAGGAGGGGTCAGGGGTGCGTAGCAGCACGGTTCGGGGAGTTCGTCGTTGTGGGGGTGTACTTCTCCCCGAACCGATCTCTCGCCGAGTTCCACAACTCTCTTGCAGAGCTGAGAGCAGTCGTCGTCGGAAGTTATCCCCTCCCCGTACTTGTCCTCGGGGACTTCAATGCCAAGAACTTGGCTTGGGGTTCTCGTCGTACAGATGTGCGGGGTAGGATGGTGGAAGACTGGGCTCTGGAGACAGGCCTGGTCGTCCTAAATCGGAGTTCTGTCCCCACGTGTGTGCGGATGCGGGGCGAGTCGGTGGTGGACATTTCGTTCAGTAGTCCCGCTCTGTCGCCGCGTGCCATTGACTGGCGTGTCATGGAGGGGGTGGAGACCTACTCCGACCACCGGTACATCCGGTTTGACGTCTCCACCCAGCCCTCGAGCGCGCCAGTCCAACAGGCCCCGAGTGGTCCGCGTTGCGCGCTGAAGCAGCTGGACCGGGAGCTCCTCCTGGAAGCCTCGATCGTGCAGGCCTGGGTGTCATCACCGGACAGGCCTGCCGACGTCAATGATGAGGCAGGGTGGTTCCAGGAGGCCATGTCCGAGATATGTGACGTGGCAATGCCCCGCGTCCGGCCAGGAAGCGCCCGGCGTCAGGTGTATTGGTGATCGCGTGAGCTGACGTCTCTGCGCGAGGCGTGTGTCGCCGCGCGGCACCTGTACGCCAGGCATCGCAGGCTCCGCATTCGTCCACCGAATGCGGCAGCCATTGAGGCGGAGCTGTACGAGGGATACAGAGCGGCGAAGACCGCCCTCCGGGAGACTGTCCTGCGGGCCCGGGATCGGGCCCGTGAGGAGATGCTGGAGACTCTCGATAGAGATCCGTGGGGGCGCCCTTATAAGATGGTGCGGGATAAACTCCGCACCTGGGCCCCCCCGCTGACGCAGAGTCTCCGGCCTCAGCTCGTGGAGAACGTAGTGAGCGCTCTGTTCCCTGCGCGAGGGGAACATCCGCCCCTGCCTATGGCTCCGCCACCTGCGGTGCCGGAAGCGAACCACCAGGACGACGACGACGACATCCCGGAAGGGACCGGGGTAGACCTGAGAGTGGCGGTACGTAGGCTCAAGGCCAGGAATACCGCCCCAGGACCCGATGGCTTGCCTGGCAAAGCCTGGGTCCTGGCCTCGGAGGCTCTCGGGCCCCGACTGGAGGGGCTCCTAAGCGCATGCTTGGAGAGAGGCCAATTCCCGCTTCGTTGGAAGACGGGGAAGCTGGTCCTCATTCGGAAGCCGGGGCGCCCTGCGGACTCTCCGTCCGCATACCGGCCCGTGGTGCTGCTCGACGAGGTGGGCAAGCTCTTTGAAAGAGTAATTGCAAACCGCCTCGCCGAACACCTTGCGGGGACGGGGCCGGATCTTGCAGAACACCAGTTTGGTTTCCGCAAGAGGCGCTCTACGGTGGACGCCATCATGCGCGTGAGAGCCCTCACGACGGGGGATGCAGTGGCCAGGGGAAGGGAGTTGTCTTGGCGGTGTCTCTCGACATCGCCAACGCCTTCAACTCCATGTCCTGGAGCTGCATTAGGGAGGCACTCCGGTTTCACCGGGTGCCGACCTATCTCCGTCGTATAGTCGGGGACTATCTGACGGACAGGGCCGTCATCTACCCCTGTCGCAACGGTGAGTGGAACCGGCGAGAGATGTCGTGCGGTATCCCACAGGGTTCGGTTCTGGGGCCGCCCCTGTGGAACATCGGTTACGACTGGGTGCTGCGCGCCGACCTCCCTACCGGCGTCAGCGTAGTTTGCTACGCTGACGACACGCTGGTACTGGCACAAGGGCGGTCGTACGAGGCGGCGGCGGAAACTATGACACGCGAGGTTGCGATAGTCGTTGAGAGGATCCGGCACCTGGGTCTCGAGGTGGCTCTGCACAAGTCCGAGGCCATGCACTTCCATGGTCCTCGGAACAGGCCACCACAGGGATCCTTAGTGATGGTAGGAAGGGTATCCATCGGCGTCGAGTCGACGTTGAAGTACCTAGGTTTCGTCCTCGACGGCCGATGGAACTTCGTTGAGCACTTCCGACGTTTGGCACCCAAACTAGAACGGACCGGGGCTGCCTTCAGGCGGCTCCTGCCGAACCTGGGGGGGCCGAACGCCTCCTGCCGGAGGCTCTACGCGGGGATCGTGAGGTCCATGGCCCTTTACGGGGCCCCGGTGTGGGCGCGTGGTTTGGCGCGGCTTGCCGTCCACCACCTAAACGCGCCCCAAAGAGTGGTTGCTGTAAAAATGGTTCGCGGCTACCGCACGATCTCCCGCGAGGCGGCGAGCCTCCTTGCCGGATTGCCGCCATGGGATCTGGAGGCGATAGTCCTCGCGCGCCTGCACGAATGGCGCGCGGAGGCACTATGCCGGGGGGAAACCTCGCTGCCTCGGCAAGTTGTCGCGCAGCGGACAGACTTCCGGCATGATCTCATGGCGACATGGAGAGAGCGACTGTTGCAACCCCGTGCTGGGCACGCCACTATAGCGGCGATAAGACCCCTCTTTGAGGAGTGGCTTGAGAGACGCCACGGCGTCCTCACCTTCCGCCTGACGCAGGTCCTCACCGGACACGGTGTGTTCGGGAGGTTCCTGCACCGAATCGGGCGGGAGGAAACGCCCGGGTGCTCCCACTGCGAGGATCGACCGGAGGACACGGTGGAGCACACCCTGGAGGTGTGCCCTGCTTGGGCGGAGCACCGTCGTGTCCTCGTAGCGGGGATAGGCGGCGGTGACCTCTCGCGTCCGGCCCTGGTCGAAGCCATGGTCCGGAGCGAGACGGAATGGGATGCCGTCACCACCTTCTGCGAAGCAGTGATGCTAGCGAAGGAGGTGGCGGAGCGGGAGAAGGAAAGAGCAGCAGCCTTCCTTCCCGGCCGCCGCGGGAGACGCCCCGGGCGTCGCGGGCTACGTCGTGGCCCCCGGCCACCGTAGGCGCGGGCCTGTGGATGGCGAGCAATAAGTAGCTCGCCGTCCGTCCGTCTAACGACGACAGGCCGTGTCAACGGCGCGTTTTGTTCCACGCGCGCCTCAAAGAGCTGTCAGCAGCGTGAAGGGTCCCGCAAGGGCCGACGCCTGCCGGGGCTGCGGGCTGTTCGAAAGAGATACCGCGGCTCCGGAACGTAAGGGCACTGAAGGAACACGGATGGTTTTTAGTCAGTAAAAGTCTGACACTCCCTTCCGCTCCACTCACAGCGAAAGGCGTCATTAGATGATTTTCCATCCGCAAAAAAAAGAAGGGGTATCACTTATATATAGACCTGTAACTTTACTTTTAAGCTGCCACCGATCGGAGATCCTACTACATGCACGGAACGAGATAGACTGATGAACTCTATCTTATGACGTCACCACATTGTAGTTTCCTAATTACTTTACTGATAAAAAAGTAAAGGCACGCAATATTAAAAGAATATATGTGAGCCGCGCTTAACAACTAAAAATATTCGTCCCTAGACAAGTAAGGTGCAACTTCATCGGACCGATGATACATCTTACGGATGATGTATGAGTTTCGTAAAATATTAAAATAAAAGGTTTTTGAGTTAATAAAAATTAATCATCATCATCATCATTACAGCCCTTCACAAGTCCACTGCTGAACATAAGCCTCCCCCAAGGAATGCCACAAAGCACGGTCCTGAGTCACCTGCATCCATCGACTTCCTGCATGTCATACCAGGTCGTCACTCCATCTAGTGGGATGTCAACCTACACTTCAACTACCGGTACGAGGCTGCCACACTAGAACTTTTTTCCCATCGATGGATTATGTGGGTGGCCCATTGCCACTTCAGCATACTAATCTGTTGAGCAATGCCGATCCCTCTAGTTCTACCGCGGAAATCCTCATTTCTAAGTTTATCACGCAGAGAATCCCCAAGCATAGCCCTTTCCATAGTCACTGAGCAATCTTGAACTTCCTCATACAGCCAGCAGTGAAGCACCAAGTCTCAGTTCCATAAGGCATCACTGGCAACACGCACTGGTTCTAGAGTCTTGTTTTAAAGTTTTGAGGTATACCTGACGAGAAGATGTGTCGTAATTTCCTGACGCTGCCCAGCCGAGTAGAATCTCTCAATTGGTATCTCGGTCGAAGTTGGACTTACCTAGTCGGTCTATTTATTCCAGGTAAATATACTCATCAACAACTTTGAGCTTAGTGCTCCCAAAAACTACCGGCATAGGTGTGACATCGACGTTATACATGATCTTTGTTTTGTCCATGTTCATTTTAATACATATCCGTTGGGAGATATCCGTAGGGTATGAAACTTTTTATTCCATCCTCTGTGGTGCCCATTGGAGGCAGATCCCAGCCATGGTTTGGTCGCTCCTGTAAAATAGCATCACGCTATAAGCACGAGTGCTACCGGCCTGAGCTGACGCATCAACTTCTCGGGATGTAAACACCAGCGCACTTAAAAAGAAGTATAATTCCGACTCTAGGTCCTTCAAAAGCGTCATTGCCAAGGTAAGGTCTGAGCACATCGGCAGAAATGGCGAGAAGCTAGTTCGCCTTCCTTCGGGAATTCGTGCATTCTGGTCTCTCACCAAGGTTGTCCAAGGGTACTTCTGTCAGCTATCTCTTCAAACTCTGCACAGAGAGGACGACTCACTGCCCCATGCCGCAAAGGAGAAAGCCGATCTGTTGAGCTCTCTCTTTGGGTCCAACTCAACTTTAGATGACGGGGGGAACACACCGCCGACCATCCCGCGATGTGAGTGCTCCATGCCAGATATGCGGTTTACACAGCGCTCGGTTCGCAAAGCACTCTTTTCCCTGGACGTCAGCAAGTCGAGTGGGCCCGATGGAGTCCCTCCCATTGTGTTAAAGACGTGAGCTCCTGAGTTGGCACCGGCTTTAACGCGTCTTTTCCGGTACTCCTACTCCCAAGGCGTAGTCCCGAATTCATGGATGATAGCTTTGGTCCACCCGATCCCTAAAAAAAGCGACTGCTCAGACCCGTCCAACTACAGACCTTTCGCCATCACCTCCTTGTTCTCCAAAATAAAGGAATCCATTATAAACTGCCAGCTCATGAGGTACCTTGAGGAACACTAGTTGATTAGTGACCGCCAGTAGGGTTTTCGTCGGGGTCGATCAGCTGGTGATCTTCTAGTCTATCTGACTCATAGATAAGCGGAGGCAGTAGAGTCCAAAGGGGACGCATTGGCCGTTAGTTTGGACATAGCGAAGGCCTTCGATCGGGTCTGGCACAAAGCGCTTCTTTCGAAACTTCCTTCCTATGGGCTTCCCGAGAAATTATGCAAATGGATCACTAGTTTCCTTGCTGATCGGAGCATCAAGGTCGTAGTAGACGGTGCATGCTCTGATTTCAAGCCTATCAACGCTGGTATACCACAAGGCTGCGTGCTATTACCAACGCTGTTTCTCCTGCATATTAATGATATGTTGCTAACTGGTAGCATTCATTGCTATACGGACGACAGCACTGGTGATGCCTTATATACCGGCCGTGCCAATATTTCTCAGGAAAACGTCGCCGAGTACCGGGACGGTGCTACACAAGGCTGCGTGCTATCACCAATGCTGTTTCTTTTGCATATCAATGATATGTTGCAAGTTGGTAACATTCATTGATATGCAGACGACGACGAAAACGTCGCCGAGTACCGCAGTAAACTTGTATCTGAAGTCGAGTCTTTGCTGAACAAAGTCTTGGATTGGGGGCGACTAAATCTAGTCCAGTTCAATCCCCAGAAGACATAAGTTTGCGCGTTTACCGCTAAAAAGAACCCCTTTGTCGTATATCCTCAGTTTCAAGGCACTCCCATTGCTGCCTTTGCTAGTAATGGAATCCTTGGCGTCGACATATAGAATAGTGTGCAGTTTCGTGGTCACTTGGAAGGGAAGGCCAAATTGACCTCTAAAAAGCTTGGTGTGCTCAGCAGAGCGAGACAGTATTTCATGCCGGCACATCGCTTGCAACTTTACAAAGCGCAAGTTCGGCCCCACATGGAATACTGTTCTCATCTCTGGGCCGAGGTATCCCAGTGCTAGCTTCTTCCACTTGACCACATCCAGCGCAGAGCGGTTCGAATCTTCAAAGACCGATTTCTTTCTGATCGGCTCGATACACTGGCATTGCGTAGAGATGTTGCAGCTCTTTGCGTATTTTATCGCATCTATCACGGGGAGTGCTCTCAGGAATTGTTCGGACTAACTCCAGCCACTCCATTTCACCATGGCACATCGCGACAAAACTCGCGTTACTATCCATACCATCTGGATTATTGGCGATCCACCACTGTGCGATTTAGAAGAAGTATTCTCCCTCTCACAACTTCCTTGTGGAATCAATTACCACCAGCGAATTTTACGGACCGATACGACCTAGGAACCTTCAATAAAAGAGCTTACACCTTTCTAAAAGGCCGGCAACGCATCTGCAATTCCCCTGGTGTTACGGTTGTTCATAGGCGGTGGTAGTCACTTACCATCAGGTGAGCCGCATGCTCGTTTGCCCTCTTTTCTATTACAAAAAGAAAGTCACTATTGAGGTCATTAAGCATAGTGCTTAGGTCCTCCAGCAATTCTGCCATAAGGACTATATCGTCGGCAAATCGAAGGTGAGTAGTATACTCGCCATTGACGTTAATACCGTATCCTTTCCAGTTCAGTACGTGAAAACGTCTTCTAATGCAGCAGTGAAGAGTTTCGGTGATATAACGTCACCTTGTCTTACACCTCTCTGCAGTTGGATAGGTTTCGTACTCTGATTCTGTACTCGACTAGCCATCGTAGCCCTACTGTACAAATACTTCTGCGCTTTGATATACCGACAGTCACCTTGGCACCACTGAAGGGATTGCAGCGCCGCTGAAATTTCGAGGGAATCAAAGGCTTTCTCATAGTCCACATACGCAAGACAAAGTGGCAGATTATACTCTTCGGTCTTCTGTACAATTTGCCGAAGGGTATGTATGTGGTCTATGGTGCTAAATCCTTTTCGGAAACCTCGGTGCAAGATGATTCGTAATAACTCTCGAAAACAGCACGTAGACGCGGCTCAGAAGGGAAATCGGTCTGTAGTTCTTCAAGAGAGCATTGTCGCTTTTCAAGAAGAACAAGACCAACGTACTTCTGCTTCACGCCTCTGGAGTAGTTCCACCGTGGAGGACGGAATTAAAGAGCTTCTGAAGGATTTCAAGTTCCGGTTGTCCACCCGCTTTCAGAAGCTCCGCTGTAATTCCATCCTCGCCCGGGGACTTGCCGTTTTTATAACATGTTATAGTTAAGCTAAAAAGCAAGATCTCCGAATGTTACGCGTGGGGAGTATATTTTTAATTATTTCGGAATTTGTTATAATGAATTGTGATTCTTTATGTGGTAGAGCCACGCTGTAGCTATATAAAGTAGATGTTTATGTTATTTTTCCATGTATATAATATGCCGTGTTATGAGAATCTACCACCTCATATCGCCTTGTGGGTAAGAAAACTCATCAAGAGAGTCATTTTGTGGGATTTTAAAAGCCGGGCCTTATTGACTCTTGAAACACTTTATCACAATAAATCACTAAAGATCTGGTCACCAGGCTTAAAACACTCTTAAATTTTAATCCGGGCTTATAAGCTTAAATATGCCTCAGAAGTCCTGGCATTGTGTAGGAAAAAAAGGGGAATTCTCGCAAGAGTCCTGACTGGACACTTTTGTCTAATAAAGCACAACATGTCCATCCTGGTACTAAGTAAGCCAGTACAATTAGAGGCTGTGAGGCATTCCATTTTAGTGATAACGCACTTGTAAACGCTACAGAAAGAAGGCTTTCTTTTATGTTTGTTGCAGGTGTCCATGGGCTTACAGTAGCCACTTACCATGTGGTGGATTGAAAGTTCCTTTGTCACTTCAGTTTTATAAAAAGAACAAACAATTTGACCAAGAGGACATTATCAACAGTATGGTGAAATCATATCAGTCCATTTACAAGAAAAAACATGTCTAGTAAACATTAAATTCAGACAGAGATTTGCTCAAAACATCTCTCGTTATAGAAGTAATAAAAATCCCTTGGCCTGCAATAAAATTTACAATAAAGGAGATAGCATGTTTACTAAGATTAGTGTCACTCTAGTGCACTTTTATTCAACGTTTGTTACATTTTATTGAGCATGATATGCTAGATATTTTTCTATACATAGAATAAAATAATTTTTATTCAATATAGACTACATGTGATTCTTATTGAGTCATTTTTTACTTTTAGCATTAGTTCGGAAAAAAACTCTGTCCTGGGGAGAACCAGCAATAAACTAAGCGGTACATAGTTTTAAATACTCTGTTTATGAAGAAATGCTACGGTGTCCGTAGCATTTGTTTATTAGCCCATTATAGTGTCCTACTGAACATGTGCCTCTCCAATTATGAGTTTTTTTTACAGACTGACACTTACAAACGAGCACAAACTTCACCTGATGGTAAGTTATGCTGTGACCTGTAGACAACTACATCTATCGTCGCGTGAATCAAAATTTAAATGCGTTATCTATAAAAAAGGCTTCCGGGTCTCGTCACTCACTATACGAATCACAGTAGCAATATGCTGTTATTTTACGCTGGTGTCCAAATCGAACGTGGTCCTGCCTTTGTCGACCCATTCGTGCTGCAAACATTATATGCTGTAGCGGGGCTCTACATAATATTATGCTGAGCCAAAGTTTATTCTTATGCTCTCCATAATATACATCCATCCATCCATCACAACCCATAAAAGTCCACTGCTCAAAATTGGCCTCCTCCATAGATTGCCTCATAGGGATTTTGTCATAATTGTCTAGCTTAGAAGGCGGTTGGCAAACGTAGTTTTTTTAAATTTTAAGTTTTTATCAGGAAGATGCTGCTGCTCATCTTCTTTTTTTTAGAAGAGGGGACAAACGAGCATGCGGTTCACCTGATGGTAAGTGACTACCGCCGCCCATGAACAACCGCAACACCTGGAGAATTGCAGATGCGTTACCGGTCTTTTAGAAATGTGTAAGCTCTTTTCTTGAAGGTCCCTAACTCGTATCGGTCCGGAAAAATCACCGGTGGTAAACAATTTCACAGAGAAGTTGTACGAGGAAGAAAACCCCTAGTAAAAGGCACAGTCGTGGATCATCAAGCATCCAGATGGTGAGGATGGTATCGTGAAATTTGACGTGATGTGCGTTCGTGAAATTTGGCGGCTGGAATTAATCTGAACAATTCGTCAGAGCACTCCCCGTGGTAAATTCTATAGAAAATGCAAAGGGATGCGACATCCCTACGCAGTGCCAGTTTATCGAGCCAATCAAAAAGAACTCGGTAGTCCACGATTCGAACCGTCCTGCACAGGATGCTGTCAAGTGGAAGGAGCTGGCACAGGAGTACTCCGGCCCAGAGATGAGAACATTATTTCATGTGAGGCCGAACTTGCGCTTTGTAAAGTTGCAAGCGATGTGCTGGCATGAAATACTGTCTCGCTCTGCTGAGCACGCCAAGCTTTTTAGATGATAAATTTGGCCTTCCTTCTAAGTGACTACGAAACTGCACACTATTCGATATGTCGACGCCGAGAATTCCGATACTGGCTGAGACAACAAGGGGAGTGCCCTCAAACTGACGAGATACGCCAAAGGGGTTCTTTTTAGCAGTAAACGCGCAAACTTATGTCTTCTGGGGATTGAACTGGACTAGATAGAGTTAGTCGCCCCCAATCCCAGACTTTCTTCAGCAAAGACTCGACTTCAGATACAAGTTTACTGCGGTACTCGGCGACGTTTTCCCGAGAAATATTGGTACGGCCGATGTATAAGTCTGTCGTCTGCATAGCAATGAATGTTACCAACTTGCAACATGTCATTGATATGCAAAAGAAACAGCATTGGTGATAGCACGTAGCCTTGTGTAGCACCAGCGTTAGTAGGCTTGTAATCAGAACATGCATGCATGCACCGTCTACTACGACCTTGTTGCAAACTTGGCAGACGAGTTGGTTTAATTGTATTTAGTATGTCTAGTTTAGTTAGTTTTATTCCATTATTTTGATTTGTCAACAGGCAGATAATGCGTCCCTGTTTAATTTTCCTCTGTCGCCTCTTATGACACTCATGGGATGATATTGGCTGGTGAGTTTTCTTTCGCCGCCATTACATGGTACATTTATATATTGCCAATCCTCTTCATAAAGTATTAACCCATATATTAAAGTAGGAAATAGAAATGTGTACTTATTACATTAATTACTATGGTAGTAAGTTTTGTCGATTTAAATTCCCAATTGGTTTTTTTATTTCATCAAGATATCGATACGTAAAAAATATTTTGCCTACAAACAAACGTTTAGAATTTTATTAGGTTTCATGCTAATGAACAAAAAAAAACAGGGGTTTCTGTACGTGAGTCGTGGATGGCTGTGGTTGAAATAGTTATTTAAATACTATGGCTAGTTAATGCTTTTTGCGAATATCTTTTATATGTTTATTCTGTACGTGTTTTTGATACTCAACTCCTTTAATGATAAATGTCTGTTTCTAGCTAGGTTTTATCGGAGAATAAAATCAAAGGTGCGATACGCTTGGTACAATCTTCACCAATCTATCCAAAAAGTAAATTCTCCCTGCAAAACGGGGAAAGATCCTATCCAGAAGTGATATTTTATGGGTCGATGAAGAAATATAACGGGGACTTGGCATTGACAATTGGGATTTCATTACATTATTTATTTAAAAATGATTAATGAATGTACATAACTTTATTGATGTCTCATATGTAATTAAACTCTCTTTTTTGTATAGAATTAGGGTAACAAGCAAGCACACGGTCCACCTGGTGGTAAGTAAATGCTTTGGCCTATAGACATCTACATCGGACTTCGATTGAAAATCAAAAGCTAGATTCGTTGTCACCCCTCGTTTCCAGTTAAAAGAGCAAATATGCAAATGCAAAATACAGCAGCATTAAGCTGCTAGTTTACGCTGCTGTTCTGTGAGAGTGTGGTCCTTCCCCGTTCGAGCCGACCCATTCGTGGTACAACCATAATATAGTTGCATCTTGGATCTACCACGTGTAAAAAGTTTATCCTTGTCTGAGGCCTCATATGTAAAACAGTTATAAAATCTATATATGCGTATGAATTGCATATTGATACTATCACAAAAAATCGTAACTGGGAAAAGGAGTTTTATTATGATTGAATGTCACTTAAGGTATAAATTTCTTTCAACCATTTACTTATACCATCTACGAAAACTCATTCATACTCGTTATTTTTGTATCATATGCATAATCTGAAACAACTTTATAGCTACAGCAATTGAAAAATCCTAGTTTTAATGAAATTTCCGCTTCATTTTACAAAAGTGTTACAACGGGTCAATTTAAATTATTATCTTGGCATCTTGCTAGAAGATCGTTAAAAAGAACTATATTTTATTGTTTTTATATTAGCGTGCTTGAAATTCTACTATATATGTAGTACATCTTTAGGTCCGGGATAAATAGTCAATAATAAGAGCGGCTTTTTTCTCATGTTCGTTTAAGTCTTGACAGAGGCCAGACTTTTTAAATTTATTTTTGAATTATTTTGATAGTGTGAAATATTAATAATCGCACGGTCTATCGTATAATTCTTAAAACGTTATACGCATTGAAAACATCGAAAACTCCTTGCTTTATTATAAATAATAATTGTCAAGGCAAAGTATGAACAAATTGGTAGAATTGGCAAGAAATTAGTTCGACTTCCTTTGGGAACCCGTGCATTCTGGTCTCTCGCCAAGGCTGTTCAAGGAAATTTCTGTAAGCTTTCGCTACCATCTCTACACCGAGAGGACGACTCACTGGCCCACGTCGCAAAATAGAAAGCCGATCTTTTATGCTCCCTTTTTGCGTCCAACTCGACTCTCAATGACGGGGAGATTACACGGCCGACCATCCCGCAGTGTGAGTGCCCTATGCCCAATGTGCGATTCACACAGTACTCAGTACACAAAACACTCCTCTGCCTGGACATTCACAAGTCGAGTGGACTTGACGGAATCTCGCCAATTGTGCTAAGGACGTGTACTCCAGAGTTGGCACCGGTTCTAACGCGTCTTTTCCGATACTTCTACTCCCTATGCCTTGTTCACGGAAGACACCTTTCGTGTACCCGATCCATAAAAAAGGTAACCGCTCTGATACGTCCAACTACAGACCTATCACCATCATCTCCTTGTTCTCGAAAATAATGGAGGCCATTATTAACTGCCAGTTTATGCGGCACCTTGAGAAGCACCAGCTGGTTAGTGACCGCCAGTACGGTTTCCGTTGGGGCCGTTCTGCTGGTGATCTTCTTGTTTACCTAAGACATAGATGGGCGCAGGCGATCGAGTCCAAGGGGGCCTCCCCCTTGGACTCAGTTATTTTTACATTAGCCGTAAGTGTGGACATAAGGAAGGCCTTTGATTGGGTCTGGCACAAAGCGCTTCTTTCGAAGCTTCCTTCCTATGGGCTTCCCGAATAATTGAGCAATTGGATCACCAGTTCTTTGGTTGATCGGAGCATCAAGGTAGTAGACGGTGCATATACCGATTACAAGCCTATTATTTTTTTTATAGGATAAGGGAGAAAAACGAGCACACAGTCCACCTGATAGTAAGTGGTTTCGGCGGCCCATAGACATCTACATCTATCCTCTGTTACAAATCAAAATGCAGATGCGTTTTCACCCGTGAGGACTAGGATGGAATGTCTCATTTCCAGTAAAAAGGGCCTCCGGCCACCTGCACTCACCAAGCGAAACACAGAGGTAAACCTCTACTTCACGCTGGTATTCTGTGAGGCCGTGGTACCACCCCGGTTCGACCTGGCCCATCCGTGCGACAGCAAAAGCTGCCGCCTGGCTTTACCACTGTTAAAACTATAATATTAACTATAATATTTAATATTAACGCATATTAACGCTGGTGTTACACAAGGCTGCGTGCGTTTCTTCTGCATATTGTAACACTCCCCCATCTCTTTATTTCTTTCTTCAGAATCTATATCTATAAGATAAATATAAAAATATATCAAATTTACGTGACCAGCATTAACCATATATTAATCTTTCTAAAGGTTTACATCATAGAATTATACGTAATAATTCTATGGTGTAATTATAGGCCGTTAAATAAATGTATGGCGTGATCGTCTTAATTAGGACCCTTACATTGTGTTTGTATAGTAACTTAGTTCTTTTAGGTATTTTTTAGAAGAATGGCTATTCACTAGAGCAATCGAAAGCTGTTGGTAGTGCCTCATAAGCTAAAAAACTCCGTTCACAAAGACAGGGCTCAAAAAAGGTTAAGAATAATAAATCGACCCTATTCCACTTGTACAAAACAAAAGAAAAACATAAAAATCTACACACTTAATGAGATCGAATATCAACAATGGTCCATGAAATAATAGCATGCTACAAGAAAAGGACAAGAGAATCGAAAAATTATTTCAAGGCCATTAAATAGAGCAACGGTGCCGATACAGAAGCCAAATACATATAGCAAGTAACATAACTTGAGAATACGTAATAACATACCTATATATTGTATGCATGTAAATGTATATTGTTAGTAAGCAAAACGTAATTCAAAAGATAGCTAGGCTTTAGTTTAATTATATAAATAACATTGCGCTTAACGAAACAAATTGAAATGTAAACGTAAATGTTAATTTTGTGAATTTATTTGATTATTTTGTAGCACTAGCGGAATGCCAGAAAAATGTAATGGCTTCCGATGATGGCAGTGCAACCATCTCGTTTACGCCAGACGTAGAATACCCATGCAAGCATGAGACAGCAATGTCAATAAAATATATATAATTATATTATGGTTGTTGCAGGAATGGGTCGGCCCGACCGGGAAAGGACCACGCTCTCACATAATACCAACGTAAAATAGCAGCTTAATGTTGTTTCGTTTCGTATGGTGAGTGTAGAGAACCAGATGCTATTTACTGGAACCAGGCATTATGTCTTATTCCTCGGTGGTGACAATGGGTGACAACACATCTGCATTCTGATTTTTAATTGAGAATAGATGTAGATGTCTGTAGGCCACAGTATCCACTTACCATCAGGTACACTGTGTGCTTGTCTGTTAACCTTATACTATAAAAAATATGATTTTGTTTAAGAGGTGTTAAATTTCATAAGACTAGTATCGTCACACTTGGAGATTTCCTTTGTTGAAAGGTTTCATAACACGAATGCCGTGGGATCAGGAAAAACAAGGGTCTGAATGCACCAGCTTTCCCTGCCCGAGCGGCGGATATGTTATATGCCTTCACCGCCAATCACGTTTTAGGTAAGGAGAGCAGCGCATCGTAATACCGACTTTCCTTTCCCCTAACATTTTCCCACGCTCACGGCAAAGTTGTGGAGTGTAGGGCGAGTGGCAATAACACTGTTTTTTCACCGTAGGAAGAGGAAAAGTTCACCCCACCCTACTCCCGCCACTGTTCACCAAATCAAAAACCAAACGCATTCTGAGTAAGTTCACCAACCGCTATTGGTATGTATGGCCACCTCGGGTTGGCCATTCCTGCTCGTGCCCCACGGGCAGGAAGTCGAGGCAAGACAATTCAAAACGGGAACCGTGTTGTAGAACACTTCAAGTCCTATGCTGAAAAACGTCATATCATTTGTTCAAAATTTGTGCTTTTACTCCTCCTATTTTAGATTTTGTCTATAAAAGATATAGATTGACATTGATAAATGAAATCAAAATATGCCTAAAACGGTCTCCGGTTCTCACAACTTATCATGAAAACCATAGCAATACCTAGTCAGGTCATAAATTCTGTCACATGTTTAATATAAAATAATTGAAACAACTTTATTCATTATGTACCCATTTTATACCAAAATAAACTTAACAAAACATAGATTTTTATGACACTAAAGTTTATTCAAAATGACCTCCGTGATTTTGAATACAGGCCTTCAATCTGCGCGGCCAGTCGTCTATCGCAGCACGAACGAGGTCCATGTCAATATCGGCGGCTGCCTTAATCAAGGCTGGCTTGAGTGACTCCAAATTGGGATAAGGCTTTGAGCACGCCTTTTCCTCCAAGTATTGCCATATATTGCAATCTAACAGATTCAAATCTGGACTGGAGGAGGGCCAGTATTCGTGCCGGATGAAGTCGATTTCACGCGCCGCCAGCCAGTCTTGTGTGCTCTTCGCTCTATGAGCTGGCGCCGAATCTTGTTGGAATACCCAGTGCCTGTTATTGAACATGGTATGAGAAATAGCTACCACAAGGTACATCAGGACTGTTTTTTGATACACATGCATTCGTTTTTCCACCTTTCTCACAAAAAATTACTTTTGTTAAGCCCCAATAAGAAACTCCCAACCATACCATGAGCGAGGATGGAAAATAACCTCGTTGGACACGCGGAATACGGTTGCTCGCTTCTTCATTACTGGGTGCGTACACCTTATCATTTTGTTTGTTGTAGTTCTCTTCTACGGTAAAATTTTTTTCATCCGAATAAAGAATTTCCCGATATTTTTTCCCGCGTACCGCTTCAACAAAGCGCGGCATCTCTTCAGTCTCAGGTCCATTAGACGAGCATTCAAACGATGTCCTGTTTTTCTTCGATATGCCCGAAGCCCTAAGTTTTCATTTAACACCCTTTTCACCGTAGTTCTGCTTAACCCCATCTGAAGGGCCAACAGTATCTGCTTACGTTTGGGATTTCTTTGAATTCGCGCCTTCACAGCTTTTATCACTGCTGGAGTCCTAACAGACCGAGGGCGACCACTTCTTGACCTGTCATCTACACTAGAGTCTTCATTGTATCGTTTGACGGTACGATAAACGAATCTTTTGGTTATATTTAATTTTTTCAGTATGTCAAAATTTTGAATTGGCGCGTAACCGCAACGATGCAACGCAATAACTGCAACACGGTCTTCTTTAAGCGTCCACTCCATATTTAAAAATGAGTAAAATTCTAAAAAGTGTACAGTTTTATTTTCACGAACAATTCGAAATTCGAATTGATAAACTTTTTTGTGGCCAGCATTCTAAAAGAAAAGTTTTTACTGTGTGGCAATACTTATGACCTGACTGTGTATTATGCTGCTATTTATCGCTGGTGTGCTATACAAGCGTGGTCCTTCCCTGGTCAAGCTGACCCTTTAGGACAATTACCATAATACGCTGCAGTGTAACGCATTTTGTAAATAAATAATAAAATAAATTAATAAATATACGCATAAACAAACCCACGTAGACAACTGCGTGGTTTTGTTTATGCGTTAACTTACAAGAGTTTCTATTTTCCAAAATTGATGACCTTATCAAATATAGTGTAGATTTTCTTTAGATTAATTGAAAAGTCTACCCTAAAAATTAAACCCGCGATATAATGAAAGAATTAAAGATTCAACAGTGGTAGAGCCACGCGGCAACGTTTGCTGTCGCACGGATGGGCCGGCTCGAACCGGGGTGGTACCACGACCTCACAGAATACCAGCGTGAAGTAGACGTTTACCTCTGCGTTTCGCTTGGTGAGTGCAGGTGACCGGAGGCCCTTTTTACTGGAAATGAGGCATTCCATCTTAGTCCTCACGGGTGACAACGCATCTACATTTTGAATTGTAATAGAGGATAGATGTAGATGTCTATGGGCCGCAGCAACCACTTACCATCAGGTGGACTGTGTGCTCGTTTGTCACCCTTATCCTATAAAAAAAAAAAAAAAAAGATATATGAAAGGCAGGAAGAGCTGGGTAGGATAGGTTGCATTTTCATGGAAAAAGATAATAAGTGTATATGTAATAAAAAAGAGCAAATACGAGAATCATATACAATAAAAAAGATAATAAGATGGCAACGAATGTGAAATTCATCCGGTATTGTAGTTGTTGATGAGCAGCGTCTATACTTACCATCAAATGAGCCGCATGCCCTCTCTTCTGTATGAAAAGACTGTGTGGCTGATTGTTTATTAAGACTGATCAAAGACCGCGCAGAGCTTTACCGCGATCTTGGTGGCTGTTTTTGGAAGCCTACGAGTTAATCTCACGACACGCCAAACATACGTCCTCGTATCTTTGACACGTTGCAACAACAAAGTCTAAAGGATGACTACTTGCGATTTGCCGCTACTAAAATCGCCGTTTTCTTTACCGCGAGCCCGCCCGGCGATCAGTGCCTTCATATTTTAACATTAAAAGTGTCATTTTAACGTCAGTTAGTCGACCAAACATTGATCTAACAGTGGGCTCAACCCACCAATTTTGTTCTTCTATTAAGAGGCTTACTTTCTCTTTTTATAAGCACAGGCATCTCACGTCTGTGAGGGTTTTAAGGAATGATTCACCGCGCAACCATAATGCTTGGGCGATTAACATATGACTTCGAAATTATTATTTTTTAACTTCTTTGACATGTTTCTTGTTTTGACTTTCTTCCGATGCGAGCATGTTGTAATAAATTGCAATTAACAATTTAATTGATGCCGGCGGGGATTGAACTTGGATTGTTCGCGTACTGTGAAATTTAAGGCGAGCTGATACTGAGATATCAAGCTCTTCTTCCTAATGATTCTTTATAATAACCACTTGAAATTAAAGTACATCGCAGCCCTCTTCATTTTTGTCTAGTAAATTAATTATTTATTCTTGCTTTATTCTGATTTTCTTCGTATATCACATTTGATAAATACTGATATTAGTAATAATATTTAAATTATCTAAATAATTTATAATAATATTCACAATGACAAAAAATTTGACTCGAATAAACTTATTCAAAAATACATTTAATTACACGACGCGCGTATTTAAATTTCTAGATATTTCAACCTTACGAATATCTTCAATCTTAAAGGGCCCAAAACCAAAGATTTGTTGCTTTAATACCAGTAATAAGATTTGGCGACGATTTCATTACGTCTATCTCATAATTAGAGTAATTGAAAACGCTGTATTAAATTTTTACTACATTTATTAATTAATAAGATAATACTAATATACTTCAAAAAATATTAAACAATTTTGATGCAGCGTAATCCTGATGTTGGAGAACTTCAATACTATATACGAGCCAAAAACAACTTATAAACTAAAGTCACTTGCAATTATATAAGTTAGAAATAAGATTTAAAATGTTAACTGCTTCTGAATCTTTCCAAATGACGTTGAATATAAATAATTAACATTTCCACTAAGGATACTCGTAATATGACGTATCTCGTCCTCATACGATTATTACTAACACAGAGGGCAGAAGGATGAATTAAGTTAATTTAATTTGCAACGCTTATATTACACTAATTAACAGCACTTGCGCTAATCTCAACCAGCACTCAGATGAAGGATTGAAGGCTATAAAAGAAATTTAAAGACGGGGTCCTATTGTTATAAAATAATTACGTAAATTTATAAATATTTAAAGGAGTACAATTACTTTATAATTATATCTATCTATCTATCTTCCACATTATAATAGAATATTAGGAAGTCCCTGGCGAACGTCGGTCCCTGTTCACGATCCTGCTTTTGAAAGAATGTTCATTCGGCTTTCATCGGCTGTTTCACGAGGAAGATTTATGTATATAATTTATGAATAGTTTGTGCAAATTAGCTAATGTTATGATGGTAATTTGAATTACCCGCAGGAAAAATTTTGCCTCCTGAGAGCTTTTGTGTGCGTTTCCTCAATCATAGTTAGTTATATGTAAATAATGAACCACTACGACTAGTTAAACTCGAACTCAAATTCTACATTATCAACATACTAGGGCCAAGACAAAAAACTACGCGCACGTGCCTGCGTGCGTGCATGCGTGCGTGCGTGCGTGCGTTGATGTGTGTGTGTGTGTGTGTGTGTGTGTGTGTGTGTGTGTGTGTGTGTGTGTGTGTGTGTGTGTGTGTGTGTGTGTGTTTGTGCGTGCGTGCGGGCGTGCGTGCTTGCGTACGTGTATAACATGTATTTGCCAATAAAACGCAGCTATACATTTTTCCTGGTTTGTTTCCCACTGTCACCTCTTAAGACACCTACGGGATGGTATGCATTATTGTATATTCTAACACCGCCAATTCATGGTGGTAAAATCGAAAGGCAAGGAAGAATAAATACTTTGAATTCCCCTGGTGTTATTGGACGCCTCATAACACGAAGCGTTATTAGGTTGTGTTTTACTCTCGGCACGTCAAGTTCAAGCAATTTGTGTTCTTAAAATATTGTTTTTATAGGATAATATGAGTAGCCGTATATCTAGAAAACACTCTAATTAATCCATCTCAAATATTTTCTAAAAACATAATTTTATATAAAATTTAAAAAACCGGTTTGAAAATAAAATAACATGGACGTACGGATGTTGATTTTTGTATATGGTCACAATAACTCCCGTAAAAACCGGGTTTGTTGACAAAAAATCATAGCTTTTTTTTTCTCTCAGACTGGTGGTGTCTGTACGAAACCACTTAATGAGCAAGTTACGAGGTACACTACCATTTGTTTATTCAGTATATTTGAAAAAATTTGTTAAAAACAGCCAAGAATACGCATCCTATTCCACCATGACAATGCTTCGACATTTCGACATTCTGCACACCGTAAATAACGAAGAGATCCATCCCACACAAAGTCCAGACCTCGCACCGTGCGATTTATTTTTCTAAAACTCAAAGAATTGACATTTAAGAAGCTAGAAGAGACCGTGATTGGTTTCAACTACAACGTGAAAAACATGGCTTCAGACTACTGTCAATGTCCTTATATTTTCAAAATTTGTTTGAACGAATGAAAGTGTTTAAAATTTAATTTTTGAGAATACTTTAAAAAGCAATAAATATATAAGTTAAAATTTTCAGAGTGAAACGATTCAAGAGATAGGCTGCAGCAAAATTCCTAGTAACGACTAAAATAAAAAAACTGCGGTTAAAACCCGATTGCCAAGCGTGGCAACTATGGAAAATACCCCTCTATGAGGCAATTGGTAACGGTAAAACCTTGAATGTACCCCACGTAGTTCTTATTCCATAACCTACCACTATTAAAACATAGCAAAAAAATTTCCAGGGTTCATTTCGGTATTAAATAAAAAAAACCTGTAACATATTAAATAAATTTCAAATAAAATACATACATAGGACCATTGTGACACAGATAAAGAAAATACAGTCAATGCCAAGCGTAAAATTCAAAATGGAAACTTAGTCTCAACGCCTACTGTGTTGGCAGTAATAAAATCCCACACGCTGCAATAAAATTTACAATAAAGGAGATAACACATGATAGTTTATGAGACTTTGCTGCACTGTCCACAATTATTATTACACTATAACTATAAAGGAAAGATCAATAATATAATGTAGAGTTATATACACATATACGTATAAATTAGCGTTAAATAAATGGTAAGCCTTTGATACAATGTGAATGAATGACAGTTCTGTTGTATAAGAAGTTGAAACAACTGAGTAAAACGTCAAAAATAGTTTTATTCGCCTAATATTGAATTATGTTTCTTTTGTTATCTCTATAGCATGTTGCACCGCCTGTCACGACTGGCAACTATAGCAAACATAAAATATAAGCTACCACTACCAGTTACTTGACTCGATTTACAACCTTACCTTGTTCATTCATAGAACGGTGTATCCGCTTTTACGATTAAGTTCTAAAAAAGGTCGTTCTAGAAAATGTACTTCATGTATTATGCATAATCTATATAGATTTAAAAATTATTGCATACTTTTTATTTTTCAAAAGCATAATAATAATAATAATGTCCTCCAGACCGAATTTCGGCCACGGCGGCCAGTCTCAACGGAGACTAGCCATCGGCGCAGGACAGGATTAAAGTGCCCAAGTGTATGCGCAAGCACAGGTGTACTCTCTATTCCCTCACTCTCATAGCCCGATGGGACGGTAAACCGATACAACCGGAGAAAGATCAGGCGCAGGACCAACGGCTTTACGTGCTTTCCGAGGCACGGGGGTTAAACACCGCCAACTTCCCGACTACAGGCACCTACTGAGAATTGCTTGATGGAAAAACTCAATAACTGATTTTTTGACCCAACCCGGGATTCGAACCCGGGACCTCATGATCAGCAGTCGCACTACTGCAACCACTAGACCAACGAGGCAGTCAAAAGCATACGATGGCAGTAAAACACTGTAAAAAACCTTTTCAAACTGTATGTAAAAATTGAAAACGAAAACGATCTCCAGACTTTGACGGATGACAGAAAATGCGTATATCTGACCTTGAACCTAACTGTGTATTTCCTATAATTTGAAAGATATTCGTAATATGACGTATCTCGTCCTCATACGATTATTACTAACACAGAGGGCAGAAGGATGAATTAAGTTAATTTAATTTGCAACGCTTATATTACACTAATTAACAGCACTTGCGCTAATCTCAACCAGCACTCAGATGAAGGATTGAAGGCTATAAAAGAAATTTAAAGACGGGGTCCTATTGTTATAAAATAATTACGTAAATTTATAAATATTTAAAGGAGTACAATTACTTTATAATTATATCTATCTATCTATCTTCCACATTATAATAGAATATTAGGAAGTCCCTGGCGAACGTCGGTCCCTGTTCACGATCCTGCTTTTGAAAGAATGTTCATTCGGCTTTCATCGGCTGTTTCACGAGGAAGATTTATGTATATAATTTATGAATAGTTTGTGCAAATTAGCTAATGTTATGATGGTAATTTGAATTACCCGCAGGAAAAATTTTGCCTCCTGAGAGCTTTTGTGTGCGTTTCCTCAATCATAGTTAGTTATATGTAAATAATGAACCACTACGACTAGTTAAACTCGAACTCAAATTCTACATTATCAACATACTAGGGCCAAGACAAAAAACTACGCGCACGTGCCTGCGTGCGTGCATGCGTGCGTGCGTGCGTGCGTTGATGTGTGTGTGTGTGTGTGTGTGTGTGTGTGTGTGTGTGTGTGTGTGTGTGTGTGTGTGTGTGTGTGTGTTTGTGCGTGCGTGCGGGCGTGCGTGCTTGCGTACGTGTATAACATGTATTTGCCAATAAAACGCAGCTATACATTTTTCCTGGTTTGTTTCCCACTGTCACCTCTTAAGACACCTACGGGATGGTATGCATTATTGTATATTCTAACACCGCCAATTCATGGTGGTAAAATCGAAAGGCAAGGAAGAATAAATACTTTGAATTCCCCTGGTGTTATTGGACGCCTCATAACACGAAGCGTTAAGGTTGTGTTTTACTCTCGGCACGTCAAGTTCAAGCAATTTGTGTTCTTAAAATATTGTTTTTATAGGATAATATGAGTAGCCGTATATCTAGAAAACACTCTAATTAATCCATCTCAAATATTTTCTAAAAACATAATTTTATATAAAATTTAAAAAACCGGTTTGAAAATAAAATAACATGGACGTACGGATGTTGATTTTTGTATATGGTCACAATAACTCCCGTAAAAACCGGGTTTGTTGACAAAAAATCATAGCTTTTTTTTTCTCTCAGACTGGTGGTGTCTGTACGAAACCACTTAATGAGCAAGTTACGAGGTACACTACCATTTGTTTATTCAGTATATTTGAAAAAATTTGTTAAAAACAGCCAAGAATACGCATCCTATTCCACCATGACAATGCTTCGACATTTCGACATTCTGCACACCGTAAATAACGAAGAGATCCATCCCACACAAAGTCCAGACCTCGCACCGTGCGATTTATTTTTCTAAAACTCAAAGAATTGACATTTAAGAAGCTAGAAGAGACCGTGATTGGTTTCAACTACAACGTGAAAAACATGGCTTCAGACTACTGTCAATGTCCTTATATTTTCAAAATTTGTTTGAACGAATGAAAGTGTTTAAAATTTAATTTTTGAGAATACTTTAAAAAGCAATAAATATATAAGTTAAAATTTTCAGAGTGAAACGATTCAAGAGATAGGCTGCAGCAAAATTCCTAGTAACGACTAAAATAAAAAAACTGCGGTTAAAACCCGATTGCCAAGCGTGGCAACTATGGAAAATACCCCTCTATGAGGCAATTGGTAACGGTAAAACCTTGAATGTACCCCACGTAGTTCTTATTCCATAACCTACCACTATTAAAACATAGCAAAAAAATTTCCAGGGTTCATTTCGGTATTAAATAAAAAAAACCTGTAACATATTAAATAAATTTCAAATAAAATACATACATAGGACCATTGTGACACAGATAAAGAAAATACAGTCAATGCCAAGCGTAAAATTCAAAATGGAAACTTAGTCTCAACGCCTACTGTGTTGGCAGTAATAAAATCCCACACGCTGCAATAAAATTTACAATAAAGGAGATAACACATGATAGTTTATGAGACTTTGCTGCACTGTCCACAATTATTATTACACTATAACTATAAAGGAAAGATCAATAATATAATGTAGAGTTATATACACATATACGTATAAATTAGCGTTAAATAAATGGTAAGCCTTTGATACAATGTGAATGAATGACAGTTCTGTTGTATAAGAAGTTGAAACAACTGAGTAAAACGTCAAAAATAGTTTTATTCGCCTAATATTGAATTATGTTTCTTTTGTTATCTCTATAGCATGTTGCACCGCCTGTCACGACTGGCAACTATAGCAAACATAAAATATAAGCTACCACTACCAGTTACTTGACTCGATTTACAACCTTACCTTGTTCATTCATAGAACGGTGTATCCGCTTTTACGATTAAGTTCTAAAAAAGGTCGTTCTAGAAAATGTACTTCATGTATTATGCATAATCTATATAGATTTAAAAATTATTGCATACTTTTTATTTTTCAAAAGCATAATAATAATAATAATGTCCTCCAGACCGAATTTCGGCCACGGCGGCCAGTCTCAACGGAGACTAGCCATCGGCGCAGGACAGGATTAAAGTGCCCAAGTGTATGCGCAAGCACAGGTGTACTCTCTATTCCCTCACTCTCATAGCCCGATGGGACGGTAAACCGATACAACCGGAGAAAGATCAGGCGCAGGACCAACGGCTTTACGTGCTTTCCGAGGCACGGGGGTTAAACACCGCCAACTTCCCGACTACAGGCACCTACTGAGAATTGCTTGATGGAAAAACTCAATAACTGATTTTTTGACCCAACCCGGGATTCGAACCCGGGACCTCATGATCAGCAGTCGCACTACTGCAACCACTAGACCAACGAGGCAGTCAAAAGCATACGATGGCAGTAAAACACTGTAAAAAACCTTTTCAAACTGTATGTAAAAATTGAAAACGAAAACGATCTCCAGACTTTGACGGATGACAGAAAATGCGTATATCTGACCTTGAACCTAACTGTGTATTTCCTATAATTTGAAAGATATTCTCATTCATATATTCCTGGATCAATTTTATAAATATAAATTTAAAAATTTATTTCTAAGGTAAACGAACAACTTTCCGTGCGGGAATCTAAAACCCGACAAAGCGAGGGAGCTAATCTGTGCAAAGAGCGCTTTTGAAAGTGTTCGCTGGTGAAATGTATAATTGAATTTATTACCAGTATTCCATTTATATTAATAGTCTGTCGCGAACAGTAAACTAAATTAAGTATTAAAAATCAAATAACTTTAAGGTATATGAGTGCATTTAAAGTATATGAGTGGGTAAGGTACATGAGGGTAGTATGGTCACCTTATGACCACTAAAAACCTCGAACTACTCCTATGCTGCCATTGACTAATATTTCGCTGATCTTGATGTTCATTCTTAATATCACTCTTGTACCGATACCCAACTTTATGTGTAATACTAGGCCTCCTGTGTTATTTAGGTCCACTGGACAAAATTTTTCTCTATAGAAACACGAGTCCTCAACAGAAGTAGCTAATACTGTTCCATGCTCAGTTTTTCCACTCGTAAATTGTTAAATAAATAGAAAGTTACACAAATATTTAGTTAGTAATGCAGGGATTCTCTAAAAAGTCTAAAATAAAAAGAACTAAGGAAAGTCATAATTAGTTGTTTATTATGACAGTCCTCGCGAGATATCAACCCTTTTTAAAACGCTTTTATTTTTTTCTTTCGTGATTTACTTCCTCTTAGTCGGGGGTTTTTAAAAATTTTATTTAATTCTTTTTAAAATACAACTTTTATATCTGTCGTGGATTTTCCAAAATTTTTAATTTTGCTTTTAATGACCTTTTATTATTTGATTGGTTGATGAAGGGCTATGGTATACAGAACTTCTATGCAAACAAGGCTGTAGTTTTTGAGTTATAAGAAAGTAACTAGATTACAATATTATTACCCTCACGGACGCTAATCATTTTAAATTGAAAGTAATGAACTAAAATTTCTTTGGAGGAATACATATAATTATTATTTTATTTTACAGAATGAGGGTAAAAAACTAGCACACAATTCATCTGATGGTAAGTGGATGCTGTGGCTCATAGACACACATTACCTATCCTAGATTAAGATAAAAAATGCAGAATGCGTTGTCACTTCTGAGGACTAAGATGGAATGCCTTTTTTTTCCAGTAAAAAGGAACTTCGAATTCTCTACACTCACCATACGAAACACCGCTGTATTAATTGTTGTGAGAGCGTGTTCTTCTCCGGTCGATCCGACCCATTCGTGCTACAACCATTATAAAGATGCAACTAAACTCTACCATGTAAATCTGTATTAATCTTTTAATTATCATCCATATGAACAAATAAGCACTTATAATTGCAATGATCGAATCCGGGTTTCTTACTTACTGAAAAACTTACGGCGCTGAGCTATCACGGCTCTTCCCGCACATCACAGAAGGTTGAGGTTTATTGTGTTTCACCAAAGCTCGTGGGTTCGAATCCTCCATTTGACTACTGTCGTAATCCACTCCTAATACAAGCATTTTAAAGTTTATTTTATACTTTGTCCTATAAAAATCCTTAAATTACCAATTAAAAATATTGAGGGTCACTTAACGGGATAAGAACTATCCTATCTCTCAAGTTGGACCAAACTGCACACAGTGTGCAAAATGTCATTGTAATCAGTTCAGTAGTTTAAGAGTTCATCGCGGACAAACAACGTGACACGTAATCTATATCTATACATAATTATAATAAATCTGTAGAAAAGTCGTGTCTGTAATTCTAATATATTCTTGAAAAAACAAGTCCAGAGGACTAAATCAAGGGTTCTGAATCCAAATTAGTGGTTTTTATAATTTTGTCTCTCTGTCTTTCTGTCTGTCTGTCTGTCTGTGTTTTCCGGATTCACGCAAAAACTACTGAACCGATATACATGAAATTTTGTAAATAGGTAGTGAGTAATCCGGGGTAACTTATAGGCTACTTTTTATCCGATTACGGAACTTCAAAAAATAAAGGTTAAGTATTCTATTTCCTTTAGATGTTAGTTTTCTATTATGTCTTAGTTATAGGCGGGATGACGGGTGTTTTTCAAATAAAAACCATATTTGTAAATAAAGTTTAAAATATAGTTATAATCTTGGTAAAATAATTGGAAACTATGCCAATTTGCTATTCAAAACAGCGCCATCTATCATCAAATGGAAAAAGTAGTATATTTTGCCTTCAGTTACTAATAAATTAAATGATATAAATAACTTACATTTATATGATTAAATGATTAGATTTTAAAAATTATTAATAATTCTAACGTTTATTGTTTAAGAATTTTTGTTATTTTATTTTAAAAGTAATAATTTCAATAAATGACGTATATCAAAAATATGAAAATTGATAAGATACATATTTATTTCAATTACTAATATAAATGTAAAGTGATTAAAACTGGTCTGTCTGCAATTGTTGCAAAATTTTCATTGTCATTAAAGTTTTATTAAAGAGATTTTTTTGTATGTCGTGGCCAGATCGTAGTATTGATCATATATCATAAAGTAGTCTATCATTTCGTGAAATGGTGTGGTCATTTCATGATATTTAACACTATTTGTTCACCATGTCACGGTATAGCTTGACCAAATCAATGAATAGAAATCGTTTGAAGATATTAATAACTAAACACAAGGTTGCTATTTCATAATATGATCACATGACGATATCATTAAATCGTTTTTCACCGCTAGCGGCGCTGATAGCGTATTTTTTAACAGAAACAGTTCTTTTAAGATAATTGACATCACTTTATCCCTTATCGATATAATAAATAAATGTTCGCTTCTATTGCTGATATTACTAGATGGTATAGTCTTAGCTTTCATTATTTCATCTAATATTAGCGCCACCTACTTACTTCCAAATAAACTAAAATGGCAAGTCATCGATAAAATGAAATAATAATATGCTACTGAATATACGATGTAAATAAATGAATAATTTACATTAAATTCATCCCGCGTTGGAATCAGCGCAGCTAACACTTTTTTGCCCAAAAACTCTGCGGCCTGTGCCCAGTAGTAACATGTATGTAAGCTGCTACTTTTTTACTTTTCATGGGGAATATATGCAGTTTTTATTTCATTCGTGTTTTTGAGTATGTTGCTTTTTGTTTTCACTCTGCCGTAAATATTAAGGCTTGCAAAGATGAGTAGAACTCATTATCGTCAGCCTATCAAAAATCCACTGAAATGAACATAGGCTTCCCCCATAATTTGTCAAGTAGCTGGATATTTGCTATAGTTGCCACGCTTGGTAGGCGGGTTGGCAACCGCAGCTATTATTATTTTGATCTGTTGTCTAGAAGATGATGCAGCCCATCCCATCTCCCGTTTGTTTTCCTATGTCGCCTCTTACGACGGGACGATATGAGGTGGTGGATTTTCTTTCACCGCCACATCAGGGCGAACATTTTTCTACTCCCGTTCATGAGTTTAGTGCTCCTCATGTTCACTTTGAATAAAATTTATAAGGAATAAAACTAATTTTAAGAATTTAATTTTTAGAAGGGGCTGGAGAACTGGGGTGTTTGACGACCTGATGTCATCGTTAAAATAGAATAGAATAAATTCTGTAGTAGTTTGAATTTAATTTTATTAATTATGGGGTCCTCAGCAGATGGTAGTACTCAGCCATCTTCCCTATTAAAATTAGGATAGTTTTAATTTCAATAGCCTCGCGAATCATCATTGGTAGGATTCGCTGTTCTATTGCAAGGATTTGTTGTCTATCAGATCCGATATAATGGTTGGGACGATACTAAACATGTTGACATACTTTAGACTTCCTGGAGCTTCGGTGCTTCACATCAAAGATATGTTCTTTTACTCGGCATTTTCATCTAAGATGCGTAAAAATACCCGTAACATTAATGTTAATCCATGTGTGGTATTCATTATTATAGAGCTGTATTTATGAAATTTTCAAGTCTACTCCAAGTAAAAAAATATCTACATCTATTTTATGGCGCCGATCAATATTAAATAGGACCAATGATATGAATAAAATGTCTAAAATAAACATTATATTACTTTGTTCACACTAAATTAACTTTTACTATGAATAAATGTAAAGAGTAAAATGTAAATAATAATAATACATTTTGATTTCAAGACTATTACCATTCTTATGGATACAGCGGAATCGGACGACACGCCCGATATAAAAAATAGTAGGTGTTTCTAGACATATGTATATATTCACGTATTTCTGTAGCAAATAACCAATCATCTAAGTCTAATAGTATTTTAGAATGAAAAAAATATTTGACAGACATAGAGACTTAGACACCGAGGTTACTAAAAGTGATCGAATTTTTCTAAATTTGGCACGGAATAGCATTTAATGATGTTCCTAAATTCAAGCGCACGCGAGCGAAGCCGCGGGTAAAAAGCTAGTTTTTATATATAACTAGCTCGACAGGCAGACGTTGTTTTGCCCTTTTCAACGACCCTTCCTATAAAAATCCTTAAATTCGCAATAAAAATTTTTGAGGGTCATTTATCGGGATAAAAACTATCCTATCTCTCCAGTTGGACCAAAATGCACACTGTGTGCAAAATTTCATTGAAATCAGTTCAGTAGTTTAGGAGTCCATCGCGGACAAACAGTGTGACACGTAATCTTTATATATAAAAAGGACGTGTCACGCTGTTTGTCCGCGATGGACTCCTAAACTACTGAACTGATTTTAATGAAATTTTTGGTCAATGTGCAGTTTGGTCCAACTTAAAAGATAGGATAGCTTACATCTCAATTTATAGTCGCAATACAATATTATTTTATTGAAAATTATTTGTCTATTATTTGACAGTCACAATTATCTGTTAGCTCCAAACGATTCTGTCAGATAAAGATATCTGTTGACTGGATTGAGTAAATATTTAATATATGGCGCTATGTTAAAAATACAAACGTTTAATATAAGCTACAATTTAGTAGTATAACCAACACGTGTTGTTGTAAGTATTCAACAGATAGAACCGATTTCAAAAAAATTTTGCAGACTGTGTGCAGTTTGGTCCAACTTGAGAGATAGGATAGTTTTTATCCCGATAAGTGACCCTCAATTTTTTTTTGCTAATTTCAGGAGTTTTTTTGGGAAAGCAAATGGTTGTTCGGAAAGGGCAGAACAACGTCTGCCTGGTCAGCTAGTCCGTTTTTATATGACTGAACTCTTTCTTAACAGCTGAACCCATTTTGATGAAATTTTGTATGTGTGATTAAGATGATTAGAGAATGGTTTAGATTCACAATTGGAAGTGGAATTGGAGGTGGCGTTGTTGTAGAGATCCAGAAATCAATCGTGCGAAGCCGGAGCAGGTCGCTAGTTAAATTAAGTTGAACGTGAAACTTACGTAAAATTAGTTTCCGGGTAAATAAAAAATATCATAACATAACTTTCATTAATACTTTTTGGCGCTTAGTCTACGTTTCTTTACAAATGAATAAAAAATAAGAAAATAATATTAATACAATATTCTATACAGACATAATTATTTACTTTGGATACTACGCTGGATACGTCAAGAATTCTTAATTGTCTTTTTACAACTAAGCACTCTTAACATTTTATGTTAACATTATATGCGGTTACGTAAAGGGTTTTAATAAAACCCTTTTAAGTTGCGTCAAATTAAGTTGAGCAGTCCGTTAAAAAGTCATTTACATCGTAAAAATGTGACCGAGTTTTTATTAGTTTAGTGTCCAGCGTAAATACGAATTCGCATTTCATAGCTTGAAAATTTAAGCGCATTTGCTGCCGACTTCCAAAAAGTAGACGGTACTCAATTCGACTGTTTTTTTATGTGTGTTACCTATTAACTCTTTACTGGGTGAACCGATTTCGATGATTCTTTTTTATTTATAAGCTGGTACTTCTCGTGTGGTCCCATATGAATTTGATCAAGGTCAGACCAATAGCAATATAAGTTATTCTTAATAACTTATATTGAAGTCAGCAGTACACAATTTTTAATTATCTAAATATATGTAATTATTTATACTTGCAATTGTTGTCACTTGGCAAGGCTCCAGGTTCATTTTTGTGATTTGGATATTGATTAAGTGACTATTGAGAGTGACAAAATACAGTCATCATTTTTTGCGTCATGACTACATAACAACTTTAAAAAAGGAGTCAGGGAAGGAGGAGCAGTGATTATACTGCGTAGTTCCGCTCTGAAGGGTATAAAGAGACAGCATAATCACAGGCTGTGAGGCAATACATCTTAGTGCTCAGAGGTTACAATGCATCTGAAGCCTTCTTTGGTTTTTGGTTTTCTTGGCAGTTGTTCATGCACTGCGGCAGCCACTAATGACCAGGTGGACTGTAGGTTCGTTTGACATTTTAGCTTTATAAAAATAAATGAATTTGCACTACAGTAGTTACAAGTTAAGTATTACTAACGGAAAGGGCTATCCCGGGAAGACCTATCCGTTGGGAGACATTATTGAGATCATTGAGCATAGTGCTTAGGTCCTCTTGTAATAGTAATAGTAATCCCACACATGGCATTCTGCCATAAGCATGTGAGATTTTATTCGTGGTAGAGCCATGCTGGAGCTATATTAGTAGTATAGTTGTAGCACGAATGGGTCAGCTCGACCGGGGAAGGACCACGCTCTCACAGAATACCAGCGTAAAATATCAGCTTGACACTGCTGTGTTTCGTATGATGAGTGTAGAGAACCGGATACCCATTTTACTGGAAAAGAGGCATTCCGTCTTAGTATTCAGAGATGACGACGCATCTGCATTTTGATACTTAATTGAGGATAAATGTAGATGTCTATGGGTCACAGCAACCACTTACCATCTGTGTGCTCGTTTGTCACCCTACCCTATATAAAAAAGACTATACCGTCGGCAAATCGAAGGTGAGTGATGTACTCGCTATTGACGTTAATACCGTATCCTTTCCAGTCCAGTAGCTTGAGAACGTCTTCCAATGCAGCGGTGAAGAGTTTCGAGGATATTACGTAGCGATGTTGCATCCCTTTGCATTTTGTATCGAATCTACCACAGGGAGTGCCCTGAGGAATTATTCGGATTAATTCCAGCCGCCAAATTTCACGAACGCACATCACGTCAAAATTCACGATACCATCCTCATCATCGGGATGCTTGGCGGTCCAGCACTGTGCGTTTCACTAGGAGTTTTTTTCCTCGTACAACTTCTCTGTGGAATTGTTTACCACATTTATCCGGACCGATACGACTTTGGAACCTTCAAGAAAAGAGCTTACTCCTTTCTAAAAGGCCAGCAACGCACCTACAAATACCATGGAGTTGCGGTTGTTCATGGGCGGCGGTAGTCACTTACCATCAGGTGAGCCGCATGCTCGTTTGCCCCTTCTTGTATAAAAAAACCCTGTCTTACACCTTTTTGCAGTTGATTAGGTTTTGTACTCTGTTTCTGTACTCGGATAATCATCGTTACCCTACTGTACAAACACTTCAGCACTTTGATATACCTACAGTCAACTCGGCACCGCTGAAGGGACTGCACTGCCCAAACTTCGACGGAATTAATGGCTTTCTCATAGTCCACATACGACAAAGTGGCCGATTGTACTTTTCAGTCTTCCGTATACTTTGCCGAAGGTTATGTATGTGGTCTATGGTGCTGATACCTTTTCGGAAATCAGCTTGTTTTGCAGGCTGGAAGTCATCGAGTCTGCGTGCGAGACGATTCGTAATAACTCTCGAAAACAGCACGTAGACGCGGCTCAGAAGGGAAATCGGTATTTAGTTCTTCAAGAGAGCATTGTCGCCTTTCTTGAAGAACAAGACCACCGCACTTCTGCTCCACTACTGCAAAGTAGTCTCACCACGGAGGATGAAATTAAAGAGCTTCTGACGGACTTCAAGTAACGGTCTTTTATATAAAAAAAATTATATTATTCTAAGCCAGCGCTTAACTACAATCCCAGTACAGTAAGTGGTGATGTAGTCTAAAATAGTGAGATGCACTAACTTAACCAAAGCCTATTCATTCTTGCCTTGAGGACATCCACATTGTAATCGTTTTCCACCCGCTTTCAAAAGTTCCGCTGTAATTCCATTTTAGCTCGGGGACTTGCCCTTTGTAAATTGCTGGAGAGCCATTCTAATCTCACTCAGACTTACGTCTGGCATATCATCGGAATAGTGTCGGATAAGACTTGCTCTTGGAATGTTACTCACACTTAATGACTATATAACTCACACTTATTGCGTGTGGCTCCAAATATGACGTGTAAAGCTGCTCATAGAACCTCTCAATCTCACTCAAAATCTAAGGTGTCCCGGAAACGATATTCAAACATTCGGTCTTCAGCTTCGACAGTTGGCTATTTCTGTCAGAAGGATCAAAAAGATCAGAAGGCAAAGACTTTGGAGCCCTGGTTCTGCTCGATGGCTTTTTCAATACGAGTTATATTAAAAGATTTGTTTGTTTGTTCGTTTGCCCCCTCTCCTATAAAAAAATACTTAAGACAAATGCATACGATTTGGAGATTTGTCTATCCAGTTGCCTGTATGCTGTTAAATCTGCTGAAGACTGCAGCTTCATTTACCGTCTAACAGGCATAACATTAAAAGTGTGATCGTAGATTTTTTTCTGTTCTTACTTATATATATATACTACAAGAGTGTGTGTTAGTCGTTTATACATTCAATTCATTTATTGTAGTAATTTTGTAGTTTTTGTTATTTTAAGCAGTTATCAGAAAGACGCTGCTGCCTTTCTCCTGTTTCACTTTCCCTTTGTCGTCTCTTACGATACCCACCGGATGATAGTTTGTCACTTATACGCTTATAAAAACTCTTTTCCAAAAAGCGATTATCAGATTTAGATATTATTTACATACTTTTTTAATTAATATATTATAAAACTGAAAACTTTTTACAAATTATATAATTTGTTAGAAATTTTCAGGTGTCAATAAACGAATGAAATTTGTTAAACTTGCTATGTTATAACGTTTTATCCTATTAAATTTATTACATGTATTATTATTCCTTTAATGGTAACACTAATAAGTTACAAAGATGTTTCACGACACGCCACGAGACTCATAAATCAAGCTTAAACATAAATCTACTCGCCAAGAAAGGCTAACTGTCTTTTCTCTTAATTAGCCGTGTTTTCAAAACTTGATTCTACCTTTATTTAATGAGACAAAGTTTGGTTTTCTTTACATTAAAATGGATGGGTTTTTAACCCATTCATTTTAAAGTTATAAACATTTTGAGCCATTGTAATTCTTAAAATTAGTAATGTAGGTACTAAAGTAAAGGGTTACAGTCTACATGCATACATATATATCCTATTTCACCGTTGTATGATAGCGCTCATCCAGAATCAACATAAACGTAATCTACAAACCATATAAGTGAACAATTCACATTATATTGCTAGCAAAATGTATATCACCATTATTGGTAACTTTACCATCATAATATACGGAGAACTCATTTTAATAACAAATAAATAAAAGAACAACTTCGAAATTTTCGTAAATTTCACCGAGTTTTTTCTGCTTGCTCGTACTTTTAGTATTACCATAAATTATGGTCATACAATAAATGTATATCTATACGCTATATATGTAAATAGAATAGAAGTGTTTGTCTGTAATTTGGAAATAATTGCCATTTATTAATCAGGGGGGTTTATTTTTCAAATTTTTGTCTGTCTGTCTGTCCGGGCTAATGTTCGGAATACCTAAAAGAATTGTAATGAAACTTGACGAGCAGATAAAGAAGGATGACACGAGGAATCTAGGCTATATATTTTTCGAAAATTCAAAGTTTTTTCTTAAAAGCAAAAAAAAAATCAGAATTGGATAATATAAAAATGGTATTTAACTATCTTAAATCTAATTAACGCCTCATTAATAAATCTATCGAGACGCAGCCGGGGTGGGTTTGATTAGTTAGTTTTAGTCAAATATAACTTATACATACATACGCATACAGAAGTAATTTTTAATTTTAGGTACTACATATTTTCCTTTTCTAGTGGTTTGACGAGTTGAGTAGCCATACTCTCTTACCACTTTAAACTCATTTTTATTAAACTGTTCCATTATCAACTTCATTTTCACTTTTTTGTCTACAGGTACAAGTTTCCAAATTTTGAAAATTTTATCATTTTCTTTATTACACGCAATTTTCACCTTATTATCTACTAGTATCTTTAACAGCCTTATTTGTAGTGCTTTGATTTTATAAAAATATACCGGAAACGTAAGTTCACAGCTACCCAAACCGTAACCTATAGTTGTATCCGCAAGCGCATATACAGCATATGTAACATACATCTGCTTAGCCTAAATTTTAGGTGGTACAATTTACTTAATACACTAGGTAATTTGTTACAGATTTGCTCAACATGTATACTCCATACAAAACTGGTATCTATAGTTAGTCTTAGGTATTTGTAGCATGTGACTTGTTCTCACTTCAGACATTTACAGTTATTTAAATTGCTATTTCTGTGGAAACAATCATAGGTATGGTCCTTAATTACAATGTAAGCGTGTTTTTGTCGATTTTATAGCGAAGATATTAACATAAATTTCGTTTTTCTTATATTAATTATAATACCATTATCATGCGCCCATTTAACAATTTTGTCTAAGACTTTTTGCATAACTGTTTGTACCGTCTTTGGATCTTTGTCAGAGTATATTAGGCAAATGTCATCGGCATACAAATACATTTGACATGATCGTACTACTTTGCTCATTCCGTTTACATGAATTATGTACCCTACTGAACCGAATACTGAGCCGGTTGGAACTCCATATTTGATTTTACTAAGGTTACTACTAGTTACGGAAATCAATGGCGGATGTGTGTCATGCAAACATTAGCTGCGTATATTAAATTAATGTAATACTGATAAATTAATTCAACAAGTGCTAAAATATTTTCAATAGTGACAGTGTACTCTAATTTCGATGTGTACGTGAAATTAAACTGTTTCAAACAACCAGTGAATTTATAAATTGTTAATAAGCACATCAACGAGTGTACATAACAAACAGTAGCAAAAATATCACAGTATTTAATATAAGTCATCGTGATATATGAACACAAATCAAGCGTCTTCAACCGAAAATACGTAAGTTACTAAAAAAAAACCCTAAACTAAATGTGTATTAACATTAAATAAAGACATTGATTTTAATACTGAAGGTGAATTGAAAAAATATCCGGCGACAAAATTACCATTCATCAGTGAGATCTTAATAACAATTACAACATAGTACTCAAATTCGCCGATCGAACTTAACGTTGTAATGGCGTAGTGGATCCGTCGTCCGGAGTCGCACTCGATGCTTGCAGTGTCGACGGTTCAAATACAAGACGTAGGCAAATCGTACCTTTTTCTGCAATTTTCTGCATTTTCAAAAATATTGAGACAGATTTATTTGACATTAAATTTTAAAGGGAGAAAGAAAACAAATAGACGCAAGATTGAAAACGAATACATATATATATATATATATAGATTCAGCACAGAACTGCGGCAACTATCGTAAGAAAAATCTTAAAATATTTTATATTAAACATAAAGCAAAACTTCTTGGATGTCAAACACAAGTCATTCAAAAAATAGCGGCCGCAAGATGTCATCACTTGTAAGTTGTAATAAATGTAAAAAAACTATTGAAGCTAAAAATTCACTACTATGTTTGATATGTCAGAAATATTATGAATTTGATTGTATTGGATATTCTGAAAAACTATATCGCTTAAAAGATGTAGAAAGTAGAAAAAATTGGAAATGTAAAGTATGTAAGCAAAGGTCAACAGGACCATCTACACCTGTTAGTGATCCATCCTACGTTACAATTAGAAAAAAATACTCCTTATCTGGCTCGAGTGGAACTACGACACCTACGACAGGGATGTCAAAAACGAGTGAATCAGCGATGCATGACTCCCACATATTAACCACTCTTCACTCACCAGAGGATTCTCAGATCACACCTAGTCAAATACTATCACGGAGTTATGAATTCACAAATACTGATTCAATTACGGTTCAGGAAATGAAGGATACAATAGGTAATTTACAGTCAGAGATCGCAAGTACGCAAAATGAGCTAGATAATACTCTAATTGAAAACAATGACCTTCGGAGACCAATCACAAAATTAACACAAGAAAATAATCTACTAAAAACTCTTATTCAATCACCAATAAAGGATAAACAAATGAAACACCATAACACAATAAATAAGAAAAATATTCATTCTACTCATTTCAAAGTTTTATATTCGCCATCAACTTCTACGCCCTCAAAGATATCCGAAATGAATGATATAGACAATGTATTTGATTCTGAGACATGTGTTATCTTAAAACAAAGAATTTCGGAATTAGAGCAACAATTAAAAAATGCTGAAAATGAAATCAAAACCCTTAATGAAAAAATTCAAATATTGGAACATAAAATGTCTTCAGAGAATGTATGGTCTTCAAACAAACTTACACAATACTCTAATACGGTAATTCCCGACACCAGAAAACAAAGTGATAACTGCAATAAAATATTTATCTTTGGCACACAACAATGCATTGGGCTAGCTTCTGCTTTAATACGCTCAAGAGCAAATACGGCTTATGAAAAATATACCATTTATTCGGAAACAAAACCACATGCACTCACGCCCGATGTGCTAAAAAATATCCAAAATACGCAGGTAGCCATAAATGATAAAATTATAGTGTGTGTGGGAGAAAATGATTACGACCTGAAAATACTATCTTCACAAATATACGCATTAATTAACTGCTACAAGTCAAATAGTATACTAGTCTTAAGTTTGTTTAAAAATAAGTACATATGCGTCAATGATTTAAATAATACTTTAGAAAATATTTGTAATAAATTTGAAAATTGTCATTTTGTGAATTGTATGCCCAATAATTTATATTTTATGTGTAAAGCAATAAATTCTGTAATTGACTATACTGATTATAAGAACAAGTTTCTAAGTGTCGAGCAATTAAAAAAAATTATATTTCGGTGTAATAATAAATCGACATTATTATCTGACAAATCGAGCAACTCCATATATCAAAAAGGAACAATTCCCTATTATTTTGCTCGAATGAAATCGAGTATAACTGTATCGGGTGTGACTAATAGCAATAATTTGTATGAGGCGCCTAAAGGTACAATACCGTATTACTTTAAAATAATAAATAAAAAACATTTTTTTCGTGAATAATAATAATACAAATAAGATTTATTTTAAAATATTACATCAAAATATTGCTAGTATATTACCAAAACAAGATTTATTAGTGTTAACATTAGATGAATTAGATAAGGCAGGAAAGGCCCCTGATGTTATATGTCTTTCAGAAACGTTCTTGCGTAATGATCACGAAAAATACTTAAACATTAATAGTTACGAATTAGCCAGCTCGTTCTGTAGGGATGAGTCAAGAGGCGGTACGTGTATCTTAGTGAAGCGAGATATTCTATATAAAAAGGTGAATAAAATAAATAGTTTAGCAACGCAAAAGATATTTGAAGTTTGTGGTATTGAGATTCCACTTTATAATTTGTTTATAATTTGTCTCTATAGAATTCCTTCTACAGACGCAATTTTATTTTTGGACAAGTTAGACGGAATGTTACGTGAAATATTTAAAAACATTAATCCAAATACTAAACTTGTTATTGCTGGTGATCTGAATATAAATACTCTTAAACCAGGAAAAGCCAACACTTATCTGCATGATTTATGTCATAATTACTGTCTAAAAATTCATATTAATGTTCCAACTAGAAAGGAGACATGTATAGACCATATTCTAAGTAATATAGAGAATGCTTCAGCAACGGTATTGCCTTTGTTTCTATCAGACCATGATACAGCGCAATTATTAAGTTTCCGGGTTCAACAAAAAAACACATTGAACAAGACATGTTTTAAATACAAAAGAGATTATAATTTAAGTAATATTCGCAAATTCAAGGAATGTCTAAATAATCTATCATGGTGTGAAACATATTTTGAAAATGACCTAAACATTGCATTTAATAACTTTTATGATTTGTTTTCTTATTCTATACTCTATGTTTCCCAAAAATAAAAATACTAATTAAAAATAGTAATCAAAATAATTGGATTAGTAAAGGTTTGAAAAAGAGCTGTAAAACAAAAAGAGCACTACGGTATCAATATTATAAAAATAAAACTATAATAAATAAGAATATTTATAAAAAATATTCTCATTTATTAAAAAAAATGTATCAACCAATCAAAGAAAAATTCTAATATAACATTTATAAGTAACAGTAAAAATAAATGCAGGGCAACATGGTCCATCATAAAAAGTGAAATTTCAAACACAAGATTGGATAATAATATTAAGGATCTAAAAATAAATGATAAAAACCTAACAAACCCTTATGACATAGCCACCGCTTTTAATAACTATTTTATTGACATGACTAATTATATTATATCTAACAATGATAAAACAGAAAACATTACGCCTGATAATACAATATCATTATCAAATTCAATATTTCTTAAACCCATGTCGAAAGATGAGGTGAATAAAGAGATCATGTCCTTAAATAACACTGCCTCGGAAGGTTACGATGGAATTAATACCAAAATAATTAAAGCATGCGCACGCGAACTTGTTGACATTATGACTTATTTAATTAATTTATCATTTTCGACAGGAACATTTCCCGACAATTTAAAATTTTCTATTGTAAAACCGTTGTTTAAAAAATGTAAAAAAGACGATATCAATAATTATAGACCGATAACTCTTATACCTATAATATCAAAAGTTTTTGAGAAATGTTTTTATAAGAGATTAACGGAATTTTGCGAGAGATTTAACATACTCAAAAAAGAACAATATGGCTTCCAGAAAAATAAATCTACAACGCTAGCAACTTTTAATCTTATAAAAATAATAATTTCTAGTATAAATAAAAACCTTCTAACTACAGGACTATTCTTTGATTTAAGTAAAGCGTTTGACTTCGTCACACATAGCTTTCTTCTAAATAAACTAGAATCGTGTGGAATTAGAGGGATAGCACTAAAGTGGATTTCATCTTATTTATCAAATCGACGACAATGTGTTACTATTGACAAAATGGTAGGAAATGAAATACTATCCTTCTCGTCCCAGTACAGAGAAAAGAATTACGGTGTTCCTCAAGGCAGCGTTTTAGGGCCAGTATTATTTTTGTTATATATAAATGACATAACTCTAGCGACAAATCATAAATGCATACTGTATGCGGACGATATCTCCGTAATTATAACATCCCACCAAAATAGTAATTCATTAGGTAATCATGAAAAGGAAATAAATAGCACAATCGATGATATAATTAATTGGCTGCATAGACACAATTTAAAAATTAACCTAAACAAATCAAATTGCATACATTTTAATAAGATAAAAACTAATTTTAGTCTAAATATTAATAAAATTGACGAAACAGAACAAACAAAATTTCTTGGTGTGATTATAGATCGAAACTTAGACTGGAAGATACATATAGATGAGTTATGTAAAAGGGTTAATAGTTTTGTATATGCGCTACGTACAGTAAAAAATGTTACTAATAAAAAAACAGCCCTAATATCCTATCGGGCGTATATTGAATCCATACTCCGATATGGTATAATAGTGTGGGGTAATAGCACAGATTGGCGTAGGGTATTTATCGCACAAAAAAAGTGCATAAGGGCGATATGTGGTATCTCAACAAGAGAATCTTGTAAGCCAAGATTCAAAAATCTTTGCTTACTAACTCTGCCATCGTTATATATATTTGAGATAGGTAAATTTGTAAAACAGCATACAACTTTATTTGAAAAGTCCTGTGATGTTAATCCAAGGCTTAAAAGAAATCCGAATAGGTTAGTTCTAAGCGAAGTTCCGAAATCAACTAAATATAGTAAAAGCTGTTTATCAATGTGTGTACGTATATACAACAAAATACCTGACGAAATGAAAACAATAAATAATATGAATTTATTTAAAAATAGACTGTATCTTTGGTTAATTGACAAAAACTTTTATGACATTAACGAATTTCTGACATTGTAAGCTATATTCTGACATTATATTCTGGCTATTAGTGTGTTGTAATTCTGACATTGTATAATATGATTAGAAATAATTTTTCATTTGTAAATTTTTAATATCATATAGGTCATTTTTTTTTGTTTAAAGTTTCTTATTGTTTAAACTCATAATTTAAATATAATTTGCATGCTATGTCATATTAAAATAGCAAAACATGAGAGCACAATACAACTAAAACATCTGTATCTATATTTACCATGTTTTATGCAAATAAAGATTATTATTATTATTATTATTATTATTTCTCTAATGCTGACTTCTAACGTTATGCCCTTTAAATAGTTGCGGAAACATACGTTTGTGGGTCCTCAAATACCGCACTCTTCCATAGACTGCAACAAACCATCGTGATCCAATGTGTCAAAAGCTTTTTTAAAATGGATAATAATAACACCTACTAGGTTTTGGTCATTATATATTTTTTCTTTAAAAAAAAGTTGTGGTTACACTTGTGTTTAATATTATCAATCCCATCAGTAAAAGTTTCGCAAAACTTATTACAGATTGTTTTCATAGATTTAGAGCCACTAGGTTATTTTTCTACAAATTTTGCGCATATCCCCATTACAATTAATTATTTATTTCTTTTTATAATTGTTTTTGGCTTTATTTAATAACTTTTGTACTTTATTTATGTATCTAGTATACTCTAATGTAAAATTATTATAACTATGAATTGATTTACACTTTCTGAATTAACTGTCTTTAATTTCAATCATATTTAATAACGATTTACTATCCCAGGGTTGATTTTCCCTTTTTTTCAACTGTAGTTTCATTTGTGCTGAGTCATATATATTAGAAAAAAATGTTTTGAGTCTACTATATAAACTAATAGGGTCATCATAATTTAAAAGCTCATTCCAATTTTGTTCACCTAACTTCTTCTCAGTCGCTTTGTTATTAAAACGTGTTTTGCATACATTTTGCGGCATACGCTTACCTATAACATTAAAGATTAAACGCATGAAATAATGTGTTGAAGCGGCCATACTACGTTTGTCTCATTGTGCAATGGGGTCGCACGTATGGCTATGATCGATTGGAATAATGAAATAGTTATTACGTTTCTTGAGATTCTGCAAGCAGAGCCATGTATGTGAGATGATAAAATATATTCCTATAACAAAAATTTACACTAATTAAATATAAAATACAGCGTCAACGTCCATCTTGTTTGAATTTCAAGAAACATTAACGCCAACTTTAATGCCCTTCAATGGCATTGAAATTGAAGTGACGTTGACCGTTCAAGTGCAGCCACTCACTTTATCGCGTTGAAATTAAAGCAATAATTCTTGCATTTAGGAGCATTGACGTTTCCCGTTAATGTGGCCCTAGTATAAATGCTGTTGTCATAGTAACGCGTTAAGTCGTGGCCACACCTACATTCACCGTCCATAAACGGGATAATTAACGGCATTTCTCGTTAGTGTGGCCCAGCATTAAAAAAGGATCAGTGGAAGGACGACGCGCACAAGGCGCTAAAAACGAAGGATTTCCTAAACAGCAAATTAATTAAGCTTTTGCGTCACCCTCCCTACGACAGTGAATTAATTTCCAAAGGTACAAATCGGTTGAAAGGGATACAGTTATCATCGTTTGCGCTAGCAGATGTTTTAAGCCTGGCGTAAACGAGATGGTTGTTATATCGTCATATAATTAATTATTAATATACTCTCTTACAAACCAAATTTGTACACAATTACAAACAATAAAAAAATTGCAATTTCTTGAAGACTATTCAAAATTTACTATATTTTCAATTAAAAAAGCTGTTCTATCTTTATACTAAGAAATTCCAAAAGGCAATAGGTACACGTTATTCGAAACGTATTAAATATTATATCTTGAACGCTACGGCAAATAATACTATGTGTTACTAACGTAACTACGATCTGTAGTTTTTATACAAGATATGAGACATTTCTTAGAATTTCTGAACTTCTTTATACTTTATTTAAAGTTAATTGAAGGTGTCCGTAGACTTCAGAAGTCATATAACAGCAGTAAGATTAACTCGTTTGTCACGTTGGTATATAGATAATTAAAAAAAAACTGCTTATGGTTGTGTGTTATAAATAGTTTTATCGGAAAGTTCTTATTATTTTATTGACGATAGTACTGCCGACCGTATACGCGGCGAACTTTCTAAAATTTTCAACTTCAACACAACTGGCAAGCATTTTATACCATTCGGAATTTATACTGCTTTGATTTCGTAAAGAAAATTACACTAGATTCACCGTCAAAGTAAAAATAAAAGTAATATATATATATATATATATATATATATATATATATATATATATATATCTTTTATTTTTACTTTGACGGTCAATATAGTGTAATTAGATCGTAAATCTAGAAAAGGCCTATGATAGAGTGGTGAGGAATGAATTGTGGTCAGCACTGTCCGTGAACGGTGTGGGCAGTATCCTCATACGGGCATTGCAATCTCTTTATAGGGATTCTAGTGCTTGTGTAAGGATAAACGGGGCATACACTGAATGGTTTAATATCGAAAAAGGTGTTAGACAGGGATGTGTAGCGTCACCGTGGCTGTTTAATCTGTTCATGGACAATTGTTTGACAGATTTAAAAGAGAATGAAAGTGGGTTGAGAATGAATGAGTTACTCGTCAAATGTTTTCTCTATGCTGATGACCAAGTATTACTTGCGTCTTCGGCCGAGGAGTTGCAGGAGATGGTAACTGCTATGAGTGGATCTTTTGTTAGAAAAGAAAATGAAGATGAATGTAAGGAAGACGAAAGTGATGGTGTTTGAAAAAGATGAGGCAGTGACAGACTGCAATATCGTGATTGAAGATGAACAAATTGAACAGGTGAAAGAGTTTGTGTATCTGGGTTCAAAGTTTACAAGAGATGGAAAGTGTGAGAGTGATATCGAAAGAAGAGTGAATGCAGGAAACATGGTGAATGGAGCTTTGCACTCCTTTATGAGCAGTCGGAAGGTGTCTAACAAGGCTCGTTTGGCTGTGCATGAGGGGGTGTTGGCTCCGAGACACTCATGTACGGAAGCGAAAGTTGGGTATGGCAGAAGAAACATGAAAGCAGAATAAATGCAGTCGAGATGAGAGCATTAAGAAGTATGATAGGAGTTAAACTGAGTGACAGGATAAGAAATAGTGAGATAAGGAAACGTTGTGGTCTGAAAGAAGATGTAGTGACGAAAATTGAGAAAGGTATGCTGAGATGGTTTGGCCATGTCGAGAGAATGAATGAAGAACGATTGACGAAAAAAGTGTATAATGCGAGTGTGAATGAAAGTGTTGGAAGGGGTAGACCTAGGCGGACATTTCTAGACCAAATCAGGGACGTCTTGAAAAAAGGCCAGATCAAGAGTACCCTAAACCGTAGAGCATGTATGAAGGGAGTCATGAAAGTAGACGAAGAGAAACAAGTATGTAAGGATCGTAGCAAGTGGAAAGAAGTGGTCTCTGCCTACCCCTACGGGAAAGATGCGTGATTATATGTATGTATGTATGTATATATATATATATATATATATATATATATATACTCGTTTGCTTCACTTTGGTAGGACTTTGTTCATTTTGAAACAGCCAAACCTTCGACTGGTCATCCATAAATGCAATTTGAAGTCTAAGTAGGGTTAAAAGCGACATTCGACATCGTAAAAAAACATCGCGTCAAAATGTTGGTGACGCATACTGCATAAAAACTGGAGGTAACTTTAAAATTCAAACATTCGTATTCTCACTTGTAAATAACACTATTTTTTAAAACAGCCAAGTATTGCAGTTGTGTGGGACGGGACATATTTGTCATTATAATGTCTCAAGTGCAAATGCAAACGCAATGGCATGATTTCCAAAATATATTCGTATTCATTCTCTGTAATAATTGATGTTATAATTTTTGTTATTATTGCAAGGTTTCCCTAAAATTTAAGTTCATTTAATGAAAAAATCATGATAAAAGCTTTAGTTGAAGATTATGTTGTTGCGAGTTCTTTTTATGAAATCTTATAATAATAATAATATTTGTTCATTTTATTTCATAATATAATGTGCTAATTTCTTTCTACAAATATTACTAAACCCTCTTATGTATTTTGTAGAAAAGATTTCGATATGCGTGTTGCCAGCGTGGCTTCATTTTAAGTTACTTTGGCATTATTTTATCTACCATAAATTATTAATTAAACAAACAGTTATTTCTAAATAATACTGAAGATTTATTTGACTGAACTTACCAAAAATGTGGTTTTATAAATAATAAATATATATTTCCAAAAGTTACCTAAATGTGCCGAAACATAACCTTCTGTCAACACTGTTGGATATCACCGTCCCTTGGCTCGGTGCTATCAAAAATAATAAAAGACTGTGGTTGGCAACCCGCGTGCCAAGCGTAGCTACTATGGCAAAATCCTTATATTTTAATTTTAAAAACTTTTATAGGCTGAAAAGATGGAGAAGAACTTTTACATTAAACCCTTTAATTTAACCTTAATTGAGCAGGTAGGCGGATGACCGTAGAGACAAAACCTGCAAGAAAAAATCGCATATCAATACTATTTTCTATTTCCAGGCGATGAAATTCGGTTAATAATTTTTTTTATATTACCCTGCTTAGTATCGCGCGAGATTTTAGCGGTCCAACGACATCTTACCACTCACGCCACTTGTCCAGTAGCGAATTCTATAAGACCTATATTCAAAAATACTGAATCAAAAAAGATGACTATGATGATAAGTGTGTAATAACAACGATGAAAGAATGAATGAATGAAATATACTTTATTGTAAACCAGAAATATATATGAGAGAGAAAAAAAAACATAAATTACAATTGGCGACCTTATCTCTTAGAAGCGATCTCTACCAGGCAACCATTGCACAGGATAAGTGACCTGTGAGAAAGCGTAAGGGTGTACGTAGGTTGTTGGAAAATACTCAGGATATACATATAATCATATATAATCGATAAATACATTCGTACTATAATAAATAAATACATTTTAAATACAAAAATATAGACATACATAATATACGAGAGCAGAAAGGATTAAACAAGTAAGTAAAGCCAAAGCCTTAACGTAAGGAAAAATGATTGCGTGGTAATTTTTTAGAGGAATGACTATTTAAGGAGGAAGGAAGTGAGCTTTGACAAGTTTTTTAAACTTATCAATAGACTTTTCAATTCTAATGTGCAGAGGTAGGGAGTTCTAGAGCCTAACAGCTTTAATAGAAAAGGATTTAGAATAGAAGGAAGTGCTATGAGATGGAATTTTTAGGGTGAGGTTATTATCAGAGCGAAGAGAGCGACAGTGAATGTCACAAAGAAACTCAAATCGCTCTTCAAGCTAAGTACGGGAAGGGAAGTGGGATTGACTAGAATACAGTACAAAAGAGAAAGAATGTGAGTATTCCTGCGAAGACGGATTGGAGCCACCTGAGTTTTTCGCGATATTCGGAGACATGGTCATATTTTCGAAGTCTAAATATGAATCGTATGCAAAGGTTCTGAATGCGCTCAAGTTTATTAAGCAACTCCTCATTTAAATGGAGATAACACATGTCAAGAACTGATTGTACAAGGGCAATTTTGGTAGGTATGGGTAGAAAATTACTTAATCTACGGAGAGATCTGACCAACGCAAATACCCTCCTACTCCTCACCTCGCTTATCTGCGGAGCACAAGATAAAAATTTGTCAAAAGTAACACCTAGAACTATGGTGAACCTTGTTAAGCTAGCGTATCTTGCACTAATCTCATAACATACTGTATCGTATTACCATAGAAAGTTGGAGATAAGAGAAGCCTCACATATTAGAAGCTGCTTAAACATATTGATTTGGTTTTTCAGAGTCAAATATTTATTATGCGGGACAGTAATATTTTTCTCGTACGTAACTACCAGTTTTTAGCACTTCCCTTAATCAAATTTAAAGAGGGAAACGCTAATATCAGGTAAATCGCGAACAAAATGAGGTGGTACTATTTTTGCTTGCTCCAACGTAATATTTTATCCCTCAGAGAAAGTTTATTTGTAATAAGCAATCAAAAAAATATTTACGCGCCATACATGTTAACCACACCATGTCAAATGTTATTTACAATAAACGAATGGAATCTGCAAATCCATATTTTCCATTCCAACGTATAAACTCATATACCTATAATATTTACCGAAAAAAGTAATAGAAGTTTGTTAAAGTATAGGTAAAGTGGGACGCAAATAAATTTTCTCTTTTCATATTCCCGCTTAAAAAAAGCTTAAGTGAACTGATTAATTATTATATTAGGGAATTAATTTAGAAATGTATGATGTATTGTGAAATATTTTTGTCTTGTTACATTGCTTTCCAGTGTTCAAAATTATTAAGTATCTAAATGCGTCATCATCATCATTCAAGGATTGCCACAAGGTCCTGAGCCAGCTATATTCATCGACATACTATGTGTTTTACATGTTATTATACCAATTTAAAATAAATATTTCCAGACTAACACAAATCATTAAAGCGGAAACATATACGAGTAGATACATTTTAAATCTGAAATATGGTAAATAAAAGTTCGTGAAAGCAAAATAAATCGCTAATAATTTAAAAAATGTTTCAAAGTTTTTCTTTTATATCTTTTCCTTTTAAAGGAAGCTTGATACAAGCTATCGTAGCAATAAACATAAATAAGATTAGTTTATTTTATTTATGTTTATTGCTACAATAGCTTAGTAACAGTGGAAATTTATACTTTACGTGCAAACATAGCTATCCAACTTATGCCTCAAATCTATTTCTTAATTTCTTAAAGTAAAAAACGTTAACCCTACTCTAGGATTTTCTCCTGTGTCGTAGAGGTGGTTAACATACATAATTTGCACAAGGAAAAATCATCCAGACCCAGAACAATTACTTGTAGGCCATACAAGTTTAGTTATGTTAAGTATCCTGTTTATGCCTGAAATCTATTGGTTACCTATGGATTTAACAACTTAGTAGCCAGTCGCTAAGCGTTTGTTTGTAGCGCTGCAAGGCTGCGTAGCGAGTTTTTATATGTTTTAAATCTTAAGAACAAATAAGACTCCAAACCAATCGGAATGAATCAAATTCCAAATTAGACAAAGATGGTAATAACAATAATATCCTCTGGACCGGATTTTGGCTACTGTGTCCAGTCTGAACATTAGCCATCTGCGCAGTACAGGATTATAGTTCCCAAGTGTATTCAGAAGCACAGACATACTCTCTATTCCCTCACTTTTAGGTTCGGATGAGACGCCAATCTGTTATGATCGGAGTGAGGTCAGGCGCAAGTCCAACGGATTAGCTGTTGACTCCGAGCCTCTACTGAAAATTTCCCAATAGAAAAACCCAATACCTGATTTTGACCTTTAGAATAACGAGACAGTTAAATAATGACGGTGATATAGGAACCTTAGCGTCACTGATTTATTTTGCTATTTAATTGGGGTTTATAGGAAAGTACATTTTTTATATTTTTTTAAACCTAGGATTCTCTCCTGTATCGTAGAGGAAGCTTAATAAATTACACAAATACCAATATCCAGATCCTGAACAATTATTTATAGGCCAGAAAAATACTTGCTCCATGCGGTTTCCGAACTGCGGTCTTCAGTGCGACAACTCAATGTTAAGGCAATACGGCACGGAACCACGAGATTGTAATCTATACATCAAATAGATAGAATTGAAGTGTCTGTCTGTAATATATAATAGATAACTGACTTCTATTATGTTCGAGGGGTGATTTGTATAGTATTAAGACCGAAATAACCATTTATATATATATATATATATATATATATATATATATATATATATATATATATATATATATATATATATATATATATATATATATATATATTAATATATATATATATATATATACATATGTGTGTGTGTGTGTGTATAATTATTTTCGATAGCCGAAATAACAATTATTTCTCTGTAGTTGGGATTCAAAAGGTGGAGCGTCACGTCCAAAAGCATATAACGTTGTTACTTAACTGCGATATTGGAAATAATATTACATTTTGGTAAAATAACAGTGTTTCGGATAATAAACGGAAAAGTGGAGATGGCTATTTCGTAAGATCATTTCTAAAAAGGTTCCTGTTATAAGCTGTTTAGATTCATCTTGCGTTTAGATTTCAGTCCACAGACTTCCAAATTTAACATGCTTAAGGAAAAAGTCATATAATTTTAAGAAATGAATAGTAGTCCTGGTATAAATAGACACCATTTTCTTGTTTTTATATTATAAAAAACGGAACGTTTCTTCTTCTTATGAATATTTATAGCTGTTTTATTTTTCTTTTATTAATACTGTATTGGTGACTGTCAAAAATAAGCCAACTCTTCAACTTAATTTTATAATTTTTTGTGTTCTAAATTGAACCATAATTATATGAAAACAACTGCGATAATTATGAGCTGTTGTATGACGGGTACATTTTATCTGACAAGTTAGTGGAACGATTAACATTTAACTGACAGGGTTAAATGTTAATTGTTCTACTAACCAGTCACTGAGCCCGGCCCCTTTTAACAAAGAGAACCTGACTGAAGACCGGTTCTAGTAATAGGAGGCCAGATTCTGAAAAAAGGGGTGCCAGTGCATCCTTTACTCAGTAATAACGAGGCGACCGCTTCTAGTGAACCAAGTATTCAGAAATGGAAAAGTTACCAATGTAGGTTAATGAACACTTGAAAAATATAGGGGGGTACCAATTAGTCTGTGGTTTTATATCATAAATCATGGGTAAACGTTATTAAAAAGACAGCTATCTCCAGTTTGAGATCCTAAAGTATCATGTTAACAGATTGCGGCTCGCTCAAACCGTATTAAACTCAAAGACGGTTTGACGGTTAACTCCCATTCTCAACCCACATTCTTCAACTTTCAAAATTTGCAAACAACTGTCCATAAATAGGTTAAACAGCCACGGGGAAGCTACACAGCCCTGTTTGATACCTTTTTGAATGCCAAACCAGTCCGAATAGACCCCGTTGATCCTGACACAAGCACTAGAGTCCCTATAAAGAGATAATTAATGCCTGTATCAAACCAGCGCTCAACCCAAATGAGTTCAGTGTTTGCAATAACACGTTCCTGTCCACTCTGTCATAAGCCTTTCCCAAGTCCATGAACGCACAACAAGTTTTCTGGTTTTTGGCCAAAAACTTCTCCGTAATCATGCGCATGAAAAAGACTTGATCCGTACACCCCCATCTCCTATCTAAATCCAGCTTGCACATCCCAAATTTTTCCATCAGTTTCTTCAATAACTCTTTCAATTAACACTTTAGCATACATTTTACCCACAATGCCAATCAAGCGGTACGGTAGTTTTACAGTCCTACTGTGACCCCTTTCCTTTATATAAAAAAGAACTCAAAGAAATATAAACTTCTTTGTTATTTATATCTATGGTTCAAATCGTTTTGTAGCCTTACTTTAAGGCTGGTCACATACAGTTGGAATTCCGTTTCAAAAAACCGTATCGAAATATCGATTCGGGATTTCGAACGCAGCCAATCCATATAAAACCTAGGACCTATCACACACGTACAGTAGTTTTCCGTTCGAAATTTTCTTCGATTCGAAATTTCGCATGATTGCCTGTGCGTTCAGAATCCCGCACAAAAAAGTCGTTCCGAATGCAAGTCTTTCCACAGATTTTGTATGAATCGCATCACACACTTGTAAATTCCATACGGAACGCACCCACTGTACTTTGTCCGACCGAAGTGAGTATGTAATATTATATGTGTATCTCGTTTCGTAACCTTTTATCTTATTTTGTTTAATAATTCGTCGAAAGTATTTATAGACATCGATATTTAAAGAAATTATCTGGATAGGTTCGCAATTTGGCCATTTACACTATTATGGACTGCAGTGGACTGTATGAATTTAAGGTGTTGCTAGTGGACTGTATGACTGATAAATTGACTGATACTACGCTAGGGGACTTCTCAAAGGAAAGATGGTACTGTAGAACTATACTGTATTCAAGTATTACAATTCGGCACTATTAACTATAACTATATGTACAGAGAGGGTCTTCACTTTTCTATGGATTCTTGATTTTTCTTGATGCTTCTTCTCTTCGAGTGCCGCTTCCGAAATGAACGCCTCACAGACCGAAACGCCCTTCTTATATTCCGTAGGAGAGCGTCTTAGCCTGTGAGTAGCGTCGTAAGGCGATGCCGTGCGCTCATTGGTCGGTGAAATCGCGTGATCTGCTGCCGGTGTGCGGGGTGCGCGGGGCGCAACGGGGTATGAAGGGGTGACGGGGCGGCGGTTCCCTCGCCGTCCGCAACATACACAATATTGATTATCTTACAATCTGAGGGTGTTAAGGGGATGCGCTTAGTAACAATGATACAGCAACAATGCAATCAAAATCAGAAAATCGTCGTCCATATTCGATATGATCCGTAGGATAGAATGTCTGGACTCAATGCCTAGCGTCTCCGAAGGAAAAAAAACGTATGTGTGTGATGTATTTATGGAATTCCGAATCAATATTCCAAAACGGTTTTTCGAAACGGAATTTTGACTGTATGTGGCCGGCCTTAGGTCCTTAGGTTCATTTGAGAGATGCCAGCGATTAAGTCCAGACATTCTACCAGCAAATATGGACGATGATATTCTGATTTCACACCCTAAGATTGCAAGATATTATGCAAAAAGAGCTTTTTTAAATATGGTTGTCAATAAACTCATTCAATTAATTCTTAAGCAATATAAGATGAAATATTACGAAAAGAGATACACATATAAGATAACATATAAACACATACATCAACACAGTTACTCGCTTCGGTCATGCAACGCACACTGGCCGCGTTCCGTACGAATTTTACGAATGTGTGATGTGACTCATCAAAATGTATGGATAACTTGCGCTTGGAACAGATTTTTCCGTGCGGGATTCCAAACGCACAGGCCATCATGCGGAATTTCGAATTGGAGGAAATTTCTAACAGAAAACTACTGTATGTGTGTGATAGGTCCTTGATTTTATATGGACTTGCTGCGTTCGAAATCCCTAATCGATATTCCGAAACGGTTTTTCGAAATGGAATTCAGACTTTATGTGGCCTGGCTAACTGTGGCGTGGTTTTACCGGACAACGGCACCTAGCGGATTTCTTGAAATTATCAACTGTAACATACTATTTTAATGCCCCAAGCATTTGCATTTCCGAATCCAAATTTTCGTGGCTCCTACTTGCCGAATTGTACAACGACAACTATATCCGAATACTAATCCAGGAACTATGACAAATAAAGCACGCTTTCGTCGGATCACAAGCTTTTAAGTATCATATTACATTATGAAACTGTAAGAGGAGTGTGCTTCACAGCTACAGGATACAGGCCTACTTTCATTTGGAATCTTCCATGCGCCCTGATAAGTGTTGACTAGGTTTTCTCACAATTGCCCTTTACTTCCGAGAGCATGGTAAGTCAAACACTTAAAAATGCAATATTTTTTTGTTGGGGATCGAATTGGATTTCATCATCATCATCATCATCATTACAGCCTTTCATAAGTCCACTGCTGAACATAGGCCTCCCCCAAGGAATGCCACAAAGCCACCTGCATCCATCGACTTCCTGCATGTCTTACCAGGTCGTCACTCCATCTCGTGGGGGGTCGCCCTACACTTTGCCTACCGGTACGAGGCTGCCACTCAAGAACCTTTCTTCCCCATCGGTTGTCGGTTCTTCGAGCTATATGGCCGGCCCACTGCCACTTCAACTTACTAATCCATAGAGCTATGTCGAGATTTAATTGGATTTACTCGCGTGTATTTATGAGCTACAAAGAGTCTAGAGGAACTTTAAGACAAGGAAAATATAACTAACTTTTAAAATGCAGCATCGGTTGAACTTTTTCCTTCATTAGTCGAAGTACCTTTACAAGATGTTGTCGTGTCGGTGTTAAGAGTTTGTCACTAGATATAGCGTTATTTTTGTTCAGCAAAGAAGGAAAATACTTATTTTTACTCTTTTATTGCACACGTAATATATTACACAAAACTCCGATAACAAATTATACACGATATGTACAATTAACAGTTACTTTACGTCATGCTATATTCACTTAATTTAAAGTAACTACTATAATTCGATTTAAATATTTATTTTGATAACATATTCCCGTCATTTGATTACAAGTTGGTTTTATAAATACTTACTTTATATTATTTAATTAAAGTTATACTATTTTTAGAGCTTTCTTGAATAAAAAAACTAAAAACGAGAAAACGCAATGAAAGGATAACATAAATACAAATTGACAGCTGAATCCTTTTGTGCACTGCGAAGATTCTTTGCTACCCAAGCCTTAGGTAAGTACTCAAGGATAAAAGAAATTAGAGTCATTTGAATACCATGTTTATGGCAAAAAGATAGTTTTAAATTATCTCGACAAGATATTATGTTCATGCACATACATATTATTTTATATTACAACAAAAATCTTATAAAATCACAAAAAAGTGATGTAATAATACATATGTAACATATAAAATATACATTTGGCTTAGTGTTAGGATTTCATTTCTGCTTAAGAATCTGTCTGGGTAAGTACCACTCTCGTACTTATCTATCGTGCAGTGCATTATACAAAATGGTAAAAAAATATTACGCTCTTTTAGGATGGTTGCAGCCTATACTTCGTAGTTCAGAGGCTAAATGTGAGTCGTTAGACATTCGACAGGACCTGGCACCGCTATCAAGAGACCGATCAAGAGAAGACCTGGCTCTGGAAGAAAGCCCGAACCACGGGATGATCGTTTTCGAAATTGTGTGCCATAGACTCAAGAATAGTGGAATAGGGTATTGTTCTCCAATGAAGCCAGGATATCTCTGTATGGTGAAGACCGACTTTCAGTGAGTACCACGAAGGCGAGGAAATGCTTTGTAGAGTCATGTTTTGAAAAAATCATACCTTATGGTGGGTACTGTGTTATTTTGTGGCAGGCATGAATTCGTTGGATCGTACGGGGTTAATCCTCATCGAAAATGACACAATGACTGAACACGGATCCTTAACGGAAGTTCTTATTTCTCAACAACCTGTATTGACCGCTCTTGGCGAAGCCTCAATTTTTATGGACGATAACGCTCGGGCCCACCGCCCTCGAGCTAGCGATATATCAGAATCATCTTTTCTGTCCGCTGTCACTATATGGCCGAGGTATTTGTACCTTTAAACTATTTTAACAAGTTGTCCTGCCACGCGCACCTCAGGCATATTAGTGGGGCCCTGTCCACCTTAAAAATCATCATCGCCGTCTCTTTTGCATTACGAATTAAATTATGTTCATCAGAAAGCTTTTCGCATAAAGATATTAATTTCCGAATGCCTTTGATTGTGAGCCTGAGCCTAACCATGTTGTCAGCGTAACTTAGATTGTTAACGTAACCGGTTACCAAGCCAAGTCCGACCGGGGTTCTGCTCAGCTCCATGATCAAGTCATTCACATAGATGTTATAGAAGTCGAGTGCGGTGACCCCGCCTGCCTTACTCTATAAGACAGCGAGTAGTCATCGGACAGAGAGCCACCGCATTTAACATTATTGATGTGTATATTATATCAATAAGTGAGCAGGTAAGTCAGGCAGTCAACAATACCAGCAGGAACATTATTAGATCTTAGCTTGTTCCATAGTAGATCATAATTCAACACATCGAAAGTGCGACTTAAATCAAGGAAGCAGGCATATACACTAGTATCACGATCAACATATTAATTTACTACCTGCTTTAAAGCAAGAAATTCATATCAGTAGATAGCTCTGGTCGAAAACCAAATTGACCATCGTCAATAGACATGTAAAATGTAATTTTGGCTTGAATTAAACGTTCAAATATTCGTCACAACAGTGACGAAAGATATAGGTCGGTAATTAGCAATGGTCGTGAGATCTCCAGTCTTAGACTTTGGAATCGGCACCACATTGGTACTTAATATATTGTTTGGCCGGTATAAGTGGCGCATGCATAAGTTAAACGATATGGAGAGGACTACAAAATATACTAACCGGCATTCAATAGATATTCTATGCTCAGGTGATTTTCATTTTACGTAAGACGGATACCACGCCTTCCTCCATAGCTAGGCAGTTATTGTAATACAGCTGAGCACAAGATGTCATTGCACACAACAAGGTATGATTGTGAGTATTTATTTGTATAGAATAATTATACAGCAACAATGGAATGGCAATAAGAAAATCGTCCCCATTATTCGCTAGCTGAATGTCCAGACTCAATGGCTAGCGTCTTTCAATCCCGAATCGGAATTCCGAATGTATGTGGCCGGAATGTATGTTTGATTACAACATAATTTAACGACTGCTCATTACAGTAATTTAATAGTTCGTTTGCGTAAAGTGAATCTGGGTGGGAATTAAAGTCTGCTAGAAGAAAAACTGATTCTATGTCCACACTTTCTATCACTGCACTATTTTTTTCTAAACAGGTTGTAAACTCCGCTATGTTATCTCCACTGTTCGTATGCATATAAACATTCAGCTCGAGCACGTGTCTATTACTTTGGCTTAGGTTCACAGCACACATTCTGTTGTTATAGCAAGGTATGACGAGGTGTTATGTCATAGATACTATTTACTTTATATTATGTTATAAGACCTGTATACTTAAATTATTTATTTACTTAAAAGCTAAATTACTTTCATAGAAGCCAAACTAATGTTATGTCATAAGATACTATTTAATTTATGTTATAAGACCTGTATACTTTATATTATTTATTTACTTAAAATCTAAATCATATTGTTTACTTTCTTAGAAGCCAAACTAATTAGATTGTAATATGTATTATATGCTAATGTATATAGTTTACCATTCCTAATTGTATCTTAGAATAAGTTAACGATAACACCAAGAATAATGTTGTTCCCTTATCTTTACCCCCACCTCCTAGCTTCCTACACTATTTAAACCAAATCTTTCGATCCCTCAATATAAACCAGTCATGTCTTATGCGAGCTCTATATTTGCTCACGCTCACCTCAAAATTATTAATGAACTCCAAGTAGTTCAAAACCTCTTCTGTCGTCGAGCTACGAACGCACCCTGGTACGTCCGTAACGCTGAACTCCATCGGAACTTAGAGCTCCCTAAAATCCAACAATTTCTAAAAACACTCTCTGAGAACTTTTTCAAAGCCTCAGAGTCTCATTCCAATCATTTTATTCTTGAGACAGCTACTTATGCAGCCCCACTCCCCTCTCGCTATCGAGTCCGCAGACCGAGAAACTCTCTCTCGGACCCGCCCAATAAAATTTCAACCGACCTGAACTGCCTCCTGGCGGCTCAGGCCGATTTTTCTTAAATATGCCTTAGTAGGCTCTGCCTCAGCGGCTCGTAGCCGCCTGCGCCCTCTTTTCCCAAAAGAGGCTCGCTTCCGATTCGGCAGAGAGGCCTCAAAGGTCACTGCTCATCCCTCAAAGTGGAGTTTAGCGAGTATCACTTAGGGTGGTTAGATTAGTTAGGCACAGTGATTCCCGCATAACCAAGACAGACTAGCTGTCGTGGTATGCATAAAGCATTCTCCACTTCCTCGCGTATCGAGGTAGCCCTTTTCAATTGCTTCTGGGCGCAAAAAAATCCCTCAATACATTCCGCTTGCGCCGCCGCTCTCAAGCGGACGTGTTCAAGGTGACCGCGCTCTCATCGCCGTACGTTGAGTGCCCTCTCGCTCTCGCTCTCGCGCCTCCACTCTCCTGCTCACGCTCGCAGGGCAGTCGCCTGTGGTGAGGTTTTTTCGCCTTTACTTACCATTCTTGCCCCCCTGACTCTTGGCGGGGAGGACCGCTCATTGTTCTATTTTTGTTAATTTTTCTTATTGTTTTTGTTAATTTCTTTTTGTTATTGCTATATTGTTATTTCGTATATACTGTTTCTTGGAAAAGTCTCTTGTTCTTTTCAGAACAAGCCCCTGTTCTTTTAAGAACAGAGATCCGCGCCCTTACTATTTGTTAGAACGTCGTCCCCCTCCCCCCAACATGTCCACACAAGACCTTATTAGGTCAATCGTCGCCGCCCTAAACCATTTCCTTGGTCTGGGCATTAATCTAGACGAGACGGCTCTCGCCGCAGTCCAAGCCTCCCTTGCCCCTCAGGCATGTCCCGCCCCGGCCTCCGTCGTGACCTACTTGGCGGCCCCTTCGGCTGCCCCGCAGACCGACTCTCCCGCCTCCCTCGTCATGGAGTGCTCATACTCCGACTCCGACTCCGGGTCCAGGTGTCGACCTCCCGGAAGAGGCCCGCCACCATAAACACGTTCAGCAGTGGTTCCTTACAGTCGTCTGACTCCGACGAAACCGGTGAGTCTTCGTTCACTACAGAGACATCCAAGCGCTGCCGTAAACGCGCAGTGAAAAATCGCCTCCCCCCATCTCGGTAGCCCCTGCCACCACCATCCTCACCCGTGCAGCCCCCGCTGCTGCCTTAACCCCTGCAGCCCTCGCTACTGACTCAACCGCCACAGCCCCCACTGCCGTCTCTGCCCCCGCAGCCACCGCCGTTACCTCGGCCCCCATAATGTCGTTAGACATCCCCCACCAACCAAGCCAGCATACCGCTGCACCCCCACTCTCGCTAAAAAGCAGGTCCCGCCCCCTATCTTTCTCAGATACAAGGCACAATTCACCCATTTTTCCAAAACCTCCTACGCCGCAGGAATTAAATACGAGCAAGCTACCAACCTCGAGGAGGCTACTAAAATCATCCCCCAAACCATCGACGACTTTCGTCGCCTCAACAGGCTATTTACAGCCGAGCGTGTCTCTTATCACACGTACGCTCTTCCGGAAGAGCGTAAGGTCAGGGCCGTGATTCGCAGGGTACCGTTCGAACTCTCGAATGACGACATCCTTTAGGACCTTAAGTCCCAAGGCTTCCCCGTGGAGTTTGTGCACAAGATGCACAGTGGCAAGGGCAAGAGGTTCCTGCTTGCCCTTGTATTTCTTACGAACGTGCCGGAGGCAACAGCCATCTTCCGGCAGGTACGCAGTTTGCGGCCTGCCCAGAGTGAGAATTGTGCCCCCACACAGGCGCGGTTTCCCGACGCAGTGCCACCCCTGTCAACTTTATAGACATGCGGCGGCCTACTACTCTGCCCCACACAGTTGCGTTAATGCCTAGATCCACACAGCTCAAAAGAGTGTCCTTGGCCTCAAAACGCCGAATCCCCACCCGCGTGTGTCCTGTGCCAACAGTCTGACCACCCGGCGAATTACAGAGGCTGCCCTCGCGCTTCTCACACTCGTCCCAGCAAACAAGCTCCACCGCCGGTCAATGAAAGGTCATTTCCAGCCCTCCATTCAGGAATGCCTCGTCAGGGCTTCTCTCAACCCCCTTTAGGGCTCCTCTCGGCCCTCTCAGGATCTCTCAAGGCTCCCTCAGAGCCCTCTTTGGCCCCCTCCAGGCTTCTCCAAGCCTACACAGCTTCCAGTTTTCCCATGGGGCCCTAAAAAGGCTGGCCCTTCGCGTATATCCTCCGCCCCACAACAGACATAACTCTCAATGGGTGATGACCTGAATACGGTGTATTCCGCTATTCGGAACATCAACATTGGGGAGATTTCCGTCCTAGCACGCAAACTGCGCGCTGCTCAGTCCCCTCAGGACCGTCTTCTTGCTCTTACAGAGCATCATAATCTTTTGTGTTCCCTGTAACTTGAATTCATTTAATTTAAGTTAAATTAATTAAATTAAAGATATATTTCCATAATGACAGAGCACTCTGCTCTCCAAAAATCTCACGATCGTCTTAAGCCTAAGGGTTTATCGCTTGTGTCTTTTAACATTCGCGGGTTGCGAAATAACCTCCCAGAGCTTAAGCTCTATCTTTGCGATTGCGAAGCCAACCTCCTCCTCGTCCAGGAAACCAATCTTAAAACTAAGGACATCAAAAGCTTTTCCATTCAATAGTTTTCTCTTCTTCGTAACGACAGACCGGACCGCAAAGGCGGCGGTACTGCCATTTACTACAAAAAGACACTTCATTACTCTCACATTCCTACTCCGCAGCTTACCAACATGGAAGTCACGGTATGCAGGCTAGCCATGACTGGACATCAGTCCATCGTCATAGCCTCCTACTACATCCCCAGTAGAACCATTCCCGTCAAAAAATATTTTGAGGCTATCTTACGAGTATCTTTAGGCAACTCAGTCATTATGTTTGGAGATTTTAACTCCAAGCATACTGAATGGACCTGCATTTCTACTTCGCAGAGTGGTAAGAAACTGCTTGATATCACGCAGTCTCTTGACCTTACCGTCCACAGTCCCCTCGGTGTCATTCATTATCCCGACAACACCGACCACGCTCCTGACGTGCTAGACTTTGCGCTAGTTAAAGAAGTTTCCCTCAATCGTAGGGCAATATAAATTCTAGATGATCTAAGATCCGGCCACTGACCGGTCTCCCTCATTATTGACCACCTCCCTCAACCACCACCAAAGAAACCTTCATTAACCGGAAGGGCTTCAATGAGTCCCTAGCTAAAGCTATGGACTCACAGGACTAACTCATCTCCCTCTCGTCGGACTTCGACAGTCCCGAAAAAATCAACACCGCGGTCGATTCTCTCTCTACCCTTATAAAATCCTCCCTTGAGGAGAATGAAAGGTTCGTTCCGGTTGCTAATAATGATGGTCTTCCCCTACATATTAGCAACCTAATGAGCAAGCCAAGAGAGCAGCTTTCCGGAAAGCAGCAATCTATCCCACCCGCGAGTATAGGCGTATGGCCAATCGTTTTCAACGAGAAATCCGTTTCCACCTCCCCGAACTTCAAGACCTCGAAAAGAGTAAGCTCATGGAGAATATCTCTCCCTCTCATACAGCGTACTATCAGATGGCGAGAACCCTCCGCATAGACGCTATCACCTACACTCCCCCTCTCTCCCGTCCCGACGGTACGGTTGCCTTTGAGGACGAGCTAAAGGCTGAGTGCTTTGCAGACAGCATTGCTGCACATGCTCTCCTAGCTTTCAACTCACCGACCCCTCTCACATCCAGACAGTGGAGGATGAGGTCCGCCGCCGGAACTCACCCCCTACAGCCTCTGACCCTATCACTGTGTCCAATGATGAGATCTCATCCCTCATTAAAGGACTGAAGCTCAAAAAAGGCTCTGCAACCAAGCCCTTAAAGATTTTCCTGAGCAGGTGTTAACCCTTTTAGCTATTATCTTCAACGCCAGCTTCAACCTTAGTTACTTTCCCACTATGTGGAAAGAGGCAACTGTCATTGATATCCCCAAGCCAGGAAAGCCTCTCAAACTCCCCTCCAGTCATCGTCCCATCAGCCTCCTCAAGGTCATAGGCAAACTCTTCGAACGAGTCATCCTTACTCGCATGAGGCTCCATCTGTTTCGAACAGACGGTGACCCTCTTATCATCCCCCACCAATTTGGTTTCCGAGCGAAACAGTCTTGTCCCTAACAAGTTCACCGTATTGTGGAATATATCCTCAGCGGTTTCTATCCTCGTCGTCATAAGGCCATCGCGGTATTTTTCGACATTGCAAAAGCGTTTGATAGAGTCTGGCACGAAGGATTTATCTACAAACTCTACAGAATAGGCCTCCCTGATCATCTTGTTCATCTCGTGGCCTCCTACCTGAAGGATCGTACCTTTCGTTTCAGACATGAAGGCACGCTCTCCTCTCAGCGCCCCATCAAAGTCAGTGCCCTCAGGGCTCAGTGCTTGCCCCTCTCCTATATATCCTGTTCACCGACGACATTCCCATCCCATCGAAAGGTGTTCAGCTCTCCCTATTCGCAGATGACACTGTCATCTTTTGTAAAGGTATCTCACTACCTTTCATACGGAACAAGATCCAAAAGTCAGTTGATGACTTAGGAGCTTGGTTCCAAAAATGGCGCATCGATGTAAACCCGGAGAAGATCTTTGCCGTTCATTTCGATCATAAACGACACCGCCTCACTAACATTTCGCCAATCCATATGCTAGGGACCCCGTCCCCTGGCATACGACCGCTAAATATTTAGGTGTCACCCTTGACACGAGGCTCACCTTCGGGCCCCATGTCAAAAGAGTAACCCACAACGCACGTTTCTACCTGAGTTAGCTCAACCGTATGCTGGTCCGACTCAGTAAAATGTCTCTCCGCAACAAGGGAATCCTTTATAAGATCTGTATACGATCAGTCATGACTTACGCGGGCCCCATATTTGCCCACGCTAATCCCAAAATCATTAACGAACTCCAAGTAGTTCAAAACCTTTTCTGTCATCGAGCTACGAACGCACCCTGGTACGTACGTAACGCTGACCTCCATTCAGACTAAGAGCTCCCCACAATCCAGTAATTTCTGAAAACACTCTCTGAGAACTTCTTCAAAGCCACAAATTCTCACTCTAATCACTTCATTCGTGAGGCAGCTTCTTATGCAGCCCCATTCCCCTCTCGCTATCGAGTCAAAAGACCGAGAAACTCTCTCTCGGACCCGCCAAACAATCTTCCGGCCGACCTGAACTGCCTTCTGGCGGATCAGGTCGACTCTTCTTAATTTGCCTTAGTTAGGCCCCCCTCAGCAGCTCATCGCCGCCTGCGCCCCCTTTTTCTCTAAAGAAGGTCGCTTCCGATTCGGCAGAAAGACCTCATAAGCCAATACCAGTCTCATAGGTGCTGTTTAGTGGGTAGGCACTTAGGTTTGGTTAGGTTAGTCGCAGTGAGTCCCACATAACCACGACAGCCGACTGTCGTGGTATGCTTGGAGCATTCACCACCTCCCTTCCTCGCTTTCCGGAGAGTAGCCCCTTCAATTGCTTCTGGGCGCAAAAAAAATCCCGCAATACAATTCCATTCCCAAGTTCTCTGTATCAACTACTATATTTAAGTTAATTTACATGTATTAAATAAATTTATTTTTAAAAAAATTTTGTCTCTGCCATATAACAAATTTGGCGCAGTCGGTAGGATCCTGCGTGATTCATTCGCTTAAATCGCGTAAGATCGAAGTAATAACGTACCAAATTCGACGGGACAGCATCGCCCAACAAGTACACAACGTACGGTAGCTGAAGGCTTTTGAAGATCTTCGCCGAACCATGTAGCTCTACATTACATTGTTACTGTGGTAAGTGGCTAAACTTGTTCGTTCGAATTACTATTTTTCCATTTTTACCAAAATATTTTCCTATATCTACCACCTCATTCACATTATATTTTTTTTAATATAATCATACTATTCTACTATATACTACTATATTATACAATTCTATTATATGAATTATTCATTACCTGTGTAAAACAATCTTAAAAGAACCCTAAGATGGCCTTAGACATCACTACATTACTTAAATTAATTCCCTCATTCGACACAGATAATAACGACCAAGTGTACAGATTCATTAGGTCATGCAATTCAGCTTTCGACTTAAGTTCAGCGGACCAGAAGTCAATATTTTTAGTATACGCGTTAAACATTATCACTGGTTGGGTTGCGGCAGACGTCACACTGTAAAGTTTAAATTGAGTAGTTAAGTATATTGTGACTTATCAACTTTATAAAAAAATAATATATAAATTCACTTCTCTAAATTTGTATTATCAAAATACGCGTGGTTTGAGAACAAAATCTAACTTTTTTTTCAGCGAATTCTTTGTTGTGATTATAATGTAGTGGTACTTGGCTAAATAAATCTGTTCTTAATAATGAGCTTTTTGATCAGCATACATATTGTATACACGATATATTGTCTATAGAAAGGATAGAGAGGATGCTGAATATTGTTCAAAAAAATGCAGGTGGAGTTTTAACTGCTTTATCCAGAAAAATAAAGTCTCGTCGCATGTTTGAGTAGGAATCAAAAGTTGAAGATCTCGGGGTTGTAATATATGCAACGGTTTCAAAACTATTCGCAAGATGGCCCTTTGTGTCGTTCATTTGCCACCACCAGTACATTATATTCTTTGTTAGAGAATTTATAACATAACTGTAGTTAGCTTAGGCTTCGAATATGAATTTGTTCCATTCAATATGATTGGTCCGTGGGGTCCTAGCGCTATAAAGCTTTTTAAGGAAATATCAAAAAGGTTAGTGGACATCACAAGAGTTCGAAGTGCTGGCAGCTACCTCGGACAAGGAATTAGTCTGGCTATTCAAAGGGCGAACGCTGCCAGTTTCTTCGGAACCTTGCCTAAAGGGACTCCTTTTTAGTAATATATTTTAGTTATTATATTATATTTTTTAAGGTTTTTAATTTTAGATTCATTGTTCTAGTATATATATTATTTTACAAATTGTGTAAATTTAATTTAGTAACATTGTAATAAATCATTTTGTAAGTTTTACAATATCTCACCAACGAACATTAACTTTTATTACATTATTACAATTTAATATAATATTGTCCATTGTAGTTATGTTTTCGAACAATATGATAGTCATTATATAATTGGTGTTTTGAATTTACCTAGTATTAACTGGAGTTTGTTAGATTATGTCGCAAATGATAACAAACTAACAAGACTAAATCAATTCTTAATAAATTATTGATTTAAGTTGTTGTAAACCATTCATTTGTGTAAAGTCATTATGAAAAAGGACAACGAAAATACGACTCATTGAAAAAGACACATATGAATGGTTTACAACAACTTAATTATATAGTTAATGCGTCAAACCGAATTCTCGATCTTGTTTTATGTAACTTGCCATCTTATACTGTGAACCGTTCTAATAACTCATTAAGCATTATCGATCAATTACATCCACCTCTTGAGGTTGATATTACGTTGATTAATGCAACAAAACTGTTTTAATAATAAAATTATTAAATGAAACTTTTACAAAGGGGTTTATAAAAACATAAATAAAGAATTGTCAAAGTGCAACTGGGAATATACAGGATGTCCAGTAAATAGCACGACATACTGCAGGGGGTGATAGCTAGGGTCACTACCTATCAATACAACACAATATATGTTCAGCAAAATCTTACGGATTTACAGTTTTACAAAATTTTCCGAAATACCGAAAAATCTCTACCTTGAAACAGATTTTTAAGCATCTCGTAATGAAAAATCCTTTTCTCGTACTTTTTTTTCCATCAAATTATTCGTGAATAGTTACTTTACTCATTGATAAGTCTTTTTTCTATCAAAGACAAGAACGTTTTCAAGAAATACTATTTTTTGTTTAAATTTGCACAGAACTATTTTCTTATCACTTAAGTTTAACCTACAGTGGTGAAATAAAATGTATGTGGCAGTTTTGTACAACAAACTTAAAAAATAGCTTGTTTAATGGTGATTTAGGAAAGATACAATACTAGTGCATTTTCATTAAAAAAAATACAAAAAATATGCTATTTTAGTTCCAGAGAAGCTGATTTTGTTGAAAATGTAATTAACGTAATTTTGACGAAAACCACTATGAGAATAAGTAATAGCTGCTCATTTACGCAAATTATTATAAAACTAGTTGTAACACGTAAAATGCGACATGCACGCGTAATGACTAAAGGTTTTTACCTGCTCGCCGACCGACCCGACCCGACCGGTTACTGTCTAACAAAAGAAGCGCATGTGCTATCCCGCTCTTTCTTGCATTGTGATTTTGTGTCTCACTCTCAACCTTATTTGCGACACTTGTCAGTACGCTACCTTAAACCGTGCGCAACGCATCTCTGTGTTCACAAATTATTGTTTCGTACTGACGACTGTTGTGCCTTGCCTTGGACCCCGGACTTTGTTTGCCTTACGATTTGGATTTTTTATTGTGATCACTACGACGACTTGGCGACCACCTGGACTTTTGTGTTTTATAACATGGCCAACCGCCGCGTTTTTCCTAGTTATACGCAGCGAGAGTATGCTGAGATGCACCTTATTTACGGAGAAGCTGGCCAAAGTTCCCGAGCTGCTGCCACCCTCTACAGGGAAAGGTTTCCCGATAGGAGACATCCACACCATGAAATGTTTGCCAGAGTGCATAACTCCTACATGGAAGGCAGACTTCCTGGTCAACGTGGCGGTGGACGGCCTTAAGTTGTTGACGAAGACATAGTGATTCAGGAACGAGAACAAGACCCGACAACTTCGGTTAGGGCGATACAACGGCGCACAGGGATACCGAAGTCCACTGTTCATTCAGTACTTAAGAGGTATGGATACCATCCATTTCACGTACGACGCGTGCAAACTCTTTTAACTAGAGACTACCTGTCGAGAGTTCAATTCTGCCGCCGCATGCTTGAAATGCATCGGGAGGACCCAAACTTTTTTAATAAGGTGTTATGGAGTGATGAGTCAGCCTGCAGAAAGGACGGCTACTTGAATTTGCATAATTTACATAGTTAGCAATTAGAAAATCCGTATGTGTCAAGAGAAGACAGGTCCCAGTACCAATTCAAAATAAATTTATGGTGTGGGATTTTTAATGGCCAGATTGTGGGTTCCGTCGAGCTTCCACCTACATTAAATGCCAATAATTACTTGGATTTTTTACGAGAATCCCTACCCACGCTCCTTGAAAATGTTCCGAGTGAGCTAAAAGAGGTGATGTGGCTTCAAAATGATGGGTGCCCTGCTCATTATGGCCGGGAAGTAAGAGCCTACTTAGATGAAGCTTATCCAGGCAGGTGGATTGGGCGACTGGGACCGATATAATATCGGTCCCAGTCGCCCAATCCACCTGCCACCTAGGTCTCCGGACCTAAACCCCCTGGATTTTTTTATTGGGGTGCCATGAAGGACAAAGTCTATGAAAAACCGATCCAAAATGACAATGAATTGAGAGCAAGGGTTAACATTGCAGCAAAAAAAATATCGGAAATAAGCCTGAGAAGACTCAAAAGCTCATTTTTAAGAAGATGCCGAGCGTGTATTAGGGCACAAGGGAAGCAATTTGAGCATTTATTGTAATTTATTTAAATAAATGTTTATTAAAGTTAACTCCTCTGTTTTTTTACTATCACCTTATCCTTCAAGATGTCATTTACAGATCGGTCGGCCGTAAATTAATTATTATGTAATTCGAACCGTAGAACGACCTTACAACGATTCGAATTCAAAGTCACATTACTTGCATTTAAAATAAAATGCTCTTATTAACTAAAATAGCTTATTTTTTTGTATTTTTTAATGAAAATGCACTAGTATTGTATCTTTCCAAAATCACCATTAAACAAGCTATTTTTTAAGTTTGTTGTACAAAACTGCCACATACATTTTTTTTCACCACTGTAGGTTAAACTTAAGTGATAAGAAAATAGTTCTGTGCAAATTTAAACAAAAAATAGTATTTCTAGAAAACATTCTTGTCTTTGATAGAAAAAAGACTTATCAATGAGTAAAGTAACTATTCACGAATAATTTGATGGAAAAAAAAAGTACGAGAAAAGGATTTTTCATTACGAGATGCTTAAAAATCTGTTTCAAGGTAGAGATTTTTCGGTATTTCGGAAAATTTTGTAAAACTGTAAATCCGTAAGATTTTGCTGAACATATATTGTGCTGTATTGATAGGTAGTGACCCTAGCTATCACCCCCTGCAGTATGTCGTGCTATTTACTGGACAACCTGTATTTAAAGGACCATCATAATGTAGATGTAATGCTTGAAATATTCCTTTGTAAAATTAACGCCATTATTTCAAAGTTTCACCCTGAGAAGAAAGAAATAATAAATACCCACCTTGGTATGATAGAAATCTCATTAGAACCTAAAATATTATAGCACTATAAAATCAGATGTCGGTTTATCCTGTATTTATGTTACATTAAGAATGAAAATGCCGATATGGTGAAATGCCCCTGAGGATTAAGATGAAATGCTACATTACACCTTAAAATCTGCGGTTCTCATTACTTGTCATTCGAGAATGTAGCAGCATTATGCTTCCATTTTAAACTAATAAACCTTCATATCATAATGGCGCTAACCAGATTACCATAATGTCGCTCTGTAATGTAAAAATAACTCTTTAAAGCAAGATAAGTCTAACTCATTAGACGTTTTCCAGCTCAAGGAATGCAGAGGCTTCTATTAATCAAACTCAAAACAAAGAAGGCCACAGATGCAAGCGCTGAGGACCAAGATGGATTGCCTCACACTTTGCAATTAAACTGTCTCTTCTTCTTTGAAACAAAAAAACTCTTTTGCAATAAAAACGGGCATCTAAGCAAAGAACCAATTTGATTGTTACTATTAGATTTAGGTTGTCTTACACTCAGAATTTTGTAAATTAATTAGTATGGAATAGTTTTCGTCAGTTTTAACATAACATTTTGATTAAATTAATGAGAAATATTGTAAAAGTTCAAAGCGTTAGTAATGTACCTGCTCGCTAAATAAACATGAAACATATTTTTATTTGTTTTATTTTTATTTTGTAAAACCTTATAAAAGTTTACTATGGTGTGTGACACCCCCTGCTGAAATCACAGCTTGCATTCGTATGGGCATTGTAGCAAGTATTTGTCTGTATATCTCTAAGAACATAATTACCTGTATACTTAATTCCTTCATTTGTAAATCAGTTAAAAGATATCGTGTTCAAATAAGAGAGTTGTGAAAACATACCATTTTCTGGCGCTCCAGGAAACCTGGTTATTCCCAAACGATCCCTGTTTTCATAACACTATAGACCCCACATTTGAACGCCTTGGAGTATCGGCCATTGACACGTCTCAAGGATTAATCCGCGGAAGACTCTATGGTGGTGTAGCAATTCTATGGAATATACAAATATTTCTGTGTGCGGAATACCTCGTTATACCTTGTTATAGCGACAGGATAGGTGCTGTGAAGCTAAGCCAAGGAAATAGACACGTGCTTGAACTAAGTGTTTATATGCCTTACGGAGCAAAGCTTACAACCTACTTAGGAAATATTAGTGATAGAAAATGAGCAATCAATGCCCACCCGGATTCACTTTTCGCAAACTAACTATTAAATTACTGTAATGAGCAGTCGTTAAGTTGTATTGACATCGATCTTCTAGTAAGGAATCTGATAAGCGCACATTTGTAAGCGATGCGCACTGTACATGTCGATTGCTTAACCACTGCATCGTGATTGCGACCGCTGCAGTAATACAAACAAAAAATGCAAACAAACTACAATTATAATTATTTCACTGGATTAGTCTAGTAAGATAGTTATGAAGCGCTTCCATATTACTGTAATACGGTTTATAGCTATATCACTAGGGATATAAATATATCACGCCTTTAACTATCTTACTGCGATGTATATACTATGACTTTTATAGTATGTTGACCTTTAACATCCTATCGCACTTGATTTAATGTGGAGAGTAAGTTGAATATAACAAACATGTTGGCCTAAAACATGCCTGTTCATTCATATTGTATAGTATCCTAAATTACATTGGTCTGGAAAAAATAACGCAGTATGTTTTTTTTAGGATAAGGGTGACAAACGAGCACACAGTCCGCCTGATGGTAAGTGGTTGCTGCGGCCCATAGACATCTACATCTATCCTCATTTGCGAATCAAAATGCAGATGCGTTGTCACCCGTGAGGACTAAGATGGAATGCCTCATTTCCAGTAAAAAGGGCCTCCGGCCACCTGCACTCACCAAGCGAAACGCAGAGGTAAACCTCTACTTCACGCTGGTATTCTGTGAGGTCGTGGTACCACCCCGGTTCGAGCCGGCCCATCCGTGCGACAGCAAAAGCTGCCGCGTGGCTCTACCACTGTTAAAAATAACGATTAAAGTATGTAATTACGATTAAACAAAAACTATTTGTGCATATTCGATGCATTAAAACAAAGTATCATATTTATAGTTAGATAGCAAAATGTAAAACTGGTGAAACCGCTACTATCTTATCAGTAGCCTGTAGAGTCATGACTGTGTAGCTAAGTTGCAAAGAATTAATTAGTTCTAAAAACTTTTTAATAATACAAAATTAAATTAAATATGATTTAACTACAAATTTATTTAAGTGCAAAGCTGGGCATAAGCTCAACGCCCCCGGAGTAGTGCCACCATGAAGGGTGGGATTGAAGATATTATTAAGTAACGGATTTCCACCAGCTTTCAAAAGCTCCGCTGTAATTCTAACCTTGCCCGGGCCTTGCCGTTTTTAAGGTGTTGAAGACCCATTCTAACCTCGCTCAGACTGACGCTAACAACACTGTACAGATTTGTTGTATGTAGTTTTTTTATAGAATAAGGATGACAAACGAGCTTACAGTTCACCTGATGGTAAGTGGATGCTGTGACCCACAGATTTTTCCTCAATTAAGAATCAAAATGCGGATGCGATATCACTCCTAAGGAGTTATATGGAAAGCCTCGTTTTCATGCATGCCTGGTTCTCTTGACTCACCATACAAAGGACAGCACCATTAAGCAGCTATTTCACGCTGGTATTCTGTGAGAACGTGGTCCTACCTCGGTCAAGCAGACCCATTCGTGCCATAACCATAATATAGCTGTAGCGTGGCTCTACCGCTTTAAAAACTAGGGTTCTTTTACACTAGGATATTCTCCTGTAACGTAGAATCAGTTTAAATACATAATTTGAACAAATGACAAAAATTTCGTCCTGGATCAATTATTTGTAGGCCATACAAATACTTCTTACGTGCGGAATTGGAACCTGCAGCTTTCAGCGCGTAATTCATTCAGTTCTCTTATAGAGATCGTAGACCTCATGTTGAGAACCTTTGCTTTAATCGTCACGTTTGGCAGACGAATTAGCGATTGCAGTAGCAGACGTCTCGCACCTTTGGCATTAACCAATTCAAAATATCGACATTAGTTGAAGAAAAGTTGGGTTGCTACCACGGCTAGTGAGGAGTTAGGAATATGAATTCAATTTAATACAGTATCGACTAAAAGCACGTGTGATATTTCTAACTCAGTATATACATTCTAGGCGAGGCATTAAATTAATTACTGATTATGTGGAGTCTAGTTACTGGCAAAACAAACTTATGTTTCTTCGTAGTGTCCAAAGTACGAACATCTTTATTCTTATTAAAGCTATTTATATTTTTATGTACATACATTTTCATAAATATATTGCGATGTCAAAGTTAATATGTTTATTTCTTCAAATTTTTCTCTGAGGGACTCTTTACAGTTTAAGTTATAAATCGCTCGTACGGTTCCCTTTTCCAAATCAGTTAAGGCTTTAATATCAGTTGCATTACCCCATAGCAAAATTCCAAAAGATATTACGCTATGAAAGTACCTATTATAAACTAATCTAGCTTTCTCAACTTCTATGAGACTTTTAATCTTTCTTACAGCATATGCTGCACAACTAATCTGCTCGCTAATTTAAATATATGGGGGCCCCATTGAAGCTTCGCGTCAATAGTAATACCAAGAAAAGCAATGGTATCCACAACACTCAATTCTTCCCCATTTAAGAGCACATTGGTACGAGTATTCGAATGTTTAACATTAGGTATTGTAAATTTAATACTGTTTAAGCCAAACAATTAACTTTGAAATTTGCATTCACACGCGCGTACGCCCGCCGACCTGTGAAGGTCACCTTGGCCCCCCTTCCGGGCGTAAAGGACGCGAGGTCGGAACCTGAGTGCAAGAGAGTCTTTTGCAGGTGGTGCTATCGACGGCACGCTGTCATTTTTTGTGCGGGAACGCGGAATAGTGTAAGCGCGTCTAGTAAATATACTGTCTAGGATTTGTAACGCGCATTCCTAGCCAGAGAGCTTCTCCTGGGACTTATTTGTGTTTCACTCTGAATCCGTATATAAGTGTATTCGACAATATTAACTACTATTCTAGAAATAATTGTTGCCACGCGAAACGGTAGTTAACTTTGATCCGGACATTCTAATTCGTGCGGGGTGTTACGTTTTTGCTTATAGTATCGGGAGTTTGTATAGACAGACATTCTGTATTCGTTTTGTGGGTTAAACTTTATAACAAATTAGAGTTAGTAGCTTCTGGAAGTTAGTTAATCGTACGATAGAGTTAATGGACTGTCCTCGTGACGAACGAAGAAAGTGACTGTGGGCGGCTCCGCGGAAGATTACCACAATTTGGAGCGGTGCTGAAGTCCGAGCTGCTGCCGACGGCAACGGTCTAACCTGGTCTACCACAATCAGTCACACACAGATACACATCACTGACCCTTATTTCCCTTGCATCATTTATTTATTTATAATTAATTACAATGGCTTGCGCCAATGACAGTAATTAATAGGTAAAACTAAACATATAACGTAATTCAAAAACAAATAACAAGTCAGAGATCAAACATACTTAACAATAACTAGACGAAATAAAATAATATAAAATAGAATAAAGTGATAACAACATACAACTTATTTACCTAACAAACATGGCTTTCACATAACATGAGACAGTTTGACATGATCAACTTGAGTGTGTCATTAAAGATGTCACATTCCGGGACTGTCTCCATTAAGGAATTTAAAGCACCATGCATGCGACACAACGGGGATTGCGCGCGCGACACAATGCGGCAATGGGATGTGGCGAACAGCCGGTGTCGTCGAGTAGGCATATGACGCAGGTAGTTGTTAGGCACATAAAGTGTACACAAAGTATTGTGCAGCTCTGGGGAATCTACCATGCTCCTTAAAATATTTATGGCTATTAGGATCTGATCTCTGGCTCTACGCACTGAAAGGGAATTATATCCTAACATTCCCAGCAAGAAAAGAGTAGGATACATAAATGGATAATATCCGTAAATCTTCTTATATAAAAAACGCAGGAAGGCTTTCTGAACCTTTTCAATCAACAATTCATATGTGGACTCGTGGGGGATTCCAGACGGCTGCAGCAAATTCTAACTTACTTCTAACTAGACAGTCAAATAATAATTTGATGACAATAGAATCATTGAAATCACGGGCATTGCGTAGGACAAAACCTAGCCGTCTGTAAGATTCTGAAGCTAGGGCAGACATGTGTGCATGGAAAGTCAATCCGCAGTCAAATGTCACACCAAGATCTCTAATGGTTGACACGCGCTTTATTTCAACACCTGCTAAGGTATAGGTGACATGTGTAGGTTGTAACTTGCGGCTAAAGGTCATGACGTAACATTTGCTGGCATTAAACATCATTTTATTATCTTATACTCCACTTATGGATTTGGTCGATGTCACTTTGAAGATGTTCGGTAGTTATATCCTTATCAATCACTTGGACTAATTTCAAATCGTCAGCATATAGGAGGCATTTGGCATACTTAACTTTTTTTTTATAGGATAAGTGTGACAAACGAGCACACAGTCCACCTGATGGTAAGTAGTTGCTGCGGCCCATAGACATCTACATCTATCCTCTATTATAAATCAAAATGTAGATGCGTTGTCACCCGTGAGGACTAAGATGGAATGACTCATTTTCAGTAAAAAGGGCCTCCGGCCACCTGCACTCACCAAGCGAAACGCAGAAGTAAACCTCTACTTCACGCTGGTTTTCTGTGAGGTCGTGGTACCACCCCGGTTCGAGCCGGCCCATCCGTGCAACAGCAAAAGCTGCCGCGTGGCTCTACCACTGTTGATATACTACTTTAATGAGATCGTTAACCATAATGAGAAAGAGAAGGGGGCCTAAAACTGAACCCTGGCTTACACCTGAGCGCGTATGATATGACTTCGAAATAAAGGATCCATGGCTAACATACTGTTTTCTATTTGAAAGGTAATCAGCAAAAAATTTTAGAAGTTTTGGGGTAAAACCCATGCTGTATAATTTATTTAACAGAATATCGTTATCCACTACATCGAACGCGTTTTTAAAATCTAAATATAGCACATCTACTTGTTGACCTTTATCCATGTGATGAGATATATAGTCAACGAGGGATAACAAGTTAGTCTCTACTGATCGACCCGGTCGGAATTCATGCTGCTCCTCACAAAGCCGCGTATTTACCTGCGCGTATATTTCTTTGTGAACAATATTCTCATAAAGTTTTGCTGCATACGATAATACTGCGATAGGACGATACTCTTCAACCAGGGTCTTTTTGCTTGTTTTAGGTATCGGAGTGACTTTCGATATCTTCCACTGTTCTGGGTATACGCCGGTATTTAAAGCCAAGTTAAAAATATAGGTAAGTACAGGAGCAAGAATCTCCTTGCATCCTTTTAAGATGTAAGCTGGGAGTTTATCTGGACCCACAGAACTAAGTGGTTTTAACTTATTTATTCCTGATTTTACTTGTGATAAGGTAAAAAAGCTTATGTTGATATGTCCATCGCATGACAAGGGAGTACTAAATATATTTTGTTGAAATCCAATATGAGACTATTGGTTAGAAACACACTAGCAAAATAATTTGCAAATGCATCTGCAGCTTCACTATTGGAAAAACTACAGCCTTTGTAGGTCACAGTGGGCTCAAAGCCACCCTTAGTTCGAAGGCTACTAATATGATTCCAGAATTTTTTTGGATTATTCTTAATGCCATTTTCAACAGCTGCTAAATAGGCATTGTATGCTGACTCGATGCGTCATACAACCACATGCGACCTGACCGAAACTTGACGGATTAGTCGCCTTGGATACAGGTAAGTAAGCTCGGTTTAATATTCTCCCTGTTGAATTTCAGTAGGATAGAACGCTCCCCCTTATTGTTTATTGTAATTAGAAACTTTCCACTTGGCTTTAGGAAGCCAGACCTGCATCTGCTTGTTGGGTCTTCCATTAATGGGCCCCGGAGGACCCTACTATTGAATAAGCAGCTGCTCGCCGTAACCAAATTGGTTTTTAAGGAGTAATTTATTTGTAGTAAAAAAATAACAATTGATACAAAATTATTTTTTCAAATATTTTACTGAAAGTTTTTAGTACAGAAATAGGTCTAAAATTAGCTAGGTCTAATGTACTATCAGAATTAAATAAAGGTATTATTTTACTATGTTCCATTAAATTATGAAACATACCAGAATTGATACAAGTATTAAAAACAATAACAAGATGAGGTGCAATTATATCTATTACAGACGCAATAACTCTTACGGAAATCACCCATAAATCTGTGATTTTCTTTACATCAATAGTTTTAAGCTTTTGAAATATTTTACAATATCTTGCGGTATTACTTTTTCAAATGTAAATTCTTTTAAACAGGTATTAACATTCTGATTGAGTAATGACTCCGCGACAGTTGGAAAAGTATTCAGTGACTCTGTTGTCAAGATAAAAATATCAATGAAATATTTTTTTAAAACTGCCGCAACTTCTTGATTTGATTTAGTCAACTCATTGTTAATTTTCAACTGATTGTTTAAGTTACGAGGTATGTCTTTACCGATTTCGCTGTTAATTATACTCCACGTCGTTTTAATTTTATTCTTAGCCTTCTTAATTGTGGTGCTAATGTGTAGAAATTTGGCTGTGAAGCAAACTCTTTTCAAAATTTTAGAATATTTTTTACACACTATCTAAAAGCATCGGAAAGATTATACGATCGTTCATAGTAAAGTTCATATAACCTTCGTCTGTTCTAATGAATTCCTGCTGTCGCCCTCTCATTAAATGCTTTGCAATACAGTCCACCAGAAACAGTAAGTGGAAGCTGAAGCCTATAGATACCTACATCTATCTTCGACTAATTATGCCTCGTTACCAGTAAAAAGTTCTCCAGTTCTATACATTCTCCTTACTAAACGCAGCTTATTTCACTTGTATTATGAAATAATATGTTGAAAGTAAACAAGGCATTTGAACAAGACGTACAAAACTTTTGCTGTAAAACAAAGTTTAGTAAAAATCTAAAGGTGGCGATTAAATATACTCAGCTGTCGTAGAAGATGGGTAATGTTTTTGTGAGTATGTATGTATATAATATGTCTATTTATTTGGCACGCTCTGTAGCTTCAACGGCTTGATGGATTTTATCATATGAAGTGTCCTTAGACTTGTCTTAACTGTAAGAGTGACATAGGCTATGTAATATTTATATATGGTGATTTAACTTTTAGACTTATTAATAAATGCCATTTTTGCTACTTAACGAAAATCTCATAAACTGCAGATGCGTAGTTATTCAACGGAGATTTGACGAAACAAATCTCAACTAGTTTTCCCAAACTCATAAATTCCTTAATTGGAAGATGTTCTGATTGAAATTTCATTATAAGTTTTACAAGAAAATATTCTCATAATCTTGTCGTGTGCAAGAGTTTCACTTTTTCACAGAGTAACATCGGCATTAAGTTAGTGCCGATGTTACTCTGTGAAAGTTAATCATTAGGTTAATGCCGATGTTACTTATTGGAAAAGCGGATGCATAACATTTTTATAATTAGCGTGTTAGTCGATTTCAATACCCGCTGGAATTAATGAAATTGTTTTCATCATGCATCTTGGGGTAAAGAAAAATATTATCAAATGTTCACCTGTATATCTGACAAATTAAAAATATCTAAATAAAAGTCACTTTCATTTTTCTTCAAAATAAATAGCTAGCACTAATCATTACATTAGTAGTGGGTTCATTGAAGAAGCTCCCCGAATGATTTAAAATTACCTAATCAGTAGTGACCTAAAGTTCACTACTGCTATTAGGAAGTTGCTGCTACCCCTTTCCTGTTTCAGTTTCTTTCAGGAGCCTCTTACGATACCCATTGAATGATAAAGGGTATTGGTTAAATTGGATAAGTATAAAGTGGATTCTATTACGCTATCACTACTCGTCAAATGATATACTGAAACCATATTTCAGTGCGATTCAGACAATTAATGATTTAAATTTAACAAAAACAGACATACAAACACCCTAGCACACAAACACATATATACACACGAGGGGGCGCGCGCGCGCGCACGCACACACACGCATGAATGCACGCACAGACACGCACACACCCATGCACGCACATGCACGCATGCCCACACACACGCACACTTTTTGTTCTATAGTTTAGAGTCTGTATTTTACACGGAAAATAAGGTAATTGAATGGGAGGGAAACTGCCTCCTAACCTGCAGGGTAACCCATTTTAGAGGTCAAGGTAAATAAAAGTACGTCTCAAAATATTCTACTCTCCAAATGTAACGATACCACAGCGCTTCAAAAAATAAAACAGTTATTTGTGAACGCATGGGTTTTTATCTTTACCTATATATTAATGTTGCAACTACTTTCAAAGGCTTTTAAATCGTAAACTGAAAGTTTTCTTTGTCAGCTTAAAAGTTTTATTTGTAATTGTTCAAATTATGTACTTGTATATCGAGAAAATAGATTACAAATTGTACTTAATTATAAGTTATATAGATTTTAGTGTAACCAAAGTCGGTACAATTTTATCGTTATAATAAATTAGTGAAATATATTAATAAAATTAATAACCCTGGCCCTATGGCCTATGGCCTATGGCAGACGCTTGGTGGCAGAAATATAATAGGTAACAGGGAGTTCTGGTATAGTAATTTTGGAGAAGCGGCGTTTTGGTACAAATGTTGGAAATCTGTCATTTCTTGGATGACCATGTTTGAATGGTTGTTAAAGACTAACTAAGATAAATGTATTAAATGAATATAGTTATTGAGATCTTATGAGAAAGACATTTGCCAAATACCCGTTTTGGTATAATGCCAGAAACTATAAACAATAGTACTGCGCTCCAGTATTATATTTTACATCTCAATTCATAAGGAATGAAACATATCTTTTTATAGTCTTCCAAACACAATTTTAATTATAGACAAAAATTGTGGTTCTGATATTTGAGCTCAGAATTCACATTGTAGTAACGAGAGCTAGGCGTTTGTATCTCTTTACGGCAACGACTCACTGATAAAAATCACTGAAGTGACACAAAAGATTGGTTCAGTAACAACAATTCAAATGTATCATTTGGATCTGGAACAGTGATACATTACTTTGCTCTTTGCTCATTTCGCGCGACGCGTCGCTTGCGAGGCGACTGAGCCACGAGCGAGAGAGACAGACTGAGACAAAGCACGAGTGGCGAGTGAGCGGGCGAAATAATTATAATCCACACAAGTCAGAGTTAACAAATAAGAAGTGTATCACTCAACTCGTACGGATTTTCACTGACGTTATTCATGCACGTAAAAATTACCACTAAGGCGCTTATGTGTCAAATACTATACGGTCGTTTTTTGTATGTAATGTTTGCATTAACAAGTTGTCATTTTACGTTGATGCGGCACTTGTCAAATTGTTTATATTCATTAGCGCCTGTTTACGAAAACATACTGAGTTATGTTTAGGATTTCTTTGCGTAGTGATTATTGTGACTTTACTTTCTTCCTTTTCTTTATAAAGTTTAGAATTATGATACTTTACGAGAAAATTCTGTGTACATAGACATTGCTGTTTTGTGTAAATGGACATTTTTGTAAATAATGAATTGACATAGTGACATTTTTGTTAAAGTATGAAGGAGAATCGATTTTATATACAATCATATTACGGTACACAATAAATAATCTAAGCACTTATATTATTCAGCATTGCTGCCACATAACATTTCACGGATCAGTCAGTAATAAACGCCCGCGGCGCAACTTAATGTATTCGAAACATTTTTTCTTTTATATCTTTTGAGTCGATGATCCAAATGAGACAAATGAAACATATCAGTGTTTCGGAACATTTCAGTGATCAAGATGCAAATGTTCCAATCGCAAAAATGATACACTTTGCCCACCTCCAAACGAGACCGCGAACACGACAACACACAAATGTATAGATGAACATAAACATAAATTCCCTGCTTTAATATTTATAAGGACTTAATATACTAATGGCTTTATGAATAAAATTTCAAAAAACTTTAAGCAATAATTCTCCATGTTCATTGACAGTACTAAAGCTTCATCTTATTATGTTTCACAGATTAATAAGGCTTTATCTCTTGCAGTCGTATATTCAAATATTTCCATGATGCTTATTATTAAATTTCTTACTTATCCGCACCTTATCCTTAACCTACTATGATTGAAAAGTTAGTAAGAACTAGTCATAAAACTTAAATATAATACTTAGAATTTTTAGAACTAATTTAATTCTTTGCAATTTAGCTGCACAATCATAACTCTAGAGCCTACTAATCATATACTAGCGGTTTCTCGAGTTTTCCATTATGCAATCTAACTATAAACTTAATACTTTGTTGTAATGTCTTGGATATGCTTAAACAGTTATTGATTAGTCGTAATTACATACTGCGTTATTATTTCGAGACCAATACAATTTAGGATACTCCATGATATGAGTAAATAGGCAGTTCTAGGTCAACATATTTATTATATACGACTTACTCTCCACATAAAACCAAATGCGATATGACGTTAAAGGTATATATACGTGCGAATATTGACGACGATTTTCTGATTATCATTCCATTGCTGCTGTATAATTTTTACTGTGTCCATCCCCTTAACACCCTGATATTGCAAGAAAGTCAATATTATGTAAAAAAAAGCTGTCTATCTAGAGATTTTTTTTTAATATGGATGTCTATAAACTCTTTCTATAAATTAATAAACAAAATAAGATGAAAGATTACGAAAAGAGATACGCATATAAGATTATATTTAAAAACATAAGTACATAAACAACCTACTCGCTTGGGTCGTGCGACGCACATTGGGTGCGTTCCGTAAGGAATTTAGGAATGTGTCATGCGACTCATACAAAATCTATTAAAAGACTTGCGTTCGCAACGGGTTTTCACCGTACGGGATTCCAAACGCACAAGCAGTCATGCGGAATTTCGAATCGAAGAAAATTTCGAACGGAAAACTACTCTACGTGTGTGATAGGTCATTGATTTTATATGAATTTGCTTCGTTTGGAATCCCAAAATTCTGAAACGGAATCCCAAATGTATGTGGCTGGACTTACACACACACTACTCACTGCGCTAGCGACGGCCGCAGTCACGATGCAGTGGCCGAACCATCGACATGTCTCGTGTGCATCGCTTACAAATGTGCGCTTGTTGGATTCCTTACCCAGAAGATCGATGTCAACACAACGATTGCTCATTACAGTAATTTATTAGTTCGTTTGTTTTTAGTTAGTTCGTTTGTTTAATAGTTTATTTTGAGTTTGATTACAGCTATCCAGGTATTGGCTTATCATCAGTTATTTTCGAATTAGCTCGTTTATCACTCTAATATTCTAATATATGTAAAAGCACATGCGATCTCGGTAATCATATTATTACTAAAAAACTTTGTCAAAACAAATTTTATCCTCCTTCAAGCTTAAAAACGTTATTAAACAATGATTGGTAAAAAGGGTTATTAATATATTAAGCTTAGAATAATAATATTCTTAGATATTAAGGAATTTAAGGATAAACGCTGGGAATGATGTGAGGGCTACGAAGCTATTTATAATTTGTTTTGTATAGTTATTTATGTAAAATAATACATTGTAAATTTCGATTTTTTTTCAAAAAAATGTCCTGCTTGGTTTCTTGCTGGTTCTTCCCAGGACAGAGATATTTTTTGAACCAGTGGTAAATTAACATAAAAATTACTTTCACTAAGTATTATTTGTAACCTTTATTAAATAAAAACAGTGTCTTTATTTCTAAGTATACTATATACTATGTATATATGTATATATGTATATATATATATATATATATATATATATATATTCTTTATATTCCTCGAAAGTAAAGTCATCTGCAATTATTTTTCTAGTAATATTGTAATATATCCTATTCGAGTAATGTAATCCAGGCATCCATCCATTACAGTCTATTAAAGTCAACAACTTAGGCCAGCCCCATAGATTGGCGTAATATATGTAGGAGGCATAAGTTAAGAAATGTAATCTGGACATAAAAAAAATTCTTACGTGTTTGTATGCATAGCCGAAATGGACAAGTAAATTTATAGCTTGAGAAAGTAGTAAATTTTCCGTGAACCTTTTTATCCGTTTAATTTTTTTTTTGTAACAAAATATATTAACTAACATCAGATTTATTCCATAAATTTATGATATAATGTCATTTATTGTATAAAAAGTCTACACGACAAAGTATCAAAATTTAATTACTTTTTGGAGATAGAAATGTTTTTGTTGATACGTCTTGTATATAATGTGATGATCGAATTATATTTGTCGCGTAGGTTCTAGATTCGTACACCTGTTTTCTGCCGACTTCCAAAAAGGAGACGGTACTCAATTCGACTGTATGTTTTTTTTTATGTGTGTTACGTCATAACTTTGTACTGGGTGAACCAATTTCGATGATTTTTAGGGTTCCGTACCTCAAAAGGAAAAAACGGAACCCTTATAGGATCACTTTGTTGTCCGTCTGTCTGTCTGTCTGTCTGTCTGTCAAGACCCTTTTTCTCAGGAACGCGTAGAGGTATCAAGCTGAAATTTATATCAAATACTCAAGTCTACTGTCCCTTGGGGCTGTGAAAAAATCAAACTTCTAAGCCAACGCAGTCAAAAGATACAGCCGTTTATGCCGCGAATTTTCGATATTCGCAAGGGAATCAAAAGTCAAAACCTACAGGGTACTTCCCGTGAACTGAGAATCTTAAAATTTGGCACGAAGCAACGTATTATAGCACAGATAAAGGAAAAATTGCGAAAAGCATAAATTTTTAGTTACATCATATAATAAAAATATTTTTAATAATTTTAAACTCATTTACCTACGGATTTGTTCGGAACCCTCGGTGCGCGAGTCCGTCTCGCACTTGGCCGGTTTTTTTTTATATGAAAGCTGATAGTTCTCGTGTGGTCCCATATGAATGTGATCAAGGCCAGACCAATAGTTTTTTAGTTATTCTTAAAAAACTTATATTGAAGCCGGCTGTACAAAATTTTAAAGGACAATGTCCAAAATCGCCCTGTGTAATAAAAGCATCGGACATCCACGATAATTAATTTTCTATTTTATTATGTTAGTTGCAAATACTTTTATAACACGGACTAGCTGCGTGCAAAAATGAACATTAAAAAGTATTCTACTCGACTAATAACATTAATCGCCGCCATCTTCGCCAAACATCATGTGGTGTCGAAAAATGATTAGGGATGCCCAATCGATTGTAATCGATTTTTGAATTTAATGAAATATATTTTGAATTTATTTCGATTAAAGTTTCAAAAAGAAGCTACAATAAAAATATAAAATTACCATTTCTTTATATTCTTTTATATTATTCCCTAAAAGTATAATTTAAAAAACCCATTATACCTAATGCATGAAGTCATACTCGATTTTGTATAGGTAGTTAGAATAATGCTGAAGAAAAATACTCGTAAAAATAATTATTCTGGATTTTCTAACGATTTAGAAAGGATTGTATTTTACGTCTTACTAAACGATATCTTACGACTTTACAACAATTAATATTAAAAAAAAACACTTATCGTACTGCATTAATTATAAATGTTTTCTTTAAAAAAAGCAATATTGTAGACTAGATACAGACGTTATTATTAAAATTGTTACAAGTATGGAAGAAGTAGAGACGTACGTGTTATTATAAGTAAAGTAGGATATTGTCATACTTGTTATGGTATTAATATTATCGTCTGACAAAAGATGATTTATGATGTGATGTGTGTTTGTAACGTATGGCTATAATAAATCTTAGGAAATATTCATAAATCGTATCGTATTTGGCGCTCCTATTTTTGATGTCACTAAATGGTCACTTGTCACTTGTCAGTCTCTCATAAAAAAATACGATCTCCAAATCCATCCAAATCGAACATACTAGAATCGAACCTCGATTAAATCAAGCATTAACAGATCTATTTTTGATCAATCGCGTCATTTTCATACATGCCTAATATGGACAGAGAACATTATTGACGATAATTTACCGTAAATACAAATAATTGTATAGAAACATCATTAAATTAATAAACATAACATCACGCTTGTATTTCTCAGAAGGAGTAGGTAGAGGTGTGTAGTACTGTTATGTTATACGTCCCATGTAATAGGGGTGCAGGTATTGCCAAACACCGGACACAATCCAGACTCCGTGCTACTACTGGGAACTTCAAGTTATAAAAACCCAATAATAAATTGTCGGACCCTGGGATTGAACCCAGAACAGACCAGTTTTTCCGTCTGTCACAAGGAACAATGTTCCAACTATGCAAAAGTATTTCTTGAATCGTTTGAAATATACTTGAATAAGTCCAATTCGAGAGGTTTTTGGATCGATTCATTGGAGTGTTCTAAGTCGATATCAGGACATCGCATAAGGATTATTAGGAAAATCGATTATTTTATTATAAACAATCGATTAAACGATTTCAAATCGACATGCCTACTTTAAACTGTCATCTCTCAGTCTGTCGAAATTACATTGGTTGGCGTCATTTGCTGTTTGTAATTGTATCGGTGTTTTGGTGACTTTCAGGACTATATGTTGAACATTACGACTTGGCTATTTTAACGGACTCTGATCGCTTTCAAGAACGACTTACCTTGCTGTGATTTTCGGAACTGTTTACCGCTCAAACAATAACCTAACATTCATAAACGGACTTACGCATACACAATGGAAAGTGTATTTTGTGTAAATTGCGGCTCTGCTGGTGACTCAATGTTGTTGAAAAATGAACAGAGAAGCAATCGTACAAGATTGTTGTAATTGCATGCAGAACGTTGTATGCAGAACCATCGGTTGCTGCGCCCATGTTATGACCATTATTTGTTACTTGAGCTTTACGAGACATCAAAATAATATTGACATCCCTGCGCACTTTTTAGACAATATTCTAATTTTCAACTTAGAAGATGAACAATATACATGAAATTAATCGGTGTTTTATTTCTAATTCAAAAATAATAAATTAATGTAGTTGTAAAAACAACTTACACTACCAATTAGGTGCTAAGTCGGTAAGGCTGGTTTCATAGTCACGCGTTTGAACAGCGCCGTCCAGACGCACACGCTTGCAAATGCACTAGATTGTAGTCAATACTATTCACGCTGTTCAAGCGCGCTCTGTTGAAACTTTGTTAAAACCATGGTTGATACGCTCGCTGTTCGACGGCATGTCTAGCGGCGTGACTGACAGCCTAAATCCTTATACATTTAGGTACTAGGTATCTTACCGTACCGTATATACTAACGACAATATCTAAATGCTAACAGCCATTATAAACATACATTTTTATTGTTACATTAATACACACAAACATTATCTCTAATTTCAAAACCAGTGCTCAGAAAGCAGGTTTGTTAACTAGATTCCATGCATTTATACGTTGCACTTACATACACTTAGGCTTTAGAACAAAAACTGCATATCTAATTATGTAGATAGGTACTAAAAATAGATAAATGTTTTAGGACATCGTTTTTCAGTTTGTTAAATATCACTCGGATCTATGAAAAACTGTAATATTCGTGGTTCGATTATAACCTCAAAATCTGATACTTTTTTTGAAATATATCGACTACGCAGCTAGTCCGCTATAAAAATAAGATCAAATAGGAATTTACTAATGATCAACAATAAAATACATAATTTTCCGTTGCTCTTGATTCCAGGGCGAACAATGTATGGGCGCAGAGCAATGTCCTTTTTAATTATTAACACTGCCTTTAAACTAAACGCAAACGTTTTTAGTACGGGTACAGTATAGAACACGTTTAGAAGTGTATTCTTTTATAAAACTGAATTCGAACTCACAGTGCACCTGATGATGGTAAATGTCTACTGCAGTCCACAGACAGCTGCAGCCAACTTTATACAAACAAGACTACAGTTGCGTTGTCACCTCTGGACTACAATGGAATGTCCCATAACCTGTAAATATATTGGCTCTCTATACCCTCCTACCCACGCTGGAACATAACAGTGCAACAACTGTTATTTAGCGGCAGAAGTAGGAAAGAGCCATCGATCACTAATAAATAACTATAGTATGTGCCATATCGATTGAGAAAAACGGACAATGACCTCAGATATGAGCCGAGTGTCAAAAGGCGTAACTTACAAAATCTCAATTTAGATGTGATAACAATATTTAAATATTGATATTATTCCCACTTCTAGGTCAGCACATATGTTTTGTTTTTTTGTTTCTTAAATAATATTGTCTGTGGTTCCTATAAACATAGTAAAATCTTACGGTACATCGCGAAAAATGTGTTATATTTTATATTTCAATTTATGGTAAGTAACGCAGCAATTCATTTAATAACAGTTTCATATTAAAAAAATATTTGAAGCAATATAATCACCATATTGAGCTTTTGCAAATTCATCCCTTTAAAATAAACAAAACGCGCGTTACGTCAGTTCGTTCTAAAAGAAACGTGACAATGGCAGCCAGAGATGCGTCACCTTTTTTGGGCCGGTCCGCCATTTTGTTTTCATTCGTGTTCGGATAGCGCTTGCGTGTGTACGTCTCGGGTAATTCATAGCATTCATTGCATTGTTTTAGTTGAGTTTTTACTGTTAAATTTGTTATATCGTTAAGTTTTTGTTTTTTGAATCTGTTATATTAGTTTTACTGTGACGGTCGTTACTAAATCGACATGAGTTCAGGAGAATTTGGTGAAGGACCCGGTCCTTCAACATCAAGTGGAAAGAGACGTCGCCGACCCATAATAAACGTAGCAGGTACGTACAAATAGGTACAAATGCGACGACGTAGCCTTTCTATTTCTTAAAGCGCTCTTTTTATGTGACCATGTGGTATTTATTTTCTAAAACAATATGTATTTATGTGATGTAGTACTATGGTAGTATATTTTTGTCATTTATTTACAGGCCCATCTTCTGGAGCACCTTTAACGTCACCAGTAAAAAAGAGAAAACCTACCACTTTGTCGGTCGGGGAACAAGAGATTATCATTAATGTATACAAATATGTCAAAAACACCTGGCCCGAAGACGTGTATCCTTCAAACGTTAATATGGTAGAAAAGGTTTCGGAGATCTCAGGAGTCAGCAAGAGCACTATATATCGCGTATTAAGCGTGTATAGAGATTCCCATAAAATACCAGAAAAGGGAATAATTAATAAAAGAAAAAAGTCTGTAATTGACAAGTTGGACGATTTTGATAAATCGGCTATAAGAGCGAAAGTGCATCAGTTCTTTCTTGCAGGAGAATTACCGACTTTAGACAAAATTTTGCTCAGTATAAATCAAGATGACCAGTTGCCAAACTTGAGCAAAACTTCCCTGCGACGTGTGTTGCGCCATTTAAAATTCAAATATATAAAGAGAAACAGAAAAAGTGGTCTAATAGATCGCCCAGAGATAGTTCTGTGGCGTACCAGATATTTGAGAGAAATACAAATATTAAGAAACGAGGGACGTAACATTTTTTACCTTGACGAAACATGGATTAACGCAGGTCATACTATGGGAAAGGTATGGGAAGACACCACAATTGAATCTTCTCGTCAATCACGGTTAGAAGGCTACTCTACTGGCGCGAAAGCCCCTTCGGGTAAAGGAAAGCGATTAATAGTTGTACACGTTGGCAATGAAAATGGCTTTTTGGAGGGATGTGATTGGGTATTTGAATCATCATCTACTGGTGACTACCATGAGAGTATGGACGCTCTCCATTTCGAGGACTGGTTTAGAAAAGTAATAGAAAAACTGCAAAGCGGCGATGTCATAGTTATGGATAACGCTAGTTACCACTCCAGACGTTTAGAAAAAACCCCAACAATGTCTTGGCGGAAACAAAATATGCAGGAATGGCTAGAATCTAAACAGATCGCATACGTGCCCTCGGACACAAAGACCCACTTAATGGAAAAAATAAAGGCAGTTAAAGATAACTATCGAAGTTACGTCACCGACGAGATGGCAAAAGAAAAAAGCATCACAGTGGTAAGGTTACCTCCTTATCACTGTGAGCTTAACCCCATTGAACTTGTGTGGGCAGATGTGAAAGGGTACGTTGCACGAAAAAATACAACTTTCAAGTTAAAAGATGTTAAAAATTTACTTAAAGATGGTTTAACTCAAATCACGCCAGATAAATGGAAAAACTGTGTTCAGCATGTCCTTAAGGTTGAACAAAAAATGCGTGGCATGGATGATAGAATTGACCAAACTGCAGATCGCTTTATAATTAATGTTACAGATAGTTCATCAAGTGAAGATACGAGTGATGATTGCACCGAATAAAAATAAAGTTCTTATATAATATTAAAAATAAAGTTTTATCTTTTGCATAAGTACGTACTTATTCGGTGTCGTTATCACTCGAATCTTTATATGTGTTATAAATTAATGTTTTTTGTTGTTAAATGAATAAAGTACTTTATAACAATAGATGATTTTTCTTCTACAGCGATCTTTCACATAACTTTTTAATAATAGTTAATAAATATATATTATATCAATCATTATAAAAAAACCATTATAAATAAAGAAAGTACTACATATAAAATGTGCCTATATATTGAAGGTTTGTAACCCCTGGTTAAACGACCGAAAGGTCATTGTCCGTTTTTCTCAATCGATTTGGCACATACTATATATACACAATCAATGAAAAGAAATGTCTCGAACATTTGGGTGCGCTTTTAATTTGTACGTAGCTTTGTGAATACAACTTTAGGCAATGCATTTAAGGTTGAATTTACATTAATGTATAATATTTATGACAACTAGAATTACGTCAAAACAATTGGCGACAGTTTTTAGAGAACTTTTGCATGGGATTGTGTTCGATGGTAAGAGGTTGTTAACTACCCAGACGGATTTTTGGACGAAAACAGGAACCCTACCATCTAGTAGTATTAGTATGTGTAACATCTCTGGCGCATTTAAAGTAAGATTTATCACTGTATACGTAAATCGGTAAGGTTGAGATCATAATTTTTAAGTACAAAATAATATTTAAAAAAATATTATACTGTTTGATAATAATCTTTGAAGCATTTGTCAACGGACAATGGACGTAATAAAGCTTTTGTTGCAACGCTTAATGTGCTAACAGATAAGCTAATGGATTATAGAATATGAGAACAAAACGACCGCCGCTGTGTAGGTTTTTTAATAATGTTTTAATTAGTTTCTTAGCTCAATAAAGCACTATCTATTATACGTGATATATTTTTAATATGCTGCAAGCATATCCATATCGTGCCGTGGGTGTTGTAAGAGGCGACAGAGAGAAACGAACAGGAAGATGGCACCAGCATCTTGCTAATAACCATTAGTAAATAAGCATAATAATAATGCGGTTGCCAAGATTATCTCCTACAAAGCAATCTATGGGTGACTTTTGATAGGATATAATAATAACGGTACGCTGCAAGAATTGTTTTAATATTTCATTTAAAGCGCAGTGAATTATTAAGAGGAACCAAATAATATCGTGTTCATGACATTTTTCAACCTTTTAATTTTTAGAAGGTTTTATCAGGTGTTATTATTTAATGTTTTTTTTTCATCCCTATGCTATCCCTACGCTAAGTCAAAGCGTAAAAACTTTAAAAAGTACTGTGGTCGCTAAACTGCGTCATCGTCAAAGATAATCGTCAAGCATGACCATCAGATAGAATCCTGCCTATTATAGCAGAACCTCATAACAAGGAGTGGACTGTTTACGAACTATAGATAATTTGGGAAAAATTTAAGTTGGTGATTCTACCTCAATCAGTAAGCCCCTATTGCTAAGACAAAGTTGAAGTGCCAAGAGAAAGAAGAGTTCTTATATTTAAACTAATTTCACGGATTTTTCCGCGTTTACTTGTTTAATTCCCTATGATTCGGGAGTTTACAGCACCCATTGTTACTAGGGGGACTGAGGTGTTTCACGTCCTGATATCTATCTGCGTGAACGAAGATTACATTCAACTTTTTAACTATATTTTTGTTCCGATCTACGCATATCTTGCAGTAGTTGCTTGGGTTTGGATTTAATTTTATTAATTATAGGACCCCAAGCAGACGGTACCACCCAGCCATCTTGGCTATTGAAATTTACATGTGTTGAAATTTCAATATTCTCGCCAATTATCGTTGGTAGAAAACGGTGTTCTTTTAGTTAAAGGTCATAGGAATACATGAAAGGAAAAAAACCTGGGAATAAGGTGATCGCTACCATGCTGGTTCTATTATAATTAACATAAAAATTTAAAAAGTTTTTGTAAAATAAGTATTATGTAATAATCTTTATTGAATAAAAATTATTCTATACTATTTTATGATATTGTAAGGATTTGTGGTTTATCAAATGTAATGTTCTGGTTGGGATGATCCTGAACATTTTGGTATACTGAGCGATTTCCTGGAGCGACGATACATCACATCAAATCAGTGATATGTTCTCTTTTGCGATTCGGATATGACGGTAGAAACAGACGGAAACGTGCAAGCTATGCCAAAATTAGTTGAAGGGAATAGGATATTGAATTAGGAAGCGTTCACGAGATTTTATCGAACACGTTCACGGAGTTCAACGGTGGTAGAGCCACGCAACAGTTTACGCTGTTGCACGTATTGGCCGACTCGAGCCGGGTTGGTACCACGACCTCACAGAAAACCGGCGTGAAGTAGAAGCTTTGCTTCTGCGTTTCGTCTGGTGAGTGCAGGTGGCCGGAGGCCCAATTCCCCCCCCCCCCCCCCATCAACATGGTAGCGGAATTACACAAAAGACTACCCCAGGAGGGTACCAGTACCCCTGGAGAATCCCTCGCTGAGCATCCACGACCATGTTATTCTAATCCTGAGCGTGGGTGCTCAGGCTGCCCCGCGTATTCTGGGGGGGGGGGGGGCAAAATTCCGCTCAAAAACATAACTGCTCGGGGCAAACTGAGCAATAATACCAAGGCGACCCCTGCCACGCTATCCGTGAATTTCTGCAACATCAGGGGACTTCACTCTAACCTGAACGCCGTCCACTACCATCTCGAGACGGCAAAGCCGGCCTTGCTCTTCCTGACCGAGACGCTGGTTTCCTCTCCGGCTGATATTTCGTATCTCTCCTACCCGGGGTACAAATTGGAGCACTCCTTTGTGCCTCGGGCTGGAGTTTGCGTGTATGTCAGAGAGGACATCTGTTCTCGACGCCTCGGCAGTCTTGAAGGTTCGGACCTGTCCATCCTTTGGCTACGCGTAGACAGCGACGACCATCCGCGCGTCTACGGGTGCCTCTATAGGTCCCATAGCGGTAATACCGAAACAGACCGACTCATCGACCACGTCCAAATGGCTACAGATTCCTTGCTACAACAGGTCCCATCCGCAGAGATCGTGATCCTTGGCGATTTTAACGCCCACCATGCCGAATGGCTGGGTTCACGTTTAACCGATCATGCGGGGAGAGCTGTTTATGACTTTGCCTTGGCATATGGTCTGACACAACTGGTTACTTCGCCTACGCGGATTCCAGATGGGGAGGATCATACACCTTCCCTGTTGGATCTTCTGCTGACCTCTCATCCGGACGGATATCAGGTTTCCGTCGATGCCCCTCTCGGCTCTTCCGACCACTGTCTGATCCGGAGTGTGGTGCCACTCACGCTCCCTTCGCGGTTGCGTTCTGCAGGTTGCCGCCGTGTATGGCATTACAGGTCGGCGGATTGGGACGGAATGCGGTCTTTCTTTGCATCCTACCCATGGGGGCGGGTTTGCTTCTCGCCGGATGATCCCAGCGCTGTTGCTGACTCTGTCACTGATGTGGTGCTACAGGGAATGGAACTATTTATTCCATCATCTGTGGTACCCATCGGAGGCAGATTTCAGCCTTGGTTTGGTCGCTCCTGTAAGACTGCATTACGCAGTAAGCAGGAGTGTTATCAAGCCTGGGCTGCGGCTTCGGCGACTCGGGATGTAAACACCAGCATACTTAAAAAGAAGTATAACTTCGCCTCCAGGTCCTTCAAAAGAGTTATTGCCAAGGCAAAGTCAGAGCACATAGGCAGAATTGGCGAGAAACTAGTTCGCCTTCCTTCGGGAACCCGTGCATTCTGGTCTCTCGCCAAGGCTGTCCAAGGGAATTTCTGTAAGCCATCACTACCATCTTTGCACAGGGAGGACGACTCACTGGCCCATGACGCAAAAGACAAAGCCGACCTTTTAGGCTCCTTTTTTGGGTCCAACTCGACTCTTGATGACGGGGGGAAAACACCGCCGACGATCCCGCGGTGTGAGTGCTCCATGTCGGATGTGCTGTTCTCACAGCGCTCGGTTTGCAAAGCACTTCTCTCCCTGGACATCCAGAAGTCGAGTGGGCCTGACGGAATCCCCCCAATTGTGCTGAGGACGTGTGCTCCGGAGTTGGCACCGGTCCTAACGCGTCTTTTCCGGTACTCCTACTCCCAAGGCGTAGTCCCGAATTCATGGAAGACAGCTTTTGTCCACCCGATCCCTAAAAAAGGCGACCGCTCAGACCCGTCCAACTATAGGCCTATCGCGATCACCTCCTTGTTCTCCAAATTAATGGAATCCATTGTTAACTGCCAGCTCATCCGGTACCTTGAGGATCACCAGCTGATTAGTGACCGCCAGTACGGTTTTCGTCGGGGTCGATCAGCTGGTGATCTTCTGGTCTACCTGACCCATAGATGGGCGGAGGCAGTAGAGTCCAAGGGGGAGGCGTTGGCCGTTAGTTTGGACATAGCGAAGGCCTTCGATCGGGTCTGGCACAAAGCGCTTCTTTCGAAGCTTCCTTCCTATGGGCTTCCCGAGAAATTATGCAAATGGATCACTAGTTTCCTTGCTGATCGGAGCATCAAGGTCGTAGTAGACGGTACATGTTCTGACTGCAAGCCTATTAACGCTGGTGTTCCACAAGGCTGTGTGCTATCACCAACGCTGTTTCTTCTGCATATCAATGATATGTTGCTAACTGGTAACATTCATTGCTATGCGGATGACAGCACTGGTGATGCTCTATACACCGGCCGTGCTAATATTTCTCGGGAAAACGTCTCCGAGTACCGGAATAAACTTGTGTCTGAAGTCGAGTCTTTGCTGGACAAAGTCTCGGACTGGGGGCGACTAAATCTAGTCCAGTTTAATCCTCAGAAGACACAAGTTTGCGCGTTACCGCTAAAAAGAACCCCTTTGTCGTATCTCCTCAGTTTCAAGGCACTCCCCTAGTTGCCTCAGCCAGTATCGGAATCCTTGGCGTCGACATATCGAGTGACGTGCAGTTTCGTGGTCACTTGGAAGAGAAGGCCAAATTAGCCTCTAAAAAGCTTGGCGTGCTCAGCAGAGCGGGACAGTATTTCATGCCGGTACACCGCCTGCAACTTTACAAGGCGCAGGTTAGGCCTCACATGGAATACTGTTCCCATCTCTGGGCAGGGGCTCCCCAGTGCCAGCTCCTTCCACTTGACCGCATCCAGCGCAGAGCGGCTCGAATCGTCAACGACCGAGCCCTTTCCGATCGGCTCGATTCATTGGCACTGCGAAGAGATGTTGCATCTCTTTGCATTTTCTTTCGCATCTACCATGGGGAGTGCTCTGAGGAATTGTTCGGATTAATCCCAGCCGCCAAATTTCACGAACGCACATCGCGGCAGAACTCCCGATACCATCCACACCATCTGGATGATTGGCGGTCCACCACTGTGCGATTTAGAAGATGTTTTCTTCCTCGCACGACTTCCTTGTGGAATCGATTACCATCAGCGATTTTTCCGGACCGATACGACTTAGGGACCTTCAAGAAAAGAGCGTACTCCTTTTTAAAAGGCCGGCAACGCATCTGCAATTCCCTCCCTGGTGTTGCAGTTGTTCATGGGCGGCGGTAGTCACTTACCATCAGGTGAGCCGCATGCTCGTTTGCCCCCTCTCCTATAAAAAAAAAAAGGAGAATAGTTGCAAGTTGAGTGCCGCATAACTTTACTTTTGGTCAAAGGCAGGGATGCGTCGAAAGGTGTTGCGACATGATTACTAAATTTTAATAAGGTAAGTTTCAGCGTGATAATAACATTACTGCTGGTGATGAAACAAGGATTTATCAATACATTCCAGAAAAGAAACACGAGTAGGCGGTCGGACTATTTCAAAATGACCCAAACCATATGAGGAATCGGAAAGCGCAGGTAGAATGTTGATCTTTACTTACGGTTACTTATGTTACGGTAAATGATGTGTGAAATCGAAGTAGTATCAATGCCAAATAGTATTTTACCAAGTGTTTGTCAGAAGTCTTCACTGCTGTGACCAACTAAGGACACGACATTCCGCGAGCTACTATTTCACCGAGTAACGTGGCTGGGCACTTAGAGCTCAAAACGTGTGACTTCCTGCACAATATACCAGTTTAGCTTTTGGGCTACCCCTACTTACAGCCATGATTTGCCACCTAATTCTGACTTCTTTTTATTTCCAAAAATAAAATGAAATTTTAAGATTACATACACATACAGTTTTCATCGCCGTAGAATGTGGATCTGAGGCGGACAGGAAAAAGTGTTTTAATTCGTTTAGACGTTCATACGTCTGAACGAATTAAAAGACTTTGTAAAGAGTTCTTTTAAAAAGATGAATAATAAAAACTTGCACGATTGAACTTCTTTTTAGTCTCGCAAATTTTTCTATGTTGCCTGCGTATTAATAGATCAAATATTAGGTTATTGTTTAATAGAGTCCTGTGAAGTAAAACTTTATAAAATCCGAGATATTCTCAGGAGATACAGAACAAATGTTTTTACCGTTTTGCTTCGATAATTTAGTTCCATTCATACAATTAATTGAATAATAGTGTAAATTCAAACTGTTATATACCATCACAGACACTGCTGAACATAGGTCTCTACCATAGATTGCTTTTTTGGTACAAAATACAATCTAAAAAGGAAACAACTTTTACATATTAATAGAATCAGGCATTACTTTTCGGAAATCCATCATATTGAAGTTGTTTGAACTTAATTTCCTTATTTCCTCGCAATGAAATAAAATGACGAGTTCTGCCCAGTTTGAAGAGCGTATATACATATAAACATATTTTACATATTATATCAAATTCACGCATGCCTCATCAGGAGTATCTACATCTAGTGGTGAGTCGTCTGATACTAGGTATCTTTCTCTGCACAGTATTGACAATGATATACCTAATTTGTGTCTTACTATAAATAACGTAGTACAACTTAAAGCAGTTTAATATTAAAACAAGGAATACATATATTATAAATATTTATACAAGTTAGTAGTGTGCCCATACCATACCCATAGACGTCTGTATTTATCTTTGATTAAGAATCAAAATGCCGATATGGTGTTGCCCCTGAGGTTTAAGTTGAAACGCTTTATAACAATTTAAAGTGGAGTCTATAGTTCTCATTACTTATAATTCGAAGTTGTAGCAGCATCATGCTTCTATTTTAGACTAATGTACCATTCCATTAACTACCGAGCCAACCCACTCGTGTCGTGTTGACATACAACCCAATCATAATGACGCTAACCATATTACCATAACGTCGCTCTACTACCTGAAAATAAAACTCTTTAAAGTAATTCTAACTCATTAGTTTTCAAGAACAAGGAATGCAAAGGCTTGTATTAGTTGAAAACCGTATTGACTGCTAAAACCTATTGCCTAACTAACTGAAAAGAAATTTTAGTAGTTGTAAAGTTGTCGCACGTAGCGGTGGTTAACTTTACTAATAATACTTGTCTGCATAAATCTCTCAATTTGCTTACTTTGATTTTAAATAAGTTTTTTAAATCACCATTCTCAAAAACACCATTTAAATTTTTTTTATTTTATAAAATGTTCATTGTTTACTTACGTGGTAGAGCTACGCTGAAGCTATATTATAAAAAGTAGCACGAATGTGTCAGCTCGGCCAGGGTTAGGCCACGCTCGCAGAGAATACCAGCGTAAAATAGCAGCTTAATGCTGCTGTGTTTCTTGTGGTAGAGTGTAGATAACCGGAAACCCTTTTCCTGGAAACAAGGCATTCGATATTAGTCGTCAGGGGTGACAACCCATCTGCATTTTGATTCTTAAGAGACATCTCTTATGTATTCTTTTGAACTTTGCATCAATGAAGCACCCGAAAGTGAAGTTCAAGAAAATCTCAAGCCCTAGCAACAGAAGATAGTAGGTGTCTCCAATGACATATCGTGGAACGAAAGAACCAATGTACGAGAGAGAGAGGCTCGATTTGCTCAATCACTGCAACACAACCTTCAACAATTGTGCTATCATTTGTTTACCCACTGAATCTGGGTATAAGCTGGTAATTAATAGATTAATATAGAGTTGCGGAAATATAATCCCTGTGGAACTTTAGTTTGATTCATTTTCGCACATTTTCTTCGGCTGCAGAACACAATTATTATTAATGGTGTAAATTATTCATTACTCCCTTTTCATATATTGCATGCCTGATTTGTTTTTAATTATTTTGAAAAAAAAACATTACGTGTGAATTTGAAAACTGTGAGAGTGTTAAGCCACAGTCATTAATTTTATAAATATCAATATTTATCATAATGACAAAGATTGATTGAATTTAGTTACACTTAAATCTGTATTACTTGTAATCGAGCACAATTAAAACCATGTATTGGCAGCGTAAGCATGTCAACTACCCCATATCATACCGTCAGTGTCATTAGAGACGACAGAGGGAAATAAATCAGGAGATAGGCAGAAGCGTCTTCCGCATAACGTCTAAAATATAAAACTGCGGTGGCCAAGCCGCTTGCCAAGCATGACAACTTTGGCAAATATCCCCCTATAAGGCAATCTATGAGATAGACCTATGTTCAGGAGTGGACTATAGACTGTAACGGTAACGGTAAGCACAGTTTGTATTCTATTTTCTCGATGTACAAGTACATAACTTGAACAATTACAATTAAAACTTTTAAGCTGATAAAGCAAACTTTTGGTTTACGATTTAATAGCTTTTGAAAGTAGTCGCAAGTTTAATATAAAGTTAAAGATAAAAACCCCTGCGTTCACAAATAACTCGTTTATTTGTTAAAGCGCTGTGGTATCCTTACATTTGGACAGTAGAATATTTTGACTTGTGCTTATATTTACCTTTGAATTGATTCACTGTCATATGAAGGAAACCTATATACAATACTTAATACATGTTTGCAACAAAGACCACCAAATATCACAAAGCACTGAGCCACCAGCGTCAATCGATTTCCATATTTTTATTTATTATTATTTCGCATTTTTCATAATTGATTTTTCAAGTGTTTTAATTGATTAAAATAACAATAAATACATTTTCTTGCTATTTTAACGTGTTGATGTCTATTAAGCTTTTTCCGATCTGCGATTAACTCATCGATTGGCTTAAGTGCACTGAACATACATTTCAGTATATCATTAGTCGTACTCGTATAGTGCGGGCGTATGAGAATCCACTAACCCTTATCATCACCCAGTGGGTGTAATAAGAGGTTCCTGAGAAAAACTGAAACAAAAAATGGAAATGGGTAGCAGCAACTTTCTCGTTCAGTAGTGGACTTTAGGCTATAATTAATGAAATAATTCGGGGAGCTCCTTCCATGAACCCACAACTAATGTAATTAGTGTTAGTTAATTTTAAAGAAAAATTTATGAAATCTAATTTAATTTTTCTAGCGAGATTCGAAATCGATTAACACACTAATTATAAAATTTTAAGGCGGTCGCTTATCCCCAGAGTAAGGTTGGCATTCATTTACTGTGAAAATCTTGCACTCGACAAGATTATAAGAATATCTACTCGAGAAACTTATAATGAAATTTCAATCAGGAACTCTACCAATTAAAGAATTTATAAAAGCTTGGAAAACCTATAGTTGAAGGAGATTTGTTTCGTCAAATCTCCGCCGAATAACTACATAATTGTAGTTTATGAGATTGTCTTTATATGGCTGAAATAGCATTTACTCGTATTCATATTTTTTATTTCTTTTTTATCTTTTAGAATTTTTAATAGTCTCTAAGTTAAAAAAGCTAAGGGTTTTTGTAGTTTCTTTTTAACAATATAATATAATTTAAAATTTTTGCAATAAAAATTTTACTAAAAAGAGAAAAGGTTTAAATGTCGTGACTGCTGACTTTTCTTTAAATGCACATTTCTTTAGTTTGTGTCGAAATGTATATATATATATATATATATATATATATATATATATATATATATGTATATATAACAGGTCTTGTTAACACCACTACTTATTTGAAATTAAACACTGCATATACAATTTTCGTCATATTTTATTTGTTAAACGTCACATTGTTTTATTCTCTATTTGTCTTATTTAAAATCAAAACTCTATTTTCTTGCGGCGCCAACTGTTATTCATCATAGAAAACTAAATTTAATTGTCTAAACGTTGCAGTTATTATTACAGGTCAAAAAATTCTAACGGGTTTAAACATTTTATTATATTAAATAGTGCTGTAGTTTTAATAAATATTTTTTTTCTGACTTCAAAAACACGGCTCCGTGGCGCAGTGGCTTAGCACTGAGTTGCTGCGCTGGGGGGCTCGGGTTCGAATCCCGCACGGAACAAGTATTTGTATTAACTACAAATAATTGTCCGGGGTCTGGATGTTTGTCCTTGTGCAATTTGTGTTTGTAAACTGCCTCCACGATACAGGAGAAAATCCTAGTGTGGGGGTAACTTTTTTTTTAAAACAAAAAAAAAAGATCTTTGAACATATTCCATTGTATTCCAAGAGCTTTGATAGTATTATTCATAGTTATTTCAATAGTTACTTTATGTGAACTTCTTTTAAACCTGCAGCACTATTAGATGCTCATTTATACATATCAAATTTACCTTTAAACATGACTTGAGTAATTCTCCGGAGTAGATTCTTCGCTTGTTCCTCGTCATTCGCACCGGTTAGTAAGTCGTTCATATAGAAATCATTCATAATAATATCAACTAAATCAGTTGTTCATATTGTGCCAGTTGTTTGAGAGTACGAATGACTAAAAACGGAGCACAAGAAGTGACATATGTAAATGTAAGTAAACGTATTTCTACAATCTTGTCTAGAGGTGACTTACGCCAAAGAATACACTGATAGTCAGTTTCTTCTTTCACAAATAATATTTTTCACACATTTGTTTTACGTCAGCTAATAACCATATTTTCTGAATACGACAACGATTAATTAAATCTTGTTGTCAGAGTAGTCCAACCAGTAACTCATCATTTAATGCCGTTCCTTTAAATTGTTGTGCTGTGCCATCAAAGACAACTTTTAGCTTAGTTGTAGTGCTGGACTCCCTTATTACTGCATGGTGTGGTAGAAAATAGATCTTTTGTTTGGGATTTTCATTAGGAACCCCTTCCATGTGATTTAAATTTTTATATTGGTCTATAAAATTTAGGTTTTTGTCTGAATCTTTTCGCCATATGATAAAGTCTAGTGAGTATTATTTGTCTTGAGTCATCTAAATTCTTTCATGTGAATCTTTGAATGGTAAGCGCAATACAAAAGAATCATCATTGTATCTTGTATATGTTTTAACATAGTGATCTTCACATGCTGATCAAGTTGTGATAAAGGTTTCTCAGGTGGTTTGTATTCTTCCATCTCCCAAAACTTGCGTAATAATTTATCAGCCTCTACTCTACCTCTAAATTTCATGTAACTACCATTGTGTGAACAAGTCGATCAATTTGTGTAGTACTCTGGGTAGTGCCTGACACTAACCATCCCAATCGTGTGTTTTGTGTAATGGGATAGCTATATTTGTAAACCTTCTAGTATAATTAAAACATATACTTGTACTCCTAATAAAATATGGATAGGCCCTGACTTGTGTAACCGTGGGTCTCCTAACTTGAACTTCATAATACCAGGCCATTGTGAAATACTTAATTCATGTGAAGGCAATAATAGTGTCAATTTCGGTAGTATCTGAGCTTCAACATACATTAAATACTTGGAATCTAATATTGAGTGAATATCAAAATGAATTAGGCACATGTTGTGCTGTAAAAGCGTTGTCTGCTATACCTACAATATTTGCTCCATATCATGTCTTCTTCAAATTCAATAGCTGTACAGAAAATTCCGTAATAAACGTTGTCTGAGAGACTTGATCCATGTGGTAGCGGGCACCCACTACCCCATATCTACCTGTGGATGTCGTAAGAGGCGACAGAGAGAAACTGAGATTGAAGATGGACAGTAGAATCTTTCTGATAATGGCAAATTACAAATAAATGCGGTTGCTAACCCGCTCACCAAGCGAGTCAACTATTCCAATATACCCCCATAACGAGAGTTACAAAAAGACGGCCCCCAGTCCTCGGCGGTCCCACTATTCCTGGCTACGGTGGCTACAATGGCAACGGCGGGGCAGGGGTGTTAAGAATCTACAGTGGAGGTTCGGTTACCACATAAGACAATTCGACCTGGCAACATACAACGTTACGTACGTTGTATGTTTCCAGGTCAAGAACTGACGAGAAGATCCTAGAGCTGGAGGAAGATATAGACAAGTTGCGCTGGGATATTATAGGATTATCTGAGGTCCGAAGAAAGGGGTAGAACACGGTAATCCTCGAATCCGGCAACTTGTTCTATCACCGGGAGGACGACCATATGTCCCAGGGAGTTGTCGGATTTATCATCCACAAGTCTCTCATCATCAACGTAGTAAGTGTGGTGACGAGGGATGCATACCTAATACTCAGAATTGCCAAACGGTATTCGTTGAAGGTCATACGGGCTTACGCACCAACCTAGTGTAACGACTCCCCCCCCCCCCCCCTTCTATACTTATACTTGTTTTTCTTTATAATCTATATGTATAAGATATATAAATATATCTAATTTACGTGACCAGTATATTAACCATATATTGATCTTTCTAAAGTTTTAAATATAGGTCGTTTAATAAATTTATGGCGTGATCGTCTTAGTTAGGACCCCTATTTACGTTGTGTTTGTATAGTAACTTAGTTCTTATAGGTGTCTCTTGAATCTTGAAATCTTGCAAATCTTGAAGAATAAATATTCACGAGAGCAAACGAAAGCTGTTGGTAGCGTCTTATAAGCTAAAGAACCCCGCTCACGAAGACAGAGCTCAAAAGACAGAGCAAAAAATTAAGAACAATAAACTGTCCCTATTCCACTTGTATCTGGTTCACAACAGACAACTCCTTTTAATTAATCCCTTCCCGCTTGGAGTAGGCTCACAATATTTATATCAAATACCAGATAAAAGGGCTTCGCTCTCGCACATAAAAAAAATGTGGAGGAGGCACACGGCTCCGCACACGCCGTGAACGGTGAGCACCAACCATTTTAATGCGCTCCTCCCGAAGGGGACGTTAAGTTGGGAACTGGACCGTAGTCCACAGTAAAATAACTGGCGTACCAGTAAAAGAGGCTTGGTCCCTTGATAGTGCGTAAGCACAAACATCGACCGAAGTCGCGCATGTCAATGCGTGTAAACGCCATACAGAGTACGATTAAATCCAGCCACAGTGAATGTACGTAACACGGGTTAGGCAACAATAGACACACTGGCCATAAAAATCCCTCCGTGAGCGCCACCACCTGCCAGACCTCCGTTGCTGCAGACGTGATGTAAGTGTAAGGCATCACCACCAATTGCATGGTCAGCACGGCCAATTGGCCGCAGAGCGTGTCATGAGTCTACCGTTCACCTCAAGGGAATGGGGTCCCACGTTGCGCGGCTTTCGGCCGCAGCCTTGAGAGCCTCCTCAGATTCTCCCTCCAGCTACCACGCACATGAGGTCGACGACACATATGCTCCACCAACCAATACAATGGCAGATATAGCCAATAGGCAGTTATAAGATAATAGTAATAATTCGCCATCAGAAAGAGTTTGTGTCACTGACGTTGAGTATATGCATTTTTCGATCATGTTTGTCTCACCCACCAACAAGTTGCCTTCAATCATTCAAAGGTGGGAACTTTATCGAGATATATTATTAAGTAGTTATATAAAACATCATGGAGGTCAGACAGTCTGCAGCCCCCGCAATAAAGGGATCCGACTTGGGCAAAGCTACTTAGGTTGTGAGTCAAACCAAGACGATGGAAGCGCCATTGAGAATAGCGACCCGCCAATTAACCATCGCAGAGACGCAATGCTGCAGAACGCAACAAGCATCAATACAACTATCGTCGGGCTTACATCATCCCAAGGTCCCCATACAATCCCAGCAGACATCACCACCCGCATACTTCCATTGAACAGAACCACAAGATGCGTCGAATCAGGTGCAGCACACCCGCAAATCCATCACAAGACGAAATACTGCAAGTAGCAGTAAGCATCAATGCAACTATCATACGCATAGCGCCCCCTCACAACACACCCACATGATCCCTATCGACTTTGATAACAAAATTGATAATGTTGTTAACTAAAAATACCACCAACGTATCATAGTAGCACGGTACTAAGACGTCAGTAGTCAAAACTTCACGTATCATAGCGCTATTGCACTAAGACATGGAGTTGAGTATGCTTGCTGCACTTAAAAGTACTACCAAACACACTCACCGTAATCCGAAAGATAGCCGACGTATCATAACGCTATGCGCTAAGACACCGCCCACAAACGATATCCACTGGCAAGTCGTATTGCTACAACAAACGCGCTTACCACCGGCACTAAGATGATATGTCTAGGACACATCGGTTAGCGAGTCCAAGTTTACCTCGGTCTCAGACGCTATGAAGCAACCTACACGCCACTATAATAATCCTTTTCAAGTCCCATTTCTTTCAATATAAAGCTTTTACATATTTGAGACTTTCCACATATTTGCTTTATTTCATAGACCATACTATTGTATGTCTTATTCATATGGGACTTCAAGTCATAAACTCTGCTATCATAATGCTTATGCATCATAGAAACCTTCTATATTAATGCTTTGGTTCGTTAGACCTTACTATCATAAGTCCCTAATATAGGACTAGTTATTGTGCAATCTTATTACTAGCAGTCGGTCAGCCGACCACCCCATATATATGTACAACCTTGGGTATGCGTCTACGGCAACGCCCACTTATAAGGGAACATTACAAGAACACCTTCACCAACTTAGAAAATGTTGATCCATTTTTTCTATTATATTACAAATGTTATTTATCTTTATGATTGCAATACAATCGACTTGTATTTATATGATTTAATACATTTTGAATATTTTAAACAGAATTTTAATAAATTTAGAGATTTAAACAGTGGTAGAGCCACGCGGCAGCTTTTGCTGTCGCACGGATGGGCCGGCTCGAACCGGGGTGGTACCACGACCTCACAGAATACCAGCGTGAAGTAGAGATTTACCTCTGCGTTTCGCTTGGTGAGTGCATGTGGCCGGAGGCCCTTTTTACTGGAAATGAGGCATTCCATCTTAGTCCTCACGGGTGACAACGCATCTACATTTTGAATTGTATTAGAGGATAGATGTAGATGTCTAAGGGGCGCAGCAACTACTTACCATCAGGTGGACTGTGTGCTCGTTTGTCACCCTTATCCTATAAAAAAAAAAGATTTTTAGAGACAATTTATGCGTTAACTATACTATGATATTCAATATTCCAAATGAACATATTTGAACTTTATACTTAATATTGCATTTTAATTGTTTATAATATAATTTTTATGACATTTTTAAATGTCTTTATAATGAGTTTAATTATTATTTATTAATAATAATTATGAAGCGTCACACTATACACATGCCGATGAGGAGGTGGGGAAAATGTATGAAGATATCTCTAAAGCCATGCATTCCTCCAAAACCCACTATACGGTATCGATGGGAGACTTCAACGCAAAACTAGGCACAAGAGAGAACGGCGAACTGATGGTAGGGAAATTTGAAATAGGGCAACGGAACCCAAAGAGCCGACTTCATGGAGAAAGAGGGACTCTTTATGATGAACTCTTTATTCCAAAAGCGACTCCACAGGAAGTGGACCTGTTCGAGCCCCGAAGGTTCGATAAAAAATCAGATTGACTTTATAATGACGACTAGAAGACAAATGTTCAGTGATGTCTCAGTGATCGCGTGGGTAAAAACCGTGGCTAAAATCCCAGCTTCAGACAATATAGCAATAAGCGAATGGTTACAGGCACACTGAACCTAAACGTTAAGTTGGAGAGGTCTCGTTTAAATCAAGTCAATGCTCCGTCCCCCTCATACTCTAATCAAGAGTCCCGAAATCTTTCAGCTTGAGATCCAAAACCGTTTTCAGTGCCTAGACTATTGCAATTCAGTGGACGATATGATTAAAAAGAAACTGTCCACGCTGTCGGAGCTTAGTTCTGCAAGACACGCCGCTTAAGATCACAAAACTTTCCGATCGCTGTTAGACGGAAAATGAAGCTGCAGTTTTCAGCAGATTTGACAACATAAAGGTAACTGAACAGACAGGTCTATTCAAATTTATGCGGTGGGACTTACGCAACTTTAATACAGCTCGTATTAAAGAAGTGATCGAGCGGAACCAGGGCCAAAAGTCTTAGCCCAATATCTGACTGCCAGAATTAGCCAACTGTAAAAGTTGAAGACCGAATATGGCAGCATCGTTTTCGGGACCCCTGAGATTTTGGAGAACTTCTATGGGCAGCTGCACACGTCATCGTTGGAGTCACGCGCAAATGTGAGTAACAATCCAAGAGCAAGTCTTATCCGATACTGTTCCGAAGATATCCCGGTCGTCAGTCTGAGCGAGATCAAAATGACTCTCCAGTACCTTAAAAATGACAAGTCCACGGGCGAGGATGAATTTACAGCGGAGCTTCTGAAAGCGGGTGGAAAACCGGTAGTTTAAGTTCTTCAGAAGCTCTTTAAGTCCGTCCTTTATTTAAAAAGAAAACTTTCTTATTATTTCTTTATTTAAAAAAACGTTACCCCCACACTTGGAGTTTATCCTGTGTCGTGTAGGCAGTTGCACGAGGACAAAAATACAAACACGTCATCGTTGGAGTCACGCGCAAATGTGAGTAACGATCCAAGAGCGAGTCTCATCCGACACTCTTCCGAAAATATCCCGGACGTCAGTCTGAGCGAGATTAGAATGGCTCTCCAGCACCTGAAAAACGGTAAGGCCCCAGGCGAGGATGGAATTACAGCGGAGCTTCTGAAAGCGGGTGGAAGACCGGTACTTGAAGTCCTTCAAAAGCTCTTTAATTCCGTCTTCCATGGCGGCATTACACCGGAGACGTGGAGCAGAAGTGCGGTGGTCTTGTTCTTCAAGAAAGGTGACAACGTTCTCTTGAAGAACTACAGACCGATTTCCCTTCCAAGCCGCGTCTACGTGCTGTTTTCGAAAGTCATTACGAATCGTCTCGCGCGCAGACTTGACGACTTCCAGCCTCCCGAAAAAGCCGGTTCCCGAAAGGGCTTTAGCACCATAGACCACATACATACCCTTCGGCAAATTGTACAGAAGTCCGAAGAGTACAATTTGCCACTATGTCTGGCGTATGTGGACTATGAAAAAGCCTTTGATTCCGTCGAAATTTGGGCGGTGCTGCAGTCCCTTCAGCGGTGCCAAGTTGACTGTCGGTATATTGAAGTGTTGCAGTGCCTGTACAGTAGAGCTACGATGGCTATCCGAATACAGAATCAGAGTACGAAACCTATCCAATTGCAGAGAGGTGTAAGACAGGGTGACGTGATATCCCCGAAACTCTTCACCGCTGCATTGGAAGACATTTTCAAGCTTCTGGACTAGAAATTATACGGTATCAACATCAATGGCGAGTAAATCACTCACCATCGATTTGCCGACGATATGGTCCTTATGGCAGAATCGCTGGAGTACCTAAGCACTGTGCTCAATGACCTCAATAGTATCTCCCAACGGATAGGTCTTAAGATGAACATGGACAAAACAAAGTTCATGTTTAATGTCCATGTCACACCTATGCCGGTAGTTGTTGGGAACACTAAGCTCGAAGTTGTTGACGAGTATGTTTACCTGGGACAAATAGTCCGACTAAATAAGTCCAACTTCGACCGAGAGGTCAATCGACGGATTCAACTCGGTTGGGCAGCGTTCGGGAAATTACGGCACATCTTCTCGTCAGGTATACCTCAAAACTTGAAAACGAGACAGTACACCCACTGCGTGTCGCCAGTGATGACTTACTGAACTGAGACGTGGTCCTTCACTGCTGGCCGTATGAGGAAGCTCAAGGTCGCTCAGCGAGCTATGGAGAGGGCTATGCTCGGAGTTTCTCTACGTGATAAACTCAGAAATGAGGATATGCGCAGTAGAACCAGAGTGACCGGCATAGCCCAACGGATTAGTAAGCTGAAGTGGCAATGGGCCGGCCATATAGCTCGAAGAATCGACAACCGATGGGGAAGAAAGGTTCTCGAGTGGCAGCCTCGTACCGGCAGGCGAAGTGTAGGGCGTCCCCCCACTAGATGGAGTGACAACCTGGTAAGATATGCAGGAAGTCGATGGATGCAGGTGGCTCGGGACCGTGCTTTGTGGCATTCTTTGGGGGAGGCCTATGTTCAGCAGTGGATTTGTGAAGGGCTATAAGGATGATGAAAATGATGATGATGAAACATCCAGACCCATAACAATTTTTTGTAAGCCATACAAATACTTGTTACGTGCGGGATTCGAACCCGCGGTCCACAGCGCAACAACTCATTGCTAAGTCACTGCGCCACGGAGCCATCCTCCTTGGTGGGACTACTCCGGAGGCGTAGAACATAAGTGCTTGTGCTTCTTTTTCTTTAAGAGCAACGTCATGGGTAATTATAATGAAGTAATTAATTATAATTATTATGCCTTAAAAACGCCAAGCCCTTAGGCGAGGATGGAACTACAGCGGAGCTTCTGAAAGCGGATAGAAACCGGTACTTGAAGTCCTTCAGAAGCTCTTTATTTCCATCTTTAGTGGTGGGAATACTCCGGAAGTTTAGCAGGAGCAGAAGTGCGGTGGTCTTTTTTTTTAAAAAAGAGACAATGTTCTCTTGAAGAACTACAGACCAATTTCCCTCCTGAGCCGCGTCTACGTGTTGTTTTCGAGAGTCATTAGGAATCATCTCACGCGGAGACTCGACGACTTCAAGCCTCCTGAACAAACTGGTTTCCGAGAAGGTTTTAGTACCATAGACCACACACATACCCTTATTATGCAAATGGTACAAAAGTCCGAAGAGTACAATTTGCCACTATGTCTGGCGTATGTGGACTATGAAAAAGCCTTTGATTCCGTCGAAATTTGGGCGGTGCTGCAGTCCCTTCAGCGGTGCCAAGTTGACTGTCGGTATATCGAAGTGTTGCAGTGCCTGTACAGTAGGGCTACGATGGCTATCCGAATACAGAATCAGAGTACGAAACCTATCCAATTGCAGAGAGGTGTAAGACAGGGTGACGTGATATCCCCGAAACTCTTCACCGCTGCATTGGAAGACGTTTTCAAGCTTCTGGACTAGAAATTATACGCTATCAACATCAATGGCGAGTAAATCACTCACCTTCGATTTGCCGACTCGATTTCTTATGGCAGAATCGCTGGTGGACCTAAGCTCTATGCTCAATGACCTCAGTAGTGTTTCCCAACGGTTAGGTGTTAAGATGAACATGGACAAAACAAAGATCATGTTTAATGTCCATGTCGCACCTATGCTGGTAGTTGTTGGGAGCATTAAGCTCGAAGTTGTTGACGAGTATGTTTATCTGGGAGAAATAGTCCGACTAGGTAAGTCCAACTTCGACCGAGAGGTCAATCGACGGATGTAACTCGGTTTGGCAGCGTTCCGGAAATTACGGCACATCTTTTCGTCAGGTATACCTCAAAACTTGAAAACGAGACTGTACAACCAGTGCGTGTTGCCAGTGATGACATATGGAACTAAGACGTGGTCCTTCACTGCTCGCCGGATGAGGAATCTCAAGGTCGCTCAGCGAGCTATGGAGAGGGCTATGCTCGGAGTTTCTCTGTGTGATAAACTTAGAAATGAGGATATCCGCAGTAGAACAAGAGTGACCGACATAGCCCAACGGATTAGTAAGCTGAAGTGGCAATGGGCCGGCCATATAACTCGAAGAACCGACAACCGATGGGGAAGAAAGGTTTTCGAGTGCACAGCCTCGTACCGGTAGGCGAAGTGTAGGGCGACCCCCCACTAGATGGAGTGACGACCTGTTAAGACATGCAGGAAGTCGAAGGATGCAGGTGGCTCAGGACCGTGTTTTGTGGCATTCCTTCGGGGAGGCCTATGTTCAGCAGTGGACTTATTAATGAATGAATAACGACACGTCATATGTAAAAATCCGTAAAGCTGTTTAGGCCACAGAGCCTGCTAAAGAAATAGCCATCCATACATACATACTCGTACATACGCACGAAAAACTTTAGTTACATTACCCTTGTTCTGGAGCTGTAGGTGTAAACAATCGTCTCAAAAGTTGTGTCTGAAATGTTGTTCAACTGCCTTCTTTACTTTCCACATATTATTTCATAATTCAAGCGAAATAAGACAGCGAATGAACAATCTGTTCAGTTAAGGAACATGAATAAAATAAGTGACTCTCACGATAGGCAAAATTGTATATTAAAATAATAAAAATATAAAATAATTTGGTGGCGATTGCATCCCGAGCTATCGGCGAGTGGCGGTCTTAAACGCAGTGGTGAGGAACCCCCCACGCTTCTCGTAGTCCCCGCGAACACCGTCGATGCTGTCGTAACGGCGCCGACATACTCCCGGCGCTGGAAAGCTTAACAGCTTTCAAGATCTTCCAACTCATCGGGCTTTGGTAATAGGACGATTCTATTTAGGGCGCTGTGTCGCCAAAAGGGTTGCTTAAACTGCTCGATGCGCTGAAATCTGTCGAGACTATTGGCATTAGCGGATTGTAGATACGAAGATGGCAGCGAGCTTAGTGGTCTACTAATTAATAAGTGGCACGGAGTTAAGGAATAATGGTCAGTGGGAGAGGAACTTAATGGACATCGGAGGCGGCTATTAAGGATGCATTCTATTTGTGTAATTGCAAAGATGACAGTTCCTCATAGTTTTGGTGCGTAGTCCCTAATATCCTAGCCAGGTGGACTTTGGCTGAATTTACACCGCCCTCCATCAAACCATTGAGGAGCGTATGCTGGCGAGAAACAAAATTCAATGTATTCGTTAGCGGCAAAATCAGCGATAGTTTTGGAATCAACTTCAAAAAACTCTTTAAATTCCTTTGAAGCAGCAACAAAGTTTCCACCATTGTCGCAGAATATCTGCTTTGATCGCCTTCTCCGTGAAATAAAGCGTTTTAAATTTAATATAAAAGCATTCTTGGACAGCTCACTAACGGCTTCCAAATGGATTCACTTATACCTAAAACATATGAAAATACACAAATAACATTTTGTAATTTTACAACCACGACCTTTGCGATCCGTGATCATAAATGGCCCAGCGAAATCAGTCCCTACTGTAATAAAAGGAAAGTCGGGCATTAGTCTTTGGTAGGTTGCCCATTATGTTTTTCATAGACTGACCGTTAAAACGCCTACATACGGTGCAATTATGCACAGTACGTCTAGCCAGACTTCTTCCACCAATGGGCCAAGAGCGTATTGTAATAAAAGCTAGTAAGGCTTGGGGCACTAGATGTAGAACCCGAACGTGTTCTTGTTGGAATAAAAGTTGGGTAAAATGGTGTTTAGTGCTCAATATATTCAGATTAAAATGGTGCCAAAATAATCAAGATCAAATAAAGATGGACGCTCTTGCTGTGAAACATAGCAAAGGAGATTTTCGCGAATTCTGGAAGTCTACCAGTAAAATAAATGTACGGCCTAGCCTTCCTGAGTGCGTCGATGGCGTGAACAATCCCAAGGAGATTGCAAATCTTTTCAAGAGCCATTTTTCTGTAAAGTCTCTGTTGGATCCGATAGTGAAATTGTTCAGCACTGACCTGGACACACAAACAGTGGGTACTAGTTTCCTGGAGAAACTATAGGAGATATGTCAGGAGGGAAGTCCCCGGGAGATGATGGACTTAGTGCTGAGCACTTGCAACATGCTGGACCTCACCTAGCTAGGGTTTTGGCTATGTTCTATTATCTGTTTGTGAGCCATTCCTACCTGCCCGCGGCTTTTATGAAAACCGTGATAGTACCTATAGTGAAGAAAAAAACGGGTGACTTGACTGATAAGTGTAACTATCGGCCTATTTCTTTTGCCACCGTAATTGCAAAGGTGTTTGATGATTACTCAACACACAGTTTAATAAATATGTAATGCTCCATGATAACCAGTTCGGATTTCATCCTCGGTTATCCACCGAAAGCGCCATATTGTGTCTAAAGCAGACCGTCAAATACTACACTGATCGCAGGTCGCCCGTGTACGCATGCTACCTCGACCTATCCAAGGCCTTTAACCTGGTGGCATATAACCTGCTGTGGGATAAGCTGCAAAGCATAGGCTTGTCACAAGAACTTATCAGCGTACTTCAGTACTGATACGCAAACCAGGCCAATAGGTCAGGTGGGCGGCGGTAATGTCGAATCCGTATCGGCTTGAGTGTGGAGTCAGACAGGGTGGCTTAACATCACCAACCCTATTTAATCTATATATCAACGGGCTGATCGTAGCGCTTAGCAGTCGGTATGTCAGCTGTCACGTTGACGATGTTTGTGTCAATAATCTGAGTTATGCAGACATCATGGTGCTGCTGAGTGCGTCGGTCTGCGGCCTGAGGAAGCTGATACGGATATTCGAGGAATATACATGTGGCCACGGATTATTGTATAATGTCAGGAAGAGTCAATACATGCTTTTTGAGGCTGCTGACGCGAAATGTCCTGATAATTTATTTATTTTATTTATTTAAAAAACTGTATTGCGTCCCTTTAGAAAAAAAAACCGGTATAGTGCGAGTCGGATTCGCGCACCGAGGGTTCCGAATAAATCTGTAGGTATGTAAGTTTTAAATTATTAAAAATATTTTTATTATATGACGTAACTAAAAATTTATGCTTTTCGCAATTTTTCCTTTATCTGTGCTATAAAACGTTGCTTCGTACCAAATTTCAAGATTCTGAGTTTACGGGAAGTACCCTGTAGGTTTTGATTCCCTTGCGAATGTCGAAAATTTGCGGCATAAACGACTGTATCTTTTGACTGCGTTGGCTTAGAAGTTTGATTTTTCCACAGCTCTAAGGGACAGTAGACTTGAGTATTTGATATAAATTTCAGCTTGATACCTCCACCACGCGTTCCTGAGAAAATGGGTCTTGACAGACAGACAGACAGACAGACGGACAGACAGACAGACGGACGGACGGACAACAAAGTGATCCTATAAGGGTTCCGTTTTTTCCTTTTGAGGTACGGAACCCTAAAAAGGATACAAAGGGCGGACATAATGCCTCAAGGCATTCTCTAATATACCTCAAATAAAATTAAATGGTGTACCCCTGGAAAGGGTTAAACAGTTTCAATATCTGGGGCATTTACTCACCGTCGACCTGAAGGATCACGCTGATATGGATCGGGAACGGAGGGCGCTGCCTGTCAGAGCTAACATGATCGCTCGTAGGTTTGTGCGGTGTTAAAAAGGAGGTTAAGGTTACGCTCTTCCGAGCGTTCTGTACATCGCTCTACTCATGCAGCTTATAGGCTAATTAAATAAGAAAGAGCTTATTACAGCGTCTTCCGCGTCCAACATAATAATGCATTTAGGGCGGTGATGGGGCTGCCTCGATTTTGTAGCGCCTCTGGTACGTTCACGGATGCGCGCACCGATTGCTTCAATGCCACCATGCGCAAGCGGGCCGCGTCCTTGGTGCGCAGAGTGCAGACCAGCTCCAACACTGTCTTGGCGATGATCTCGGGATGGTTAGACTGTTATATTATCAGGCATTGCTGCGACAAACATGTCGCAGAACAGTTGCCTCTTAGAAATTTTTGATTGATCTCGTCTCCTGACTAATAAAAGTGTGTTTCAATTCTGTTATTTATGTATTGATTTAATTGTATTTGATGAGATTATTTTATATACTGATATTACTACTTATTGAAATTTACTGGATTTATTATTTTAAAATTGTTATTTTGTTGACATTGATTTATGTATTGTATTGCTAAAATAATGCCGTGTAGTGGCGGTCAAGAATATCCACTACCGCATATCCTCCCGTGGGTGTCGTAAAAGGCGACAAAGGGAAAAAGGCGGGGGATGGGCACAGCATCTTCCTAATAATAGCCAAAATTACAATAAAAAAACTGCGGTTGCCAACCCGCTCGCCAAGCGTGGCAACTATGGCAAATACCCCCCAATGATCAAAACGACAAACAGACGGCCCCCAGTCCCCGGCGGCCCCGCTATTCCTGGCTACGGTGGCGACCACGGTAACGGCAGGGCAGGGGGTGCTAAGAATCTCCGGTGGAGGTTCGGTTGCCACCTACGACGTCTCGACCTGGCAACGTACAACGCACGCACCCTGAGGACTGACGAGAAGATCGTGGAGCTGGAAGAAGAGATAGACAAGTTACGCTGGCATATTATAGGATTATCCGAAGTCCGAAGAGAGGGGAGGACACGGTAATCCTTGAATCCGGCAACTTGCTCTATCACCGGGAGGGCGACCATCTGTCCCAAGGAGGTGTCGGATTTATCGTCCACAAGTCTCTCGTTAACAACGTTGTAAAGATCGGGAGTGTGTCGTCGAGGGTTGCGTACCTTATACTCAGAATCACCAAACGGTATTCGCTGAAGGTCATAGAGGTTTACGCACCAACCTCGGCACATCCCGATAAGGAGGTGGAGGAAATGTATGAGGATATCTCTAGAGCCATGCATTCCTCCGAAATCCAATATACGGTGTTAATGGGAGACTTCAATGCAAAACTAGGCACAAGAGAGAACGGTGAGCTGAAAGTAGGGAAATTTGGAATAGGGCAACGGAACCCAAGGGGCCAGCAGCTGGCCGACTTCATGGAGAAAGAGGGACTCTTTATGATGAACTCTTTCTTCAAGAAGCGGCCCCACAGGAAGTGGACCTGGTCGAGCCCCGACGGTTCGTCAAAAAATGAGATTGACTTCATTATGACGACCAGACGACAACTGTTCAGTGATGTCTCAGTGATCGCGAGGGTGAAAACCGGCAGCGATCACCGAATGGTTAGAGGAACACTGAACCTAAATGTTAAGTTGGAGAGGTCTCGTCTGATGAAGTCAACGCTCCGTCCCCCTCGTGCTCTGATCCAAAGTCCCGAAAACTTACAGCTCGAGTTACAAAACCGTTTTCAGTGCCTAGGAGACTGCAATGAAGTGGACGATATGAATGAAAAGCTCGTGGAAACTGTCCATGCGGTCGGAGCTAAGTTCTGCAAGACCCGCCGCAGGAGAACACAAAAACTCTCCGATCACACTCTTAATCTCATGGCTGTTAGACGGGAGATGAGGCTACATTCTTCAACAGATTTGACAGCATACAGGCAACTGAACAGACAGATCTCCAAATGCATGCGGCGAGACTTACGCAACTTCAATACAGCTCGTATTGAAGAAGCGATCGAGCGGAACCAAGGCTCCAATGTCTTTGCCAGAGATCTGTCTGCCAGAAAGAGCCAACTGTCAAAGCTGAAGACCGAATGGGGCAGCATCGTTTCCGGGGCACCTGAGATTTTGAGTGAGATTGAGAGGTTCTATGGGCAGCTGTATACGTCATCGTTGGAGCCACACGCAAGTGTGAGTAACGATCCAAGAGCGAGTCTTATTCGACACTATTCCGAAGATATCCCGGACGTCAGTCTGAGCGAGATTAGAATGGCTCTCCAGCACCTTAAAAACGGCAAGGCCCCAGGCGAGGATGGAATTACAGCGGAGCTTCTGAAAGCGAATGGAAGACCGGTACTTGAAGTCCTTCAGAAGCTCTTTAATTCCGTCCTCCATGGTGGCATTACACCGGAGGCGTGGAGCAGAAGTGCGGTGGTCTTGTTCTTCAAGAAAGGTGACAACGCTCTCTTGAAGAACTACAGACCGATTTCCCTTCTGAGCCGCGTCTACGTGCTGTTTTCGAGAGTCATTACGAATCGTCTCGCGCGCAGACTTGACGACTTCCAGCCTCCGGTAAGCCGGTTTCCGAAAGGGCTTTAGCACCATAGACCACATACATACCCTACGGCAAATTGTACAGAAGTCCGAAGAGTACAATTTGCCACTATGTCTGGCGTATGTGTACTATGAGAAAGCCTTTGATTCCGTCGAAATTTGGGCGGTGCTGCAGTCCCTTCAGCGGTGCCAAGTTGACTGTCGGTATATCGAAGTGCTGAAGTGTTTGTACAGTAGAGCTACGATGGCTATCCGAGTACAGAACCAGAGTACGAAACCTATCCAATTGCAGAGAGGTGTAAGACAGGGTGACGTTATATCCCCGAAACTCTTCACCGCTGCATTGGAAGACGTTTTCAAGCTTCTGGACTGGAAAGGATACGGTATTAACATCAATGGCGAGTACATCACTCACCTTTGATTTGCCGACGATATTGTCCTCATGGCAGAATCGCTGGAGGAACTAAGCACTATGCTCAATGACCTCAATAGTGTCTCCCAACGGATAGGTCTTAAGATGAACATGGACAAAACAAAGATTATGTTTAATATCAATGTCACACCTATGCCGGTAGTTGTTGGGAGCACTAAGCTCGAAGTTGTTGACGAGTATGTTTACCTGGGACAAATAGTCCGACTAGGTAAGTCCAACTTCGACCGAGAGGTCAATCGACGGAATCAACTCGGCTGGGCAGCGTTCGGGAAGCTACGACACATCTTCTCCTCAGAAATACCTCAAAGCCTTAAAACAAAATTGTACAACCAGTGCGTGTTGCCAGTGATGACTTACGGAACTGAGACGTGGTCCTTCACTGCTGGCCGTATGAGGAAGCTCAAGGTCGCTCAGCGAGCTATGGAGAGGGCTATGCTCGGAATTTCTCTGCGTGATAAACTTAGGAATGAGGATATCCGCGGTAGAACCAGAGTAACCGACATAGCCCAACGGATTAGTAATCTGAAGTGGCAGTGGGCCGGCCATAAAGCTCGAAGAACCGACAACCGATGGGGAAGAAAGGTTCTCGAGTGGCAGCCTTGTACCGGTAGGCGAAGTGTAGGGCGTCCCCCCACAAGATGGAGTGACGACCTGGTAAGACATGCAGGAAGTCGATGGATGCAGGTGGCTCAGGACCGTGCTTTGTGGCATTCTTTGGGGGAGGCCTATGTTCAGCAGTGGACTTGTGAAGGGCTGTAATGATGATGATGATGATTGCTAAAATTGTGGAGATTGGTTTTAAATTCACTTATTGCAGTACAGTTGCCTCAGAGAACGTTTTAATTGTTGATCTCGTCTACTGACTAATAAATGTGTGTAATTCTTGTGTGGACAAGGAGATTTTCTTCAACTTTCAAGATAGGGAGCCCTAAGGGATCGAAGATCTTGAAAGTTTAAGAAAGTATAGTGCGTTTAGTGACGACCTCAGACTGATCCACTGCAACAGGAAAATTAATGCTGTCGGACAAAGGAATCCAATTTAGGCCCAGCGTATTTGTAGACTGACTCCATGTCAGGTAGCCGGATGACTGGACAACGTCTGAAGGTAGTAAGGAAGGTAACTTGGATCGGTACTAACGTAAATTAAAACCAGCTACAGAAAGAGCCATATGTGTTGATTTTTGTATAGATCATAATTGATCTTGATCATCGCTATAAGTTAGTAAGTCATCAACATATATGTCTTCCCGTATGGCTGTCTTAATCACGTCATCGTCACACTCCTCGCCCACTTGCCAGAGACACCTGGTGTCAAGGAAACTAGCACTAGCAAACCCGCAAGTGACCATGTTAAGCCTGAGTGTTTGTAATGGTTTGTCCTCCGCATCACGCTATAAATCAAGCTGTAGGTTTCGGTCAGACTCATCTACTAAAACCTGCCGGTACATTTTTTCCATATCCGCTGACAGCACATAACGATATTGCCGGAACTGTATGTGGATATTGAAAAGAGAGTCCTGTCAGGGTCACCACTATGTTCAGTTAGGGATTATGAATAAAATAAGTGACTCCTACAATAGGCAAAATTTTATATTTAAATAATAAAAATATAAAATAATTTGGTGGTAGTCCCCGCGAACACAATCCACATGATTATAAGTCTTTTGTAGTCCATGCATATGTATGCCAACTGAATTATGTTTGCAGCACGAATGGGTTGGCTCGACCAGGGAAGATCCACGTTCTCACAGAATACTGGCGTGAAATAACAAAGTAATACTGTTGCCTTTGGTATAGAGGGTACGGTGAACTGGAGAACTTTTACTGATAACGAGGCATTTTATCTTAGTACTCAAAAGTGACAACGCATGCATATTTTGATACTTAGGTAGATGTCTATAGGCTTCAGCTTCCACTTACTGTTCCTGGTGGACTGTGAGCTTGTTTGTCACTATTATTCTATTTTAAGAAAAAGAAAAGAAACCCGCAGATACGTTGCCACCCTTAAGGGCAAAGATGGAATGCTTCGTAGCCTGTAATTTACTTTATATTTACTTGTTTTATTTTGTTTTTTTTTTAAATATTCTTGCTCCGCCGAAACGACAGGGGGTGCCTAGACGCTTGGCGTCAGAAATAAAGTAGGTAAGAGGGAGTTCTGGTAAAGAAATTTTTGAGAAGCGGTGCTTTGGCCAAAATGTTGGATATGCGTCACTTCTTGGATGACCATGTTTAAACAGATGTCAAAGACTTACTAAGATAAATGCATTATATGACATTGTTATTGAGATCTTAGGAGAAAGACATTTGCCAAATATCCGTTTTGGTATAATGCCAGAAACTATAAACAATAGTACTGCACTCTAGTGTTATATTTTACGTCTCAAGTCATAAGGAATGAAACATCTTTTTATAGTCTTGAAAACATCATTTTAATTAGAGAGAAGAATAGTAGTTCTGGTGTTTGAGCTTATAATTTACATTGTAGTAACGGGAGCGCGTACATGACAACACACACAAGGTACATAAAAATAAATTCTCCATATTCTTGTCAAAAAATTTAAGTAATAATTCTCCATGTTTATTGACAGTTCTAAATCTTCATCTTATTATGTGTCACAGACTAATCAGGTTTTATCTCTTGCAGTTGTATATATATTCAAATATTTCCACGAAGTCTTTTTTATTTTATTTTTTACTATAATCCTTAATCTACTAAAACACTAAAGGAAAGAGAGCTATTCATAAAACTGAAATATAAAGTGCTCGAAACAAAATAAGGGTCACTTAGTCTTTGATGGAGTTTATTTGTGATATATCGAATTATTGGTGATAGTGAGTAGATTAAGTGTTAGAGCCATGCTACAGCTATATTATGGTTTTAACATGAATGGGTCAGCTCGACCGAGGAAGGACTACGCTTTCTCAATGATGCTGTGTTTTATGGTGAGTGTAGAGAACCGGAGAACCCTTTTTCCTAGAAACGAGGCATTCCATTATAGTCCTCGGGGTGACAACGAGTCTGCATTTTGGTTCTTAATCGAGAATAGACGTAGATGTCTATGGGCCACAGCATCCACTTACCATCAGGTGAACTGTGTGGTCTTAAGTCACTGTTATTCAATACACAACAACAAAAATAGTACTCTATCAAACAGTATTATTAGAAATAAAACAAAAAGCAAAATTAACAGAAATATTTAAATAAAAATATTCCATAAGTAAAATAATTAACTATTAACAAATTATGCTACTAGGTAGCATGATTGTGCAGTTTTCTTTTTTGTTAATGCCAGAGCCAGGCGGCAGCTTTTGCTGTCGCACGGATGGGCTGTCTCGAACCGGGGTGGTACCACGATCTCACAGACTACCAGCGCGAAGTAGAGGTTTACCTCAGCGTTTTGCTTCGTGAGTGCAGGTGGCCGGAGGCCCTTTTTACTGGAAATGAGGCATTCCATCCTAGTCCTCACGGGTGAAAATGCATCTGCATTTTGATTTCTAATAGAGGATAGATGTAGATGTCTATGGGCCGCAGCAACCACTTACCATCAGGTGGACTATTTGCTCGTTTTTCACCCTTATCCTATAAAAATTTATATTACTATTTTGCTGGGTGCTAATATTGTTTAATCATGTTTAACGTCCATGTCACACCTATGCCGGTAGTTGTTGGGAGCACTAAGCTCGAAGTTGTTGACGAGTATGTTTACCTGGGACAAATAGTCCGACTAGGTAAGTCCAACTTCGAACGAGAGGTCAATCGACGGATTCAACTCGGTTGGGCAGCGTTCGGAATTTACAGCACATCTTCTCGTCTGGTATACCTTAAAACTTGAAAACGAGACTGTACACCCAGTGCGTGTTGCCAGTGATGACATACGGAACTGAGACGTGGTCCTTCACTGCTGGCCGGATGAGGAAGCTCAAGGTCGCTCAGCGAGCTATGGAGAGGGCTATGCTCGGACTTTCTCTGCGTGATAAACTCAGAAATGAGGATATCCGCAGTAGAACCAGAGTGACCGACATAGCCCAACGGATTAGTAAGCTGAAGTGGCAATAGGCCAGCCATATAGCTCGAAGAACCGACAACCGATGGGGAAGTAAGGTTCTCGAGTGGCAGCCTCGTACCGGTAGGCGAAGTGTAGGGTGACCCCCCACTAGATGGAGTGACGACATGTTAAGGCATGCTGGAAGTTGATGGATGCAGGTGGCTCAGGACCGTGCTTTGTGACATTCCTTGGGGGAGGCCTATTTTCAGCAGTGGACTTATGAAAGGCTATAATGATGATGATGATGATGATTGTTTGGGCCCTTTTCTTTATAGAATAAAGTTAAATGAAGTTAAAGTTACAGCCTATAATAAGGCCCGCTGCTGGACACAGGCCTCCTCTCATTTCTGAGGGGGTTATAGGGCAAGCAAGGCCGCCGCGCTGGCTCAATGCGTGTTGGCGAACTTCACATGACTTCGAAATTTTTTTTTCGTATTTCTCAGACATGCAGGTCACGATGGTCTTCTTTATCATAGAGCACGTGGAAAATCAGCAGTAAAAATTGCAATTAACAATTTCGTTGGTGCCAGCGGGGATCGAATTCGGGTTAATCGCGTACACATATATATATATATATATATATATATATATATATATATATATATATATATCGAATGCACGTTCTTAATCTGAAACGCCTAGAATGTATATAGTGAGTTTGAAATATCACGCATGCTCTTAGTCGATACTTTGTTAAGTTGAATTCATATTTTGTACTGCTCACTAGCCGCAGTAGCAACTCAACTTGTCTGCAAATAATGTGGACATTTTGAATTGGCTAATGCCAAAGATGCGAGACGTCTGATACTGCAATCGCTAATTCGTCTGCCAAACGTGACGATTAAGGCCAATCTTCTCAACAACAGGTCAACGATGTCTTCATTATGACTCCGTGGCGCTGTGGTATAGTAATGAATTCCGCACGGAACAAATACGGCCGAGAAATAATTGTTCCAGGTCGGAATATTTGTCGTTGTACAAATTATGTATGTAAACTGCGTCTACGTTATAGGAGAAAATTCTAGTGTATCGGTAATTCTACGTTTTACTATATAAAACAAATTTGTACGGATCGGTTGTTTGCTTCGGTTTGAGCGAGGTTAAAATGGCTCTTCGACACCTTAAAAATGCAAAGCCCCGGGCGAGGATAGAATTTAGAAGATTTAGAATTATTAAATAGGTTCTTTTGAAGGCTGGTATAAATCCTTTACTTAAGATCCTTCAGACGCTCTTCGATTCCGTCCTCCATAGTGGTACTACTCCGGAGGCGTTGAGCATACGTCCAGCGTTGCACTTAAATAAATTCGAAAGTAAATCTACTTTATTTCGTTCTGTATCAATAAAAACTTCTTAGAACCAATTAATTCTTTGCAACTAGTACAGCTAGTACAGTCATGACTCTACAACTACTGATCAGATTCTAGCAGTTTCTCCAGTTTTCCATTTTTCAATCTAACTATAAACTTAATACTTTAATTGTTATAATGCCTTGGATATGCAAAAAGACTTTTTGATTACTAGTTTCTTTTTATCGTAATTACATACTGCGTTAATTTTTGCAGACCAATAACTACAATTAAGAATACTACACGATATGAGTAAATAGGTATGTTCTAGGCCAACATGCTTATTACCCACAACTTACTCAAACCAAGTGGATAAGATGTTAAAGGCCAACATACTATAAAACTCGTCGCATATCATACTTCATCAGATATACTATCCTTAAAACCTCAATTTTCTCAAATGAAATAAAAATATGGCTTAGTAATGCATAAGACTTCTTAATACTCTAGCTTCGGTAAATTGAAGGAGTACACTCAGCTGTACGCAGAGAGTACTTACTTTGTAATCTCGCAACTTGGGAAAATCACGTTTATGACATACATTTATTCTTTTATCTCGGTCAAAATATAGAAACAGTTAAAAGTAGTAAATTAAAAATGATGTAATTGAAAAAACCAATAAGGAACAGAATGAATATTTTAAAGCTTCTTTCCTTGTATTATTCCTGTTTCCTTTAATTTTTACTTATTTAAAAAAGGTATCTCTATCTAAATGTATAATAAAGTCTTATACTAATTGCACAATTACTTACAGGTAAATACCGCAAGAGCCGTGGTAGCTCAGATGGATAGCGCTCGCTGTAAGTTTCACAGTACGCGAGTAACCCGGGTTCGATCCCCGCCGGCACCAATGAAATTGTTAATTGCAATTTTAAGTGCTGATTTACCACGTACTCGGCGGTGAAGGAAAACATCGTGAGGAAACCTGCATGTCTGAGAAATAAAAAAAATTATCTCGAAGACATGTGAAGTTCGCCAACACGCAATGGGGCAGTGCGGCGGACATTTCCTTGCCTTTAGGGCACTCCTTTCAGAAATGAGAGGAGGCCTGTGCCCAGCAGTGGGACGTAAATAGGCTGCAACTTTACTTTTACAGAATTATTCTACTTTGGTATTTAGGTTTTGTATGTAAAGAATTAATGGCCTCCACGCCGAATTTTCAGTCACAGCGGCCAGTTTCAACGGAGACTAACCATCTGCGCAGTATAATTACCATCACACAATCTAGTACATCTCCTCGTTTAACTTCACAAGCATACATTTGATTTTAGGAGTAACCTTAGTTGTCCAAAAACTCTTTGGATAGGGTCTAATTAGTTTCAAAATATACATTTCGGGTATAATCCGTAGGAATCCCTCCCACCATCGGACAACCAGATGCACGATCCGTTCGTTGTGTACATACCAAGCATTCTTACCAAACGATTTGCTTCATCGTTTGTCATGTAAACAGCAAAGGTGTGGAATATTTTGCCAGTATGTATGCCTTTCCATCTGATGATAATGTCGGTGTCTTCAAGGCAACTATGTCTCAGAGAGTTTTAACGTCCTAGACTTTATGACATCACTTCATCAAAACGTGAGGGTTTTTAATATTCGACGCATAATATTTTTTTTTATACCTATTTCTCGGAAATTAAACCCGTTTTATTGATTCTTTTTAATTCACGTTTTAGTTTTTGGAAAAAATTCAAGTGCCTAATGCCTATACCTAAGTGGTAAAAAACTAAAGGATGAATTTTTAATGTTAAGTAAAGATGACGTTTTTGTTATGATCTAAGTTGTGATATTCCCTAGACCACCCAAAAAAGGAACATAATTATTTAAATATAGAAAACCGAATTCAAAAACAAAAAATAACAAAATTAATCCCACATAACAGCTTTTGAAGTGAGGTTTTTATTCTACGATACCACATATCTTAGCACTGATTTCAGAAGCTTTTAATGTATTTTGATGGGATTTTATTATATTTTTAAAGTCTATTTTACTTATTTATAAATTTAATTATGCTTGATTTTTCAAAATATTTAACGTAAAATATCTAAAAACCCTAGAAGTCATTTTTAAATTTTACGTACACTTACAGCCAGGAAAGAAGAGCCGTTGAATAAACTGAAGTGATTGCAAAACTTAAGTGTCTTACAGGTTCGCTCAAAGCAAGTATCACTACACCCCTCATTTTCGCAGGAAATTCTAGTGTCTCTCGTTCATCTTTTTAGGAAGGTAGGTATTTGATTTTTGCGCAATAATTAACATGCTTATTAAATTGGTCTAATATATATATAAAAATATTTTTTATTGATTGTAAGAGGCATAGAAGATCAGTTGTTCATTTCATAGTTTGCGAGGAATCCGAGTTTGATTGCCGCCAAAACAAAGGAAATTGTTTTGAGTGTTGATTTACCACGTGCTCTGCAGTGACGTAAAAAAGCCGTTGGGAAGCCTGCACATATAAGAAAAGAAATCGTACATTTTGAACTTCGCCACCATGCATTTGTCAGTACGGCACTCTTCATTGCTCCAAAAGCCTCTCGAAATGAGTTCCTACCTTGAACTCTACTTGAGTCAACAAATGAGTGACACTAACTATAATTCTACCTATAAACTACTAAACTATAATAAACTATAATTTTAACGTGGTAGAGTCATGCTGTAGCTATATTGTGGTTACAGCACGAATGGGTCGGTTCGACCGGTGTAGGATCACGCTCTCACAGAATACCAGCGTAAAATAGCAGCTCAATGCAGCTGTCTTTCGTATGGTGAGTGAAGAGAACCGAAAACCCCTTTCACTGGCAACGAGGCACTTCATCACAGTCCTCAAGGGTGGCGGCGCATCTGCATTTTGATTCTTAATTGGGGATAAATGTAGATGTCTATGGGCCAGAGCGTCCACTTACCATCAGGTGAACTGTGTGCTCGTTTGTCACCCTTATTCTATAAAAAAAAATTATTGTTACACTAGTGGATTTAAAATCATCGACACCTATATATTAAATTATAAACATTCATTATTATAAGGTGTATATAACATACTGCAGATTTAATAATAAGATTTGTGGGTAATCGTAACAGCATTGTACATTATGAAACGAACTGCTATATTTTAGTGGTAGTTAAGTCGTGAGTTCTATGTCTACAAGTGCGTGAATTTGCTAGTAGCTGTATGTACTTTAAGTGAATTATAATTACTGTAATTAGTTTATCAAGTAAAAAAAAAGTGCCACAAAATAATTTGTATTACATACTTCATAGTTATTAATAATTTACATTTTATGCTTTTCTCTTCATCTCTATTTTACGAGGTATAATTTTAAATGCGAGACTCAAGTTTGAGTATTGTTATGTATTTTTTTAAATACATATATGTAGTTTTGTATAGTTTCGTACAAGGTTATACTTCTAAATAAATAAAGTGAATAATAAATAATATAATTTTTGAGTACGCTATTTTGCGCTTCTACATTTGAATTTTTAATATTTACATATCATCATTCTCTAAACCATTTCCCATTATCTGGGGTCGGCGCAGTAAATCTTTTTGTTCCATTCCTCTCTATCAGCCGTCATTTCCATACTTACTCCATTCATTCTCATATCACTCTTCACACAATCGATCCATCTTTTATTCGGCCTTCCTCTGCCCGTGTGTCCCTCCACATTCATATTCAACACTCGTTTTGTGACATGACTTTCATTCCTCCGCATCACATGCCCAAACCATGCCAATCTGCTTCCTCTCACCTTTTCTACCACTGGCGCTACTTTCAGGCTTCCTCTTATATACTCATTCCTTATCTTATCCATCCTTGTCACACCACACATCCATCGTAACATTCTCATTTCATTCGCATGCAGTCTATTTTCATCCTTCTTCTTGACGGCCCAGCATTCACTTCCATACATTATTAATATTTACATATAATATATTCTAATCATCACTTACTGCACCTATAAAGAACCCATTTTATGGTTGTTTACATAAAATATCATGCTAAATTGAACAGAGTAGAGATTTAGCTAGACTTAACTTAGAAATACCCATTTTGTTGTGTAAAGTCCAACTAACTTATATAGGTGATAGGGGCTTGCGTATTATTACAAAGTTATCAGAAGTCATTATTTTAAAATTGTTTTTTAAGAACGTTAAAAATTAAATATAATTAAACTTTGAAAAAAATGTCTTGAATTTGTAAATAAAAAATTTGAGAAAACCTTTTCTCCGACCTTTTCATTAAAAAACCCCGTAAAACGAGAAGGTTCTATATACGACGCGTAATATGTTTTTTTCTCACCAGTTTTTCAGAAAATATTTTAATGATTCTTTTTTCATGAAACAGGTTTTACTTCAGCAGTGGTCCTTTATATTTATTTAATAAAAATATTAATTATTATAGGTTAGAAAAATGGGGATGAATTTTTAATGTTAAAATAAGTAAAGATGATGTCTTTACCGGACCTAGTTTTAGCCAAAAGCATCTTTAAATTTATTCCTCCTTCCTTGCTATTAATAAGGGAAGACAAAAAAACACTGAAATTATAAATTAAAGAATTTATTTATTCTGGTATTGAATTCACTCTTTTAAATATATATATATATATATATATATATATATATATATATATATATATATATATATATACATAAACATCTTTGATTTAAATAAGAAGAATTGTGCGATTCTGAATTTCTCTTTTAGTAAACAGTCTTTTCTTCCTTAGAAATATGTGACGTACGATGTCTTAAACCATTAAAGGTTTTATACAATATAGTATTTATTATCCAATTTCTTTTTTTTCTTCAAAATACCACTAAAGAAGAAATCCTTCAAACACTAATAAATCTGTCGTATTTTAACTTTTCAAAGTCAAAATCAACGAAAATATTAACTCAGTAATTAAGTTGAATACTTTTAATTTTATTATTTTTTATTTATGCTAATATACAAAATCGAACTTATATTTATGGCCATTAGGGTTTATGACTTGTACGATAAATATTGTATAAAATGAATGTTTACTGTAATTAAAATATTATCTTTAAGTCCCTTTATCGGGATCCTAAAATACAAATATCAGTAAACTATTACAAAAAATATAAAATATTCTACTTTTTGCTGTATACTTTCCATAGCTTTTGGCGCTGGAGGCTTAAATATTAATCTTAAAAATATTTATAGCCAAAATTCTGCGAACCAAGATATATATTGAAAACAATCTTTTAATGACAGTTTTAAATTTTTGTAATGGTGACTTAAAAAATGGACCCAGATTTATAGGTTCACTTACAAGTATACATGGCGCAGCCAGCTAACTTAATTAGTCTTTCTGTTAACAGACTAGCCTTTTTACTAAACGCCGTTCAACTAGCGGCCTGAATGATATTCAGCCGATGCGTCCAATACAACCTTGCACCCATCTTATAATATCAGCGACAGTAGGTTGAAGTGCGGCTGGGATGGCTCTTGGGCCACTCTAGATTCGTGAACATTTATGTAATATAGCATATAGCGCATAATTAGGCATATCCCAGCGACATAACATGGCGTGGTCACCCTATTAATTTCATTCAACGGGACTGTCGCTGGTCTTTCAGTTAAACGGCGCCGTTTAGTAAAAGACTAGGTTGTTAACTAAAGGTCTAATTAAGCTAGTTGCTTCCGACATAATATATTACAACGAAAAAATTATTAAAACACTAAAGACTTAAAACACATTTACTTTTTTCACTTTTCTCTACTTATATTATACGATTTAGTTTGTCTTTTAATTGGAGATACATCCAAATGAACAACATTCACTTCTTCGACAAAAGTCACTTTCGGGAGTCATCGTGTTAATGTTATTTCCGTATCACTCGAGCTCCTTGAGCTTTCTTTGATAACATCTAGCTCTCTGTTAGAAAGGGACGAATGTCGTGAAAATTTATTCATACCACTACACTCACTTTTGTCATCAACACATTCATGACTAGTTCCGTTAATATAGTCTTTGGTTTCATCTGAGTTATCCTCAACTATATCATTAACTTCAACTTCTAATAAATTATCATTATATTTTGCCTCATATATATTAAAATTTCGTTCATAACTAGGGTTATTTAGTCTGTCAAGATCATGTTCTAAATGGCATGTATCGTCATTTTCTATACATGAATAATCTTTAAATTTCCATTTAATACTTGAATTAAAATGTTCAACTCCTGGATACATATTTATACTATTGCTTCTGTGTCCGATTACCGGACAGTTTCGGAATTCTCACAACTCTGAATGCCTTCCATTACACATTTTGCTTAGGTTTCCTTCATCTAAGCTCAAATTAGATCGAGAACGACCAGATTCAATTTCAGAGTTTGGTCTAAATAGGCAGAAGTCTGAATTCTTCATCCTACATTGTCTAGAACAAGATTCTATTTGAAATGCTGAACGATCTAGTTGCCTATAATCTGTTGGACCATACCCATCAAAAAATCGAAGGTCATGCTTGCAGCTACTGTTGGGACAACCTTTGAATGATCCAGTGCATTTAAGAACATCTCTGTGGCAGGCCTTTTGAATAGCGTGTAAAGAAGTTGATGAAACCGTACGCTCTAAAATTTCCCCCCAATATTTTTCTCCGAGACCTTCAAATTCACCTTTTGAATGTAAGCCTTCCGATGTAATTGGTGAACCACAACAAACTGCAGTTTTTTCGTAAACAGCAAAAGTCTTCTTTCTTCGACAGCAAACCTGTAGTCAAAAAATAATCGAAGTTAATAATATGTCTATTTAAATTTAAAATAAAAACATTATTTTATAAACGCCACAAAAACCAATCCGAAAGTCAAATCGTTTTCAAAAAAAAAAACTCTTTCTGTTTATTTAAAAACCAGTTCAAGTTTCTTTAAGCTCTTTTTAATATACTCGTATTTATATCACTGATTGGTATATTATAATGAACTATAATAAATTAACAGGCAATATAATTCTTAGGACAGGAAAGGAGGGCCCACCATTTCCAAAAGGTTTCAAAAGCAGAAAGAGTTCACAACGCTACCTTAATACGTATTTGCAAAGTGGTAAATTGTTGCTTTCCTAACAATGTTTCCGTCACCACCAAACACGTAATAAATCTGCATTTAAAATTATTTCAAATTGCGTCTAACATTTATATCCGTACTCGCGTTACTCATCTGCATATTTAAAGCAAGCCGGATTCTTTTTCTATTTTGTAAATTCGTTTTATAATGAACTTAAACGCACTAAACTAACTGTGGTAACTTTTTAAGTAGTTTGTTTTTCATCCATTACAGCCCATCACAAGTCCACTTCGGAACATAAGTATCCCCATATATTACGATTCTATTTTGATTGCAACTATCTTTTGTTGTTTTTTTTTAAATAATTAAATAAAAAAAAATTAGTAATGTATAATTTGCGCTTTGTGGCAATTCAGTGATGAGCGGAATTAAATCAGCGAAGGATATATTTTTATATATTAATTATTATTTTTAATTATTAATTAATTATTATTATTACGAACCCTAGCTATAATTTAATTTGTTTATAAAACTTATCGGCTCTGGCTGAAATAAATCAATAAATAATAAAAATAAAGATCTGCGGCTTCTGAAACGCTGGACAATAGTGGCGCTTACATCGTACCCTTTGCAATAAAAGTGAATCAATATTCACCGATGAACTATTTCGGGAACGATGATGGTGGCCTTAATGATGTACTCGGAACGTTTTTTAAATAAAATAAGCAATAAATTGTCACTTACATAATACTGGACGAGGTCGTTACTAATCCTTCTAAAATGTCCGTTTAGAAGCCAGTAAAGGAAAGGGTTCCAAAAACTGTTACTTAAAGCCAACCAAGTAACGATGAAGTCTAGCGATGGTGGAACCTGTTAAAAACAAGTAACTTAATAAAAATATTGCTACAGTTCATCAAAATTAGTTTTGATATAAATGGATTTATTACTTTGCATCCGGTGCATGCAGCAACAACCTCTTTTATTGTAGCTGGAGTTACCATTACAATGAAACCTAGAGACATTGCAGCCATTGTACGAGACGTGCTAACGCTGTGCGGCCGGATCGGTGGTTGAATTTGCTAAAAGTTAAGAAATTCGTTAGAGATTATTTCTTTAACATATTAAGTAGGGCTTACGTAAATCTACTATGTGTTCTAAGATAGAACAAAATGGGCATTTTACTAAGTTGTCAGTAATTGCTGGATTTAATTATGTCCAGCAGTTCTACCATTTTTTATTAAAATTTAAATTCGTTTATTTAAGCTATACAAATAAATTTAATTAAAGTATCTATTTGTATATATAACAGCTTTTTACTAAAAACATATGAAAGTATATACTGTAAGTACTTCAGTTTCAGTTTTTTTTAAATAAACGTTACCCCCACACTAGGATTTTCTCCTGTATCGTGGAGGCAGTTTACAAACATAAATTGCACAAGGACAAACATCCAGACCCGGAACAATTATTTGTAGGCCATACAAATACTTATTCCGTGCGGGATTCAAACCCGCGGCCCCCAGCGCAACAACTGATTGCTAAGCCACTGCGCCACGGAGCTTATAACAAAAAATAATTTAAAATTTTTTTGTTTTTCTATTTGTCTGGCTCTCTATCTGTCTGTTTTCTTTTCTCTGTTGATCGATTTTGACAGGTCTTTCACTAGCAGATAGCTAATGTTATAAAGAGTAACTTAAACTACTTATATTTTAGAAAAAAAATTAAAACCCATGAAATCCAATCGTAATAAATTCCACGCGGACGAAATCGCGGGGAACAGCTAGTTAATAATATGCCACATGTATGTATATAACACACTAAAAGCTGAACTAAAATTAAAATATGGCCTCACGTCTTACGGTATAAGTATTCCATTTTTAATTTAAATGATGAGTCTACATTTTTACTAACTTTGTATATATTTGTTACAATTTTCTTAATTTTACAAAAATTTGGAAAAAGTAACCGTTGTAGAAATATTTAGACCAATGCCTCATATAAACTATATTTTTTAACTCTACTTAAATATTTTTTATGATTAATGCCTTGTCTGTACCCAATAATTTATGGGGCAAAATGAAATCTATGAATGCAAGCAAAGTTGCATCATCGACTTTATAACAAGATCAAAATCTTTATATTATTTATGTTAAGGAATGTTTATCATATGAATATACTGATGGACTGTCTCGTTAGTCTGGTGGTCGTAAGCGCAACTGCTGATCGTGTAGTTTCATCATGGTTTCGAATTCCAGGTTAGGCCAAATTTAGTTAATGTGTTTTTTATGTCAAAAATTCTCACTATCACCCTCGTGTCAAAACGTTGGCAGTATTTAAGCCCTGCGCCTCGGAAACCCCGTAAAGCCGTTCGTCCTGCACCTGATCTCTCTCCGGTCGTGTCGGATTACCCATCCCGTTGAACTTTGAGAGTGGAGGAATAGTGTGCACCTATGCTTACGTACATACTCATGCACTATAATCCTGTCCTGCGCTGATGGCTAGTCTCCGTTAAGACTGAGTAAGGAGACCGAAATTGATCTCATTATAAATAATTTAATTATCTAATACATTAATTTAAGCTTGCAAATGATACTTGAAATGCAACCTATGATATAATTAGTATCGATTATTTATTTTATTATTATTATATAGTATTTCTCATTAAATAATACACAGATTCGGAATAAAATAATAAAAGAAATAAAATAATGCGGAATAAAAGTTTAATTGTGCTACTTCCTCATAATCACTAAGCTGCAAATAGCTCATTTATGAAGGATATAGGACATTATACTCCATCATAATAGGTAAAATAAGGAACAAAAAATTTTTTGGTAGTTACAAGAAGAAAAATTAATAATCAGTTTCACACAAATCATACGGTTTTTATCGGTATTTGAATATTACATACAGGCGTAAGGCGAGCATTTCACTACAAAGAGTAATTTCTGAAAAGGTAAACACAATAGAAAATTTTGATGACTATTAACAAATAAATAATAAGTCTTCTATTATTAAGTCTGTATTGTCATTTTCTATTTAATAATTACTTACAACAGTTTCTATTTCTCCGTGTGAACTCTTCGGACATGCCACTGGTATACCGTTCGGTCTCGCTGGCTCTTGATCGTATTTATTCCTCGTTTTGCTTACATGAAATCCTGATCCATAGCAATACATAAGTGCCATGGTAGTCGGAAAATAATAAGCACAACAGGATAAAATTCTAGAACGAAAGTCACAAGAAATATCTTTTAGAATATTCTAAATTGTTTCATAAACTTTTTAAATTAATTTATTTATTTAAAATAAACTAATAAAACCATATAATTTACCTGAAAGCTACTCTGCTATGAAATACATCACATGCCATTAAACCAGTTGAATTAAAATAGTACCCAGATCTAGGCAGAACCATTATAGCAAACAATGATACTGATAAAATCCAAGTCACACTAATAACCAACACGCAACCCTACAACAATAACAGAATAAATTTTATTGTGAGTACAAAATTGATTCAAAATAAATATATAAATTCTTTAGCTTTAATCAGAGTAAAATTTATAATATTATGTAGAATTTTATATGTATACATATTACTATGTAGTGGCGGCTTAAAAATATCTACTACCGCATAATATCGTCTAACGGGTGTCTAAAGAGGCGACAGAGGGAAGAAGTCAGGAAAACTACTTAAAACAATAGAAAAACTGCGGAAGCGTGCCACTTTGGCAAATGGGGGACATTTGAGAACGATATATCTTTGGGGGAGGTCTATGTTCAGCAGTGGACTGTTGATAGGCTGTAATGATAACGGTATATATTCTCAGATTATCCGCCACCCTATGACGTCCCTTGGGTAGCGTAACAGCTGAGTAATGACATGGTCACTGAAAGTTGCAGTATAACCATTTTGTTAGCGATTAATGTTAAATTACAGAAAGGCCAAGGTAGAGCATCCTCAAATAGCGATACGTCTGGTACTGTGATAGGCAATCCCCCTCGCAAAGTATGGCGATAAGGCAAATTCTCCCTAACAGGAGAGGTATATTCCTAGCGGTGAAATTTTACGAATTGATGTAGAATATACCCTAGGGTTCTTAGAGTAGACAGGAAGATAATCAACACAACTAGAACCGAAAACGGACAAGCTGTGTTTTTTACAAATATTGACTCCAACCAGGAATTTTGGAACGCAGATCTAGTAATTTGGTTCTGAGACCGACAATTCACTCAGAGTTCCAAGCACCTTCACTAGAAGGAAACATTTACACGTAACTTTTACTTAACCAGCCACCAAATATTAACGCAAAACCTAAATCTCACGTACCTTTTTACTTGAATGCTTGTGATAGGTATTTGGGTGGAGCAAGTACAAATACCTGTCTATTGCCATACACACTAATATAACCGCACTTTGTTGACTGACGGCGCCTCTTAATAAAGCCTGTAAAAAAACATACATAAATAACAGTGAATAGATATTTGAATAATTAATAAATAAAACATTTTACTTATGTTGTTATTTTTTTTTAATCTGTCGTTTTTTCAGTTATGATAAATATGCCTCAAGCGAAGGAGTTGTCGCGATTGCCTATACAAAATTGGCATGAACATTTTTCCTTAATAAATAAGATTTACCTTTGAATAAAGGGAATTTAACTATAAACTGTATTCAAAATAGATATATAGCTTTACCTATGCAATTGCCGTTCTTCAGTACTGGCCATTTAAAATCAAAATAGTTTTTGTTTGGCTAAGAATTCTAATTTCAAATTCCTTTTATTTTAAAGCGGGACGCGATTCGCTCGCGCCGATTGCGTCAGCTAACTTGTATAGAGGTGTTCACATTGGCGCGAATATTCGCACGTGCTGCAGCGAAATATACGCGGGATGGTGCCTGATTTTTTGATATGACGTTGAAACTTGAATTATTTTTACAAAAAGTAAAAGAAAACAAAATTCTACATGACCTCAGCCACGAAGACTACAAAAATAATAAGAAAAAAGATAGGGTATGGGAAATTTTATCAAGAATCAAACAAAATATGTTTCCGTATATTTTGTTCGATTCTTGATAAAACGTCGTTATAGCATTCTTCTGGCATACGAAAATATATATAAAATCTTTTTTTATCTTTTCGTAATGTGGGTATCAAAGTGTGAAACTCTCCAAATTGTATGCGTTGAGTACTCAGCTTATGAACCCATTTTCTTTTCTTCCTCACATCTTGAGATTCTTCTTCAATTAATGATAATAAAAATAAAACCTCAGCTTCAACATAAAAAGACATGTTTTCCTATTGAGAAACAAAAATTAATGACGTGCATGATTCGCCTCAGTTTGGAAGGCTAAGCGAGCGAGCGAATCGCGCAGATTCGCGTCCCGCGTCCCGCGTGAAATTCGCCTCAGTTTGGCCGAAGCTTTAAAACACGGAAATATTTTTTTCAAAATAAGTCATTTGTTTATTGATAAGTGTTATGTTTTCATCGCATTTGAATCTTTTTAGTCATCGTGGGTAAGTTAAAAATTCGAGTAATTATGGAATATGACTACCGTAGTGGCAGCAACGCGGCACAAGCGGCACGAAACATCAACTACGTTTACGGATCGAATACTACAAACTAACGCACCACTTTTTATTGGTTTGCCTACTTCCGTTCTGGAAATTTCAACCTGAAAAATGAATCCAGTAATCGTCCTAAAACTTTGGTTGATAATGAACTAAAGGCGATTTTGAAAGCTGATAATACCTACTCAATCTACGGCTGAATTAGCAGCAGCTTTAGACATTAACATCAAAACAATATTGGTCAGTTTGCGTCAAATTAGCAAGGTAAAAAACAAAAAAACTTGACAAATGGGTGGACCATGACGTCATTGATCGCGCGTCGAGACTTGCCTTGCACTGCTCAACAGGCACACAAACGAAGGAATTTGTAACAGCATTTTTACCTCCGATAAAAAATGGATTCTGTTTGATAATTGCAAGCGCTCAATAAGTTGGTTGGATCCTGGTTCAGCACCTAAATAATGCTCTAAACGAAAACTTACACCTAGAAAAATGATGGTCACTGTATGGTGGTCTAAGGCCGGTGTGAGTCATTACAGCTTCTTACTAAACGGAATAAGCATTACTGCAGATGTGTACTGTGAAAAACTGAACACAATTATGGAGAAGCTGGCACGTCTCCCACCAGCTTTAATCGATTGCTCGTCCCCGTTGCTCCTGCATGACAACACGCGACTTCATACTACACAACAGATGGTCTCCAAGTTACAAGACCTGGGGTTAACGAAAGCGCAGCCTTATCATCCCTTTACTCAGACAGGAGCTTTATAGTGCAGTTAAGTTGTCAAAGGTATAAATGTCAGAAGTTGCCTTGTAGTCTGCGGTAAGTCAAGAAGAAGGCAAGACAACGGCGAGAACAATATGGAAGATGTTCTTGAGGATGATGAAGAAAGCTTGAATTTGGGGTTTCCGAAGGTTGCGTTTTTCATTTTTTTTTTGTAGAATAAGGATGACAAACGGGAATACCGCCCACCTGATGGTAACTTGATGATGTAGCCCATAGACATTTATCCTCAATTAAGGATCATAATGCAGATGCGTTGTTACCCCTGAGGACTGAGGTGGAATGGCTCATTTCCAGTAAAAACGGTATCCGGGTCCGTCCACTCACCATTCGAAACACAGCAGAATTAAGCTGCTATTTTACGCTGGTATTCTGTTAGAGCGTAGTCTCCGGCCAAGCCGACCTATCTATTAAGTAATCTATCATATCGGGTAGCCACCATTGAAGTGTGCGTATGTTGGACAAAAAACAAAATAAAAAAAAACATTTCGTTGACACTTTTTCCCTTCGCTGTGCAAACACACAGACAGCACACCACATCACAGGAGAGTTACGTTTACTCATGTGCTTACGTGGCGGCGCTATCTTCGCCCTACTGTACTATTATTATTTAAAATTGTATGACAAATATTTAATAATATAATTTCGGAAAAAGTAGAATAGAATGTCTTATTTCTTCATGATGATATATGGTATGGCAAGCAGAATGGCGAACACAATCTGACGTATTACATTTTATACTGCCACTCATAAACCAAGTTTGTTATTCTATCATTTGAAACAGTTTTCAAGCAAATGTCCCTGTGACTTAAAAAAACTAGCGAAATAAAGTTTTGCATTCTCATTAATCTCCACCATGCCTAACTTATCACAAAGTATAATCAATATTGATTTATTGTTTTGAATAAGAACAATATAAATTTAAAATTTTATAGAAACCGACGGTAATAAGCTTAGTGTAACATCTTTTATAAGCCCAAGAATTTGAAACTTTGACGCTTTTGTTAATTTTGTGCTTGATCACTAAATGACCTATAAGTCGAAGAAGCATAAAATACCTAATCGTTTAAGTTTGGGCAAGCAGAATGCCGCCAGCAATAACGGATTTTTTTACAATATCATCAAATTCTGACTAATAATCAAAATTACACTACAATTTACCATTTAAAATTCCTTCATGAAAGGAACCTTTTGCTTTTGAAATATTATTTTACGTTCTTTTTTAAATAAACACTTAGGATACTTATAATCACTCCCAGTTTCATGTTTACATCATCTTCGCAAGTAAAACTTTTTACTAGATATAACTTTACTCATTTCCTCTTCGCTTTCTGAATAAATACTTTCTAACTTTCCGTAACTTAAAACGGATAAACAACGATTATCAAGTGAAATAGCCTTGAAATACTTTCCATTTTTTTTTCCAAATGTAATCAACGACAGATGAAAAATAAGATCATAAAATGCAAAATATTTTGATATCATGAAATATATCTAAATTTTAATTTCATTATCATCAACATAATTTCAGCCCGTCACAAGTCATTCACTCTACGAATACTAAAAGCATGCTCCTGAGCCTTGCAGCCCTACATGCATCAACTTCCTACATATCTAACCAGGTCATCACTCCATCTAGTGAGGTGTCACATACAATTCGGCTAGCGTTACGAAGCTAACACTTAAGGGTCATTGTAACCCTTCGGTTATCGATCCTTCCAGCTATGCGGCCGGCCCGCTTAAGCTAACTGATCTGTTGAGCTATTGGTCAAATACTTAAACGCAACTCAATTTTAAGATGTCGTTAATTCTCCTTGTGTCCACAGTCACTTTTGCGAGCAGCGTTTGTGGATTTGGGCATATGTCAATTAATCTGATTCTACTGCGGATATCATTGCTATGATTATGTAAAGCAACTCCGAACATATCTCATTCCATATCTCGCTGAAAACTTTGAAGCATTCTAAAACGGCCAACAGTGAAGTACTACGTCTCAGTTCCATATTTCATCTGGTAACACTGTATTAAATAAATTTTCTACTCATAGTATGGATATGTTACGCTTCCATCCAATACAGCCTATCAAAAGTACACTACTGAATATGCCTCCCTCGTAATTGTCTCGTATTAATTGATATAGTTGCCACGTTATGTATGCGAGTTGTTCAGCTGTTTTCATGTAGATTTTTATTCAGAAGTTATCAGTAAAAGTAAAATGCATATGTTACGCATAATGTAAAAGTAAAATGTCAAGTAAATATTCTCATACAATCAATAAATTCAGATTTAAAATCAGTCATCGTCTGCTATGAGTTCTTAATAATAGTCGATAATCTAAACATCAAAATTTTACTTACTTGGATTTGACAAAATATTTCTCCGTACGGCCAGCACTTGTATAACGCTGGCAATAGTGCCACAGGAGCAATGAGAATACCCGTAAACAAATCGTTCAGAGCTAGTGATGTCAGAAGGTACCTTGGCTGTGAATCAATAAGTTTAATTATTACACGCCATAAACCCTTTAAAATTGAGAACATAATTAAACTACGAACCTGGTTGTCAATATATTTGATATAACGCCGATTATTTAAGACACAAATAAGCACAAGGTTAGCAAAAACTATTCCCATAGACAGTGTAAATATAAATAAAGCCTTTAGAATATCAGTTGGATCTGGAAATGTTGAAGGCCAAACTTTAGCATTCAACCAACATGAGCTATTAGACAGAGATGGCGCTACAAGCAATGCGCCTTTAGTCGAGTCAAACATAGTCGGCGCCTGCAAATAGCAGCGCACAGTTCTTTTAAATTAGACATTTAGATCATTTGCAAAGCAACACTTTACTTGCTTCAGATTGTTGAATATTATTTAGTATGATCAGGTTTTCAGAAATATCATGTACTTGTTTTATTTCAACATACATTAAGCGATCTAAGTAATTTTTTCTTGCGATGCAAAATCTGAAACAAAACATAGATTTCATTAGGTACACATAAAATCGTAAAATGTTTATAAAAGAGCCAAATATCATTTGCAAATTAGAATAATAGTAGATAATCTTTTGGACAACTATTCATTGAAAGAGGCAAATTATAAAGTATTGCATACCAAAAATGTGTATGTATGCTGCTATAACGCGTGCGTTTTTCAATTTACACTCCCATTTTTTTCCAGGCACTGCACACGGAACTTCAAGTGTAACTTCTAACATACAAATACAGAATTACATTTGTGGTCGCAAAAGGTCTTTAAAATTTCAAAAACGTGTTATCTACTTTTTTATGGTTTATTGTTTCACTTTAGAAATCGTACGACAAGAAGCCAAAATAATCTCTAAGAGTCAAACTTAAAAAAAAACTTATATTACATGATTTAGTAAATATACAACCAAATTAATTTAAAACCTACCCCCGTTTGGCCTGAATAGGATCTATTAACGTGGCATACATTTATATTTATGATAATCAAAGACCTTTTACTTTAATAACTTTTCATTTTATTTTTTATAATCTTTAAGTTAGTCGGATAAAACATCCCTCCTGGTATTGCTCTTTATCTGTTCTTATAGCTTAATCGCAATCGGTTCAGACATTTCGAAGATTAGCCAGGATAGACAGTCGGATATACAGATAGTCAAATATTTTTTTTAATGGTTATTAATGTCTTAATAACATGCAAATAACCCCCTCATCTTAATAAAAGGCAGTTATATCGATATTATATGTATAGGTAACATTATATTGCGTGCAATTTTTAATTAGGTACAATGAAATTTTCCTTTTTCGCCTAATGTCACATTTTTACTTGTAACTCATAAGCCTTGCTCACATCCGCTTTTCATCATCATCATCGTCATTGCAGCCCTTCACAAGTCCACTGCTAACTCCCCCAAAGAACGTCACAAAGCACGGTTCTGAGCCACCTACATCCATCGACTTCCTGCATGTATTACCAGGTCGTCACTCCATCTAGTTGGGGGACGCCCTACACTTCGTCCGCCGGTAACCTTTTCTCCCCATCGGTTTTTCATTATGGTTTAAATAAAATATAACATAAATAAAAACACTCACTCTATTTACGTCGATCGAAGTAATGGTAAATAATCACATATTCTGCAAATATTTTCTGCAGAGAAGGGGAATGATAAGAAGGAATGGAATCACGTATTTACTCTTTATTATGTTTAATAAATTAAAGTAATTGAATAATTCACATATATTGAAAGGTTGTTTAAACTCTATGAATCATTTTATTAGATCAACTAGCTATCTGCCCGTACCATTATCGACGTGGATTTTAAAATAAATAAAAAAATTCCACGACTGTCTTTCCCTACAATTTTTACGGTCATGATTAAACACAAATTGTGGTACTGTTTTCTTTTAAATGCGAACGAATAGTCTAATGGGATAAACGTAATTGCTATAAAAAATACATGTCCGCGCTTACGTTCCATGATCACTGTGGCTTCTAAATTTTTTGCAGACCTTTTACTTAAAGACTAGTTGCGTTGCACAGTTTAGGTTGATTAAGATTCCTTAACAACAACAGGTGCCCCGACTACAAACACAAGTTAGTGTACTCGTATACGGTGGAAGGCTAGAAGTACCTACTGTTACATCCAATCAAAGTCCATATTGGGAAATTTAGCCATAGTTGCCACGCTTGTCAGGCGGGTGAACAACCGCAGTTTTTTTTAGTTGTTATTAGCAAGACGCTGGACGCTGCTGAATATCTTCTGATATGTTTCCCCTTTGCCGACTCTTACGACACTCATGAGACGAATTGGGGTAGTACACGGCAAGGAAGGCTAGAAGGACTCAAACTATTTAGAAATTCTTTGGTGAAGTGGACCACGTCATCGGTTTGATAACAGAGTCATAATAATCATATTCGTACATTCATACAATATTAACCCTATCACTCACTTTTGAGCACTAGGGGTATACAGACATTCTACATATTGACGGCTCCGTGGCGCAGTGGCTTGGCAACGAGCTATAGTGCTGGGGGCCGCGGGTTCGAATCCCGCACGGAACAAGTATTTGTATAGCCTACAAATAATTGTTTCGGGTCTGGATGTTCGTCCTCGTGCGATTTATGTTTGTAAACTGCCTCCGCGATACAGGAGAAAATCATAGTGTGGGAGTAACGAGAATATCCACAACCCCATATCATCCCGTGTGTGTCGTAAGAGGTGATAAAGGGAAACAAATAAGGAGATGGGCAGCAGCGTCCTCCTAATAACGACTAAAAATTTAAAAAAAACTGCGGTTACTAGGAGATCCTAAAGTTTATTATTTACACAAACACTAGCTGACCCTTTACCGTGGTGTAAGAATATCCACAACCCTATATCATCCCGATCCCGTGTGTGTCGTAAGAGGTGACAAAGAGAAACAAATAAGGAGATGGGCAGCAGCCTCCTCCTAATAACGACTAAAAAGGACAAACTGAGATTGCCAACCCGCTTGCCAAGTGTTGCAACTATGGCAATGGGGGGGGGGGATCTATAGGCAATCTATGGGGAAGGTTCAACAGTGGACTTTAATATGCTGTAACGGTAACAGTAGCTGGCCCAGCACACGTTGATCTGCACTTTCCGGTAGGTGGCGCGATGAGTTGCTCGCTGAACTTGACAACACTGACACCTATCAAATCCTAGCATCGGAATATGAACCATCCTCGCAATAATGACTTATAATGTGTCAATATAATCTTGATCAGTCAAGTTGTTCAGAAGTTATACGATTACTAGCAGACTTACCAACTATTACGAGTACGTAAGCATGTTATAATCTTATATATATATATATATATATATATATATATATATATATATATATATATATCATCATTACAGCACGTCACAAGTCCACTGCTGAACATAGGCCTCCCCCAAAGAACGCCACAAAGCACGGTCCTGAGCCACCTGCACCCATCGATTTCCTGCATATCTTACCAGGTCGTCACTCCATCTAGTGGGGGGACGCCCTACACTTCGCCTGCCGGTACGAGGCTGCCACTCGAGAACCTTTCTCCCCCACCGGTTGTCGGTTTTTCGAGCTATATGGCCGGCCCATTGCCACTTCAGCTTACTAATCCGTTGGGCTATGTCGGTCACTCTCGTTCTACTGCGGATATCCTCATTTCTGAGTTTATCACGCAGAGAAACTTCGAGCATAGCCCTCTCCATAGCTCGCTGAGCGACCTTGAGCTTCCTCATACGGCCAGCAGTGAAGGACCACGTCTCAATTCCATATGTCATCACTGGCAACACGCACTGGGTGTACAGTCTCGTTTTCAAGTTTTGAGGTATACCTGACGAGAAGATGTGCCGTAATTTCCCGAACGCTGCCCAACCAAGTTGAATCCGTCGATTGACCTCTCGGTCGAAGTTGGACTTACCTAGTCGGACTATTTGTCCCGGGTAAACATACTCGTCAACAACTTCGAGCTTAGTGTTCCCAACAACTACCGGCATAGGTGTGACATGGACATTAAACATGATCTTTGTTTTGTCCATGTTCATCTTAAGACCTATCTGTTGTGAAACACTATTGAGGTCATTGAGCATAGTGCTTAGGTCCTCCAGCGATTCTGCCATAAGGACTATATCGTCGGCAAATCGAAGGTGAGTGATGTACTCGCCATTGATGTTAATACCGTATCCTTTCCAGTCCAGAAGCTTGAAAACGACCTCCAATGCAGCGGTGAAGAGTTTCGGGGATATGAGGTCACCCTGTCTTATACCTCTCTGCAATTAGATAGGTTTCGTAGTCTGGTTCTGTACTCGGATAGCCATCGTAGCCCTACTGTACAAGCACTTCAACACTTCGATATACCAACAGTCAACTTGGCACCGCTGAAGGGACTGCAGCACCGCCCAAATTTCGACGGAATCAAAGGCTTTCTCATAGTCCATATACGCCAGACATAGTGGCAAATTGTACTTCTCGGACTTCTGTACAATTTGCCGAAGGGTATGTATGTGGTCTATGGTGCTAAAGCCTTTTCGGAAACCGGCTTGTTCGGGAGGTTGGAAGTCGTCAAGTCTGCGCGCGAGACGATTCGTATATATATATAGATATATATATATATATATATATATATATATATATATATATATATATATATAAGATTATAGACCGGCCATAAACATATTATTCTAGGTACCACCAATATATATTTTCTGTACTACATTATATGGTCCACTTTAGGCAATATACTAACTTTCGCTTTAGGTCATAGATAGTTTATTTATTTGACTACGATATGAACTTGGCAGAAATACTAGGACCTATTAAAGCCTGCTCATGGTAATATTTCTGTGAAACACCATAGAGTTAGAAATTCAAGCCGACTTCAAAAAAAGGACAAGGTTCTAAACTTGTATGTAACAGTGGTAGAGCCACGCGGCGGCTTTTGCTATCGCATGGATGGGCCAGCTCGAACCGGGGTGGTACCACGACCTCACAGAATACCAGCGTGAAGTAGAGGTATACTTCTGCGTTTCGCTTGGTGAGTGCAGGTGGCCGGAGGCCTTTTTTACTGGAAATGAGGCATTCCATCCTAGTCCTCACGGGTGAAAACGCATCTGCATTTTGATTTGTAATAGAGGATAGATGTAGATGTATGGGCCGCAGCGACCACTTACCATCAGGTGGACTGTGTGCTCGTTTCTCACCCTTATCATATAAAAAAAGCAAAATTTAAAACAAAACTGTCTGTACGTTTTAAGTATTTATATTAGGCAAGATCCCGTGATTTTGTGAAACAATTTGAATGATTCTTTCCGTTTATTATCCCATGTAAATTTGGAGAAAAAAATCCATCTCTAGGTGTGGAAAATAGGGCATGAAGTTTTAATGTAACTATTTAGACGAAGAAGTTGTTACCTTGACCTTGACCTTGTAATATTACTTAATCCACTAAAAGGATAAAAATTTATCGTGGTATTTATACATTTATTTAAATGTTCTCCGCAGGTCGGGGTGTAAAATTAGACCATATTATAGTAAAAGTTCTATTACCAACTAGGAACAAATAAACATCGAGATACTATCTGACAAAATGTGGTAAAAAAATCCTATCATCTCCGAGATCACGAGGAAGTCGCTTACAAATGCATGGAGAATTGGGTCGATGCCAACAAAATAATGATATGGCTAGAAGATAGCCTAAAGAATATAAATGCTTAATTATCATAAGACAAAACATTATTTCTGATAAATGTGTGGAACGCAGTGTGCGCACAAATTGACCTTCCTCTCCTATTGATTACGAGTAGGTACATACCTCTACTATTTCTTAAGTAAATAATATTTTCATGAATAAGTATTAGTTTTTAAACATAAATTAGTAATTTTGAAATTAAGATATTTTAAACACTTATTTAATTTTTATTGCACAATTTATTTTCATGTAGTAACTGTGACGAAAACAATAATTATGATGTGGTTCAACGAGTTGACACTATTTTCTGCCGACTTCCAAAAAGGAGACGGTACTCAATTCGAGTGTATGTTTTTTTTTATGTGTGTTACCTCATAACTTTGTACTGGGCGAACCGATTTCGATGATTCTTTTTTTATATATAAGCTGATAGTTCTCGTGAGGTCCCATATGAATTTGATCAAGGTCAGACCAATGGTTATTGAGTTATTCTTAAATAACCTATATTGAAGTCGCTTATATTGAAGTCGGCTGTACAAAATTTTTAATTTTAAATTATGATACTGTCGCTAGAACGAGAAACAACGAATATCAAAGGACATCGGTTAGTTTTGGTTTTGGGCCGTTTTCGGTTTTTGGCATATCGTTACAGTTTGCGTTTTACGTTTCGTACGTTGGTTAGTTGTTTTTTGGTATTAGTTGGATATGTGTTAACGGTTATGTTCTTAGGTTTATCGATATGATATGATATTTGATAACATAACGTTATTAGTTACGTTTTGATATATCGGTCTCATGCCTAATTACGACGTATTATCGACAGTGACAATTTTTTGAAGTAATGAGAAGGTAAATAATTTGATGAGACATTTTGAATACATAATGCAGGCGTCTAAAGCTATCCCCTGTTGCCAAAAACGTAATAAAAAATTACGACTAATCCGTACAGAAAGTACCTACATGTGTTTTTAAAAAATCTGTAAAGGCTTTATTGCATAGGGTTCATTAACCTGGAACTAAAAAAACGGTCACTAGCCTTTCCTCCATCATCACTAATTTAATTTACCTGTCAATAAAATTTGTGAAAAAAATTACCCGCATTTTACCCGAAAAAATGTTCGACTTATGTTTTCAACCGCAATTTTGAAGCTACTTCTATTTGTAGTACTGCCTTTTAGCTTTTAAAGTTTCATCCAACTCGGGGCTCGTGACTTGGACTCGTGAGCTGCGGCAGGCCGAAAACTGTGTATAAAGAAGAAAGGCCGCAAGCTATATATGAAGGAAAAGACTTATTCGTAAAATCTACCTTCATATAGACATCTCGTTTATTCAAGATATAAATTACTCGGACCGACGACGTGGAACAGCATCTAGATGGTATAAATGTCTCTGTCAATTAATAGCGATTACAACAATTCTTTCGACTGTGGTAGTGAACCATGACCTGCAATGGACTACTACAGCTAACAGCTAAAAAGTACATGTCTAAAAGCATTTTATGTATGTTCATGTAGGGCGATCTCCCACTAGATGGAGTGACGACTTGGTAAGACATGCAGGAAGTTGATGGATGCAAGAGGCTCAGGACCGTGCTTTGTGGCATTCCTTGGGGGAGGCCTATGTTCAACAGTGGACTTGTGAAGGGCTATTATGATGATGATGATGGTCATTATTTAAATTCAATATCAATACCGAGAAATAAATATTACAAGGGCTTACTATAATAAATTAATAAATATTTAATAGCGAATGACTACAGTTAGCGTATCAATAAATCATAAATTTGCCATTGATCTGGATACTTATAATATAATAAAGCGGAAGAGTTTTTTGTTTGTTTAAACGCGCTAATCTCTGTAACTACCAGTCCGATTTGAAAAGTTCTATTTGTATATTACAGCCACATTCATGTGGAATAGTATAGGCTATCTAGAATTAAGCTATATCATTCAGCTAGCCTTAAATATGGATATTTGTTAAGCAAGTCAGAAGAAAAAGCACTCCCGAAATGATTTATCCGTGTACGTTGGTGTTATCGTTAGGGATACGTAAATACAATGTTGTAGAAAAATATAGATCTTTACCCCGTCTAAAAAAATCCGCGATACCATATGTCTATTTCTTATACATAAACCATAATTAGGTATTTTGTGACAAAAAAATATTGAAAATTAAAAAGTGATTTATGAGCGTTATTATTTGGCATGGTCTATTTATCCTTACGAACGAAAGTTACTTCATCATCAAGACAATTTTATGAAGATAAACTTTGTTCCGTATATCATGTTATTTGGACGCATAGTTTAAGAGATAATGTAAAATTAAAATAATTCAATACTTGGCTGGGCGCACTAACGACGCATAAACCCTAGCCGCCCGGTGAGAACTGCGAGAAGTCAGTATTGAAAGCTTCTATGAGCGAGGTTAGTTCAATCACATTATAGCTAAAATAAATTAAAAATTAATTGAGTGCTTTTATGACAATGATTTGTTACATCTTTATTTCTGAACTCTTTCATTTCACGTTGCCATGGTATTTTGAAAATTTAATTGATTAATAAGTATGAGAGTTTGATTGCGCAAGAATCATTTCATGCCTACACACTTTTCATGTATCGTGTACGGTGTTCTTTAAAACTGAAAAATACCGCATATGGGACAGTTTCTGGGACGTGGGGTGGGAGGTGGGGGTGGGGGAAGGAAAGTGGATAAAATTTAACTACGCTCTACATCATACATAATATGCCGACAGATAAAAGTAGTCCATTAGTTATGCCAATATTTCCATACATTGCTATCAAATAAAATATTTAAGTGAAACCGCGGGGCACAGCTAGTAAGTTATATAAGTGCGAAAGTTTCGCAACTGTGTAGTTTAGTTGAATACTCTAAGGTGTAATTTAATAAAGCATCAGGGTTTTTTTTTTTGAAAACAAGTTGTAGTTTGAAGAACAAATAGTTAAGTAAGTTTTAGTTTTTAAAAAGTTGTTTTTCAAAATAGAGCACACACAGAGCATGCAGTAGTAGCACAGAGTATAATAATACAGAATGTAACATTTAGAAAACTCAATAATACACATAATGACTAACGATGTTTGCTTTGTTAGCCAGGTGGCTTTTACGCTTTCATATTTTAAAATAGAAGAAGACTAGGGATGGTGATAATGATGACGATTACGGTGGTGATAAAATAGAATAGAATATAATCTATTCAGTTTGACTGAAAGTCGGGTCCTCGGTACGGTTTTTCTACCCATAAGCCGATTACAAATGTGTTATCTAGTCATTGTATTCGATACGTTATTTTATCTTATAGAAAATATCCAAACCTATATTTATGTTGGTGATCCGCCAAACGTGGCGATTGTAGTAAATCCTTCCTAAAACAACAAAAGACTGCCTCGAGCATTGCACTGTTACGACGTACTTAAGAATAAAATATTTTAGTACAAATTTTCCGACACACATAATCCAGACGAAAAAAAATATTGTACCGAATACTTCCTAAATTCATGATTTCAGTGATTTATCGCAAGAATTATTAAATACCATTTTCCCATTAGCTTATGTAAATAAAATCATTATCAGTAGGTAAAAGATTCCCTGCTATATCCGATCTGAATGTCGATGATGTCGATGGAGTCACCGCGCTTAGTATACGGACTGTCAAATCGTAAATTATATATATTTGATGACGCCCGTATCTTATTATTATACCTCTAGAATATACATGATAGTCATTTCGCCATCTTTTGGAGACCACAAGATTAACCGGGCAATTCCTTCCTTCGGACAATTCCTTTGAATGTAAATAATTATTTTTGCATTAAAACAATTTGGTTTTAATAATTTATTATAACCTAAAAAGACTATTATTTTACAGATGTAAAATATTTTTAAAAAGTACAAATGAAAATGGAGTCTTAAAATTCATCATCAACAACAAAATCTTTTAAAAGCAAATAAATAAAAATAGGATATTATTAAGATAAAATGCCTCTTATACTGTAACTGAGTCAGCATTCCTTCGTACACACGAATAAGAAACAGCGACGTAATAATATTTTGTGCTACAACAGAATTTTAAGGAGTATCTGAAGGTTCCTCAATATTCACTTAATACAAATATTGTCTAGGATTTACTTTTTTCTCAAATGAAAATTTCTAAGCTTGCACCAATTTTTGTTTAATTACATAAATTTATAAAGAAGTTCATTTTATCATGTTATTATGGAAAAGCATCAAAGAAAATTCTATTTATTAACGTGATTTATAAATCTTTAGCCAATTTTACTTTCTGTACGAGCTTTATTCAGTCCGATAGTTTAATTAAAGAAAACATAAAGAAACTTTAACCGAATAGCGTAATGTGTTATACAAATATATTAGTGTTTGAATTTGATATAAATAATATTATAAAGCTAATTTTACCTTGTACGTGGTAGAACCATGCTGCAGCTATATTAATAGCATATTTGTTGCACGAATGGGTCGGCTCGACCGAGGAAGGACCGCGCTGTCATAGAATACCAGCGTAAAATAACAGCTTAACACTGCTGTGTTTCGTAAGGTGAGTGTAGAGAACCGGCGACCCTTTTTACTGGAAAAGAGGCATTCCATCTTAGTCCTCACGGGTGACAACGCATCTGCATTTTGATTGTTTATTGAGGATAGATGTGGATGTCTATGGGGCACAGTAACCACTTACCATCAGGTGGACAGTGTGCTCGTTTGTCACAATATCCTATTTAAAAAAAAAAACTAGAAATAGTTCTGGCTAAAATTCCTATGAAAGTATACTTTCTGAGATCTCGACGAAATCGTATTCAAAAAAGAAAATAATAAGTCACTACCTATTAAATTTGGCATTTTGTTGAATTGGCCACTTTACATATAATACCTATTGGTTTTTTTTTATATAGGATAGGATATTTTATAGGATATTTTACAACAAAGTCTTAGAAAATAGCAGGACCTATGTATCGATAAGTTTAAAATGTTTACTAAGCATATCCTAAAGAAATAATAAAAAAATCCCGCGGAGTTTCTTGCTAGTTCTACCCAAGATAGAGATTTTTTCAGAACTAGTGGTAAAGCTTCAATAATCTATACAAATTAATAAAATTGGAGTGTCTGTTTGTAGTGTCAAAATAACAGCTTTTCACTAAATGCATATGAAAGTATATACGACCAGACAAAAATTTAAAAACACAATTTTTAAAATTTTTGTCTGTCTGTCTGTCTCTCTGTTTGTTCCGGCTAATCTTCGAAACGGCTGGACCGATTTTGATGAGACTTTCACTGGCAGACAGCTGATATTGTAAGGAGTAATTTAAATTACCTTTATTTAAGAAAAAGAGTTAGGATTACACGCAAAAAAAAATTAAAAACCTAAATTACACGCGGGCGAAGTCGCGGGGAACATCTAGATTTGAATAAAAATGAGTCTATTCTATTATACTCTTTTCTATTAAATTTAGTCCTCAAGAGTGAGAACACATCTTCGTTTTCATGCCAACCGAAGATATTTGTATGTATATCTGTCTGTCTATTGGTCACAGCATCCACTTAAATTTATGTTCTTTTTCTTTACCCTTACTCCTACAAAAAAAATCTAAATTTAAGGTTTGTCTTTTTTTGCACTTTTAAGTGATTAAAACTAAACATAATTTTATTTTTTTTTATTTTATGTAACAGATAGAGACGTTGTTACGTAGAATACCCAAAATTGAAAGGCTTCCAGTTTATTTATTTTTTTCTAGACATTATTATGATGATAATGTTCTATATGTTCTCAACCATGGCAACATGGTGGATTTCACTAATTGGTATAAAAGAAAAAGTTTCAATCACGGTGCTGATGATGATATTTCTATATAAACAAAGTTTCTATCCCTTCTATTTTGAGAAATTTTATGACGAATTGTTTTTCAATAATAATGTTTAATGCTGAAAGCTAAAAAGGTTTATACGATAAAATCAGACGTATTTCAAATTCAATGAGCGCTAAGTAAATAAAAAGGTAATTACCATTACCTTAAAAGTATTTTATCACCTTCAAGATATAAATAAATAGATAACTTTCGCCATTATTCCACATTTATAAGAATGGGCGCATATTTATTAGGTCTATAAGTATATATACCACATTTTAAGGCGCTTGGTTTTAACGGACCTAAAGAAAGGCTCTCAAATTCCATTGTATATTTTTTCGTATTATTGATATTTTGCATAACTAATTAAATGAAACAATCTTTTTTTAATTGGATAAGAGTTACAAACGAGCTCACAGTCCACCTGATGGTAAGTGGTTGCTGTGGCCATTAGACATCTACATCTATCCTCGATTACATATAAGAATGCAGATGCGTTGTCACCCGTGGGGGCGAAGGTAGAATGCCTCGTTTCCAGTAAAACTGGTATCCGGTTCTCTATACTCACCATACGAAACACAGCAGCGTTAGGCTTTTATTTTACGCTGGTATTCTGTGAGAGCGAAGTCCTTCCCCGGTCGAGCTGAACCATTCGTCTTACACCTATACTACTTATATAGCTGCAGCATAGTTCTACCACGTAAAAAATCACTTCAACATTTTAATGTTGTTATCGCGTTTAGTTTAATTAAATTATTTTAACTTATTTTTAAAGCCGTGGTAGCTCTGGGGCTTAGCGCTTGCTGTAAATTTCATAGTAGTTGTAGTAGGTAGTAGTAGTCGTAGTACGCGAGCAGCCTGGGTGTGATCCCCGCCGGCACCAATGAAATTGTTAATTGCATTGCTGAATACCACGTTCTCGGCGGTGAAGGAAAACATCGTGAGGAAACATGCATGTTTGGGAAATAAAAAAAAACTATTTATTGCGGCAGAGCGGCGGACATTTTCTTGCCAGACCTCTCAACCCTCTCAGAAATGAGAGGAGACCTGTGCCCAGCAGTTGGACGTATATAGGCTGCAACTTTAACTTTTTTCCAATGTGTAATTAGTATTCGCGTAAATAAATAAAATCTGTAATTTTTTTTGATTTTTTATTGAAACCGTGGTCACATTCAAATTTCGAACAGTTTCGACGAATGTCCTTTTATATTTAATTTTACAATTTACGTAAATTTTATAACATTTTTTTAAAATAGCGCAATAGACTTATTTTCTCTCTTTCCTGATCTAAAGTCCTCTCAGAATAAATATAAGAAGACTTCCGTCAGCTGTATGACGTATGTAGGCCGTTATTTTACTTTTTGTTTGGATGACATGTAATATATTTACCGTCAGTTTTCATTAGGTTAGCGAATAAAATAGAATAAGCTTTAGCGTACTTTCACGCTTGTCACTTACAGGGGTAGGCAGACGGAGACGGAGACGGCGTTATTCTGATATACTTCTCCCGCTTCTTTCTCATCCATATACATACGTATACATTCTCATCAGATAAGAGCACTCTTAGTTTAGTCAATCGTCAATATATCGCCAATTTAGTTGATAAATTGTATCCGTCATTTCTGTAAGGGACACATTGTCGAATTTACTACTCACTTTTGCAGTTTACATTTGCTTTGTCATTCTTTCCTCATTCATTTTTTCTCCGTGTCCAAACCACGGAAACATTGCACACACACACACACTTCTTAAACCTCAAAACATCTTAAAAATCACGTGGGAGAAAATTCTTATCATACAACTTCTAACCCTTATGAGAAATTGCCCTGTGAGAAATTGTTTAATATCTCATCGGCATCTGTGGTGCTTGTTCCCAGTCAATAAAGATACTACACTAAAACGGTTTAGGTAAAGGTGTATTGAAACAGCCTTATAGTTAATATGCAGTACAAATATGCATTATAGTTTAATAAGGTAGTTTTATCATTATACTCCTTAAGTTACCAGCTCTTTTTTTAAAGAAAAGGGGGTAAATGAGCATGCGTTTCACCTGATGATAAGTGACCGCCGCCCATGAACTGCAACACCTGGGAAAATGCAGGCATAAGCTTTTAAGAAAAAGGAGTCACCTTTTATCTTCAAAGTCCCTTAGTCATATTGATCCAGAAAAATCACCCGTGGTAAACGATTCCACAAAGAAGACATGCGAGGAAAAAAACTCCTATTAATACACAGCGTGGTGGGCCACCAAGCATCCAGATAGTGTGGATGGTATTATGAGTCTGTGAGGATATCCGAATTTCTTAGAGCACTCCCCGTAGGAAAAGAATTATATAACTATTTCTCTAACTGCCAAACTAATTCACCATTGGCAAACTCAATCCAATGATAGTTAATAAGAGTGCACTGCTGCAAGAAGAAATATACTTTCGTCAACATCTAGCTATAATAGTATAGTCGCAAGTATGTACTGCAGTGCATGGTATACGGTAGAGTGTAAGCTCATCTCGCTTGTAACATGTTTAGCAACAAGTTATGGAAACTATAAATGATTCCGCCATACTTGAAAGCTGGTTGCAAGATTTATTTGAGTATACAATGGATATCATAGGTGATATAAAAATACAAAACGTTATTGATGACTTTATACATTTAATTTGATATCGATGTCCTCCTGATCTATTTCCTACTATAGCGCCAACAAGAAGTGAAGGTAAACTGACTGTGCCCGGCATGCGTCGCAATGCCCTTTTGTGGCGGAAACAGAAACCTTAAATCGCGCGCGCACAACGACCATAATAACAAATAATCGTAATGTTATAAATGGTATAGGTTACATACATTTAGATATAAAAATCATGTATTTTTATAGGCTCTATGTTTGCCAATTTGTTTGAATAGTATCACAAAAATTACTTAACAAAACAACACTGCGAACGTAAAGCTTCACAGCTCCACTATCAAACATACGAGTATACCTACATTAAATAAGTTTTATATAGTTTTAACGCAAACAGCAACAAATATTAAAATTTGTCACAAAATTTACTCAGTTTTCTGAAGTGCAAACACAAGCATCAACAAAACATGTTGTGTGATTCGTGATGTTTCTGGTGTAACCGGACCGTAGGAGTATTTCACGTAAAACCTCAGCCTACAAGTGGTAAAATTAAAAATGTTGTACAACTGACTTCAATATAAATAAAATGACATTATACTCAATGTAGTCTTAGTCAATTAAATACGCATTATTAAGGATAACTTAAAAAAACTATTGGTCAGATCTTGATAAAAAAATTATAGGACCACATGAGAAGCGCCAGCGTTTAAATTAAGCTTTTAAAAAAATCATCAAAATCGGTTCACCTAGAATGAAGTTCTGAAGTAACACATTTAAAAAATACAGTCGAATTGAGAACCTTTTTTTGAAGTCGGTCAAAAAAGAAAGATGAAATAGTGCTGCGTACATTTCAATTGACGCCAATACCATGCTCAACTTCTTGACACGTTCTCTCGTACACATCTATCTTGTTTCTGTCTATCAGCCTGTAAAGTAGGGACGCACACATATGCACTTAAAATTTTGTTTACAAATTATTTTAAATGCATATGTGTAGGTGAGTGCATTTTCTTATAATAATTTGAGTAGGGTGTTTGCTTGATTTTTGCGTCACTTAAAATGTACGCAGCGCTCCATCTTTCTTCTTAGTTGTTCTGATATTTATAGGTGAAATATTTTAATGTATTTTCAGAGGTCAGAGAAGGCTTAACACAAGTCTTAAAAAAGGTTTTGAAAATAATTTAAGTAATATTTAATGATTTACTAAAACGATTTACATTACTCTTTTAAAAAAGTTTAACAATTCAAACCATTGAAACTGATGGATGTAAGTCATTATATTAGATTGCATTTCGTACATCTTAGAATAACACTGGTTTTTAATGTTAGTAACGCCTAAACTTATTCACAAGTAAAAGGATAGTGTCGAGTCATATAATGTGGTAAACGGTAAAAAGTAAAACGGTGTAACTAAAAAGTTAAATTAACTTTAAATACCAAAAAATAATAATTTCCACACAATAACTTCTAAAGTCGATGCTTATATATTTTTGAACAAGCTTTTTTATTTTTATTTTATTTGTAAAGTCTTTTTTAAGTTTAATTATTTTACCCTTTTGAGTGGTCTAAGAATCTATGACAACTTCAAGGTAACAATTATAATGTCGTCAAAACATTAAAAATTTCACCCCCCCCCCCCCATTTTCCAACCCTTGGCCGCGATTTTTGGACCATTCCTGAATTTTAATACCGGAAAACTGAAATCTAAAAACAAAACCGTTGAATATTGTAACTTCTCGTTTGGAACAAGTAACAGTAACTTACTTAAATAGTTATTCTAACTTTTGTCGGCAATTAGCATGTTTCAAAATGTTGATTATTTTTAATTGCTAATTTCTATTATAAGTTATTTGTTGTTAAAGTATTGGCGGACTTTGCATGTCTTCACTGCCGAGCACGTAGTAAATCAGTAATTAAAATTGCAATTAACAAATTCTTTGGTATTTTTTTATTAAATAAATGTGACAAAGGAGCACATAGTCCATCCACCTGATGGTAAGTGGATGCTGTGGCCCTTAGACATCTCACATCTATCCTCGATTAAGAATCAAAATGCAGACGCGTTGTCACTCCTGAAGACTATTGGAATAGTCTAGTGGTCTAGTCTCTAAGGGAATGCCTAGTTTCCAGTTAAAAGGGTATCCGGTTCTTTACACTCAACAAAGCCAGCCATAACCGACCCATTCGTGTTAAAACTATAATATAGTTGTAGTATGGCTCTAACACCTACAATGAGATCGAACTACAGGACTACGTTGCTTACGAACTAAACAGCGAGCACTTTGTCTATGAACTAATAAATTTAATTTTAAATTTTACAAAACAAAAGTGCGTCTTCATTTTTTATTGAAAAATTTAACTTTTATGAAAAATAAGCAATATTTTTAATAAAAGTTTAATTTTAACCGTTAATTTTAAATGTTACTAAAGCAAGCGGACTAAAGTATTAGTAATAAAAATTCGTCTAAAAGTCAGCACTTTACGTTTCAAGAATTTAAGATGAACACATAAACCTTAAAAGTAATAATAGTATACATATTTACGTTCACTCAAGGAACTTGTTTTAATTAAAGGCAAGAAAAACCACATTTTGTAATAGAGTGCACGTATTTGAAAATTTTACGATCGTCTACCTCAAAGCAAGAGGGTGAAATTGTTATGGATTGTTATGTTATAAATTACTCGCTGTGCTTCCAATTGGGTTACAGATAGATTTGAATGTAAGTAACAGCTTAGGCAGATTATTAATATCGCTTCGAATACGTTAAAAAAAGTTAGTAAATTGAAATTAAAGAAAATATTTGTTGAAATGCATTATAAATTTAAACGTGGTAGAGCCAGAGGTCGGCTCGACCGCGGATGGACCACGATCTCACAAAATAATAGCTTAAAATAGCAGCTCAATACTGCCTGTGTTTCGACAACGTATCTGAATTTTGATTCTGAATAATGGATAGATGTAGATGTCTATGAGCCACGTCATCCATCTATCATCAAGTGGACTGTGTGCGCGTTTGTCGCCCTTAAGTTATTAAAAAAAAACTAATATTCCAGAAAAAATGCCAATTGAAAAATTATTATAAATTTTACCAACTTTTAATTAGAATTATCTATACTGGCAATTAATAGTGATGGGCTCAAATTTATGGTAATCTGGTATTATTTGGTGGCGACGTCAGAGAATTAATCACCCCAATTTTTAACGTGGGTAAGAGAAATGCCGGAAAGATTTTATTATGACGGCTCCATGGCGCAGTGGCTTTGCAATGAGCTGCAGCGCTAAAAGCCGCGGGCGGGTTCGAATCCCACACGGTACAAGTATTGTATATCCTACAAATAATTGTTCCGGGTCTGGAAGTTAGTCCTTGTGAAATTTATGTATATAAACTGCCACTACGATACAGGAGAAAATCCTAGTGTAGAGGTAACTTTTTTATAACATAAAAGAATAAAGAAAGAATAAAAGAATAAATATTTTATTGCTTTCGACCGAGAACAGTAGAATAATCTAGTTGATACGTGATAGAGCCATGCCGCAGCTATGTTATGGTTGTAGCACGAATGGGTCGGCTTGACCGAGGAAGGACCACGCTCTCACAAAATCTGGTATTCTAAAACGTAAAATAGCAATTTCACGCTGCTGTGTTTCGTATAGTGAGTGTAGAGAACCGGAGACACTTTTTACTGAAAACGAGGCATTCCATCTTAGTCCTCACGGGTGACAACGCATCTGCATTTGATTCGTAATCGAAGATAGATGTAGATGTCTATGGGCCACAGCAACCACTTACCATCAGGTGGACTGTATGCTCGTTTGTCACCCTTATCCTATAAAAATATACTTGACGCAAAATACCCAGACCAGTAATCAGGAGCAACGTCAAGGGTAATTAAAATGAATTAAAGAATTATAATTATTATGACTTAAAAATAGCAAGGCCCCAGGCGAGGATGGAATTACAGCGGAGAAAGAAAACGGGTGGGAAAACCGGTACTTGAAGTCCTTCAGAAGCTCTTTAACTCCGTCCTCCGTGGTGGAACTACTCCGGAGGCGTGGAGCAGAAGTGCGGTAGCCTTGTTCTTCAAGAAAGACGGCAATGCCAAAAAAAACTGCTCACTTGAGGAACTACAGACCGATTTCCCTTCTGAGCCGCGTCTACGTGCTGTTTTCGAGAGTCATTACTAATCGTCTTGCACGCAGACTTGACGACTTCCAGCCTCCCGAACAAGCCTGTTTCCGAAAAGGCTTTAGTACCATAGACCACATACACACCCTTCGGCAAATTGTACAGAAGACGGAATAGTACAATCTGCCACTTTGCCTTGCGTATGTGGACTATGAGAAAGCCTTTGATTTCGTCGAAATTTGGGCGGTGCTACAGTCCCTTCAGCGGTGCCAAATTGACTTTTGGTATATCAAATGCTAAAGTGTTTGTACAGTAGGGCTACGATGGCTATCTGAGTACAGAATCAGAGTACAAAACCTATACAACTGCAAAAAGGTGTAAGACAGGGTGACGTTATATCCCCGAAACTCTTCACCGCTGTGTTGGAAGACGTTTTCAAGCTTCTGGACTGAAAAGGATACGGTATCAATATCTATGGTGAGTACAGCACTCACCTTCGATTTTCTGACGATATAGTCCTTATGGCAGAATCGCTAGAGGTCCTAAGCACTATACTCAGTGACCTCATTAGTGTCTCCTAACGGATAGGTATATAAGGTGAACATGAAAATAACAAAGATCATGTTTAATGTCCATGTCACACCTATGCCGGTAGTTGTTGGGAGCACTAAGCACGAAGTTGTCCAATTTTGATCGAGACGTCAATCGACGGATGCAACTTGGTTGGGCAGTGTTCGGGAAATTACGACACATCTTTTTGTCAGGTATACCTCAAAACCTGAAACCAAGATTGTACAACAAGTGCGTGTTACCAGTAATGACTTATGGCTCTGAGACGTGGTTTTTCACTGCTGGCAGTATGAGGACGCTGAAGGTAGCTCAGCGAGCTATGGAGAGAGCTATGTTCGGGGTTTCTCTGCGTGATAAACTTATAAATAAGTTATTCCGCAGTAGAACTAGTGACCGACATAGCTCAGCGGATTGGTAAGCTGATGTGGAAATGGGCCGCCCATATAGCTGGAAGAACCGACCAGCAGTGGGGAAAAAACGGTTCTCGAGTGGCAGCCTCTTACCGGTAGGTGAAGTGTTTATTGAATATAGCTGCAAACCATTGTCTTGTTAAAACAGTTGTGTGAATATGACCTCAATCGATCAAGTCGTTCAAAAGTTACACGATCGCTAACAGACGCACCAAAGATTTTATTTATATAGATGAGTGAAAGTGATAACTACATAATATATCATGTTTACATCGACACTTCAGTAAGTATTCTTGTTGGCGCCAAACATATTATCTATCGTTCGAAGGCTCTCGACCTACATCTCATTAATTATTACATGTGTAGTTTATTTTCCCTTATTTATGGCATCAGTTTGTGTGTTGAGAACTTATTACGGCGTCAGGGAGTAGCGTCAAAGACTGCTGATACGGTGATCGCCGACTAACAATCAATCATAGTTAGACGACTCCAAAAACAACCGCAAATTGAAGAGGTCGATGCCTGGTGGAAAACAATAAAGACAATGAATAGACTCAAGTGTATTTTGCGGAACTTCATTATATAAAAGTGGTGTAAAATTAGCTAAGTGCTGTGTGAGAAAATAAAATGGTGTGTCTTACCTACTTCGTGTTTTGTGTTCGTGTTCGTGTTCGTACTCTACCCCACTAATACCAACACCAATATCCCCAACACTACGAGTACTAACGCTACCCCACTAATAACACCACTACCCCCAAAACTACAACTGCGATGACTAACTGCAAAGTTAACTTAGTGGTTAACTGTAACTAGATAAGGTGAATATATAATCTTTTATTTTTTAATAGTGAAGAACAAATTTGAAATCTCTAAAATTAATTTTAATCAAAGTAATATTCTCGTTTGCGTAATAATAAAAAATGATTTGCATTTTACTGATAACACTTTCATAATAACAAAAAAATTTACAACCTGCCTGCCGAACATAGCGTCTATAGCCGACCTCATATGGGGGATCCATATGAGGTCAATCTATGAGGGAATCCTATGTTCAGCAGTGGACTTTTAATTGGTTCTAATGGTGATGATGATGATAGTAAAGAAGAAATTGTTATTAAAGGTATTTTAACATTTTTGCAATTTTCATATATCTCCTTAGTGATTTTAAATAAAAATTTAATTTGCCATTCATCAGAGTGATCGTATCAAAAGCAACTGTGATTATGAGAAATGGCTGTCACATAAAGTTAATAGAGAGAAGTACTGAAATTATCATGAGGTATTTCCAGAATACCTGAATGTAGATACACGGAGCGGTGAATAGTCTCTCTCTCTCTCTCAATCTGCCAGTGGTAATTATTGAAAAATTAGCCCTAACTCGATAAGAGGCATATGTCCACTATTAAACTGTTTACTAGATGACAATAATATCATTGATCAAACTAAACTTTTTCGGAATTTAACATCAAAACAATTTCGGTTAATTCGTATTCCCTAAAATCGGCATTAATTCGTCGCTTTGCGTGCGATTCGCTTTAATGGTATCGGAGCAATTACAAATGAGACAGGTGGTTAGAGCTAACAATAGTCTCGGTAATTGGTCGGATGATATTGATGAATCGCAAGCGACGTCTCTCTCATTTTCCGAAGATGATAATTTCCTGTAAGATTTACGGCTTCTATCAAAGCCAGAAGCGGTCATTTTGTATATAATTGTTTATATATATTCGCTTTTTTTATAGGATAGGGTGACAAACGAGCACACAGTCCACCTGATGGTAAGTGGTTGCTATGGCCCATAGACATCTACATCTACCCTCGTTTGCGAATCAAATGCAGATGCTTTGTCATCCGTGAGGACTAAGATGGTATGCCTCTTTTCCAGTAAAAAGGGTCTCCGGTGCTCTACACTCACCATACGAAACACAACAATTTTAAGCTGCTATTTTACGCTGGTATTATGTGAGAGCGTGGTCCTTCCCCGGTCGAGCCGACCCATTCGTGCTACAACTATACTACTAATATAGATGCAGCATGGCCCTACCACGTATAAAACGCTTAGCTATAACGGTGTATTGGCTGTGAATATCTACTACCCGATATCATTCCACGGTTGTCGTAAGAGGCGACAGAGAGAAGCTGAGCCAGGAGATGTGCGGCAGCATCACAATCTATGCGGCAATCTATGCGGGAGGCCTATGTTCAGCAGTGGACTGTGATGTAATGTAATGATTCATTTAGATTTCTATATAAACTTTTTTCTTATTTTTGCATATTTTCTTTTTAAATAGATAAACATTCTAATAACTAACAGAACTTATAGCCATACTAAATAATTAAGTGAGTCAATATCTTTCATTCATGTGCTGTTTCAATACTAATTACGCCTCACTTGCGAATAAACTTATATTCTAACCTCCAGGTCACTTGTTCCCATCTACAATTGCTACTGTAGAAATGAAATGAAAAAATAAATCAGTGTAAGTCTCGACTCTCGACCTACTAAAGTGGTTAGCCGACTGAAATGAAGTGTAGTGATACGAGTTTATACTAAATCTCTTGGATACTTTTCAAAATCATAAAGAATATAAAATATTTTTTTTTACCATTGATACTATTAAGCTTTTTTTTTTATTTTTTTATGTACACACAACAAGATACAGAAACAGTCATATAGTGAGTTTGTACAAAGGTTCTACTTATTCCACAATTTGCTGAAATATCTTTCAGTAGACCCACAAAGGAAAATATATTTAAAAAGGCAAACTTAGCGCGTACAATACTAATACTACTTTAAATAATATACAAAAAAAACATACGTAAATTATATTAAATAATACTATAAATAAAAATAAAATAATGCCATATATAAAAATAATACATACAATAGCTATATTTATTTCGCCGTTGATGTTAATACTGTATCCATTCCAGTGTAGAAGCTTGAAGTAGTCTTCCAATGCACCCGTGAAGAGTTTCGGGGATATAACGTCACCCTGTCTTACACCTCTCTGTTGTTAAAGAGGTTTCTTACTCTGGTTCTGTACTCGAATAGCCATCGTAGCCCTACTGTACAAACACTTTAGCACTTCGATATACCGACTGTCAACTTGGCACCGCTAAAGGGACTGCACCACCGCCCTAATTTGGACGGAATCAAAGGCTTTCTCATAGTCCACATACGCCTATGCTTGGCAAATTATATTCCTCGGAGATTATATATATATATATATATATATATATATATATATATATATATATATATATATAACCTAATAATAATAAAATAATATATATTAATTAACAGGATGCAAAGAAATTATCTCTAACACGTTTTTTAAATACTAATAATGTGTCAGAATTTCTTATATTAGGCGATAGTGAGTTCCACAACCTTACCGCGTGGACAGAAAAGGAGTGGGAGTAAAAACCGGAATTATGGGCGGGAAAGTTAAGAAGAGTTTTAATAAGGGATCGGCATGGTTTATCCGGCGAATGGGTGAAGGAAAATCGGCTTCTGAGATATGAGGGAGAAGGTGGATTATGAAGGATTTTATAGAGGAGACATAACAATCGAGTGTTCCTACGAAGTTACTTTTCTTCAGCAGAAAGTTTAAATTTATAAACAATTACGAACAAAACATATTAACATACCATACATTAACATACTCATGAAATCACAAAAAAAAATATATATATAATATAATATACCTAAAATATCATAAGATATCTAGTTGGTCTTTACCTAGAATTCCTTATCTCTCGTATCGAAAACAATAAAATTCTACAAAGAGTTCGTCGATAAATCCATGTTGTGTTATTTTTAGCATTGTATGACACAAGTAGTGTTTACATGCATTAACTATAAGATTATATATGATATTTCATTTCTCTGTCAGTGTCAAGATAATCGACAAGAATATTTTATTTAGTTTAGGCTTATTTGAAAACTCTTATAAACATAAAGCCTACCATCGGATAGAAAAGTGAGACCTCTACAGAAACGGGCAATATACGCGATCATAACTGTTTCCTTTTTAATATAAGCACATAGATCTCCTGATGGTACTCGTACGTGAATGATGTGACTCATAGACACTTACATCTATCATCGCTTAAGAAAAGAAATCTAATACTTTGTCACACGTGAGGACTAAAAAGGAATGCCTCATTGCCAGAAGGTAAGCACTGCCTATACTTCTCATCGACGGGGTCGTCGACCCTGTGTGAGAGCTGTTCTTTCTCGCTCATGTTCTATGAGAGGGAGTTTCTTCTCCTGTCGAGCCGATCCATTCGTGCTATGTTCATGCTCTACCACGGAAAACGTTTTTGTTAAATGTAAAAAAATTTAAAGCATAGATCAGAAATTATTTTAGTTTCGGCTAGCCTGGGATGACAAATTTATTTTTCCGTGAGAAGTGTATTGTCTGTATATAAATAATCAATTTATTAGGTATTGTTTTCAAAAACTCGTGCGTTCAAGTCTCATTCATCTTTACTGCCTGATGTCAGATGTACGTTACAGCCTATTAAAGTCCACTGATGAACATAGGCCTCCCGCTAAAATTAACTCATAGAGGGAGATATTTGTCATAGTTGCCAAGCTTGGCAAGCGGATTGGACACCGTAGTTTATTGTTATTTTTACTCGTTATTAGGAAGACGCTGCTGCCCATCTCCTGGTTTCTTTCCCTTTGTCGCCTCTTACGACACCCACGGGATAATATTGGGTAGTGGATATTCTAACACCCGCCACTATGCAGTAGATGTCACATGTACTACCTAACTATTAGCCTAAAATTAACTGTAAGTTCTCAGAAGAGAACTTTCGGCGGGGTATGCAGTGTTGTGATGTTTACATCACACATTTCGAGTGACTACAACTCAAGACACATATCATTATTTAGAGAGCATGTATTTGTCTTGTACGTCAAACGCCCCATTGTGCTGTACGTTTGTCACAGAGTTTCTGCCCTAAGACCTCAGTGGAGATTATTTGACGGGGTTTGCGGCGTTGCAACGTTTACATTATTCATTTTGAACGTACATACACGCACATATATGCACACAGCCAGCTATATTATGGTTGTAGCACGAATGGGTAGAATCAACCGGGGAAGGACCACGCTTTCACAGAAATGCAGAGTAAAATAGCAGCTTAATACTGCTGTATTTCGTATGATGATTTTAGAGAACTGGAGACCCTTATTACTGGAAATGAGTCATTCCATCTTAGTCCTCAAGAGTGAAAACGCATCTGCATTTTCATATTTAATTGACGATAGATGTAGATGTTTATGGGACACAGCTTCAACTTATCATCAGGTGGATCAAATGAGTGCACCGTTCGTCGAACTTATTCTATATAAAATAACAGGCGAAGTGCGAGTCGGACTCACGCATGAAGGGTTCCGTGCCGTCGTAATACACGTTTCTAGTAGAGGAGCCCCTTTTAATTTATTTCAATTTTTTACGATAGCGGCAACACAAATACACATTCTGTGAAAATTTCAACTGTCTACTTATTACGGATCATGAGATACAGCCCGCTGACAGACAGACGGACGGACGGACGGACAGCGGAGGCTTAGTAATATGGTCCCTTTGGATACCTTTTCGGTACGGAACCCTAAAAAGTATGCTATTCGGGATACATTTCATACTTTAGTTAGCGTATCTTTGTCATGTACGCGGTTCGCCCTGCTCCTATACGGTTATCACCGAATTTCTGTCCTAAGGCCAGAGCGTGGGGGGCGGAGCGGTTTTGGGGAACCTTTAGTAATTTTCAAAAGATTTAACAGAAAATCTTGTGAAATACACACACATACTTACAATATAAATCTATGTCCTAGAAGCACCAACGAAATATGAAAATGAAATCACGAGAATTACATTATATTGTAGACTAAAATACGATGGAAGAGCGTCTAATTTGATTTACATGTTTGCTAGTATATATATATATATATATATATATTATATCGAGATATATATATTTAGATCCCGAAACAATAAAACTAAAAAGCAACGCTTAACTTTCGCGTTATCATTCATTATCACAAGACGAGTGGGAAAAGGATAATAAGAACTCTGTTATTGTTTTGTTTACCCATTGGCGAGATGGTGGATATTTTCCAAGGAAAAAAAAACTTCGGAAATAGTTTGTAAATAATATTCGATTTCTTGAATATACAAAAAACATTTGTGTCAACGATACTAAACAAACTAAAGCAGTGTTTAATTAGTAACTATAAGTTTTAATTTATTTTTAAACAGTTGTGACCTATAAAACACAATTTTGTGATAAAAATGGGAGGGAAACCAATATAAACTGTAAAAATTACTATTACAGCCTATTTGTATTTTTTTTTTCATTTACATGCATTATTTAAATATTATGCTGAACTGACTGAATGACTTGCAAACGATGAATTCAGACCAACAACGAATGATACAGAGAATGCTACGAGTACGTAAGTAAGTGATGCCGGAACCATGCTCAAATTCTCGACACGTACTCACGCTCACATTCTTCTTCTTTCTTTCTATATCTGTCCGTAAGTAAAATTTCAATGCTAGATACATACGCTTCTAAAACCATTTTGTTATTTGCAAATTATTTTAGATGCATCTGTGTACGTGCGTGTATGAGCATTGTTTTGGCTTGGTTTTTGCGTCACTTGAAATGTATACAGCGCTTAGTCTTTCTTTCGGTGTTGGTCTGACGATGATGAACAAGCTCGCTATCAAACAACTGAGACTAATCAACTGATTACACGAGTCCACTGTTTCTCCACGACAACACTCCTCCGCACTTTACACAACGCCTAAAAATTACAAAGGCTAGGACTGGAAACCCTCCATTAACTGGCCAGACCTTACTCTAACAGTTTTTTTTTGGTACTTGAATAATTTTGATCACGCGATGAAAAATGACTTATAAGAATTTTTCGATTCTTGTCCTCTTGATTTCTATAGGCTTCAATGAACTTTCATTAAAAAGGCTTAAGTACAGTGACAATAATGGACGATAATCATCACCATTACAGCGTTTCACAAGTCCACTGCTGAACATGCGCCTCCCCCAAAGAATTCCACATAGCACGGTCCTGAGCCACCTGCATCCATCGACTTCCTGCATGTCTTACCAGGTCGTCACTCCATCTAGTGGGGGGTCGCCCTACACTTTGCCTACCGGTACGAGGCTGCCACTCGAGAACCTTTCTTCTCCACCGGTTGTCGGTTCTTCGATCTATATGGCCGGCCCACTGCCACTTCAGCTTACTAATCCGTTGGGCTATGTTGGTTACCCTGGTTCTACTGCGGATATCCTCATTTCTAAGTGTATCACGCAGAGAAACCCCGAGGACGATAATGATTTTTTATATTCACGCGAGCACTACACATTGAATATAACTGCTTTTGCGGATTTTATCGCGTTCAATTAATTTATTTTTATTAATTCCCGACGTTTCGGGTGCTTTACAGCACGCATGGTCACACATGTCAATCACACATGGTCACGGGGGAGTCCCACGAGACCGTGTGTGATTAAAAGTAGTTTTATTTAATAATGTGCGACATTAATATTATATTTGTGTAATTAACCGATAATTATCAAAATAATTAATCTTCAATCATATAACTATTTTTTAAAATATTGAATTTTCATAAATAAAATGGCTATTTTATAAGTAAGAACATAAAATAATGATGGTGATCGCTCGCACTTACATATCAAACTAATTTCTTAAGGGCGGAGGAAAGTAAAATAAAAACGGAGCACAATCATTTTTGTCACGCTTATTTTTCAAGCTAATGAGTAAAAAGTGACCAAAATCACAAAAGAAATTTTATGATTGAAATATAGTTAACCTTTGACAAGTGGGCTTATTTCCTTCAAAGGCAATATTTCCTTTTATTATTCGTCCCAAATCATTTTAAGACGAACCTTTCAGGGGAAGTGCTGTGAACAAGGAAGAAGTTAAATCAATTATAAGGCTACGGGAGAAATGTAATTCTCAATTGTTGGAGAAGCGATGCGAAAATTGCTTGATATTGAGGGCACAACTCAAACTATTTTATTTTATTTGTTCTTCTTAACAAGATCCACTTATAACGTAACGCCAATATTTACGTAACTTTTCGATAGTACGCCTAAGGGAATTTCAAATACCTCAAATATTGACTTGTTCCAATGATAAGCCCTTTCTCTCTGTTTCCTCTCTGTTTAACCGTAGGATTTACATTTGAAACACCATTTCCATCGATTGTTTAAAAAGTTTGTCAATGAATCTAAATTCCTTTTATAATTATTTTATAATGATATTATATTTTAGTTATATTACAAAGTTAATTCAAATTCCTTATTTTCTCAAAAGAATAACTTTAATATAATAGAAGTGACGTATAAAATTGGAAAAAGGTACCTACCTAATTTATTTAGTAAAATAGATCATAAGTAGCGTGATCGTTCTATTCAACTACTTGAGTGAATACATATAATTTTTTCTTGACAATAATAAGGTTATGTATTTACTTTTACATTATTCTTTAATCCTCATTGATAACGCAGACCTTAGATTTAAATAAACAACGTAAAAATAAATAATTCTACTATAACTGTAAATTTAAGTAAAATATACTCTAAAAGCTATAATTTATTGTTTATATGATATTTTGGGTAATTATATTATAATATTGCATTTTTTTAATTAGACAAATTACACTTTTTGTATAAAATATTAAAACAAATCATTCAGCAGGAAACATTCAATATTGACGTTATTTTGCATAGCTGTCTTTTAATTTTTATCTTCTTTAAAAATAAGCTTTACATTAAATAACCGTGACTTATTTAACCCATCTTTACTCAGGGACCGAAATCGTTTTAAGGTTTTATTAAAACAATTATAAAACAAACAAGCCGACAAAGGGACGTTTTCATAATTCATTTAATGAGACTGTTTGTAAGATAAATAAGTTTAAACAACAGTGTGGTAATTAATGTTACGTCAACACTTTAAAGTAGCTTTAAAAAAAACTATTATACCTAATACATACTTTTAAAAGATGATTAAATGGTATTATTATTTGAGTAATATAAAAGTATTTGGGTATTTCTTTAAAAGTGTAACAGCTTGTACGCCATAAGTGTGATGGAGGTAAATTATGTTCGGCGGTTCATTTGCTAACCGAAAAAAATTAGAAATGAAAATCATATAACTTACCATACACATCAGTCAATTCTATCAACATTTATTAAATGATCATAAACACTATGCCACAAAAATCTTGACCTAAATATACGCTTAATTAAAATGAATGATATTCACACTAAACAAAAACACTCTTAGAACATTGAATTAGATAAATAAATATCTTAAACGCATAAAATTATTTTCGTGTTGAGTGTAGGCTTAGTAAGGGAAACGCAAGAACACGGCCTCCAGCCTCCGAGTCTGAAACAGAACTGAAATAACTGAAATATACGTCGGCGTTCTCTGCGGACAGCAAGCAAGCCACGGGATGATAAAATCCGTTAGTACTCGCGATAAGCTTCTTTCAAACCTTATTTTATACCTCTCTTTTTGTATATTTTAACATAATCTCAAATTTTATACCTCATATTAAAGATTTCTAAATGCATTTATTTATTACTGTATTTAAATGTACAAATATGAACTTTAAACGCTTGCAAAAAAAAAAACTTTTGTTTATATATAGTTTGTGTTCCTTACGGTAATTTGTAGCTTGTAAAATACTTTGCGTATAAAATATTGGCTAGTTAAATAAGAAAAGCTTTTTAAATGACTCTTTCAGTTGGAAAATAACGTATTATTTTTTTAAGCTACAAGTTGGGTTACACACAGAAATAAATGCTTCATCTTAGCAATTTTTGGCACCTTACAAAGCCTTGTAGTGCTTTTAAAGCGAGGCCAACGTCGTACTTCCTAAGACAATAGTTTTATTGAGATCGGGTTCTTTGTTATGTAAAGATCAAGGGCAATATATTGAGGTGCAAGAATGAGCACTTAGGTTGCTCACACAAAAGAACAAAGCTTTAAGCTGTCTTACAAAAACATTTTCTAAATGGTGCGCTAAGTTTACTTCTTTAGTGAAAAATTTAAATAAGATACTAAATAAATTTATTAATTTTGAAAAAATTCAAAACGGCACCGCACAAATTTTGACGAAATCAAAGGTTTTCTTATAGACCACATGCGTAAGACATAATGGTAGATGATTCTCGTCAGTTTTCTGTACAATTTCCGAAAAATATGTACTCGTATATGGTCTATGGCACTAAAGCCTTTTCGGAAATCGGCTCGTTTGGGAGTCTAAAATCATCAAATCTGCGTGGAAGACTATTCGTAATTACTCTCGAAACCAGCACGTAAACAGGGAAAATAGGAGGGAAAACGGTCTCTGATTCTTCATGCCTCCTGAGTAGCACTACCTTGGACGACGGAATTGGACAATTTCTGGAGGCATTTTACTATTTCCAACCGCTTTCAATGGCTGAAATAAAACTCAATTTACACATGTGTCCAGATCTAAATTTCATTGCCCTACCAGTCTCATTGCACTTATCATTTAAAACAATATTGTCAGTTTTAATATAATAGTAATATTAAAAAACATTAAAATTATTAAATTTTTTTGTTATCATTATCATACAGGCGAAATAATTTGAGGTCTCTTATTAAATACTCTGAAATATATAATTACTAGATATATAATTTTGGCGTATTTATCTAAACATCATAAAAATTTATTGGCTGAGATCCGCGTGATAAAATAAATTATGTCTTAACTAGTTTAAATAACACCTCCCGCGCTCACACAATGCTAGCAATATCCCCATTATCACTAATCCCAACACCACTACTCCCAAATCACTATACTAGGAAATACACACCGCCGTTGATAATACGACACGTATTTCGTCCCTAAACGAGGCATCCTGTGTGAAATAGACTCAGCGGTGGCTGACCGCTAAGGCAAAGGCCGCTAAGATATAGTATTTATTTTTGTCCTTACGTCATTTAATTCAAATTTCCAGTTCAGATTTGGGGTGAAAGAGATAAAAGTTAACATTACGGTGATTGTAAAAAGTACGTTTGTCTTCTAAGCCATCGTATAAAATCTGCAAATACATTACTATAACGTTTCACAAAAATGAATATGCAAAGTAAAATCAATTAAAGTGTATACTCGTACTGCTCCAAGGTTTTTTTTTTGTTTTAGCAAGGATATAAACCCTGACCTATGAATTATCTGGCATCCAAAATAACATAGAAGTAGTCTCAAAATCTGTGTTTCTTAGCTCATTTGAACACACTGAATATGGGGCTAGGAATGCAGTCTAAATTTGTGTGCTTATACTTGGTTTATACTTAATGAGCCGGGAAGCCTCTGAAAAAACGCACGGAAAATATTACTCGTATAAGTTTACGGCCACTTTAAATTATTTTGTTTTATGCAAAATAAGGTATAATTTTATTTCACTGTTTTTGAAAAATATATGCATTTTAATGTGTAACAGAACTTAATGCCATACAAAACTATATAAAGCATTAAATATCGTATCGTATAGGCACCTTCAGCCCTCACACAAATTATACTTTAAATTACCAATAAAAACGTTTCTATATTTTCTACTTTTTTAATTTTAGTAGTTTCAATAACGGGAATTGAAATTTTCGTTAAACTTTTTGTATGATCACTGGTAAACTGAGTTTGAAACATGGTACCATCATGAATAATGAACAAAGTTAAAAGAGTGAGTTGAATTTAAGTTTTACGGCTTTCATTTGTCATTTGAAATGGTAGATGTATTTTATTGTATACTATAATATTCTATAGTAAGATCTATTAAAAAATTAAGCGTTAAATTACTTTAATGTATTGTGATAATCAATTATACTAATTACTACTCTTTAATTGAATATTCAGTTATTACCTTAATCTCAGATCTTGACAAGGTGTAGGCCCGCTAAGAAGAAATAATATACCCTGTTGAAAGTGGAGGTGAAAGTTCGAGTGCCACCTAAGACGACTAACCTGGCAACATACAACGCACGCACCCTGAGGACTGACGAACAGATTGTGGAGCTAGAAGAAGAGATAGACAAGTTACGCTGGCATATTATAGGATTATCCGAAGTCCGAAGAGAGGGGGAGGACACGGTAATCCTCGAATCCGACAACTTGCTCTATCACGAGGAGGGCGACCATCTGTGCCAAGGAAGTGTCGGATTTATCGTCCACAAGTCTCTCGTTAACAACGTAAAGATTGAGAGTGTCGACGAGGGTTGCGTACCTTATACTCAAAATCACCAAACGGTATTCGCTGAAGGTCATACAGGTTTACGCACCAACCTCGGCACACCTCGATGAGGATGTGGGGGAAATGTAAGAGGATATCTCCAAAGCCATGCATTCTCCAAAACCCACTATACGTTGATAATGAGAAACTTCAATGCAAAACTAGGCACAAGAGAGAACGGTGAGCTGAAGGTACGGAAATTTGAAATAGGGCAATGGAACCCATGGGACCGGCAGCTGGCTGACTTCATTGGGAAAGAGGGACTCTTTATGATGAACTCTTTCTTCCAGAAACGGCCCCACAGGAAGTGAACCTGATCGAGCCCCGACGGTTTGACAAAAAATGAGATTGACTTCATTACAACGACCAGAAGACAACTGTTCAGGGATGTTTCAGTGATCGCGATAGTGAAAACTAGCAGCGATCACCGAATAGTTGAGGCACACTGAACCTAAACGTTAAGTTAAAGAGGTTTCGTCTATTGAAGTCAACGCTCCGTCCCCATCGTGCCCTAATCCAAAGTTCCGAAACCTTTCAGCTCGAATTACAAAACCGTATTCAGTGCCTAGAAGACTGCAAAGAAGTGGACGATATTAATGATAAGCTCTTGGAAACTATCTATGCGGTCGGAGCTAAGTTCTGCAAGACCCGCCGAAGAAGGACACAAAAACTCTCCGGTCACACTCTTAATCTCATGGCTGTTAAACGGGATATGAACCTGCACTCTTCAGCAGATTTAATAGCATACAGGCAACTGAACAGACAGATTTCCAAATGCATGCGGCAGGACTTACGCAATTTTAATGCAGCTCGTATTGAAGAAGCGATCAAGTGGAACCAAGGTTCCAAAGTCATTTCCAGGGATCTGTCTGCCAGAAATAGCCAACTGTCTTAGCTGAAGACAGAGTGTGGCAGCATCGTTTCCAAAACATCTGAAATTTTGAATGAAATTGAGAGGTTCCATTGGCAGCTGGAGCCACACGCAAGTGTGAATAATAATCCAAGAGCAAGTCTTATCCGATACTATTTCGATGATATCCCGAAGGTCAGTCTAAGCAAGATTAGAATGGCTCTCCAGCACCTTAAAAATGGCAAGCCCCTAGGCAAGGATGGAATTATAGCAGTGTTTCTGAAAGCTGGTGGAAAACCGCTACTTAAAGTCCTTCAGAAGCTCTTTAATTCCATCCTCCATGGTGGGACTACTCCGGAGGCGCGGAACAGAAGTGCGGTTGTCTTCTTCTTCAAGAAAGGTGACAACGCTCTCTTGAAGAACTACAGACCAATTTCAATTCTGAACCTCGTATCTATGTGCTGTTTTCAAGAGTCATTACGAATCGTCTCGCACGCAAACTCGACGACTTTCAACCTCTCGAACAAGCTGATTTTCGAAAAGGCTTTAGCACCATAGACTACATACATACCCTTTGAAGAATTGTATATAAGACTGACTATGACAATCTGCCATTTTGCCTTGCGTTGTGGACTATGAAAAAGCCTTTGATTCCGTCGAAATTTGGGTGATGCTATGGTCCCTTCAGCGGTGCCAAATTGACCGTTGGTATATCAAATGCTAAAGTGTTTGTACAGTAGGGCTACGATGGCTATCTGAGTACATAATCAGAGTACAAAACCTATACAACTGCAAAAAGGTGTAAGACAGGGTGACGTTATATCCCCGAAACTCTTCACCGCTGTGTTGGAAGACGTTTTCAAGCTTCTCGTCAGACATACCTCAAAACCTTAAAACGAAATTGTACAACCAGTGCGTGTTGCCAGTGATGACTTACGGATCTGAGACGTGGTTCTTCACTGCTGGCCGTATGAGGAAGCTCAAGGGAGCCAAAGGCTCAGCGAACTATGGAGAGGGCTATGCTCGGGGTTTCTCTGCGTGATTAGCTTAGAAATGAGGATATCCACAGTAGAAACAGAGTGACAGACATAGCCCAACGTATTAGGAAGCTAAAGTGGCAATAGCCCGGCCATATAGCTTGAAGAACTGGCAATCGATGAGGAACAAAAGATCTCGAGTAGCAACCTCATAGCAACCTACATTTCTCAAATAAATAAGAAATATGAAAGAAGACATGCCAAGTTTGTCAACACGCTTTGGGGCAGCGTGGCGGATATTTCCTTGCCTTAGAATCCTCTCAGAAATGCGAGGAAACCTGTGCCTAGCAGTGGGACGTACATAGCCTGTTACTTTACTTTATTTTAGTAAAAATGACTTCTGTTTCAAAGCTTTTCTCAAAGTACTGTCTTTATTTTTCTTTAACAGACTTTCCTAATCCACTGCTGAATGAGTGAACTGAATGCTGAAACTTTCATATCTCGTATGGCCCAATTGACAAAAGTAACTTAAAAGATTTGGCCTTACATAGTGAGTATGACCAAACTTTTCAAGTTATGCCTTTGTTATATTATATGTAATATTCAGCAGGCAGGATATTGCAACACTGACATCTTTGCACTGGTGATGCTTCTTCCTAAACCTAGTCTGTAGCATTTGTTATAGGTATTTAGAATTAAAATACACTCATTTGTCGGTCGCAAGAGCCTATTAATTGATTTGTCAATCAACGCAGTGCATCGAGAATCTCTTATTAATGTGGGGAGTGAACCACGTGAAGATAAGAGTGACAATAATTTAAACCTTTTATACACCATCATCATAATCATCAATGCCCATCACAAGTCCGCTGCTTAACATAGGCCTCCCCTAAGGAATACCACCAGCACTTACGTTCTTGGGCCTTCGTGGATATGGGCATACATCGACTTCCTGGTATGACAAAAAAATTTGATCTGAGTCTCACATAAGATATTACTTGAGAAATAAGAAAATTGAGGAAATAGAAGTCCTGTTTTAAGTTGGATTAAATCTTTTTGAAGCAAACGCACTCAGTGTGTGGAAACCACTAACTATAATTAATACTTTAAATTTATATTCATACATTTATTTAATAATAATAAATAAAATCCGTAGAAAATAGTTTAATTCAATATGTAGAGGTTCGTGTAAATCTATGAAATCATTATACAGTGCAACTTATGAGCTTATAGAGCTTTTATGCGGATTTATTCCTTATAGTAACATCCAGTAATAAGATTAACGTAAAGAAAATAAATATGAAGAAGACATTAACCATGCATTAAAATCAATATAATAATATTATGGAGAAAACTAATAGAGTTTCGTATCAACATCAAACGGTAAATATAAACAGCTACACGGAACAAATAAAAAAAGAAAAATTGTACATTGCTGTACATTGTTTGATCTACAAATTGATACATTTTGTACCTAAAAGCCACTCGTTGACGAAGTATGCAGTAAACTAAATCGATTTGTTTACACCCTATGCAACCAGCGAAAAACAGCCAGTATTCATACAGCTGTCACGACGTATTATTGTAATGTATCGGTCTGAATTATTGAGTTTTGGTATGGGATAACTCCTGCGATTTAATTAGAAAAATTTCTGTTTATACACGAATATAAAAAAAACAATATTATCTCTTCCTTGCATGTACCTATAACTTTAAATCAGCAAAAAATATCATTAATCATAAATATTCAAGGATAATCTTTAAGAAAATTAGATAAACTTGAGTTAGAGTACTAAATAATAATACATTACAGAAAGGGAGCCCACGATGATTAATAGGGATTTACTAGATACCTTTTGAATTTATATATATATAGGATAGAAAGAAAAACAGTTATATGATATGAAATATACCCTTTCAACGGCGGGGGGAACTTCTACAGGTTTTCAAATATGTTAAAAAAACTGTCACATGGAAATATTCGAGCAAGCCCCACGTCTTTTTGATAACGGAGGTATGATAATTTGCCGATTTGCATGGCGGGGGTGGCTGTATTAACTTACGGCGCCATATCGAAAATGCAAAAATCGCCATTTTAAAATCAGATTATCATACAGACGGTTAAACTTGATGTCCTATATGTGCTGACCCATAATCTCAATATTATCTTGAGAGATTTTTTATAACCTAAATATTTACTGATTATAATGAAAAAATTTAATAAAATAAAATGAAGGGAATTATTCATGATAATATATATATATATATATATATTTACTTAATACTACCTAGAGCAAGGGGACTTCATTTTCATGAGGGTTGTCTTAATAGTGAGCGTTCCTAAACTCTTAAAAGAGTTGTCCATACTAACCAAGCGGGGAAATGGGTTTGTATTCGCAGAGTCAATTAAAAAAATCTGAATACCAAAGTAATTTTAAGCAGTTTATCGAAATTCATTTACTTTGTTTATATAAATCAAAATTCATGGATGTTAACTCATTAATCAGTTGGAGACAAAGCAGTGAAAATCGTGATAAATTCACGAATCAAGCGAGTTAATCTGCGTTGTTGATCTTTATTATTTCTTTGAGCTGTTGCAGTCTCCAAGTTCATACTTAATGTAACACTATTAACACTATTATATGTAACACAATTTATATTAAACTGAAACAGTAATGAAAAAAGAGAGTCAACCATAAAAATCACTAGAATGTTTTTCTCATCACTAATAAAATTCATTACTAAAAAAAATTCTTAACCCCACGTCATATCCAAAAAATCTGAAATCTAGTAATTTCAGGCGCTTCTGGTGCCCCTTAGCTCATAGCCCCAACATTTCAATACGAATTAGCGTAATAATTTAAATGAAACCAAAGTGCCAACATTTCAACTTGTCAATGCTAATAGGTAGCGTAATAATTCCAATAAAATCAAAGTACCCCTTTAGAGAATATAGTTTCCGGACTGGAGCGATAATGTAGATTCAAATTAAGTAGTGATGTTAAATTAAATTAACATGTTGTTTTTTTTTTAATTAATTACCATAGACTGATTTAACGAGTCTGAAATGTTATTTTACAAATCTGTAATATTGCAAAATATGCAATATAAAAATCTAAAATAAAAAAAACTAAACCTAGTGACTTAAATTGTCATACAGTCCTACTCCCCGAGGTATCGTGCCAAGAACGCTGGCTGCGTTCCCTCGCTGAATGGTTACACTTTGCCGTTGAGTGAGAAAAAAACCAGCCCTCTTATCGCCAGTCGCAGATTGAGTTCTTTTAGGAACTTCACCGCAAGTGGACCCCACGCACCGATAGTATCTACAGCAAATGGCACAAATATGTTGTCATCTCTCTGAGATCCCATACTTATGCCACTTACTTAATTCAGCTGCCTATGATGCCGTCCCGGCTCTAAACGAGGTACCCCTGAGATAAGAGGCTGTCAAAGTATCCACGAGTACCATCCCACACTAGGGCTTTACCTCTCTCCCAAGAGACTAATGTCATACCGTCGGTTCTCTTGCCATCATCTTGAAATATTCCACAAGGCCCTAAAACCGAGGGGACAATTATAGAGACAAGAGCTCTATTATAATATAATATAATTCAAAGAACTGTGCCGTGAAAATGTACCAGCATTTTTCTTACATGAAAGTCTGTGAAGCCCAAACTCTTCGATTGCTACCACAGGTAGACTGATGAGACAAATTACCGCTCCTAGTTGGATTCCTACGGCGATGCGCAAGCTTTCCCCATCAAGTAATGTGCTAAGATTATTTGATGGTAAAGCATGTAACCAGTGACTAGCTTCCTTAGTCGAAACAGCTAGAAGGCGGGCCCGATCTTGGTAACTATGGAAATTATAAAACAAATATTTCTGCACAATTGGTACTAACGGAATATCCCACTGCTTTTCTTGGTTAACGTCCAATGGAACATTTTCGCCGGGATAGAGTATTTGCCATGTCTGCCCTGCCTCTGCGGCAAAGCACACGTCTACTTTATTATTCAAAATTATGTTACATAAGTTTATGTCACACTATGCACGGAAGCAATGAAAGCAGGCAGTACAATGCTAGAAAGATTTTCACACCAATACCACCAAATTTTATAGGTAAAGTAGCTCGAGTCCATGCTGTTGTGTTTAAAGTTAAATTTAGAATTTTTCCTATAGTTATTTTAAGATTATTATCAATATCTTTTAAAATATCCGAATATTTCCAGATTGGACTTGAACGGAGTAAGTATGTAAATTTAGGTACCAGAAGATCTAAATGAATTCATTTTCATTAATTTACATATCTGAGGCAATCAAAGAAAATTTAACGAAATAAACATCTGATTCAAAATTTCCCTGAATCCGTTTAAACTAAATTGCATTAATTTGTGTACCTACATTATTTGTATCCAAATAAAGGGACAAGTCAAGGAAGAAGAAGAAGAGACCTACATTATTTATATAAAGAAATTTTGGTATGTAACCAATTACATGACAATACAACTGTCAAATGAAATTTCTATTTTTAAGCTGACTTAAAAAAGGAGCAGTTTTTAATTTGAAAGTATGCTTTATGTATATGTGTGTTATGTTACCCAGTATTTTCATCAATTGTGAACGGATTTAAATATAAATCAAGACGGGCCGCCAACGTACCGGGTGGAAGTAGTCATACGCAAGCGTTCCCCTGTGTCAAAGTATGAGTCCATATATGACACAGCGGCCCCATGTTTACAATAAGACTAGTTGCAATCGCATTGCTCACTAGACAGAATTTAGTTGCGCAAATGAATCGATGTCCTGCTGTTTTA